>BPTQ01000001.1:115208980-115244063 GCA_019973895.1 Chrysanthemum seticuspe | reverse complement strand
TATGATGGGATGGGGTGACGTTAACATTAAATTTTGATTTTAAATACCACCATTCTCGTGGTGGTTACCTCAACTAAAACTACAGTTTATTTTCCGGTAGTATCAACTACTTTAAACTCGAGAAAAAGTAGTATGATCTGTACAAGTATAACCCCGGATACCTTTATTTATGTTCCCGTTACGGAAAGGTTTTCTACACTGTATACTTATTACTTAAAGTGTATAAAATATGTGGGAATCTACAAGAATTTTACGGCAATGTATGGGTACTGTACAAAGTGCATGGATGTAGAAGGTGTGTTAACTATGCTCCAACAATTGGTTCCTATATGAAACTTGTAAACATGTCATGGGTATGTAACGGCATTTTAAGAACATCTAAGGGTGTATAAAATATGTGAAATTCATTATTCATATGTCACATCTTTTGGAAAGGCATTGCCCTTGTATTTATTTCCATAGGCCCCAATATGAACATGTCTAGTATGATGAAAAAGAGCTCAAATTTCATCAACTATGATGGCCTTTTATTTGACATCAAAATCAACTCCATTGGTGGTGCTCTTACCACCATAAATTTTAGTTTTAAATTACAATTGCAGTGGGGTAGGGTAGTATTTAGCGGGGTAGGGGTGGCACAAAGGAGGATTAATATATTGAAAGCTGCACTAAATAAAGATTATCAAAAAGATTATCTTAAACACTTGTCAAATTGTTCAATAGAACATGATACACATGGGTTGTTGCAAATTTTAAGATTATATGATGCATGACTGTATATTTCTTTTGTTCATTGTAGCTTTCAAATATTTGACCAACTAATTTACGGGGTTTAAATTTATCATCATACAAACTTAAATTAGGTAAGTACTATATTTTTTTGAGGTTAGGATGGTCACGCGAGGTTTATTGACATAGCAGCGTTTAATTTATAATCTTTCACATTTTAGTGATGACTAGCATGGTACCCACACAAAACAGCGGGTTCGGAGGCGATTATTGTTTAACGACTTTTTTTTTTTTTTTTTTTTTTTTTTTTTTTTTTTTTTTTTTTGCAAATATAGTCTAACGATTTTATAGTGGATGATAATTTCTAGAGATTGTGTGTTTGTGTTGTAAGATTGTGAAGAATTAATACGTCATATTATTATATGCAACTTTAAAATATTAATTTTAACAACAAACATATTAAAATCATTACGTTAATTATATTTTATAGCATGGTACCCGCGCAAAGCAGCGGTTCGGAGGCGAATGTTGTTTAACGATTCTATGATTTTAAGTTTTTGCCGAATATTATTTAACGATTTTCTATAAAAGATAGTTTTTATAAATTGTGTGTTTATGTTGTGAGACTGTGAAGAATTAATATAACATATTATTATATATGCAAATTCAAAAGTTATTAATTTTTACTCTAAAAATATTAAATTCATTGTAGTTATAATTTATTTATTGTAACATACATCCAATTTAATGTCAAAACTTAATGTGTAATTAGTGTGTTTTTAAAATTTCAATTTCAAAAATTACTAATAATAGCAAGTGTGTAAGCTTAAAATTTTTAAGAATTCTAAAAATAAAAGTCCTAAATGCTTTATAAAGAGTAAAGATTATTGTAACATCAATTTAATGTGCAATTAGTGTATTATAAAATTTTATGTTAATAATTACTAATATTCAGAAGGTGTGTTAACTTTATTTTGTGAGACTTCTAAATATAGAATGTCTCATATACATTATAAAAAAAACTATCAGGGTAATTGCGCAATACGGCGGCGGATACCCTGTGACTAAATTTTTTGGCGAACAAATGTTTTTCATATAGCAATAACTTTACATATTTTAATTTTCGATGAATTAAGTATTTTAATTTATTACAATTTTCTTACAATAAATGTAGGAATGTCAAGAATTTCATGTCGCAGATTTCAACTCTGTAACCATTGACAATGTTTTTTATTTTATACAATTGTAATAATAAATATTTTATTAAGCAACGCTTTAATAAAAAAATACGTGAAACTGAAAAACCAAGCCGACCTACTCAACCTGAAACCGCAAAAAAACGAACATTAATAAACTGAAACAAAGCTTTTATGTTTTCATTTTCAATAAAATTTTGTTATCCAATATTTTCGAATTTAAAGGTCCAATGACAGCGCAATGTGCTAACCTAATTTGATAAAGCCCAAGTCCACTAATACACTAAACTTTACCCTATATACCAAGTAATCTCTAACTATTCTCTTACCATACTTTTACAAAACGCAACCATAGCACACACTCCTATCAAACTCAGATGTACAGAAAAAATAAACTTTTATGTATTTTTAAATTCTGGATACCCTTATTGTATAACGAGGTAATATACGAAAAATAAACCCCCTGTTCTTTTCTCAACAATCAACTCGCAATAATTCCATCGTATCCAAATGATAAACAACAAACACTTTTGTTGCTTTTTGCAAATTAACCGAACACAAACACCCTCTATTTTCGAAGCAAATGAAGTACACAGTTTCAAAATCTTGAAAGAGGTTTCAAGTAGGTTTTGTTTTGTTCGTGTTCTTGTTTTTTTCATTGAACCGAAAGAATGAAGAATGAAACAACACGCTTTTTGAGATCTTTGATGATTTTTTTTTATTTAATTCAAAACAGTGATGAGGTGAAGATGATTTGGGTTTGTAGTTGTTACATATAAATGGAGGATGGGTTTTGGATAGTTATAGGTGGTGTTGGTAATTTTTTATGGTGAAACGGTGGTTCGATTCGTATTTGTATTACATCTTTATTTTCCTTTTCGGTTTAAACCGAATAGTGAAACGGTGGTCCGCATGTTCTTCACGCCCTGCTGGATTTCAAATTTATGTTTTGGAAGTTTAATTAGATTGTACATTGTGGTTAAATAGTTGTATATTTTGATGAAGGGGTGTTAAATAGTTATTTTTTAGTTTTATTTGTGCTTCAAATACTTGTAAATGATTTTTTTTGCTTGTATTTGCTTAAAATTCTATTTTAGAAAGTCTTAAAAAATTTATAGATGAGAAGTGTCAACATGCATTATAAGTGGTATAGATGTTAATAGACACAATCTATTTTACCAATTGAGATATACTAGAACAACATAAATGGTTTAGCAAATCTCTTAGGGTGGTAGCAGTCATGATCTCATACCTCACCCATACCTCACTACCAACCAATAATATCATTCCACCTCATCTCATACCTCTCGCATGCCTCATCATACTTTTCTAGGGGCAACCATGATTCCAATCCCCACATAATTTTTTTTATTCATAATTATATTAAACAATTTAATAAAAACATAATATTTCATTAATAATAATAAAAAATTACATAACACTTTAAAAAAAAGGAAATCACTAATCATCGAGAATACATATCTAAAAATTGGACGGCTATCCATATTTCTCCGCGATCTCACGTTTTTTGGCAATAGTGATCTCTCGCATTGTCGGATCAATTATGTGATCGTGTGGTTGGTTATAGAACTTCACCGCCCAAAAAAAAGCCTTTTTTTCAACATTACGGATTTTTACCTCCAACAACTTTTCGGCCAGTTCATCATTTGCAAGCTTTTTCTCCATTATCGTTTCCAATATTTGTGTTTTCCTTACCGTGTAGGTGTCGAAGCTCGCAGCAACACTTTCGTTTGTCGACTCGGTATCGGTCTTCTTGCCTTTTCTTTTCCGTGTAGGAGTTGTGTCGTCATTCAAATCCGGAATAACAGTCTCAACATTGTCATTGCTTCCCGTCTCGTAGTAGGTAGATTCCGACGACTTTCTTCGTTTGTCGGAATTAGCTGAAGATGGTTGACCCACACATGGTTGTTCCAACCATTTGTCTTCTAGCCTAACAACCTCCCATAATTCAATATGACTAAAAGTCTTGCCCTTTGTTTTTTTATCATAATCGATTAAGGCATTTTTCATGATGTCAACATCGCTACACCCACTCTCACGAAGACGTTTCTACAATTAATACAAGTATATAAATTAATACAAGCATATAAACTAATACAGGAATATAAATTAATACAAGTATATAGTGTTTAAAATTTTCTTGTTGGATGAATAGCCCGTTAAAGACACCCATGGCGGCATTCATATTTTGCCACTTTGTGTTCAAGCTATGGTGACTTCGAGTAATATCTTTCACATTATCCTTGAAATGCTCTAGAATTCTTATCCAAAAACTATCTCTATTTTGTTCATTCCCGACTTTTCGACATGTGAATATATGAACCCACGCTTTTGCCAAAGCCACCTCTTCGTTTGTCGTCCAATTTTTTTCTCCGCTTTAGTCAATGGTTTTTCTGGACTTCTTGAACATCTTCATCATTTTGAGAATCGCCTAATACATAGTATAACAAATAGAATTATAACAAGTAATAATATAACCAATAAATTATAACAAATAAAATTATAACAAGTAATAATATTACAAATAAATTATAACAAATACAATTATAACAAGTAATACTATAACGAATACATAAAAAAAGACAAGTATACCGATTGGATTTTCTTGTTGCGTTTCGGGAACATACTCAACGTCATCATCCTCGTAATCATATAGCGGTAGTTCTCGTTCGACACTTGGTTCACGCCGCGAAGGACCTTCACGGTAGTCATTGAACGGGTCGAAATCACTAGTCATCGACATCATGTATTGGCTTGGATTCATCAGTGGAGGTTGGGGATAATATTGGCGTTGATGTGATGGTAGGTTCACCGGTGGAGGTTGGGGATAATAGTGAGCGGGTTGAGGACTCATTTGGGGATAGTATGGAGGTGGTTGTGATTGAACTTGCGGACGAATGTGTTGTGATCGAGAGCTTCGTCCACGACCTTTGGATGAGGTTGAAACACTTTTTGCTTTCTTTGCATCCATCTTTTTTAAAAGAATGATAATTGAAAGAAGAATATGTGAATAAAATGTGATTTGAAAATGGTGATTAAAGTGTATATTTATAGGGGGATTTTTATTTTATATTTTTATTTTTATTTTGAAAATGCTTCAAACGGCTACATTTTCATCACCTCTTCATACCAAATCGGCAAAGATTGCCGTGCACCCTCCAAACCGAGCCATGCCGAAATGGTTGCGCCGGTGTTGCCGCTCGGTATCGGGCCAAACCGAGCCCATACCGAAACCATTGCCAGTGCCCTTACCAATTACCAGTATGGATTCAACCTTTTGAGATCGACCAACCATATAAAAATAAAATAATAATAACTTTACTTATATCTTTTTTATCTTAACTACATAAAATATAAAAATAGTCAAAGGTGAATGCGAAAATTGATAGTTGAAAGTAAAGGTTAAATATTAAAATGAATTATTGAATATTTAATGTCTAAAAAAAGTCAAGCAATCAATGTGAAATGTAGTAATTGTAAGTCAAACTATGCAGAAATTAAAGGAATGTTAAAAAGTTATCTTTTTGAAATTGATTAGTATAACTGGCAATATAACTGGACAACTTATTAAACTTACAATACACGCGGATGACTTTATATGTACCTTTTATAAGTTTAATGCAATCTTAATCTAATACAGTTTCTTATAAGGGGGTAAATACATATTTTTCGTTGATCGTAAAAAAAATAATTAACCGCGATAATTTTATTGAAAGCTATACACCGTTGTCGTTAAATGCGGGTACTCGCCTAGCATATATAAAAGCCTTACCTTTAACATTTAACTATTAGTAATGCGTAAATAACTTTTATTTAACATGTGAGGCATATTATAGAATTCCTAGCATAAGCTAGACTTGAGTGCAACCAAAACACAATCATTTTATGGTGTCCTGAAAATAAAAAAAAATTAAGTTATGATATTCATCTAAAGGTTTATGTTGACGCAAAAACCTCTACATGTAGCATATTATTTTTGGTGTCGACTAACAATTTCTTGAAAACTTTGTCATAGATGGACACGAGTGTTGGAAAACCCGCGCGATGCAGCGGGATTGCTTAAAGGACGTGCTTTGCAACGACACTTAAACCTCAGGGGCTGTTTTTGCCAAGTTGCGAAAGATTATTAATGCTAAAGGACTTACTTTGTAACGACACTTGAACCTCAGGGGCTGTTTCTGCCAACTTGGCAAAGTTTGCATTTAATGCACTTGTGTTGTGCAAAACTTATGTACGCCTTTTAGTATTATATATACATAATATGTTCTAATAATATTTAGTTAGGAGGGATATGAAGCAATTTTTTAGCATTATAATATTTAGTAAATAAATTATAGGATAATTAAGAGTTCAAGATTAGGTGGTACAGTTGAGTTACTTGTACAAATGGTTTATGGTTGGCCAATTTATGTAGAGTTCTACTCTCTCCGTCTCAATATAATTGTCCACATTTCCTTTTTTGGATGTCTCAAAATTATTGTCCACTTTCCTTTTATAGTAAAAGAAAGAGAATTTAGTGGAGGAATATTCCTTTTGAATGGTTGAAAATTAAAGTGGCCCCACTTTTATTAAATTGTGTGAATCTTGTCTAGTGACAATAATTTTGAGACGGAGGGAGTATATAATAGACAGAAATAGGATAATAAGAGTAGGAGAGACTTTCTTTTTTATTTCAGATTTTATTTTATCTTTTCTTTAATTAATTTCAAAATAGCAATATTACGTAATCGCTTCTTGTCTACTGTGACTTGTCAATTATCTCCTTTTCATTTTTCTTTTATAGAAAAAAATCTATGTAAAAATGAATAAAAAAAATAGCACATATTTATTAAGTAGGTTTTGATTTGAAGAGCTAATAGCATACTTGAGTTTTCTATTTTAAATATCGATGATTTAAAATAAGTTATGGAGAGGCATAGCCTAAGGAAGAAATTAAAGAAGCCATGTTTAGTCGAATAGATTTCACTATATTACCAAGTCTGATAGTCACATATTTCCCGATTACATAGATATAGAAAGCATTATATTTTTAGCATATATAACTACACTTAGACTTTAAACAAAATACATCTAACTTATATAAATTACCATTTTAAAACTACTTAAATATAGATGATAATTAATACTCCAGTGACTTGAAGGGTGTATCAAGTATCAACCAATGGATTCCTTAATTAAACTATAAAGAAAGGGATTAAGTTTATGCATTCTAACACCAAAATTATATAAAGCACTTTATATTACTTTGAGTTTTCTTTTTTACAAACGTACAACTAATTAGTTAATGAGGGATACGTCGTAGGTTCAATCTAAACTCTTAAATAAAAGTCATGTGTTCATAACGTGAGCTAAGTCATTAGAGAAGGGTCGGTCGACACCTAAAAAAGATACGCGAGGTTGGTTTATTCCACCGATCTTAACCCTTTGAGAAAGATGAATGTTTTATTCATAACGACAAAAGTGACTGCTTATGATGATGTACATAAAGAATCAAAAATTAACAAATGCGAATATGGTTTATGAAATAAGAAAAATGACTGCAAATAGTAATAACATATTTTAATTCTTTTCTTACATAATTAAATAAGAATACGAAAAATCTCAAACTCCTAAACCAACATAAAAAAGAAACAAGAAGTTCGATAAGCAACTATAGCCATTTCACCGAGATCAAACTTAGTATCTAGTGAGAATCATACGCGTAATTCATCTCTCATGTGGCTCAAGCAAGTATCATAACAATAATGTCGTAGATCTGAGGAGCATGTCGCAACAAAATGATGGTTCACGATCATGTATTGTAAGGCTAGTCGCAGTCGAGAGGTGCAAATCGGTTGGGCACAAAAAATATGCAACCTCAACCGATCTTAAGATCGGGCACCTCGACTGTGGGTCTCGGTTGGGACATCGGTCGAGTGACCATAAAATGCAACATCGGTCCGTGCTTTGGCTGAGGTGCCTGTGAATGGGAATGAGCCCGCAACCGGGACTCTACATACAGAATAAGGCAACCTATCTCAATCAGCTAGAGCCATTGCAAGTTCATCCACTACAAGCTTACCGGACTAGAGATCCTATATGGCTAAGATTTGGAGAGCCGAAGGTAAGGCTAATCCGGAAAGTAATTGGATGGTATAATTTAAGATGGTATCGGACATGTCAATGAAATCAAGACTTTTTGAGAAATTCAAATGATAAAAAAGAACTTGTACTATGGCTTTTGCACGATTGTTACTTACGATATTTCTGTCTTCTCAATTTGCTTAGATGAAAATGGTACCACTCCTTCCCCTTACACCCCTGAACTCTGAGCTATCTAGCCGAATCGATCAGACTCAGTCCCATCGCAGTATGGTGGATATTTCAGAGATAAGTAAAGTTCAGTAAGAAATTGGATAGATAGAGAGTACGGGCTGTTCTTTTGTTTTGTTTCGTGTTGTCCTCTTTAACTCGTTGACTCAGTCGGCCTTACTTAGACCTTAGGTAGAGTCCTGGTAAGGTAGAGAGGGATAGGATCTCTAGTCCGGTAAGCTTGTAGTGGATGAACTTGCAATGGCTCTAGCTGATTGAGATAGGTTGCCTTATTCTGTATGTAGAGTCCCGGTTGCGGGCTCATTCCCATTCACAGGCACCTCAGCCAAAGCAGATATCCTTCTTCGCGCTTCTCTTAGGAGATAGTAAGCAAGACTTTATACGCTAATTTCTTCTTTTAATCAATTTAGAGTTACAAAGTCTTATTGCAGACCTTTGTCTTCACGGGTTGTTGTTGAAACCGACTCCTCCGCTTGGCGTTGTCCCTATAAGTTGAACTCTTCTTTCTCTTCGAAACTCTCATTCGATAAATCAGGATTAAAGTGACTAAAAGGAAGAATCAAGTTATGATGGTGGAAATTCTGGGGCAGCCGGCCGTTCCTAGAAAACGTCCGACAAATACAGCCGTCCCGAACAGAGGAAAAACCCTCCGACATCAATTTCGAAGTGAATTTATCCAGTTGAGGCATCTTGATTGAGAATAAAGGATTCCCCCCTAGGTTTTTAAGGGTGGTAACGCGCTACTACTTAAACTACTTATGTGAATTCTACTTACGCTAAATAAAAAAAGAAATGTAGCTCCCTGTTAGGATCGACAATTGAGAGAAGGGCCCCAACAAAATTTAAAAAACGACTGTTTGGTCTAATTAAACTAAAAAAAATAAAAATTTAAACCCATTTTACCACTCTATAAATACCCACTTCACCTCAAACACAATTCACAACTTACCATTTTCATCTACATTCAATTCAATTTAATTCTTATCCAACTTCAAAATGTCAAAGAAAAATACCCCACAATCAAAAACCCGACAATCACGACTACCCCAAAATGCCCCGGATCTAAATTTCTCGCCCCGAAAACAACTTCGAGTTAACCGGCATATCACCACAACAAAACCAGCCTATTCGCTTTTGTCCACAAGGTTTTGAATATCAAACACAACTACCCCAACCAAATCAAAGCCAAAACGCGTTTTATCTTAACCGTCCTTTTGTCCCACCGCAACGTTCTTACCACGATTACCGGCAAGAACCTAGTGGGTCGTCGTACCATCCAAACATGGACTTCATTTATCCTTCTCAACCTTATCAACCTTATTCCCCGATTCGAAGCACTAATCTAGACATGAATTTGGAAGATTGGATGCCGGAGTATCCGACACAAAACTACCCAAGTCAAAACTACCCAAGTCAAGATGCTTCGATGGGACAAGGTTCGGGTCACGGTTCGCACCACGGTTCGTTCCATGGTTCCATTCCCGTTGATGATTCTGATGATGAGAAAACCGCTTCCGCTGAAGAGATGTCCCCCATCAAACCAAAGCAGCCATCTAGACGTGCTTCAAAGGCCACGGACAAAGGCAAGAAGCCGGAAACAAGCAAGGGGAAAAACAAGAAGGCTGCAGAGCCATGGACAAAGGAGGAAGAGGTGGTGCTTTGTAAAGCTTGGGTTTATGTGTCGGAAAACGCGGCGAGAGGAAACGCCCAGAACCGCTTCAAGTTTTGGGAGTTAGTGATCGACTACTTTAAGAAAGAAACTGGCAAAGACCGAACCTATGACTCCATCACTACCAAATGGAAGAGCAGGATTCGTAATAGGGTTGGAAATTAGTGTGCTATCATGGAGAATATCAATAATACCCATGGAAGCGGTGAGAATGATATCGACGACACCTCAAAAGATCTTAGAGAATACCGTATGACGTACGATCATGATTTCACTTTGGAGGAGTGCTATGAGGTTTTAAAGGGTCATGCTGCTTGGAAGGAGGTTGAGTTGCCGGCTTTATCAACAAATAGTCGGAAGAAAACAAAGGGTTCTACCACTACCTCTGGTTCAACCCAAGCTCGTGATCCTTTCGATGTCTATGACGTTGATGATTCTGCTGAGGAAGCGACTAGAGAATCACGACCGGCTGATCGTGACAAAGGAAGGAAGAAAGCATCCTCCTCCTCTCGTGATGATGATGTTCCATCAGACTCATTTATGCAATCGTTGGCCAAAAATTTCTTAAGGACCAAGAAGCCGTCAAAAGAGGATAAAGGTAAGAATAAGCAGGGTTTAGAAGATACTTGGTTAAGGTTGAGGGAAAAAGAGCTCGAGATAAAAAAGGAAAAACTTGAGCTCCTGAGGACATCAAAACGGGAGTCCGACATCATATTCTACAACACCCCAATCGACCCAAATTTGACCGGCCGCCAACTAGAAGAGTTAGAGAAAGTTAAGGCAGCAATCAAAGCATGTTACAATTTAGATTATTAGTTTAAGTATTGTAGTGTTTATTTGAATTTCGTATTGTAATGTTGTTTTTTAAAATTCGTAGTGTAATGGTTTTTTTTTTTTTTTTTTTTTTTTTTTTTTTTTTTTTTTAATTTGAATGAAATTTAAATTTAATGTTAAAAATGTTTGAATTAAAAATAAAAATAAAAATAAAAAAATAAATTCCTTGGGTCGTCGACTGGGGCATCCGGGTTGTCACAGGTCGCTGGAGAGAGAAAGCTGATGTGGCGCAGGTTGTCTCAGGTCGTCCCAGGTCGCGACTGGGACCATAAGAGATTTTTTTGGGATTTGAACACATATCCATATGAACATTTATCTTGTGAAGTTTATTAAAACTATAACTAAAGAGATTTCATCACGATAATTAGCAAAAACCACTTCAAAGCTTTTTAAAATACATCTATATCATAAGATCATATATATAGAATACACTAATTGTAGTATAGAGTTGGTAGTATAACATCAATTTGTAACTAATGTAATTAAGTCAGTTTATGTAAAGTTCATAAACCAATGGTAAAACCAACAACTCTCCCATATCTTCAAGGACTGTTAGACAACTTTCTCTATACTAGTCAGTAATTATACTTTCATTGAACCAATAACAATAAACCATGTGTCCAAAAAACACCCACACATACACCACCACGTGACCCACTGTCAAATTATTGTAAAATCCAGTCCATGTCATCTTCCTTTTGTCGTATTATCCACGTCATCACACCTCTCTAATCCACCAATACCTGTATATAAACCTCTCAACCAACTCCTTTATTTTCACACACTACCAAAATTTTATAAAAAAAAAAGAAAACCATTTTTCTCACTTTTCATTTTCAGTTTTCAATTTTCTCGCCGGAAAATGAAAATTCCGGTGACTAAATATTTTTCCGATAAACACGTATTGGCTGACAAAGTGCCTGTTCATCGTCGTCACATTCTTCACGAAAAACATTAAAAAAAATTACAACCTTTTTTTTTAGAAAAGTAAGGTATCGAGTTTGTGTCATTAGATTTATCAAATCGTTTTTAGCACGTAACGTATAACTTTGTATAAACTTAATTTTTGACAATATAAAAAAAAAAAAAAGTTGAACAAAGTAGAATGCATTTCCAAATGAAAATTCAACCGATCGATCAGAGTCACGAAGACTCGGTTAATTCCGAGTCTCCAGTGACTCTGAAACCGGTTGTGAAGTCTCGCTTCAAGCGTCTTTTCGATCGAGGCAACTTGAAGCATAATAATTCTGATAAACCAAATGATTTACCAGACTTCGAACCGAGTTCCGTTTGTTTGGCAAAAATGGTACAGAATTTTATCGAAGATACGGCCCCCGAAAAGCCGAAATGCGGCCGAAACAGATGTAACTGTTTCAATGGAAACATGAATGATGTTTCTGATGATGAGTTTTTTGGTGAATCTAATCCTAACTTCTCCGATACTCTCAAGGTATCTGTTTGTTTGAAGTCTTTCTTTTTCAACTTTAATCTAAGTATTTTTGTTTGTGTTATATAATACTTGATGAAAATTATACCAATGAAAATATATTTAAAACCCAATCCATTCTGATTGTAGAGTTTGACGTCTTGCGCGAGTGTTGCCCAAAGGAACCTGTTAGCGGATACGTCGAAAATTGTTGAGAAAAATAAATGTTGTAAAAGGAAAGACGAATTGACGAAAGTTGTTGTTCGGGAATTGGTACTACTTGGGTACGATGCTTCGATTTGTAAATCACGTTGGGAGAAGACTTCATCTTATCCTGCTGGTATTTAACTTAACTTTAATTTATCTGATCTGTTTGAACTGTTTGATAGATTATAAATTTAGTGTGATTTGTATTTACGGGGGTTTAATTTTGGTTATATAGGTGAATATGAATATTTGGATGTGATTTTTGGAAGCGGAGATAGGGTGTTAATTGATATAGATTTCAGATCTGAGTTCGAAATAGCTCGGCCTACGGGGAACTATAAGGCGATCCTTCAATCGTTACCGTACATCTATGTCGGTGAAGCCGATCGTTTGCAACAGATTTTATCGGTTGTATCTGAAGCAGCGAAACTGAGCTTGAAGAAGAAGGGAATGCATGTTCCTCCGTGGAGGAAATTTGAGTACATGAGGTCGAAATGGATGTCGACACATGTCAGAACGCCTTCACCGACAACGGAAATGTTACGTTTGTCGGTGAAGGCAGTAGGGACTTTGTTGCCACCTACTCCACCTCCAACACCAAATGGAAACGTGGCCTCAGAGCATAAAAGACAGTTGTCTGTTTTTTCTGAGGCCGCGTTTGAGTCTGAGTGTGGGGTTTTTGAATTGATTTTTGGAGAGGAAAAGACGAAGGTAGAGTTCACGGAGGGGGAAAAGTCCGATGAGGGTTTTGAATCATCGGCGGCTGGAACGTGGCAGCCGCCGGCGATAAAACCGAGGAATGCTGAGAGAGGGAGTAAATTAGTGGTCACCGGATTGGCTTCTCTTTTCAGGGAGAAAGCATGAAGGAATAAAATTTTGGAATTATTTACTTTTTTTTTTCTCTTCTTTTTTGCGTCTTTTACTCGTTTTCCTAAGAGTAAAAAAAACAAAAAAACAATGAATATATAACATTGCAAATATTATAACGAGATTCCTTTCTTACCCCAGCTTTATTACTTATGTGGTTTGATTTTGTAAATTTGTGAAATAAATAACACTATCTATTGTGCAGAAACTAAAAGATCCGGTATGTATATCTGGTACAAATTTTGGATGGCAGATACCAATTGTAAATTTAACAAGTAGCATACCAATGAACTTGGAAAACTTGTAACGTGATAAATAAAGTTTGCAAATGCTTGAACTTCTATATGAAAAGATGATCAAGCTATATGCGATGAAATTTGCTTGAGATTTCGACAAACGAAATTGACTGCATACCTCTTTAAATAATTGCGTTTTATACTTGGGTTTGTATCATCTTATGTTTTTTGTCTACTTTTAACAAAATATCTTTATCTAATAAAAATTCTCTTAAATTGCGCTAATAAATTTTGTATCTCAATTTCAGCTCAAGTTTGCTACTCTACTTTTCACGTCTACTTAAACTATTTTCGTACTAATTTTAAGATTGTGGGTTCAAATCTCGTTTGAGAGACATTAGGAGATAGTAAGGTGTGAGAAATGATTGTCCTAGAAAAACAAACTATTCTCACTAAAGATGCCGGCAAATGTTCACTGGAAATTGAAAATTAAACAATTACCATGAGGCAAATTTAGATAAAATATGGCCAGTTGTTTTGAAAAGTTTAAATTTATATTAATAGTTTTAAGCTTACAAAATACAGGAAACGAGTTTAGTCAACTAATAAATCAATAATACAAAATTGGTGATTGAGGAAGCGTGGAAGTTCAACTGATAAATGAATGAGGCGTAATTTTTATTGGCCAACATTTCTTTCAAATTCTACAAACCCAACTACCAATTATTTGTTGTTGCTTCAAAATCTCGCAAAAATATCCGACTTCTTCACACAATAACCAAAGGGGCATTGCTCTGATGAATCGGTAAACAGGACCTTTTGAAAGAAACGAATTGGGTTCAATCCCAACACGTACGGATTAGTCATCGATGCGGCTGAACATCGCATTGGTTGGTCATTGATGAATGATCTGCAGGCAGCCGCGAGTGCATAGGTCACAGTTTCTCAATCGATCTAAATCTTTTAGAGACAGTAATACGTGAATATGCAATAGACAACATAATATGAATCGGTAATTCACAAGTCATTAGAATTACATGTTAATGAACATAATTTAATACGAATACCGATGTTCTATAATTTAAACATATTTTTGTTTTGTGTATCGCATAGTGATCGCCCTTTTAAATCAAATCGATCAAAGAACTTTCAAGTGATAAGTCAGCATATTATTATATATAAAATAAAATTTTCAGAAAAAGGTATGTAATATTAAGCATAGTTCTTGATCTTGATCTTACGATTTTACGATGCTGTAAAACAAAAACGATCCGAATCCTACATAAGATCTTTGCAAGCTTAAGATCTTATAGGATCCCGATCTTAACCATACGATCTTAAAATCTAATCTGATCCGATCTTACTTTTCTTGGATTATAAACTAAAAAACTACATTTTTTTTTAATATTCAAAAAACAACATGTTAATCTTTTTAAACATTTTATAACCATAATTTAGGATAACATTTCTATGAAATATTCATAGTATTTTGTGTTTATAATGTATAATAATTTGCAGTGTTGCAAAAAACGGTCTACAAGGCCGATTAATCACCGATTAGGTGCTACTGGGCCACCGACCTTTCCGATTTGTGTAAATCATTCAAACAAATCGGTCAACCATGATCAACGGCGGTTAACAATGGTCAAACTCGCTGAAAACATGGAAATCTTACCGGAAATACCCTAAACTCGCCGTAAATTAGTCATAATAACCGTTTATAGCTATTACAAGATGTTTTTCAAGGAAAATCTTACCGAAAATACCAACACTTGCCGTAAATACCTAAAACTTGCCAAAAATGCCAATACAATTAATCACCGACTGGCTATTTTTGCAACCCTGAACAAATGTAATCACTTATAGTCGTTGTTTATATCTATTACAAGAAGTTTTTAAGGAAAAGTTTTTCGGGAATACCCAAAACTACCCAGAAATACTCAAAACTTGCCAAAAATGCCAATCCGATTAATCACCGATTAATCCCGCCTAGACCGATTACAAGCTACAAGGGGGTCGACCGACTCACTACCGATTCGCGATTTTTGCAACCTTGATAATTTGTAGATTTATATAATATTACAAAAACTATTAAGAAATAACATTAAAGTAGAATCTTAAGATCCCGATCTGATCTTACGATCACGATCTTGCAAAGACGAAAACAATTGTGTGTAAAATCCCGATCTTGAAAACTTTGATATTGAGAATCTTTCAAATCATTAATGTTGCATTCTCGAGTTCTTTTGGAAAAGAAATGAAATCAAATGATTGAAAAACTGAATATTTATTGTGTTTTTTAGTTTATCTTGAATAGAATGAAAATGGAACATAAATGAAATGCTAAGAAAAGTTAGCATTTTTTACCAAAACGTTTCTGCCTAAATATAGACGGATTTGTACGGAAACAAAACTACACTCAATCTATTGAGTTTCTTTTTTTTAGATCGGTACCACACTTGAAATCTGATCCCCGAGTTAAATCATCCAAATGGGCAGGCCTCGGGATCCGAACCAATAGGAGAGACTCGCGGAAGAAAACCCCTAAAACTCACGGCTTTGCATTAGGAGAAAAACCTGCATTTTTTGTCTCTTGCGAAACTTGAACCATGAGTAAAACCTTCCCCAAACTCGAGATGGCTAACTGTGCTAAGCCAGTTGGTTATCTATTGAGTATATAATGACTAATATTATCTTCCGTATTTATATGTCTCTTACTTATATTCGACTCTTGTGGTAAAATTAACATGTTTTTAAAGGACATAAATGTAGTTATGTAATTTTTCTTTTCACTTCAACTAGAAAACACAACCTTTTTTCTTTCTATTTCGACTCGCGAATTTAAAATATATAATAACTTCTTTTCTTTCTATTTATTTTCTTTTATTTTCTTTATCCATCATTTCTAACCTCTTTTAAAAATACTCGAGAACGCGATGTAAGTAAATATAAGATCTAAACGTTTTGAAGAAATCACTGAGTAATAACAAATGATTATATTTTTACGACAAATACAAATAATTATATTTTCACGACGAATACTTATTAACCCATTTTTCCATTTTCAAGAGAAAGAAAACCTAACAATATTTTCTTTTCTCAAAAGAATCAAATTCATTGCTTCTTCAAATGTCACCCATCTTTGGGTTGGTTGAAGAAGGGGACCGCACGGTTGTCACAACAATCACACAAAATAATCATTTACACCGTATCGTATATGAGGTATGCCATGTTCGAGTTCTAACCAAAATTTCTCGAAATATGTTTTTATGTCTTCTAGCCGTTTAATTAATATTGCCAGATGAAAACAAACTACTTTTGCTATTCCATAACATTCGCATTCTCACAACTGCAAAATATCTTGATACCCACAAACGAAAAACCAATGGGTTCGCTAAAGAAATTTTGTGGATAAAAAGCCAAAGGTTCGAGTTTTGGCTTTTACTCACTCCAGTTAGTGACTCTCTGGCCAGGAGAGTTGTCGGAGCTCGGCTCTTACTCACTTCAGTTAGTGACTTTCTGGGCCAAGAGGGTTGTCGGAGTATTTTTTGTGAAATAGAGAATGACTGATGCCAAAAGACATCCGAGATTAGATGTTCTCGCCAATTGACACCTTTTTTGAATCAATTTAGTTTTAAATGAGAAAACCATGTTATATAAGATAAGGGATTTTGCTAACAGCAGCCGCTGTGGTTAAGAGGATGTATTTTCTTACAATTTGATGTAATAGACTATTTCAGCCAATCAGAATTAAGTGTTAGTTATGCATCCACTTTTTTCGGAATTATTTTCGCAATTTTAGTGATTTTCATTCAATCATGATAAATCATTAATAACATTGTAATAACAATCACTTGCTTAAACACAGCCCTAAGGACTGTTGTTAGCAAAACCCATAAGATTAAGATCAATCAAAACAATTTGTTCCAAAACTAGGTAGCTTTGCTAAAGCAGTTAAAAACATCAATGAATCTTTAATTATTTTGGAATTCATTGTCAACAAACAACCATATTAACAACCACCATTCGAAAAATAGTTTCATTAGCCTTCAATTCAAATAAAGTGAAGTACTTTTCCGAATGATATTCGTGACTATGAAAAGACAATAACAAACCATTCAAAGCGTCTTTATTGTTTGTAAACATCAAATTTATATATCGTGATCATCTTTACCAATGTTTTAAAACCTGGGCTTTTAGTTGACCCGGTCGAGTGACCGGTTCAACCGGTTGAACCGCCAGGTCAAACCGGTTTTACGCCAAAGAGAGAAGTACCTTTAGTCAAAGTGTATACAAAGAAAATTACTACGCACCTTTAGTTTCTAAGATTAGAAAATATAGTATCAAACCTATTAGCACACTGTATCAAAGAGTTTATACTCTATATTTATATAATAAAAAAAGTATATATGCCTCACAACTTTAGTTTCTAAAACATGGCCAATCATGTAAATTACTTGTATATTTATATAAGAAATCATATCTATTAGCTTACTCTATCAAAGAGTTTATAGTGTACTATGTATTTGCTACACAAATGGTCATATCACACCACTTGGCATGTGCTACTATTACATCATCTATCATCATTTTCACCCTCAAACCAAGTTTTCAATATATCTTTTTCTCATTCTTATTCCTCCATTGTTGTAACCAAAGAAAGGTCACAAAACCCAAACACTTTTACACACACACCTCTCACCATTTTCAATCACCACCACTGACACATATTCTCTTCGTCGACGTTGACGTACAAGAAACTGGAGCCACAGTCAATCGATCTTTAGTAAGATTAGTATGCGTATGGTTCAGTCACATGGCCAACATGTGCTGTAACATCATTTAGTTACATCATTCTTGCTCTTTTTCTTTCATAGATAGTGAACCGTCCGGTTTTCGGTCCGGCGGTTCGACCCGGGTCGACCAAAACCCGAAGGTTCAATCCGGTTCAAATCACAACAAAAACCCGACTTACAACAGACCGGTCAACACTCTGTTTCGACTGGCCGGGTCGAACTGGGTTTTAAAACATTGGCCTTTACTATTACAATGACTGTTGTACCTTTATGGTCACAAATTTCTATTGATTTATAATTTTACTTATTTATTTGTATTAATGGAAGGAATAAATATATATATAAAAAAGCTATTAGCAAGGAGCTGGAAGCCAAAGAGAAAAGATACAAGACTAGAAATAAACAGAAACTACAATTTCTAAAATCTACCTGAGATTTTAACTGCGTGGACTACAAAAGAGATGAAAAAACTCTTGTCAATTACAATAAAAACTGAGACAAGAGAAAAATCCTCACTCACTGAAGTCGAGCTACCGATTTGCACTCCGGAGCGTTTTTTTATGTAAACCTAAACAAACCACATGGAAAATAAACGAGACATAGAAACAAAAGAAGCAAAAAATCTCGAGATGTGCGTAACTCCCAACACCAATCAACACGAATTTGTAAGCAGTAAAGGATTTTTTAGCTATTCGAACCAATTACACGACATGTGGCCCCTATGATAGAGCCAATAATAAGAAGATGGACGGATGTTGTAAAAATATCGCTCTCTCTCATCGAATGCGAACAAAAAGTGATGTTGTTGCAGTACCTCCATATCCACCATAAAGAAGAAGCAATGATGATGTACATACGATGAATCTTCCTTCTGGAAACGGGCCATGAACTCAACCAAACTCTCCAATGATCCATAGAAACAAACAGTAGGAACAAAGATGTGAAGGTTGGATTCAACATTTCAATTGCGAGATGGACAAGTTATCTCCTGGATTTCTATATCACGATTTGAAGAGATTTAGCCGATGCGGAAGTCTATCAAGCTTTATGCACCACATGAAGATGTTCACTTTACGAAGAAGGGCTTTGTCCCAATGAGTCAAAGAATCCAAAGAAGGCAAAATATGATCGTCAAAATGTTGACGAGTGAGACCAACATAGAACACTCCATCATTAGCAAGAGACCAAATGCCAGCATCCGAATTAGAGACTATGTCAACTTGGCTGATCTCGTTAAGAAGGTCACGAAGATATGCCAAGTTATGAGTACCCAAATCAGTTCTAGACCAATTCCAAGTTCATTGGTTGTTGTGAATACGATTTATAATCAAACAATCTTTTATCTTGTTCAAGCCAAAATAATCTATTGTAGCGAAGATAGAGTGGAGAATTACCTATCCATAAGTCTTTCCAGAAACGATACCACACCCCACACGAAATCGAGAGAGTCATTATTGTTAGTTTTGTGAACATGTTTCGATCACGTATGTCCGTAATGTATTAAAGTCTACAGGATCGCACGCATTACGTATGAGATTCAATTATTATGATTTTTATATTATAGTAATATATTAATTATTATTTCATAATAATAACTAACTAACGGTCGTTATATTAAAGGTTACTTAACAGTAGTTGGTTAACGGTCATTAAATATTAACTTAGAGGACTATAGTGTAACTAAATAATGAGAAGATTCTAGAACCCCTCCTTATGCTTATGGCCGATCGGTTTAGGGCTTCCAAGAGGGAATCCAACTCAAAATTGGACTCCAAGATAACACATTATAAATACAAACACTTGTATTCATAGTTTGATATATCTCTTGGAAAACCTTAACTAGCCAAACTTCTTTTCTCTCTTCCTCTTTTGTCTCAATCGGTCGAACTACAAATCCCAAGGGATTTGCGATTGATTTTGAACGATACTCAAATGTTTGGTTAGTTATTGTGATCTAAGAACTAGCATTCATATTTAATCGCTAACAATACGTGTGTGTGAGATCGTAGAGAAAACCAAGTTAGGTTTTTGGTGGTTTGTCGATCGACATCCACAAAGGGACGATTTTAGTAAACCCTAATTTAGGGTTTATATTGTTCTTCTCGTTCTTGAATCGTTATGGAAGCTAACAAGGTATGTTCTCTTTTAGGTTAATTTTTTACATTATATAATCAATATTCGCTGCGTACTCACGATGATTATGTGTTTATTATATGATAATTAGCTCTTAAATTCCAACAATTATGAATGACACCATCCGAATGTAAATAATTAGAAATACCAACGATCTTAGCCCATATACCATTCGAATTAATACCATTCTGACCAAAGCCTCCCTCTTGCCCGTGGAACGATTTGATAACCTTAACCCAAGGAGTTTTAGGACTTGAAAACAGCCTCTGTTAATACAAATAAACCGTAAAAACGTTTATTAATATTTTGCGATCTCTTTATGTTTTGTTGATAACAAATATAATATTATCTTAAGTATAATTATAACGATACATGTT
Organism: Chrysanthemum seticuspe; assembly: GCA_019973895.1. NCBI lineage: Eukaryota > Viridiplantae > Streptophyta > Magnoliopsida > Asterales > Asteraceae > Chrysanthemum > Chrysanthemum seticuspe. The sequence continues at coordinate 115,223,260 of BPTQ01000001.1, read as the reverse complement.
ATTTTTGTAAAGTATTTACATATAGCCATTTAAATACAAAAATGTAGTAATTAAGCATTTGTTGTAATAGTTTATTAGGATGGGTAAAAACCATAACCCATGGACCATAACCCATGGATCTTAACCCATACCCAAGTTGGCTAGATACAATGTATACTTAGATACATTGAATATAATGAAAACCCATGGACCAACCCATAACCCATGACCCATAACCAAAAAACTCATGGGCAAAGAGGAGCGTTCCACGGATCCCTAGGATTACACTAGACGGATACCAAGTGGAAGGGATCCGTGGGATCCGGGGAACAGTGAAGATTTTTGCCTATAATTAGAGAGCCATTTCTTCATTCTAACTCACCCCTCTTCTTACTAAATCTCTCATACACTCTCATTCTCTTCTAACATATAGATCACTTGATCTAGAGAGTTGTTCTTCTTTCTTTCTATTGTGATCCTCATATAGGTCCTTCTCTAAGGCGAGATCACGAGCATTCTACAAGTCATCCAAGCAAGGGGTCCTTGATTGATTTGTCACTCCGCAAGATTTCTGTAGCAAAGATCTTGTATTTGATATTTCACATATTTGTTGTGTAATAGTCGTGTTGGTTTGGTCCACCGTGCTACGGACACGGTATTTAGCTTTGTACCAGAAAAAGTGTAAGCAACGTTGTGAAGGCTTCTCCGCCAAGTGAAGGAGTTTGTTGACATAGTGCTTGAACTCTCGAGTAGGTGACTCGGGGAGTGGAGTAGGGCAAGGAAGGTGTCCTTGTAGCCAAACCACTATACATCGGTTGTGTCTTTTCTTTTCCTTCGCTTTACTTTATTTACTTGCTTTATCATTTGATCTATACTTTCTCTACATTCATAAGATCTCACATATTAACGAATCTAAAAGTTTTTGAAACTAACGTAAAATCGACAAAACTATTCAACCCCCCCCCCCTTCTAGTTTTTCACAGCCTCCATCGCCATTTTTGGAGAAGAGCTATAATAGTTAGAGAGGAGAGTTATTTTACATACCAAATTTTTCTCACATATCAAGGGACTCATCCCCACAATCCATCTATAAAGAAATCAATGGTTGAGATTAAAAGCATTTTATTATTTCACATATTTTTTATAATTTAAATATCTCTTAAACCGTTAATCGTTAAGCGAAAATAATTACACAATCACGACGAGCCTTTAATTATCTTTCTATAGACGGGCACTTTAATATACTTTCGAGAAAAGAAAAAATATCATTTTTTCACGTTTTTCATCTTTTTTTCGAATCTGAGATTTGCATGAAAAAATCACATGTGATTTAACACTAATTTGAATATCACATTTGATATTAGTGTTAAATCGTATATGATATGTAATATCACATGTGATAATAGTGTTAAATAACATATAATATTTACATGTGAAGTGTAATATCATATGTGATTTAACACTAATATCACATGTGATATTCAAATTAGTGTTTAATCACATACGTTTTTTCATGCAAATTTAAGTAACGAAAAAAATGTAAAAAAAAGTGAAACATGAAGAAAATTTTTTTTTGTCGAAAGTATATCAAAGTGCGTATCTATAGAAAGATAATTAAATGTTTGTCATAATGGTATATTTTTTTCCGCTTAGCGATTAACGGTTTGAAAGATATTAATATTTGAAAAAAAAAGAAAAGAAATGAAAGTGAGTTTTTTAAATTGTTTGGATTAATATAATCCATTAGATCAAATAAAAATGAATGAAAGATGGAAGTAGGAGATTGATTCATTGGTATGTAAAGAATATTTTGTCCTCAAATAATCTTAAATCATAGTTATAAGTTATAATCTCTGTTAATACAAATAAACCGTAAAAACGTTTATTCATATTTAGCGATCTCTTTATGTTTTGTTGATAACAAATATAAAGTTATTATAAGTAAAATTATAAGGATACATGTTATTTTTGTAAAGTATTTACATTTAGTCATTTACATAAAATGTTGTAATATTAATTTGTTGTAATAGTTTAATCGGATGGGTAATATCCAAGACCCATGACCCATACCCATTGAGCTAATCCATAACCCATGACCCATGACCTAATGTCTAGATACATTGTATCTTGTTGGGTACCCAAGGCTCATACCCATGACCCATGACCCGGTTTGCAACCCAAAACCCGGACTGGTACAACCCAGTTTGACGGATCCCTTGGATTGCACTGGACGGATCCCCCAAGTGAGGGATCCGTAGGAACCGGGCTACAGTAGATATTTTTGCCTATAAATGGTGAGCCATTTCTTCATTTGTACTCACCCCTCTTCTTACAAACTCTCTCATATAGTACTTTTCTCTTCTAATCTCAGATCTCTTGATCTATCTAGTAGTTCTTCTTTCTTTTGTTGTGATTCTCATATAGGTCCTTCTCAAAGGCGAGATCACGAGATACTACAAGTCATCCAATCAAGGGGTCCTTGATTCACTTGTTCCTCCGCAAGATTTCTGTAGCAAGATCTTGTATTTCATATTTTACATAGTTGTTGTGTTATAGTTGTGTGGTTTGGTCCGCCGTGTTAAGGAATCGGTATTTAGCCTGGTACCGGATAAAGTGTAAGCGACTTTGTGAGGCTTATCCGCCGTGTTGAAGGAGCTTGTTGACATAGTGCTTGAACTCTCGAGTGGAGAACTCGGGGAGTGGAGTAGGGCAAGGAATGTGTCCTTGTAGCCAAACCACTATAAATCACTTGTGTCACTACTCTCTATCCTTTACTTTACTTGCTTTCTCTATTTACTTTACTTATTGCTTTATACTTTCTATCCATCCATACGAATTCACATAAGATCAAATCTAAAGTTTTTGAAACTAAACTTAAAATCGGCAAAACTATTCACCCCCCCTTCTAGTTTTCCACAATTGGCATCAAGAGATAGGTTTACAAAGTTTTAAAGTAAATTGTATTTTAAAAACTTTTCGATCACAATGAGTTTTGAAAATTATAAAGAAGGGCAATCTATGCAACGACCTCCACTACTTGAAACAAATGGTTTTATTTGTTGGAAAAATAGATTTGAAACTTATGTGAAGTCAAAAAAATATTGATCTTTGGTACATCATTGTTGAAGGTGACTTTCAAGCCACTAAAAAAGACGATAAAACCGGAAACGAAATAAACATCCCTCGTGATCGCCTCACCGACGATCAAAAGAAAAAGCTTTTAAAAAATAGTGAAGCAAAAATGGTTTTATATAATGCTTTACCCAAAAAGGAATTTGAAAGAATTTCTATGGTTAAGACCTCTAAAGAAATTTGGAATTCTTTAGTTGTAACTTGATGCACGTACGAAGTGCGTTCGGGGTCAAAGGAACTTTCTTTTCTTTGAGCAAGTTTTTCAACCACCTAAGCAGTGAACCTAATCGTTGTAGTGTAGTATTAGGTAAGCCTCGGGATTGATATTGTTCTCTAGGGGAATATGAATGCTAGCAAGAAATGTATGACGAGAAGGTGGGGGTTGAGGATGATTATTTTTTATCTTTTTATTGGTTTTTTAGAAAGCTAAGGTAAATATCTCTGGGCAATTGGTTATCGTTGTAGTGTGCTCGTATGATGATTAAAAATGTATTTACCTAGATACTATTACTCCCTAGTTATCTTTTATTGGTCGGTTGAATTGTCACACCTTATCTTAACGCGTTGTATTCATAAGCTCGTAGGGTATGCGTAGTCTCTAGTTCTTTTAGGTTATCACTCGGGCATGTCATACGAAGTCGGCAAGCCTTAGCTATCTCATTCACAAGCCACACATTCATAAAGCATACTCAACCATTAAATACAATGAATGATGCCTAGTTGCACTCCTAAGCCAATTTACAATTAAGATAAGAAACAACCTAACAATAATCAATAACTAGGTTTCATAGATCTAATCAAATACACAAGAAATTTAGCTAGACATGATTAACAATCAAGCATACACATAATAAATCTAATAAGGGATAGACATGATGTTTCTTTAGATTAAAATACTTATCTCGATGTGTAAAATAGGGTATGGGACCCTAAGATACTGTCCAAATTGGACTACAAACGAATTAGTGTTTTTTCTCCAAAAGTCTACCTCCCTAAATGCAGAAAAATCGAATTCTATATATAGATTTACAAGTGCGACGGCGTCGCATGGGACGCCGTCAACTCGCCATCATTAGGGTTTTTTCTTAGCCAAGTCATCGATGGGACGACGTCACCTTAGAGTTGTGACGCCGTCATTCTTTAGTTGGGACGTCGTCTTGATTCTGGATCTGGGCCGTCTGAGATGAAAACTCTGAGTGACACCCTCCTTCTTTATAATGTGACGCCGTCAGGTTATATGAAAAAAATTTCCACTGAGTCGTCTGGTGCATGTTTTGATCAAGTCTTTATAGAAGGACGATGTCGTCCTTTAATTGGGACACCGTCAAGTACTATTTGATCAGCTTTGAGAGGCTTCGATCTCGACTTTGCCATTTTCTTCATGTATTTGCTCATTTTTGTCCAAATATGCCTCATTCCAATATTTTGCTTCCAAGAGACCTAAAAAGTGAAAACGAAACGAAATTAAGCAGTAACGGATATAAAAGTGGTCGATTTAGGGCTTAAATGACCCCTTAAAAGCGTACATTTTAAATCCTTATCAAATATCCCTACACTTGTTATTTGCTTGTCCTCAAGCAAATGTGCTTTTAGCCAATCATTTTATAAGTTAGGGGGTATGAAGCATGGGTTTAAAATAATTTATAACAAGTAAAAGCACCGTAATAGTCATAACAATCACGGAAATTATACACTAGCACCTCACAAGGGGTGTTTGGATTCTCTCATCTCTCGGGTTTATATGAAATATAATAAATTGAAATGGAAGATAAACACTCATTACCTGGCATAGTACATAGATTACCATAGGCTTGAGACTAGATCAAACCTCCATCGCTTTGGCGTAAGCACCTAGGAACAACTATCTAAGAGGTCTTTGCAAGGGTTGTAACGTTAGGCTTACGGTAGAGAAACAAAGGGTTTTGTTGGATAGGCGATATTTAGTGGTGGCAAGTCAAAAATCTTATGTTACAAGCATGAAAAGCATGGCGTTGCTAAGCCAAGACTCGACTCACTAGCTCTAGATAACTTGAAACAAACAAACATAAATTTAAAGACATAAACATAAAGATAGATGTAGGATGGTAGGCCGTATATTTTTTCTTCATTTTTTCATTTTTTTAACACTCTCTTTTTTCGATTTTTTTTCATACATTTTTACTCTACCATCCTCTACGATAACATCAAAATATAAGGGATTTATAGGAGCATCCATACACTTGAGTTTTTATTTCTCTAACACTAATTGACCCGATTTGAAAAGATCAAAAATACTTGCAGTATTTAATTACGTAGACAAAGGGAATTTGAATTTATCATTCTTTCCCGTTACTCCATAAAATATTACTTTTACCCATGAGTCCCAATCATCCCAAAACTGTATACAAAAGATATGACTCGACTTACCAACCATGCAAGTAACTAGATATTTGAACTAAGGGTTTAGTAATGATAACAATAATGCACTAAAGATGAGTGCATACAAGGTAGGTTAAGGCGATTTGGGTGTACATTTGGAGGTGGATTGTAAACAATGTTCTTCATTGATATTCTGGAAAACCGAAACATCACGAGAACCGCGAAAAGGATAGGCTCTGAGGGGTTAACTAGGGGTATCGTGTACTAAAGATGAGTACATCGCAAGGGTGTGGGGTAATTACTCAACCGATGTGGAAGAAGTAATTATAAAACATGTTTCAAATAAGGGTTATCCTAATGCCTCTTATCACTTAGTTATTCCTAACTACACAAGTGTAGTCTCACTAGCGATCTCGGAATGAATCACAAAACAAGTTCTAGAATCTATTATACTACTGGTACACTCTCTAAGCATTAAAGGGGAATGCTTTTATTCCTAAAGATATAGGGGCGAACCTCACATTTTTGTGGTGAAATTTGAGTGGTAAACGGTTTTTGTGCTAGTCATATAACTCCTATCCATGAGACGCTTTATTAAGACTAAAGTTTAGCTCGTACATGTCATAATTTTTTTTTAATTTGGTGCTAAAATTTCCCTAACGAATATTTCTCATAGTTTATTACACAAATTACCAAAGACAAGACAAATAATCAAGTGAGTGAATAGTTTCTAAGTTCCCGTTTTATTCTCCCTCCCTACACTTAAACTGAACATTGTCCCTAATGTTCCCCGAAAGTATCAAAGTTATGATAAAGGAAGGTAAGTAAGGAAAAGAAACTAGTACTCCCCTGATTAGCTCAGTAGGATCCGTGTGAAGTTGTGGTTAAATTCTTTTTCAAGAAGAATGCATAAGTGTTGTTCCCTATTCACTATCGTAAAACATTTAAAGTATTTTAAAGGCTAGTTAATAGTGAATCTATGACTGATAAGATGTAAGTAAAACACACTGAATAATTTTCAACATAAAATTCTTTATTAGAAATGAATCAAACAAGAATACATTACCCAAGTACTTGCGGAATAGTACTTGGGATTGAAATGACAAAGGGTGCAACTTCTCACGAAGCTCAGGCTAAGTCTGAGCACAACTACAAGTACCTACTGAGCTATCTCAGGGATTAAGTTGTATTTGGAGGAGTGAAAGATGGCTTGCGTGTATGTGTGTTTTTACAATTCACAAGCTTGAATCTTTCACTCCATCTCTTATGCTATTTATACAAATATGAGTTTTAACTCTTTCTTAAGTGACTAACTGACAATTTATAGAAGACCAAATACTGATGTATTTTTTCTCTGTTTACAAAGACTATTTTAGGTAAGAGACAAGACTGCTTTCCAAAGTTCAGTGATGACACTGAACCTGATCGTTTGCCATTCAAGGAAAGTTGACTTTGGTTGATAAGGACTTCGTCTTATCTGATTCCAACTTATCCCGCCTTATCCCGCTCATTCTTCAGTCTTCACATCCTTCAGTCTTCTATTTCAGTTTGTCTTCAGTGTAAGTAGCTGGAGAGGAGTTTTAGGGATTCAGTGAGTTATTGTCATCACTCACTGAATCCACCATCTTCTTCTTAACTCAGTCTTCACCCTTTAAGTTCCGCCTTACTAAGTAGAGAGACTTCTTCTTTGCCTCTTACTGAGTATCCTGAAGATGGCTCACTGAGAGACTATGCACTCAGTGACCTGTTAGTGTTTAACGGACTAAACATGGGATATTTTCTATTCAAATCCTAGATTAAGGGGTTTGGGTATTTACTGAACCCAACAGTCTCCCCCTATTTGGATATACAAATAGCCTAAGTGTTTGATCAGTGTAAGTGAGCAAATGACTTCTTCTTACACTGAATGTACTAATGAATACAATAAGGAACACTGAGTATTTTAACAAAACATACATATTTTATTGATCACATTACATGGTTCCTAACACTAGTACAAAAAGATAAAGCAAAATGATGTCAGTCTAGATGGATTCCCAGTGCTTCAAGCTTGACTTTCTTAGTGATGAGTGTTTCCCTGTCAGGATGCTCTCTTATCTTGGCGTTAAAGTCAGCACAGAACTTGACATTTGCAGGAATCTGAATTTGAGAGGCCACTGGTATGTAGCTCAGCATTGTAGCCACTCCTGCCTGATCAATATCACTCCACCTTTGGAATGCTGGGTTTCCATAGGCATCAATGAAAAATAGCCCTCTTTCAGGCTTTTCTATCACAAGACAGTTGACAAATTTTACACCTTCAGGCAGCTCCCTGTTGCATTCAAGTCCATGCACTTTGATCTCAGGCTGGAACTCAACTCTCTTTCTCTTGCCCTGTGATGACTGAGGTTGAGATCCTTGTGGTGCAGTTAAGGTAGGCTGAATCCCCAGTTGTGCTGGTGCATCCCCCAGTCTTTCATACCTTTTGCTGAGCATTTTCATCAGCTCCTTAACCACCGCATTCTGCTTCTTTTCAATTATTGGACCAAGTTCATCGAGTTCAGTGATCCCAAAGTCAGTGAATTTTAGGGGATCATGAACCTCGAAGTGTCTTTTATCATCCCCCCTGTAAACATTCATTGCCAGTGGTTTGGATTTGGGGATGATTCTGACGTCAGTGATTTTCTCAGGAATCCTTCTGCTTGTCATTGACCAGTTGTAATGGTCAATTCTTCCTTGCCTGGTGGCTGAAGTTCTTTTGTTCTTTTCTTCCAACTGCTTTCTCATTTCAGCCATCTTAGCAGCCTGAGCATCCTTGAACTTCTGTCCTGCCTGACCCTTTTGAAGCTTCTTTGGATTAATTCCTATGTTCTCAGCTTCCTCAGCAACGACTTGTACCAGTGCTTCTTTGCTCTTTCTTTCTTTTTCAGCAAGTTTCTTTCTCCTCTCTTCCTTTGCAAGGTAGGCACTTAGCTGTTGTGGTGTAAGCAGGTACTCAGTGTTGCCAATCATTTAGGGAATCTTCTCAGGCTTAGGAGTTTTCGTTATGCCTTTTCCTTTATCCTAGCCTAAGGAAAATGATGCTACCAGGGGCGGTGTTGTTGTTGTTATTGGTGTAGTCACTGTCATTGTTGTTGTTGTTGAAGATGTTGGTGGCACTGATGAAATTGGTATAGCAGGGATTGGTTGAGTTGGCTCCCCCTCAGTGTGAGAGGAAGTCTCTTCAGTGGTCTTCTCCCCCTCAACTGTTGCCGCAACATGAGTGAGAGAAAGAGTTTCTTCGGACACTGGGGGAGTTTCACTGGATTGACCTTTGAAGGCTTGATAAATTTCAGTGAGCATAGCCTTTATGTCAGTAGTATCCTGCTGAAGACTGGTGACTTTTTTCTCCAGATTAGCCTGAGATAATTCTAAACCAGTCATCTGTGGCCCAAGATTCCAAGCCATGGAAGATGATGCCTTAGCCAGAGTGGTCACCTGAGCATCTAAGGAACCCAGTGTTGCCTGAAGAGACTAAACCGAAGACTGAAGACCCTGAATATTGGCAGAATTTAGCATGGTGATTAGTTCAGTGAGGTCTGTGGAATTCTTCAAGTAAGCCTCAGTAGCCTCCAGCACTTTTGAGTTGAGTGCTGGGTCTTCTTTGACCGATTCCCTGATTTCATCAATCTTAGTCCCACAACTCTGAAGATGCTTTAGAAATTTAACCAAGTTGTCATCCAGTCGATGAAGATGCTGGTACATAAGATCCCTGTGTTCATCAGTGTTGGCATTGAAGGTGAGCACATCGGACTTTAGATCAGCATAACTTGCAGCAGCTTCAGTGTGTTGATCCCACAATGTGTCAGTGACCCCATCATATAGCTTCCTTGAAGCTTTTGTGATCCACTGAACCAGCTGTCTTTCAGTCAGTGGAAGAACATTGTCAAACTTCTTGAATTCATCAGAGGATGAAGAGTCCGAGGAAGCATCATCAGCTTGAAAGGGTGACTCCCCAGGCTTTGTGGGATCAGGCAGAGATTCTTGTTCATGTGGTTGAATCTCAGCGTCCATGTCTTCCCTTGCTGAAAGAACTTCATCATCACTGTCAGCAAGTTCATCATCAGAAAATAGTATATCAGCAACATCAGCAACAGTTAACAAGGTGGTGGTGATGGGTTCCGTATCAGCGGGTGGTATTAATCCCTCTGAGTCTTTGTCCCCCTTTGACCCCTCAAACACTGATGGGTTTTTCCCAGTATCTTCTCCGGAGTCAGGATTGGTGGTGGGTTCCGTATCGGCGGGTTGTTTCTTTCCCTCCGAGTCTTTGTCCCCCTGTGGCCCTTGAGACACTGGTGGGTGTTTCCCAGTGCCTTTGGCGGAGTCAGTGGCAGTGAAATCCCTATCAGCGGGTTGTTTAGTTCCCTCTTAGTCTTTGGGATCATTCAGTTAGCCCTCAGACAAAAGCTGTGATTTGCGAATGTCATCCTTGGGCAATGTGGAAGGCGCTCCCCTACCAGCGGGTTGTATGTTTCCCTCTGGATCTTGAGGAGTAGTAGTTGGGACCAAGGGCACTGATTGTGATTTATCAGTGTCCTTCGTTATCACCTGGGTGGATGTTGCTTGGTCTCCAGTGGGTGGCATATCAATCTTGGACTTCTTTTGCCTTTTGGGCTGTGTTCCTGAAGCCTCAGGGCCCTGAGACATTGGTTTGGTCTTAGTCCCAGTCTAAGACTTCCCCTTTCTCTTTTTAGGAGCAGGGTTAGGAGACACTGAGTCCCTCTGGTTGTTTACAGCAACCATATGGGCCGTCAATTCAATATTAGTGACAAGGGATGGGTCCTTTTGAAAATTAGATTGACTCAGGATGCCAGGTAAAGCACAATATTTTTGTTCCTGAGGATAATTGCAACCCAGTAACACTTGTAAAGCACATGAGATAAACCTAGGGTACGAAACGTATTTTGCCCTAGTTTTGCTCAGTATCTTGGTTACGAGATCACTGTAAATGATCTCCCCAATGTCGACATTGACCCTGTAACATATTGGATTTCACAAACACATCATAACATGATCACAAGTAGGCGTATAATTCAAGGTTTTAGAGAGAGAAATAGTTAGAGGTTTGGGAACTTAGTGAGAGAAAATGAAAGTATTATTATGAGCTCCAACTCTCTACCTTGGGAGGTAGAGAGTATTTATAGTCTTACACAAATCGCCACCTACGAGCTGTGGATCAGGCATACAGTGGGTAAAGACCCGTCCGTCCTCCACGGTGTTACTTAACTAAATACAAATTAACTAATAAATAACTACGACTACGAGCTTTCTAACGATTACTTATACTTGAGGTGACCGATACTTTAATAACCGGATTTACTAAATTCTAACAATCTCCCCCTAAGGGAGGTCACCTCAAATTACATTGAATACAAACATATATTACATTAAGATTGTTCTAGGATTCTAGTTCCTGTTCTTTGCCCATAAGCTCGTAGTCATTGATTCTTCATTATTGCATGTTTGGATAATCTAAATGGAGGTCTTTATTTGATCCACGTGATGATGAGTTTTGAGCCAGCATTGAGATCATCAGCTAACATAAATCTCTGACTCTTCCATTGTGGTGTTGGTATTATGTGATGTTGTGACATTTGGACCGACATGCTCACATTCTGGATCATGAATTCTTCTTATCAGAGTAGTGGAAGCTTTAGTTGATTCATGATATTTGCAGCAGCGTAGCAGAAGCATGGAGTGAAAATATCAGAGTCATTGATGCACTTATCATGATTTCTTTAGGTATGAATATGTTGAGTGAGCATGCGGCTATGGATTGACCGCTTCATTCTGATCAGCTGCAAACGTCGGGCGTACCTGCATACAACAGTTAGCAATAAAGCGCACGAAAGTGTCTTTGATCACTTTCGTTGAATTGAGGTACACGACCCACGGTTCCCCGTTGATTAGTACAAGTACTGCCTGTGATCAGGTATAATTCCAAAGAATTTCCTTGACAGGGTTTCGCAGCTGTTCTAGCTGTTCTCAAACCGGAACGTCTCAAAGAAGACAACACGGAGTGAGTGAACCAGCGAATTGAGATTCACTGATTGATACAAAGAGATTTGAAAAGCAATCATGTATCGCTCAATAGAAATTTTTTTTACAATACAACGAAGGTTTTAATGAAAATCAATTATCAATCATAAACACCTTTTATTTTGAAATGTTAGTACACAGTCGATGTGCTAAAGAAAAGAGTTTTTAAGCACAAAGACCGGTTTTTCAAAGGTATTCGTCAATCCATAACCTGAACCAGGATTGATTCAAAGGATTGAATCGCCCCATTGTTTCTGCTCAGTTGTCACATGGTTTATCTATTGGATATATCTCACATGCCACCTACCAGGAGCTTGTTTGATGTTGGCTCCAGAAGGCTTTCCGTCTTCATTGTGAATATGTTTGCATATCACTCAGATGTTCTGGCAATACCACAAGGATAATGCGTAGGACTCATGAGATATAATCTCTCTTTCCACATTGTGTGAAAGAGAGAGTCTTCATTGACAGTGTCCTAATGAGATTTATTTGATGATCTCGTGGCTCTAGACTCAATTGTGCACATTTGGTTCCTATGTCAGAGACTAGGGAGAGGGTCTCCTTCTTCAGTATCAACAAACTCTAAGAGACAGTCGATAGATTATGTAGGTTCCCCGTGAGAATGAAACAAGTCCTTTTAAGAGGAACTTGAGTGGCTTGGAAAGTTGTAGTGCAGTGCGTCACTGGGTCCATGACGTCTTGTCTTCAATACCGATGTTACCTTGGTAACCACCAGTAGCATATGAATTGAACCCGGTTTCTGCCCTAAGGTTGAATTATTGGAGGGCTATTTCTTTTCACCCTTTTCACATTTAATTCTTTTTCATTCTTCAACCCCTTCAGTGCTTACCGAGACTTCATAACTAGAACCTTGTTGGGTTTATTCTAGTTCTATCTCTATCTCAGTCCGCACTATTCCCATTTCTCACTTTTCTCCTTTTTTCATCATACCTAAGGACTTCTACACTATCTAGTGGATTGTCCCTGGGTAGATCCCTCCGGCTCTGGCGGGATCGTGGGAACGAATACCTAACCTAACCATCCTTATATCATCATACATAAAGTAAATTTGGTCGGTCTATTTGGTATTGTTCATCTGCCATTGGAACCAATTGAAAACCATTTGAAAGTCAATCCAGATACTTGTGATATATTGTCAAAGTATTTTGTACCTGAATTGTTTTTGATATTTTAGAAAAAGAACTCCCCCTCAACATGTGCATCGTGTATTTGAAATCGTTTTGGCACACGGAGGCAAGAGGAAGGATTCACTTCTTTGATTACCATTTTCTAAAAGATATCAACATGACTTTCCTGATCAAAATTAGTATTTTTCATACTTTGTTAAGGGTATTTTTGGAAAGGATGTGGTTTTCAAAAAGTTGCTCCCCCTCAATATGTATATAGAGATTTGAAAGTGTTTTGCACATATTAAGGAAAACCTGCACATTGAAACAAATCAACCACGTTTCAATCCTTTTTTATTTGAAATAGATGCTCCCCCTCAACATGTGCATGGAAAATTTGAAATCGTTTGGCACATGTGGGGAGGAGAGCTTGTAGATCACTATAAAACCATTTATCGAATTATCAGTTTAAATCCAATTTAAATCACAAATTCTCCCCCGATCACAATTTTCAAATCATTTGAGATTTGTGATCTCTGTAGATTTAAATTGATTTTGAAAGCTTTTGAGGAGAATTGTGACTTGCTTATGAAAACATTTAACCGATAAGGATCAAATCTGAGACTTTAAACTCCAAAGATTAACCATGCTTAAATATCTTTTGAAAATATGACATAAACCTTGGTCTGAACCAATTGTATGACAAATAACCTTTTGATTTAAATGAAATCATTCTCCCCCTCAATCAATGACATAAGTTGTTGATTGAGAGATAGAGATTTTGACAAATGTCAAGTTCAGATGATTTCCAAAGATTGAGATCGAGTTATTGTTATTACTTTTCATTAAGATAACAAATATTTCTCAGAAGAATTTATAGAAGGAAAAATATTTGTAAGGGAAACATTTGTCTTTTTAAGTGACAGACATTTGTTTTAAGAATCAGAGCATGAGATTTGAAAAATAAGATAAAGCATGGCTCTGTTCTTTCTTTAAAAACGGGTTATAGACTGAAATGACTATAAGCCTTTTATTTCACTTTCTCCCAAATATATATATATATATATATATATATATATATATATATATATATATATATATATATATATATATATATATATATATATATATATATTTTTTTAACATTCGAACAACATCTAAAGTCCCGTGTCATTCTTTGAATGACAGCACAAAGACCGTAGATATTATCGAATCGAGAAAAAAAACATGACAAAAAGACAATATTTTTCCAAATTTTTCAAGATTTTATATTTTTTTATTTGCTTTTTGAAGGTTTTGTAATTTTGTATTTTACTTTTCGAAATAAATATTTACAAGAGATGGATGAAGAAATACCTTTACTCCTCGTCTTCCTCTTGAAGACGTTTGAGTGTTTCCGGTTGAAGACTCTTTAGACCAAGTTGTGGGAGGATAAACTCAAAACGTTCTCTAGGAAGAGCTTTGGTGAAGATGTCTGCTAATTGGTATTCAGTTCTCACAAAATAGAGTTCCACCACACCGTTTTCTACTTGCTCCCTGATGAAATGATGTCGAATGTCGATGTGCTTTGCTCTTGAGTGTTGAACGTTGTTGCATGAAAGAGCAATAGCACTTTTATTATCACAGT
>BPTQ01000001.1:115140317-115208880 GCA_019973895.1 Chrysanthemum seticuspe | reverse complement strand
ACGCATGACATCACCATGCATAAAGGGAAGGGAATCTTGATCAGAACCCCTGACCTTACCCAGACAAGGTCTAAACAGAGCAAAGTCAACTCCCGCCCGAAAGAGTCACTATCACCCCACGTGACCTTCGGGTGAGGACAAAACTTCTCATCTATAAAAGGAACAAAGTTACTGCATTCAAGGTCAACTAATTTCTATCCCATTTTACATACTACTCTGACATTTACACCGTACTCATTCTCACGCCAGAGCTTGGTCTAGGGATAAAACCTTAGGCGAGGCTAACGCGTGCTTTCTTTGTGTTCACAAATCCGAAGGACCCTAATCCGAAGAGCACAGCCGAAGGATCTTAGCTTGTTTGGGTGAATACAGATTTTTACCTCAACAATAACAGTTTAGAACGATGTCATGTAAGCAAGCAACTGGTATTGAGAATCGATAAACATGTATATTGCAAATGTTTAAAAGCTTGTAAAGATATACGAATAATATATCCTTTTTATATTTAGGGTTCATCACGGGTATATAGTCTAGGTAATGCATGACGAAGATGTAAATAACAAATGTGTTGTGGTATCTATTATCATATATTTCATCCTATTAGGTATACCACCGTTCGAAAACATATCACCAAATTCGCTAGAACTTTAACACGCAAAGCTTATTTGCGTTATCTATGAGCGAATTTACTCTCGTATTAGAGAAGTGACAACTCTTTCCCTACTCATTATCCCAACGGTTTCGAATCATGAAGGATCATAATTCGTATTGTTAGATGACGAAATTAATGTTAGTGAAAAATATAGGAAAAAGGTTTCAAACAAGGACATTTCTATACTAAAATCGAGAATCAAACTACCAATTGAGGTAATCCTTTTTGTACTTTAGGCATTAAAAGTTGTACGTAATGATAAAAGAAAGGAGCATGAGTACCACTAGAAGAGGACCCGACTAGTAAAATACAATCACTAAAGTTTTGTTGTGGGGAAAGGGTGAGACAAAGACAAAACCCATCATCTCATCTCATATATCTCTCCTTATCAAACAACTTTATGTCCTAATCAACTCTTTTATCATTTGCTTTATGTTTTGAAAATATATTATAAATCCAAACTATGAGTAAAACTTTAAGTGTACAAAATAGTGAAATACAAGTCTTTAATTTGAATAACATGTTGTCTAAAAGTTGATACATGTTAATTTGCAAAATTGTGACTCAAGATGACAATTATTTTCGATTTAATTCAATTTTGTAACATATTGTTATAATTATGATATTTTTTTTTTTAATGAAAATGTGAGATTTTCTTCAATTTAAATCCAATTATCATTTGTGTCATTTGCTGCAAAAAACCTTTTTTCATGCAAATTACACAAATATCGTTTTTTTTATCATACGTATATATATGTAGAATTCTAAAGTTTTGCATTAAGCAAATTACACCAATTAACGTATTATTTGATATTCTGTAATTTGATGTCCATTTTATTATGTTTCATTAACTTTTTAATTAAGAAAATATTTACAAACTTTTTTTTTCTCCAAATTAATTAATTATATTCTTAATACTCATGTTTTCTCAATTTTATCATACGAATTTATTACGAAATTATTGTAAAATTCAATTACGAATCTATATTTTTTAAAAACATATACAGACTTTAAAATCTTAAAAATTTATCTTCTCTCATTTGAGATCAATGTTTCCTTATATAAAAAATTTCCGAATCTTTTTTTTAAAAGGCGACATTTATTAAGGAACAAAAACTAAACAAGATACAAAAAAAAAATGACAACTCTTGTTTTTAACAAGACAATTAAAAAGGATGAGCTCCGAACAAAAACAAAAAAATAAACAATTCCACAAGGGGCCTAATAAATTCAGTTGCGATGCGTACAAAATCCAAAATATCGAACTGGAACTAAAAGGGCAGACAATGGTGTAAGAGCGTGTAAGAGTTGTGTTATATGTGAGAAAGTGTAATCTTATAATATCAAAAAAATAGTCAAAGTTTTAACAATACATCACAAAAATGAGTCAAGTTGAAAACAAGTTTCATCTTAGGTCACAGTTTGGCAAATTTCCCTATTGTTATTGCTCTTAAAATGCCTTCTCCCTCATACGCGTCTAAGACCATGACTTACTTTGATGTTGGTTGTACGTGTGTCTGGGAGTTGTGATGTGTGGTATAATTGTGCATAGATGGGCCATGTGTTGAGGGTGATGTTGGTGATCTTATTAAAACTTGTTAGTGATGATATTGGTAGTGGTGGAGTAAAACTGTGATGTGACGTTGAATTGACGATGTTGATGTTAGTTACCACTACAGCCAACCTTATTTCTCAACACTAACCTAGTTCAGTCGAAAACGACTAGAGCAAAGTAAAATGTAACTTGAATACATAATATACAAGTTAATGGATGGTTCTATTCGAATTTACATATGGTTGCAATGGTTCAAATATTGATGTACGTATTGTTGTTTTCTACTTAAATGGCCAATTTTTTGTTGTGCAATATGTTTACCTCATGACAGGTCAACTCAAAAGGGCCTAAAATTTATGGCCTCATAGTGTTTCCCATTTACTTGATCTATCACAAAACAGTAAAATTTATGGCCTCATAGCGTTTCCCAATTACTTGATCTATCACAAAACATTATTTTAAATATTTACCTATTAGTGTTTCAAAGGGTATCAATATGACCTATTTTTCAACAATGTGCATTGATGAAGTATTAAATTAAATTAGAGATTGAGCAAGCGAAAAACAAAATATACATAATTTTTACTCTAGTGTGTTCTTGGCAAATAAAAGATCAAGTATGTAAAATGTATCAATGTCACAGCTTGGTAGAGACTAGAGACGATCAAAGCATGTATGTTACTAGTATGTATGAAAGTTTAATCGGCATACCTTGCTAATCAGTTTAGCAAAGCTACCTACTTGTGGCGGTAAAATTTTATTTTTATTTTTATCTTTTTATTTTTTATTTATTTATTTATTTATTTTGGCACTATAGGAAGCTAGATAGATGAAGAAAATTAACTAAGAAAGGAGGCACCAAAGCTGTTTGGATGAAATGTATTTCTTTTTTCTGAAGTTTAGATTATAGAAAAATAAGAAATGACACAAACTATGTTCAATATCATTACAAGATGAGATTGTTTAAGTATTTATAATTGATAAAACAATTAATGCTTTGTCTGTAGAACCTTTAATTTGGAGAAATATAATTCATTGAAGTTTTACTTAGTTATCATTTGTATCACATTTGCCGCTACTATGGATTAGATATTTGGATTAAATTCAGTTCATTGTATTAGAGATTTAGCAATAAGCATATACACGACATGTCGACATATGTATATGATTTGAAAAATTGAAAGTTTTGTATATGTAACTCTAAGAAATACAAAGATAAATTAAACATTGAGTAAAGGTATGCCAAAGACCTTTTAATAATTTCAATGAGCAGTTCATTTAATTATTGTCTATAAAATGTGTAGAAAGTGTTTGTGCAAAAAATGTACATAAAATACAAGTATATACAACTATTATTTTTGGGCCTTTGGGGAACACGTACATGTTGATAATATATTGATAATACAACCCTTTTAGAAAGTATTTCTATTATTTAATCTACGTATGACATGGCAGAAAGTCGATCTATTCTTACCAACATTATCTGCAATATACAGAACTTATGACTATAGTTACAATTTCATTTTAATACATTATCTATAAGTCAAATTTACATGCATTGGTTTATCTCAAAGTCAAATAACCTGCATCTTGGTAAGTTGATATATGATTCACAGCAAAGTCAGACGACATTAATTGGTTTGTTTTCTCATAGGATCATGTCCAAGTTGTCCTATAGTTGTGAACCAATAATCTGTATGCAAATCAATTCCTAATATTTATGGACTATAAGCACATTTTGATTGCAAAACACATTCTTCTGGGTGCATGGATGTAGAAGGTGTGTTAACTATGCTCCAACAATTGGTTCCTATATGAAACTTGTAAACATGTCATGGGTATGTAACGGCATTTTAAGAACATCTAAGGGTGTATAAAATATGTGAAATTCATTATTCATATGTCACATCTTTTGGAAAGGCATTGCCCTTGTATTTATTTCCATAGGCCCCAATATGAACATGTCTAGTATGATGAAAAAGAGCTCAAATTTCATCAACTATGATGGCCTTTTATTTGACATCAAAATCAACTCCATTGGTGGTGCTCTTACCACCATAAATTTTAGTTTTAAATTACAATTGCAGTGGGGTAGGGTAGTATTAGCGGGGTAGGGGTGGCACAAAGGAGGATTAATATATTGAAAGCTGCACTAAATAAAGATTATCAAAAAGATTATCTTAAACACTTGTCAAATTGTTCAATAGAACATGATACACATGGGTTGTTGCAAATTTTAAGATTATATGGTGCATGACTGTATATTTCTTTTGTTTATTGTAGCTTTCAAATATTTGACCAACTAATTTACGGGGTTTAAATTTATCATCATACAAACTTAAATTAGGTAAGTACTAGATTTTTTTGAGGTTAGGATGGTCACGCGAGGTTTATTGACATAGCAGCGTTTAATTTATAATCTTTCACATTTTAGTGATGACTAGCATGGTACCCACACAAAACAACGGGTTCGGAGGCGATTATTGTTTAATGACTATTTAGATTTTTTTTTTTTTTTTTTTTTTGCAAATATTGTCTAACGATTTTATAGTGGATGATAATTTCTAGAGATTGTGTGTTTGTGTTGTAAGATTGTGAAGAATTAATACGTCATATTATTATATGCAACTTTAAAATATTAATTTTAACTACAAACATATTAAAATCATTACGTTAATTATATTTTATAGCATGGTACCCGCGCAAAGCAGCGGTTCGGAGGCGAATGTTGTTTAACGATTTTATGATTTTAAGTTTTTGCCGAACATTATTTAACGATTTTCTATAAAAGATAGTTTTTATAAATTGTGTGTTTATGTTGTGAGACTGTGAAGAATTAATAGGGGCAATTTCATATCTCCCTTCCTTTTAGTTGGAAATTTCATATATACCCAAACATGCATTAAAAACATTGTACATTATGCATTAAATACTTGCACTTTGGGTATATATGAAATTAATCATGAAAGTATGGTGAAATATGAAATTAATCCGAATTAATATAACATATTATTATATATGCAAATTCAAAAGTTATTAATTTTTACTCTAAAAATATTAAATTCATTGTAGTTATAATTTATTTATTGTAACATGCATCCAATTTAATGTCAAAACTTAATGTGCAATTAGTGTGTTTTTAAAATTTTAATTTCAAAAATTACTAATAATAGCAAGTGTGTAAGCTTAAAATTTTTAAGACTTCTAAAAATAAAGGTCCTAAATGCTTTATAAAGAGTAAACATAAAGATTATTGTAACATTAATTTAATGTGCAATTAGTGTATTATAAAATTTTATGTTAATAATTACTAATAATCAGAAGGTGTGTTAACTTTATTTTGTGAGACTTCTAAATATAGAATGTCTCATATACATTATTAAAAAACTATCAGGGTACTCGTGCAATGCGGCGGCGGATACACTATGACTAAATTTTTTGGCGAACAAATGTTTTTCATATAGCAATAACTTTACATATTTTAATTTTCGGTGAATTAAGTATTTTAATTTATTACAATTTTCTTACAATAAATGTACGAATGTCAAGAATTTCATGTCGCAGATTTCAACTCTGTAACCATTGACAATGTTTTTTATTTTATACAATTGTAATAATAAATATTTTATTAAGCAACGTTTTAATAAAAAAATACATGAAACTGAAAAACCAAGCCGACCTACTCAACCTGAAACCGCAAAAAAAAACGAACATTAATAAACTGAAACAAAGCTTTTATGTTTTCATTTTCAATAAAATTTTGTTATCCAATATTTTCGAATTTAAAGGTACAATGACAGCGCAATGTGCTAACCTAATTTGATAAAGCCCAAGTCCACTAATACACTAAACTTTACCCTATATACCAAGTAATCTCTAACTATTCTCTTACCATACTTTTACAAAACGCAACCATAGCACACACTACTATCAAACTCAGATGTACAAAAAAAAATAAACTTTTATGTATTTTTAAATTCTGGATACCCTTATTGTATAACAAGGTAATATACGAAAAATAAACCCCCTGTTCTTTTCTCAACAATCAACTCGCAATAATTCCATCGTATCCAAATGATAAACAACAAACACTTTTGTTGCTTTTTGCAAATTAACCGAACACAAACACCCTCTATTTTCGAAGCAAATGAAGTGCACAGTTTCAAGATCTTGAAAGAGGTTTTGGGTAGGTTTCGTTTTGTTCGTGTTCTTGTTTTTTTTCATTGAACCGAAAGAATGAAGAATGAAACAACACGCTTTTTGAGATCTTTGATGATTTTTTTTATTTAATTCGAAACAGTGATGAGGTGAAGATGATTTGGGTTTGTAGTTGTTACATATAAATGGAGGATGGGTTTTGGATAGTTATAGGTGGTGTTGGTAATTTTTTATGGTGAAACGGTGGTTCGATTCGTATTTGTATTACATCTTTATTTTCCTTTTCGGTTTAAACCGAATAGTGAAACGGTGGTCCGCATGTTCTTCACGCCCTGCTGGATTTCAAATTTATGTTTTGAAAGTTTAATTAGATTGTACATTGTGGTTAAATAGTTGTATATTTTGATGAAGGGGTGTTAAATAGTTATTTTTTTAGTTTTATTTGTGCTTCAAATACTTGTAAATGATTTTTTTTTTGCTTGTATTTGCTTAAAATTCTATTTTAGAAAGTCTTAAAAAATTAATAGATGAGAAGTGTCAACATGCATTATAAGTGGTATAGATGTTAATAGACACAATCTATTTTACCAATTGAGACATACTAGAACCACATAAATGGTTTAGCAAATCTCTTAGGGTAGTAGCAGTCATGATCTCATACCTCACTACCAACCAATAATATCATTCCACCTCATCTCATACCTCTCGCATGCCTCACCATACTTTTCTAGGGGCAACCATGATTCCAATCCTCACCTAATTTTTTTTAGAGCAAATTCCCAAACTAGGCCAAAAAGTCAACCATGCTCCCTTTTGTGGTCACTTTCATTTGCCTTTTTCCCATTTTGATCATGCTCGACTGCTCAACCCCACAATTTTCTGCCACGTGTCCACTCACTTGTACATTTTATTAATATTTCGTGGCCCACCAAATCTGCACCAAATATTTGTTACTGTATTAAGTTTTTGTCTTTTAATATAAGTCAACGCTCGACTGACGGCGCTCGACTTGCGGCTGCTCGACTTCGTCAGTACTATTTGCGTTGGAAATGTAAAAAGGAGCATGGGAAAGTGCACACAATCTAAGCAAAAGATTGTGCGTACTTTAATTATAAATTAATTTTTACTTTTGTTTTTCATTTTTTAATTTTGTTTTGATAAAAAATTTAAAAAAAAAACACACACACGAAACACACACACAATCACAATCACACTTCAGATCTGTGGTCGATGATCGTCGTTTCAACTGGTTCCTTTACACACTTATCAAACACAACCCAGAAACACACCTGAGTGCTCGATCCGTGCTCGATCATGGCTGCTAGACAAGTAAGTGTTGTTGTTTTATGTTTTTGTTTATTATTTTGATTATTTTGTGTTTAGGGTTTGCTTATTCTAGGGTTTGCTTATTACGGGTTTGATTTGGTTTTAAAGTGCTAGTTTATGGTCACTACTGCTTATTTCGTAATTTGTTAAAAATATATTGTGGGTGAATGTTTGAGCAAAGATTATTAAGGTTTTTAGGTCACTACTACTTATTTCGTTTGTGCTTATTACGGTTTTTATTTTGTTTGTTAGGGTTTTTTTAAGGTTTAGTGCTGACTAAGTTTTAGAAGTTCTTTTTAAGGAAAACTTATCTTTTGCTACAAGCATAATCAAAAAGATCATATATTTTTTACATTGGTATGAATTTCCCTCAAAAAGATCATGTTTTTGGGTGTTTGCTTTTGCCCTTTGTAATATGCTTATTTGTAATGTCTTAATGTCTTAATTGTAAATATAAATTCCACTTTCAATTTTTATAGGTGTATTCAGCCAAGGTTAGTACGAGAACGAAGTTGCATTTCCTGAAAACAATAAAGCAAAAGTTGAGCTCGAACCCAGATTATGTTGAACGTCTTAACCTTTTTAAGAGCACAGTTTTTGGCCAATGGTTAAACTTAAAATCCTATGACCATGTAAATCACTTGCTGCATTATTTACTGCAACATCAACTGTAACACCCCCAAAAATGGTTTGCAGCGGAAGAAAAGGTTTTTGGGGTGCTACTCCATTGGATCATAACACAAGTTGTAAAATAATAGATTTTTCTTAAAAGATTTCATTTATTGAAGTAAAATAGAGTTTACAAAGGTTGAATTGTTGCGGAAAATGGCCCATTAATAAAATATGGTCCCCATAAGTAAATCAGAGTCATCTATGACCATGCCATGCCAATGCCCAAGCTCCTCCAGAGTTAGCTATCACCTTTTTAATACCTGAGATAAACATGCTTAAAAAGATCAACACAACGGTTGAGTGATATTCATAGGTTTAGTAAATAGTTGAACACAAGTTAAAGATGATAATTGCTTCGAAGACAATTACCATAGAAAACAGAGATTATTATTATGCACTAAGCTCATGATACCAATACTAACTGCATACACCTAATTACTAGTGTAAGTAATAAAATTGCCCCCAGATGTAATAGCCAATTACATAGAGATACCAAATATGGTGCGCCCCGGTTATTTCCGATAACCGAGTCGGGGTCGTCAATTCCCATAGTACTATCCACGATATTTGCGTTCACTCGCAAGTGATTAATGGTTCATGATGAAGGGGACTTCTGGCAGGCAACTTAGGCTATAATAATAATAATCATGCAAACATGCATTTTAAGAAAAGACTTGTGTTCTAGTTTATAGCATGTATCTCCCCCAAAGAGTTTATGAAACAGTTAAAAGAGTAAAAGTGGGGCTATGAACTCACCTCAGTGAAAGCAATCTGATGGTGATAGTCAAGTAATGATAGTGAGCGGCACCGACACAAGACTTAGATTAGTATGGCAAGTCTTAGTTCATAGGTTTAAGTTTAGGACTCGATAAGTTTATAGGTTTTTAATTGTTTGTGTTTGTTTTTGCTTGTGTGGCAGCATTTTAGTTTAAAAACAATTTTCTATGTGTTTGTAAGTATTGGCTCTTGGAATAAATGGATGGATGATATATGCGAAACTTTCGTATAAGAGTTGACTCGAATATTGGCTTAAGTGTTATCGAAGTGGGAAATAAATACAAGTCGAACTGTATTTATTAGATTTGTTAGATTTCGAGGTGTGAAAATATATTTACAATATATATTTATCGGAGTTGTGGTTAAATAATATTTGGACAAATATAGTATTTATAGTTTACGGGGATGAAGTCGTTAAATGAAAATATGTGTTAAACATGTTTATTTAACGAAAAGTGTAAAACATATAAGTTTATAAAACTTATAAAAGTTTTAGGCTGAAAAGTGTCAAGTATCAAACTTGAGGGGTTGATATTGTAAAGATTAATATAAGTTTCCAAATTTAATAAAAGTTTTTAGAAAATGATAGGTGACTTAAAGTTGAAGGCTGAAGTTGTCAAAATAGTATAATTTTCGAAGTTTATAAAGATTCTAAGAAAAATGATAAGTTGCTCGGAGTTGAGGGGCCAAAGTTGCCAAGATGTGAAAGTTATAAAATAACCGAGGAAAAATAAACCAACAAAACTGACAACCACATGACTCGAACCTGGGACAGTTGGGAGAAGGGGAGAACGACAAAACCACTTGACTACAAGTCCCTTGGTGTTATTGTTTGATACACATACATATTTAAGGTTTTACTGACTGCTATTATTTGTTTTGAAAAGAACACTGAGGTCGTGGCTTGCATTAATGTTTTGTGTTTCATCTTCTTAACAGTTTGTGTTTGCATGTAAGTATTACTCATTCCTTCAATAAGCACTTGACTCAATGCAAGGAGACGTTGAAGCTCGAACAAGTACACCCGAGATCCCTTATGGGCTTCTCGGTTCAAGAGTGGCCCAACGAGTCGAACATGAAACGAAACGAGATAAGCTTAAGGTAAAAAGGTACGATTATGTTGTTACGTAGTTTTGTCCAAAAGAAGAGCCAACACTTAAGTTTAGTTTTGCATTTTCTTCATGTCACTTCGAGTTTAAAAACTTAGTCCTTACGTATCTTATTCGTTTTCACAAGTTGTTCAAGGTTCGAAATCTCATTTCACTTCACCATGTGTGCAAGTGAGTATCGTTTTTACAAACCAAAGATCTTACGAGTTTTAAGAGTGACACACAAGTTATTAAACATAACAAGATCATATTATTTGTGCATGCATACGCATGTGAATGAAAAGAAATGGTTCGAGGAAAACTTACTACACCTTCAAGGAGGTGGGAAGAAATCGAGTGGAAAGAAATAACGAAGGAGAATGAATGTGTCCCGATGCAAAATATCCCAAGGAAACCCTTGTGCGCGTTAATACCCGAAATGAAAATGACCAAAGCTTCCAAAGTTCACCCAAGACAAAAATCTCCCAAGCACCAACTTAAGTAAAGTGGAGTAATAGTTTAGTAAAATCTTGTGGAATGAATGTGTGTTTGTGATGCTCGTTTATAAGGAGAGATCCTTAGATCTTGCATGGCCCCCATAAATATTGGATGTTAGTATGCATTGCTCTTTAATCTCTTTTATCCATATATTAAGTATTAAAGTATCTTTTCACAATTTTTAACATAAACATGTGATATGGTGACTTGCTTTGGTAAATGGTGAACAAAGAATGTGATGTGTTGTTCGATTATAAGCAGAAAAGAGAATCACTTTGGCCCATTTTAGCTAGTGGATATTAGTAAGTATAGCTTTTTTTTATATGTATTAGAATGTATTAGAATGTTAAAGTAACTTGCCACATTTACTTAAGTAACCATGTGACTTCTTATCCTCATTGTGGCAATATTGAAATTTTGGAAGGGGAAATTATTTTGAATTTTATATTATGTATTTCATGTCCCGTTTGAGCTTAAATGTGTGCCGCGGTGTCCTAGTTTAACGTTTTTGACAAAACGTGAAATATAAATTTTTGAATACGTTTTTATAAAAGTAATATTTAAAATATTAATTCTAACACAGAAAAATATTTATTTGACTTTAGCCATAACTAACTGAGTGTCGGTATGGGTGCGGCTCGTAAATTGAGATAATCTCTCGTGGACGTGTTTTGATCATCAGTAATTGTCAGGAAGTTTATTTGTATCGCTCGCTTATCAACGCTACCCGTGGTTGCATATTTCAAATAAAAGTAAAAATCCAGGCGTGAAAATGTATAAGATCGTTTAGTTAAATCAAGATAAACGATTATTTCATTTTTACTTGAGACTAATGACTTAGAAATTTACGGGTGGCTACAGTACCTACCCCTTATGGGAACCTCGTCCTCGAGGTTAAGTTTGTGTTAGTCGCTTATGTGACAAACGAAAATTTTTGAAATTATCTAGTTTTGTTTGCAAACGTGATGTGGATTAATTTATTCGAATAAAAAAAATATTTCAAGAGGCATAATTTCTTTGGGATAAAAATTTTGGTACGAGATTTGCATCCTCGAAAGGATCCTACAAAATCAGGTTTTTTTTTTTTTTTTTTTTTTTTTTTTTTTTTTTTCACGTGATACAAATAAAGCAATTTCGCAAAGGTCGATGTTTGATATTTCTTAGCATAAGAAGTTTTGATAAGGTTTGACCAGAAATTTTTTGACTCGTCAGAATAAATCTTTCTAGAAAAATGTTACCACACGTTTCATTGTTGGCACAATTGTTGTTTAAAGAAAAGTCATCGAAGGTGAAAACGTCATAGAAGAAGATGTGGTTGGGCATGTACGTTTCGATAAGTTTTAAAAGTTTATGGGCAGGATTCAGTTGTTAAGGTTATGCTTCTCGAATGTGGGGGTATATATAAAAATATAGAGCCTTTAAAATTTTTAAGAGAGAACTTGATGTATGTAAAGAATGTTGCTAAATTTCAGCTTTTGTGATGAAAACTTGTTAAATAAGGTTTTAAGCGACAACATGGAATCGGTTCCAAGTTAGAGGTTTTTATGTGAATTCAAAAGTTGTTTCGCAATTTCA
Source organism: Chrysanthemum seticuspe (assembly GCA_019973895.1). NCBI lineage: Eukaryota > Viridiplantae > Streptophyta > Magnoliopsida > Asterales > Asteraceae > Chrysanthemum > Chrysanthemum seticuspe. The sequence goes on along the minus strand of BPTQ01000001.1, from coordinate 115,196,579 downwards.
AATAATTTCAAATACCTTAGCTTTTGTAGATGATGAATCAGTTTTGTTTCCAAGCATTTCCCATTAAAATGTGTATCTATTGTTTTCAAAACAAAGCGCTTATTTTTACTCCGAGGATTCGTTCTATTTACAAAAGAAAATATCAGTCATCCTTTAAAGTTTTTCAAAAGGAGTAAATAGTTTGTAAGGAAATTGCAGTAAAGTTCATGAAAAGGTTTGTAAAAACACTTTATTGAGTAAGAAGAAAATACTTTTATTATGATAAATCGTAGTTTGTGGTTCGGTATTAAAGCAACAACTTGGTAAGTTGATTTTTAAAACAGCTTATAAAGTAGTATGAAATGATTTATTATTTATAGACTAGTAGTGAAATCGCAGTTAACTTTGTGATATTTTGGTAAGACAACAATTCAGATTATAAAATAACTCGTGAAATGATTTGTAATATAGCTTATCAGAAAACAATTTATTGTTTCTCAAATAAGAGAAGATTTCGTAGTTCAATTAATATCAAGGTGGTTTATAGGGTGGTAATAAAATAGTCAGTAAAGTAAGGGCGAATAGTTTGTGAGATAAGAGTAACAAGTTTTTTTGTTTTAAATCAGACAGTGGCTACATCAGCTCATCAAAAGGATAAAATAGTTTATAAGACTGTAATATAATTTGCAGGAAAAATTTGTAATATGGTTTACAAATTGCTATCGCAATTGTTTGTTGTTTCATAAAATAGTAGTAAGGTAATTAATCGGTTCATAACATTATAATAAAATAGTTGGCAAGGCATTAATAAGGTCATTGTTTATGAAGTATGAGTATGGTTTTAATTTTTTTTTGTTTTTTTTTTGGTTTAAACAAACAGTAGTAAGACTTTTTGGAAAAATGACCGTGAAGTGATTGGTAAAATAGCTGAAAGTAGTTCACATTAGATAACGACGAAGTTTATTATTTCATAAGAGGATAGTAGGACGGACCGCTGGTATTTCAAATGGATGTGTGAAAGATTATGGATCTGTTCAAAGAAAAAGTGGCTTGAGTCGCAAGTTAGCTTCTTGGTATGCTTTTAGATCTTTTAGTCATTCGTTTATTATTTATGTTTAGCGAGGGGTTCCCTTCGTAGATGTCGAGGTGTGTCGTTCCTAGAACAGCTAGATGTGTAATTCAGTTCATCGATTAGGTACGAGTTTTGGGGTAGAGTAGACACTGTTACCGCAATGGATGACAAGATGACTTCGATCTCAACGTCTAAAAGAATGATAATAGGATGGGGTGATGGATACATGGGTTGCGATGATTCAGTAATAGAGGTTTAATGATTCCGTAATGAAGACGATAAGTCGATGGGATGGGAAACAGAAGACATGGTATTGTAGCGACCCAAAAATATAATCTAAACATAGAGTAATGTCGTGCGGTAAATAAAATTTTAGTTAGTCGCGCGTAATGTGCTAAGCAAGTCTAAATGGTACTTATAATCATTAACTCGCATTATGCAATGTTTTTGCTGGTTATGTATTATCTGCTCAGCAAATCTCATACATAACGTAGGCACGGCGGGCGCGAAGTGGTGGCGTAAACTGGTCCATTTCAACATGGATCACTGTGATGTCCTTGCGCGAAGTGGTAGTGTGCATCATCTACCATGCAAATCTCCATGCACGTTGCTAGTAAAATGTAGACGCGGAGGCGTAAGGTAGTGGTGTAAAATGGTCAGTTTAGAGAGGTAGTAATGAGAAAGGCGTTCCACTTAGGAGAAAAGTATCGTAGTGAGAAAATGTTGTGACGTCAGTGTGTGATGTGTAGAAATAAACTTTTATAACTCTTATGATGAACACACATGAAGATTTTACCATTTTTAGAAGTCAATCAGGAGGTCAAGTGGACATACCACTATTATAACTACTTTCAGTATTGCAACATTCACCTCTGAGTCAGACATAGGTGATCAGGCTATGTCCCACTGTCCCTGGCTGAATATAGGTGATCAGGCTATATTCACCCGAGGTTCAATGAATCTTGCAATGCTTAGCTTAGTTATACTAGTAACATGTCCTAATGTCTTTAAAGTTTGGTATGAAAGATTGAACAAATATTTTATTTATGTGGGGGAGAAGGCGTAGCGCTGTGGTACGTAAATATACATATTAGTAAAACAATCTTAGCTAATAGTGCGGTTAAGTTGTCAGTAATAAAACACATATTTTATCAAAGATGACTTCAACGAGTCATAAGTGAGGCATTCAGCTTGGCAGGCAGGCATGTGTCGGTCATAGGGTTAAGTTTTTGTAAAAGTGGTTATAGTCTAGGTTTGAAAAATACCCAGTTCTCTATAACCAAGGCTCTGATACCAATATGTAACACCCCTAAAAATGGTTTGCAGCGGAAGAAAAGGTTTTTGGGGTGCTACTCCATTCGATCATAACACAAGTTGAAAAATAATAGATTTTTCTTAAAAGATTTCATTTATTGAAGTAAAATAGAGTTTACAAAGGTTGAATTGTTGCGGAAAATGGCCCATTAATAAAATATGGTCCCCATAAGTAAATCAGAGCCATCTATGACCATGCCATGCCAATGCCCAAGCGCCTCCAGAGTTAGCTATCACCTTTTTAATACCTAAGATAAACATGCTTAAAAAGATCAACACAACGGTTGAGTGATATTCATAGGTTTAGTAAATAGTTGAACACAAGTTAAAGATGATAATTGCTTCGAAGACAATTACCATAGAAAACAGAGATTATTATTATGCACTAAGCTCATGATACCAATACTAACTGCATACACCTAATTACTGGTGTAAGTAATAAAATTGCCCCCAGATGTAATAGCCAATTACATAGAGATACCAAATATGGTGCGCCCCGGTTATTTCCGATAACCGAGTCGGGGTCGTCAATTCCCATAGTACTATCCACGATATTTGCGTTCACTCGCAAGTGATTAATGGTTCATGATGAAGGGGACTTCTGGCAGGCAACTTAGGCTATAATAATAATAATCATGCAAACATGCATTTTAAGAAAAGACTTGTGTTCTAGTTTATAGCATGTATCTCCCCCAAAGAGTTTATGAAACAGTTAAAAGAGTAAAAGTGGGGCTATGAACTCACCTCAGTGAAAGCAATCTGATGGTGATAGTCAAGTAATGATAGTGAGCGGTACCGACACGCGACCTAGATTAGTATGGCAAGTCTTAGTTTATAGGTTTAAGTTTAGGACTCGATAAGTTTAAAAGTTTTTAATTGTTTGTGTTTGTTTTTGCTTGTGTGGCAGCATTTTAGTTTAAAAACAATTTTCTATGTGTTTGTAAGTATTGGCTCTTGGAATAAATGGATGGATGATATATGCGAAACTTTCATATAAGAGTTGACTCGAATATTGGCTCAAGTGTTATCGAAGTGGGAAATAAATACAAGTCGAATTGTATTTATTAGATTTGTTAGATTTCGAGGTGTGAAAATATATTTACAATATATATTTATCGGAGTTGTGGTTAAATAATATTTGGACAAATGTAGTATTTATAGTTTACGGGGATGAAGTCGTTAAATGAAAATATGTGTTAAACATGTTTATTTAACGAAAAGTGTAAAACATATAAGTTTATAAAACTTATAAAAGTTTTAGGTTGAAAAGTGTCAAGTATCAAACTTGAGGGGTTGATATTGTAAAGATTAATATAAGTTTCCAAATTTAATAAAAGTTTTTAGAAAATGATAGGTGACTTAAAGTTGAAGGCTGAAGTTGTCAAAATAGTATAATTTTCGAAGTTTATAAATATTCTAAGAAAAATGATAAGTTGCTCGGAGTTGAGGGGCCAAAGTTGCCAAGATGTGAAAGTTATAAAATAACCAAGGAAAAATAAACCAACAAAACTGACAACCACATGACTCGAACCTGGGACAGTTGGGAGAAGGGGAGAACGACAAAACCACTGGACTACAAGTCCCTTGGTGTTATTGTTTGCTACACATACATATTTAAGGTTTTACTGACTGCTATTATTTGTTTTGAAAAGAACACTGAGGTCGTGGCTTGCATTAATGTTTTGTGTTTCATCTTCTTAACAGTTTGTGTTTGCATGTAAGTATTATTCATTCCTTCAATAAGCACTTGACTCAATGCAAGGAGATGTTGAAGCTCGAACAAGTACACCCGAGACCCCTTATGGGCTTCTCGGTTCAAGAGTGGCCCAACGAGCCGAACATGAAACGAAACAAGATAAGCTTAAGGTAAAAAGGTACGATTATGTTGTTACATAGTTTTGTCCAAAAGAAGAGCCAACACTTAAGTTTAGTTTTGCATTTTCTTCATGTCACTTCGAGTTTAAAAACTTAGTCCTTACGTATCTTATTCGTTTTCACAATTTGTTCAAGGTTCGAAATCTCATTTCACTTCACCATGTGTGCAAGTGAGTATCGTTTTTACAAACCAAAGGATCTTACGAGTTTTAAGAGTGCCACACAAGTTATTAAACATAACAAGATCATATTATTTGTGCATGCATACGCATGTGAATGAAAAGAAATGGTTCGAGGAAAACTTACTACACCTTCAAGGAGGTGGGAAGAAATAGAGTGGAAAGAAATAACGAAGGAGAATGAATGTGTCCCGATGCAAAATATTCCAAGGAAACCCTTGTGCGCGTTAATACCCGAAATGAAAATGACCAAAGCTTCCAAAGTTCACCCAAGACAAAAATCTCCCAAGCACCAACTTAAGTAAAGTGGAGTAATAGTTTCGTAAAATTATTGTGGAATGAATGTGTGTTTGTGATGCTCGTTTATAAGCAGAGATCCTTAGATCTTGCATGGCCCATATAAATATTGGATGTTAGTATGCATTGCTCTTTAATCTCTTTTATCTATATATTAAGTATTAAAGTATCTTTTCATAATTTTTAACATAAACATGTGATATGGTGACTTGCTTTGGTAAATGGTGAACCAAGAATGTGATGTGTTGTTCGATTATAAGCAGAAAAGAGAATCACTTTGGCCCATTTTAGCTAGTGGATATTAGTAAGTATAGCTTCTTTTTTTATGTATTATTCATGTATTAGAATGTTAAAGTAACTTGCCACATTTACTTAAGTAACTATGTGACTTCTTATCCTCATTGTGGGCGGCAATATTGAAATTTTGGAAGGGGAAATTATTTTGAATTTTATATTATGTATTTTGTGTCCCGTTTGAGCTTAAATGTGTGCCGCGGTGTCCCAGTTTAACGTTTTTGACAAAACGTGAAATATAAAATTTTGAATACGTTTTTATAAAAGTAAAATTTAAAATATTAATTCTAACACAGAAAAATATTTATTTGACTTTAGCCATAACTAACTGAGTGTCGGTATGGGTGTGGTTCGTAAATTGAGATAATCTATCGTGGACGTGTTTTGATCATCAGTAATTGTCAGGAAGTTTATTTGTATCGCTCGCTTATCAACGCTACCCGTGGTTGCATATTTCAAATAAAAGTAAAAATCCAGGCGTGAAAATGTATAAGATCGTTTAGTTAAATCAAGATAAACAATTATTTTGTTTTTACTTGAGACTAATGACTTAGAAATTTACGGGTGGCTACATCAACGACAAGTGGAAAATTATGATATAAATACTCCACTGTATTTCGATATTGGGCAAAAAGTTTTACAATTTGGTCGGCAGGAAATGTGCTTGATATCAGGATTTCGATTTGGTGACATTTCCATGGGTCATTTAAAGGGGCGTGAATCTGCTTTTGCTAAGCGCATGTTACTTTTTCTTAAAGACAGGAGACATGTCAAAATAACTTGCATAAAGACCGAGCAGCTTTTACTGATTCTCAATGATCCTCTCGAGTTTTCTAAGCTTTCGAATGATGATGTTGTACGCATTTGCCTTTTGATAATTTTAGAGAACATTTTCATGGGCAAACAGGAAAGAACTGTCATTCCCAACGAGATTCTGTGTTTAGTGGATGACTTGTATGCTTGGAATTCATTTCCATGGGGCGAGTATATTTGGGTTGAGTTTCACCACAGGGTATACAATGTGGTTTTGAAGGGAAATGAATACACCGCCACATATACTCTTTATGGATTTGTGTTTGCTCTCAAGGTTAGTATAATTATGATAATGAGTATTTAAATAGTTTAGCACTAATAAGTTGATGTTTATAACTTTGGATTGTATAATTTTTGCAGATTTGGCTTTTGAAAACCCTCCCCAATTCTACAAACTGGTGGTTTAGAGATGATAGTGTGATCCCTAGATCACTTGCATGGGATGATGGGCAGAAGTTTGATAAGACAGATTATGATTTTCTTTTCTCTGGTAATCAGATTGTTCGCCTCCTGCCTACAGGTGATAATATACGCTTTTACACGAATTCAATAGGATTATTATATTGTATCCTATAGCATGGGTTGTTGGATAATAATTTTTATACACAGATGTTGAGAAAAATAAGCTTTGGTGGATTTCAAGTATAGACTACATCAGGAAGTTTCAAGTACCAGGGTCTTTGAATGATGAACCACATAGTCCAGCCCACGATACACCACATACTCCAGCCCACAATACCACAACAGATAGTACATCATCTCAACGGGTGAAGATGACAGTACTCAAAAGATCTTTTGTTGAGCGTACTGAAGTTCATCGATCGACACATATCCGTACAGAGGTGCGTAGGTATGTGGATGAAGTCATGCCTCATATTGATGAACAGATGCCATCTAGCGTAAGCCTTGCTGGTCAAGTGTTTAGTATGCAACAACATATTCATGGACTTCATGAAATGCTCAAACAATTGAAGCCAGATGTTGTGAGTGAATTGTCGAATATGGCTGACATGCCTCCTAGATCAACCCTGGTATCTCAGATGGCTAGTATGCAAAAGCAGATTTTACAACTGAAAAAGTTAATTCTGAATTTCAAGACTGATGGTGTTAGCGAGCAGATTGGTGAGCCATCCGAGTTTGCAGCAGCGTCCGTTGAAAAGGTTTTATTACTTTTTAACCCTTTGACACATTTTTTTTTATATGTTTTATATAAAATTGTTGGTGGTTGACTTGTGAGTAACACATTAGGATAGGTATTTATGTCATTAGTACACTAGCATTTATGACACTAGTGAGAGTGTAGTATTTAAAGACTTCTTTATCACACTACTTGTTACTCAACTCATTTCCAGCCTCCCCACTTAAGTTCTAAACACATTAGCAAATGTCTGACAACATACCTTTTGAAATTCAAATGCAAATCATTAACAAACTTCCTGACAAATCTTTACTTCAGTTTAGAACCGTTTCAAAGACATGGAAGTCTGTTCTTGATAGCGCCAACTTCATTTTCAGTTTCGGTGTTCGCCCGCGTCAGCCGTGTTCATTCCTTGTAGGGTATAAGAAGGATTTTCTTGAGACAAAATTTATATGTTTTATTGACCAAAATGGCAATTTGTCCCAACAACGTAGCTTTCTCCCAACTCTTCCTCACGTAATTCGCCATACAAATCTAATATATTTGAATCTTATCCCAATTGGCAACTCTCACGGATTGATATGTTTTTCTGATGCTTTTAAGATGGCTGTTCTTTGGAACCCATCAATAAGAAAATCAGTTGCTATAGTACTCCCTCTTTGGTCAAGTCAATATGAGTCTCATAAAGTTGCAGTGGGTTTTGGTGTGAATCCTGACACTTTTGACCCCACCATTCTAAGGATTTCCTATCCGGTTCATGAACATGGACCGTTAAATGTTTTAGTATTTACATTGAGCTCCCAGCGATGGATAAAATTAGAAAACGAACATCTTCCTTGTCAATAAATCCGACTTAAACGGTCAAGTCAGGTGGTTATTGGTAATTTTATATATTGGGCGACTTCTGAAAGGATTTTTGGTGTTGATGGTGTTACTTCTCATAAACGTTATATGATTGTGTCCTTTTATTTGGTTAAGTATAAATTTTCTGTCATAGATATACCTGACAGCTTACAAGCTCGGCTTCCCGTACCTTTCTATATTTTAAACCTAAGAGAGTCTCTTGTTATTTTTGGGAACATGATAGGGGATGAGTGGCACACGTTCTGTATATGGGAGCTAACGTTGGGTCCTTTTAACGAACTACAATCCGTTAAAACACTATTTAACATTTTTACTCCCCAGTTATTGAAATTAATTGGATTTACGAATAGTGGATATCCGGTTTTTGAAGCTGATAAGCCCTATCAAATGGATCACACCCTTGAAGTCTTCCAAGTTTTGTCACAAGAACTTATTAATCTTGGTGTCGAAGCAGATGTAGGGTCCTTATTCATGAGCTCCTTCAACGAATCACTTCTTCTGCTTACTTATCCAGATTGTTCAGTATATTAGTATATCAGATAGACTTTAGTATTGTTGTTAGATAGTTGTTATGTGTTAAGATAGTTGTTTGTAAGACTGTGTTGTTTGTAAGTTTCTGAAAGTGTTATGTATAATAGATCTAATTTAACTTTTGTGCTTTTTTCTTTGTGTGTTTTTGTTTTTGTTTTTTTTTGTTTCTTTATTTAGTCACCTTAATTAGTAAACCAATTATTTAACATTACTGTATTTTACAGACACCATCTAAAAATGAAGAGAATATGGATGTGCATCGTGATTCAAAGGTTTGTTGTTTACAATAGTATTTGTATCATATAATATATATGGGTTACGTATGTTGATTGCTTTCAAGAATAGTAATATTTATTTTTTTCTTTTTTGTAGTCAACTGGTATGAATTTTACCGATCCGGTTGGAGATTTGTCCACACAAGAGGTTCAAGAAGTATTAGGCAACCTCTTTGGCTCACCTCCGGCAGATTGGCAGGTAGTATATAACATGTTATTTTGTTTATTTTATGAGTAAATGCATGCCTAAGATTTGCCCTTTTTTACACGCTCATTTTATCAGGACGATAAATAATTTGAGGTTGCGAAGGATGAGCAACATGTCCCAGTGAAGGTAAATATACGTTGAAGAGATTAATCAATTCTAATTTTAACCAAGTCACTTGTCACGCAATGTTAACTGTTTTTCAGGATCTTCATGTGATGAATGATGATCAACATGTTCCAATGAAGGAATGAGTGATAAATGATCAACAATACCCAGAGTCTCCTTTTAATGCGGTAAATATAGTCGAACAGGTGTAATTTTATCATTTTATAAACCAATACGCACATTCAATCAAGTTTAACTCTTTTTTCAGGACTTGTTGTCTTTTGATGATGAGCAACATGTGCCCGTGATGAATGATGAGGAGGCACCCGACCCTGATTAAGATGTTCCGATGAAGGTACGAGACCCTGATCAAGATGTTGGGATGAAGGATCTAAAGAGTGAGCAAAAGTTAGAGTCTGCTATAAGTGAGGTAAATATAGTCGAACAGGTGTAATTTTATCATTTTATAAACCAATACGGACATTTAATCAAGTTTAACTCTTTTTTCAGGACTTGATGTCTTTTGATGATGAGCAACATGTTCGCGTGATGAATGATGAGGAGGCACGAGACCCTGATGAAGATGTTGGGATGAAGGAGATTAAGAGTGAGCAAAAGTTAGAGTCGGCTATCAGTCCGGTAAATACACGCTAAACATGTAATCTAATTAAATTTCAACTGTCATGGACATTCATGCAATTCGACTTTTATTCTTTTTTCAGGTAATTACTAGGCATGTTAATGTCTTTGGTTTTAAGAATTTCAACCCTCTTGAAAATAAGGTCACAACTGTCCGAGTCCCTTTTCAACGGGAAAAGAAGTTGAGCAAGGTGTTCCATGACCCATATATGCAGCAGCCAGAAACTACCACAAGAGTTTTAAGAAAGCGTAAAAAGAGACATGTTAAACGTGATATTCCCAAGGTCATTGGACCTAATGGGAAAGAAATATCACTCCGACCTTGGAAAGAGGTATTCAGTATCATATTTTTGTTCTTAATGTTAATTGCAATTATTTAGGTTATTTGATTTTAATTTATGATAATGCAGAGTCTCAAACGTAATGATAACTCGACAAAGTATATAGCCTTTACCCACCCAATCATACAGTTGTGGATTGACAGTCAAAAGAAGATTAAGAAAGAGGAGGACCAACAGTTATTTCGCTTCCCATGGGGCAGCGGAGGTACTATTGCTAATCTACAATTCTGGCTAGGATTATTGGGCAGGGACGCCAAGAGCGCCGGTTGGCTATGTGATTCGGTATGTAACTATTACAAGCCAATAATATATGTAACTATTACAAGCCAATAATATATGTGATATCAGGTTGATCATAGCTAATGTTGCTTTTTTTTCTATTTTTAAATTACAGCATATTGGATTATGGGTTGACTTGATGATGCATTTTAGACCTGAAAATATTGATTGGGTCATAACCCGCAACTACATGCTACTTAACAGACAATTCCATCCCCCATTAGTGGTTACAAAGTGGGTATACATAAACCCAAGGTTATCCGGGAGGAAATACAAAAATGTTGGGTAAACATAACCCGCTACTGAAGCTGTTTTCCAGGTGATTCCATCAACCGTTACTGTTTACAAATTGTTTTCCAAGATCACATACAAATGTTTACTTTGTCCAGACAATCAACCAACAGACAATCAACCAAATGTTTAGACAACGAATTGTTTTGTGGAACACGCCTTACAAGATTCAAGCAACATGTATCTTATGCTTGAAATAAAACTTGATCATCCTCTCGCGATATGCTAAGGCAGTTTGAATGGGATTTTCAACATCCAACAGCTTACGATGTCCTAACCTGTAAACGTACAAAAAGTTAACAAAGGAAAACTATATAACAAAAAATAAATAATTTTACAGCGATGAAAAGACACAAAAAGCCTATACAGTCAACCCATCTACCATACAATAAAACAAATTAAGACTAATTTTTTGCACATAATAGTGAGGCTCAGTTTTCTAATGTTTCAATAGTTTCAAAAAACATCAGGATATAACCGCCATGGCTGCAATACATAGAATTGCCACGCCAAGACACGGAAAATCACATCATTTGATTGATATCATCACAGTCTCTATCAAAGTAAGACACTTATGTTATAAGCAAGCAAGTGGAGACAGCTTAGTACTTTCAGCGTCTACAAAATGGCTGCAAAGATTTGCACCAAACCTATTGCTAGATTTGACCATTCCCTATGAAATGTCTACGAAATGGCTGCAAAGATTTGCACCAAACCTATTGCTAGATTTGACCATTCCTATGACAGTTACATAGGAATGGGTTTTCCAGGGGAAGCTCAAAGTACCAAGGTGTGCCGAATAAATAATTATCGATTCTACAAGCAGTTAACAAAGGAAAACTATGTAACAAAAAATCAAATAATTCTACAACGATGAAAAGACAAAAAGCCTATATACAGGCAACCCATCTACCATACAATCAAACAAATTTTGACTAATTTTTTGCACATAATAATGAGGCTCAGATCTGTATAAATCAAAAGTTTCAAAAACATCAGGATATAACCGGCATGGCTGCAATAGTATTAAATATAGAATTGCCACGCCAAGACATGGAAAATCACATCATTTGATTGATTTATTAAGATATATCATCACAGCCTCTATCAAATAAGACACTTATGAACAAAATAGAGTTTATACATGTAAAGGAGATGGTCAAAAAGTTAAATGTCAATATGTTATAAGCAAGCAAGTGGAGACAGCTTAGTAATTTGAGCGTCCACTCGAAATCCCATTGCCATGTCTACAAAATGGCTGCAAAGATTTGCACCAAACCTATTGCTATGACAGTGACATAGGAATGGGTTTTCGAGGGGAAGCTCAAAGTACCAAGGTGTGCCGAATAAATAATTATAGATTCTACAAAAGTGTATGTGTTGAATGGGATAATGAAGGAGTGTGGCCTGCCATGAACAATACACACTATATCATTATCACAATCAACACACCTCAATTATCACGGCGCATCTTTCTAACGATGTATATGGGTTCCATTTCTTAGTGACACCGAGATCCCTAAAACCATTGGTGTGCTTGATATTGATCACATTTTTCGTTAGAAAGATGAAACAAACAAACGGTGTTAGGGAACTCGGTCAAACTAAGCAACTGAACCCATCTACATCGTTAGAAAGATGGGCCTTGATAATTGAGGTTTTCAAGGTGAAGTTCAATGTAGCAAGCAGTGTATGGACACATTACTTTGTAGATGGGTGGTTTAAGTTCGTAAAAAAAGTGTTTTAATCAAAAAGAAACATAGTTAACCCTTTCTAAGATCCTCTACTGGTCCTTTTGTCGTTTCAACTCCCTTTGTGCAATTGCCTGCACCATGCAAATTGCTAGATTGTTGAAAAAACAAAAGGAACAGTATGGGATCTCAGAAGGGTTAATTATGTTTTTTAAGATCATAAAGTAACCCTTCTAAGTCCCCCTACAGTGCCTTTTGCTAGATTGTTGAAAAAACAAAAGACACTGCATGGGAACTGAAAAGGGTTAACTATGTTGAAATTCCACACTCATCCACAATGTAATGTGTGCACCTTGTTACATCCAACTTCTAATTGAAACACTTTTATAGATTCCACACGTATAACATATTGATACTTAACTTTCTTAAATAAATCCTTAACATATATAAACAATAGTATAATACTCACATAGATGATACAAATCTTCGAGCCAATCATGGTTCATTGGGACGGGCGTCTGTTAGGGAGATGATTATATACTCTCACAGAAAATATATATTCATGTGTTGCCATAGGATGACAACCACAATGAAACATGATCGACCCGAAGATGTTAATCATCTATGTAAGCATACAAATCAGGGGTGTATTGTTACATGCATTAGCAAGGCTCAGATCTGTAAAAAGTTTGATAAACACAAAAACATCAGGATATAACCGCCGTGGCGGCAAAATAATGTAACAAAATTGCCATGCCAGCTGACGGCTAATCACATCAATTGCTTGATCAAATAAGATAATCATCATCACAGCCTCTTGCATGTACCAAATACACCTTTTAAAGTACACACAGCCTAAGCAAAAGATTGTGTGTCCTTTCCCAAGCTTCTTATTAAACACTCCCATGCAAAAAGTACTGACTAAGTTGAGCAGCCGCAAGTCGAGTGGTGTACAACGCCTGAGATTTGGTGGGCCATTGTACTTTTCTAAAATGATAAAGAGGGGTGGACAATTCGCTCGATTGAGAAGTTGAGCAGTCGAGCAGTCAAGCATGAGCAAAATGGGAAAAGGCACAAAATAATAACACATAAAAGTGACCATGTAAAGGACCATGTTTTAGTTTTTTCCCCATTAAGGGAATTTTCTCAGATCTGTAAATGACCATGGGTTCGCGCGGTAAGTATTGTGATATGCATTAGCAAGGCTCAGATCTGTAAAACAACATCAGGATGTAACCACACATGGCTGCAAAATCATGCTATAAAATTGCCATGCCAAGATATGGTAAATCGCATCATTTGTGTCATCAAATAAGATAGTTCGTCATCACAGCCTCTTACATATCACAGCACTGTTGCTAGTCAAAAGTCTATTTAAAATGATAACATCTACAAATTAGGTATTGTAGATCAGGAATAATATAGGTCAAGAATCAAATGTCAGATTTTCAAGTGTCATATAGTGTTTATCTACTAAAGAGGGTACACAATGTGGACTGTTAGCATGTGCCAAACAGTTTTGCCAATAATACTAGTGTTTATCTACTAAAGAGGGTACACAATGTGGACTGTTACCATGTGACTGCCTTTTCTATGTGTGGTTTTTCCTATTTAAGAGTGGACACACTTACTTCAGCATTAACCCTACTTCACTTTATTCTAAATATGTCAAATGCTAAAAAAGTTACATTCAAGCATAATGCTGATGATAGGGAATGGTCAATCAAGGCACTAAGAGAGGTCATATTTCCTGAGATTGAAGAGAGATATGGCCCAACTGCTGAACCAAGGGACCAATTACCCGCTAAAATTCTAGAAGAACTAAGACAACAAGTTTACAGCACTGAACAAGTAGAAGGTAGTAAAGCACGTGGTAGTGTTAACACCAGGGTACCACATTGCAAGAAAGGCAAGTCAGCCAATAATGATGTACGAAACCAACAAGGATCTGTTTCTAAGGGGCCGTAATTGTTTAGGATCTTTCCCAATATAGGTTTGTGTCGTCAGTTGTGCTAACATGTCTGTTCTCTAAAAGATAGTTATTTGTATAATATCCTACTTAAGTAAGTAACGCTTCAAATAAAGGTTGGAGAAAATTCACTAAAGCATGGTCCTTTACATGGTGGTGACTTTCATGTGCCCTTTCCCATAAGAGTGTATCCAACAACCAAATGACACAATCAAACACATTTTGACTAATTATTTGTACATAATAGTGAGGCTCAGATCTGTATAAATCAATAGTTTCAAAAACATCAGGATATAATCGCCATGGCTGCAATAGTATAAAGTATATAATTGCCACGCCAAGACACGGAAAATCACATCATTAGCATGATTTATTAAGATACTTATCATCACAGCCTCTTGAACACAAATGTCGCTTAATATATTATATCAAAATAGTTCTACTAAAATAAGACACTTGTGAACAAAATAGAGTTTATACATATCAAAATAAGCAAGTTACCAAAGGATAACATGAAAATGAGGGAGTTGGAGGTTTTGGCAAATGAGATAGAGTATAGGTGTACTGAGATTGATGAGTTTATCAACAAGCTAAAGGGTAAGGTGCCGTTTTGAGACTAACATTGGAACGGGCTATGCTTAAGTTGATTGGGATGTGCAAGTGTCACGGGTGGCCGATTGCATATAGTGACTATAACCGTTGTACAGACACGATCTGCAACCGGTCACTCGTGACACTTGCACATCCCAATCAACTTAAAGATAGTGTAGGACTTAGTTTGTGTTTGTCCACTTGAAATGTAAAGATGGTGTTTGTTGTAATAAATGGTTATCATACAGACGAACAAATTGATATAGTTTAAGCTATTAATTGGCAATGTTAAATGACTAACCTGAATAAGAAGATGCATAGCCACACACCACAATCATCAAACAAACCACCCTGCTTGGGAACATTTTCAGCGTTCTTGAACGTAATCCTGTAGGACTTAGGATTGATTCCCTTCTGCTCAAAGACCACTACCTGTTTTAGGACTTCGGGCAGCCTTGTCTCTAAAGCATTCCTCATATCCAGATAAAAAGGACGCGATTCATTAGCAAACACAACGCCACTATTATAGAATGTGACGTTACCAGTCTGGATGTGAAACACAGCAAGAGACCAATGAACCTCAGGTTCATTTATTGGGATAAAAACACGATCAACATCAGCCCAACCAAGAGGGTATTTTTCTTTGTTGGCGTAGAACACAGGCAATGATCCTCCTCGCATCAATAGTGACAAAAAAAAGCAACTAACCATTGACCAATCCATACCATATGGTCTAGAATGCCACATGTAACTGATCCACAGATCAATGTGCTGTAACAACAATAAGAAAAAAAAATACAAATAAAATCATTAATTTATATAAAATTGAGATTTTCATTTACTCTACCTATAAACCGATTTCAAGTGCGTTTTATACAAGAAATATAGAGTTTATATAATCGTGTTGAATGGGATAACGTAGTGTGGCCTGTCGTGAACAATACACACTATATCATTATTGCAAACAACACGTCTCAATTATTATACCATATATATATATAAGGATGATGGGTTTTATCACAAACAACACGTCCCTACAACCATCTATGTGCTTGATCTTTATCAAAAGTTTTGGCTCTTACAAGAACGGAAGATGGTTGTCGAGTTTATATAATATTTTCTAGACAACGAGCTTTCGTTATTGAAAGAGCCAAAACTTGTGATAAAGATCAAGCACACCAATTTTACTAGGGACGGGGTTCAAATTATGCAATGGAACCCATCTACATAATTAGATACATCCTGCCATGATAATTGAGAAAGTATGCAGTGTTTCTATTTAACAATATGCAGTTTTTCTAGTATAAAATTTACTTGATATCGATTATCAGCTACAGACAATGAAAACCAAAATATTATATAATTCTGAGTAAAGTAAATAAAAGATATATTTACTTTACCTCATCAAGCAGCCATCCTTTGCGCTTATCGTCAAGGCCAATTATAGCATCTCAAAAATAACGATCCACAGTTATTTTACCACACCAAGGAAACTTACAATTCCGCCACCCATCCATACATAGAAACCGCTCAATTTCGTATCCAAGGAAAATTCTATCGGTGTTTTGATATGGTCGATCAAGAACCTATAGACAAAGCAAAATAAACATAAGTGACCATTATAAAATGATTACAATTATATAAAAAAACCTGACAGATTTAAAAACATTGTACCTCGATCCAAGGTTTGACTAATTTTTACCTTTCAACCATAATAGGATCAAGAAGATTCGTTCGATTTGTCAATTCATCAACACTAGGAACTGTTCTAGTTTTTGGGGCTTGCACAAAAGGTGACCTAATAAAATCTTCAAACCTCCTCTTCTTTGTTCCACAACGCTCCAGAGCAATTTTCATGTGAGATGACTTCATGTGAGATTGGGACATTCTCAACCTCTTTTCCCTAGGCTCTTCCATAGGATGAAAAACACCATCCTTCTGTGGTGATTTGTCAAGATCTTCCTGTGATGATGGAAGATTGAGCAATTGGGAATCAAACAACTTCATAAAACCATTAACTTCACTGCAATACTCGTCAGCTAGATCAAGGCCCTGTCAATGAAATGCCACAATTGCATTATGGATTGGAGCATGAAACATATAATGTGTCGACTGAAAAGTTGACACATTATCAAGAATACATATAATCTACAAGCAAATTTACCTTTTCAACACCGGATGCGATAACTTTGTCTTGTTGTTCGGGTTTATAAGTATAAAACTGCACACAAAAGAATTTACAACGTATTAGTAGACAGAACTAAAAGATATACACAAAGAATATACCACAAATTACCTTTTCATAAGTCTGGTTGTTGACTTTCTCCTCCTGTTCTCTTCTACAAGTGTAAAACTGCAAACCAAATTTGTTTACCAAATATTATTATACAAAAATTAATTAAATTACAAGTACATTTATAAAATGAATAACTAACCTTCTCATAGGTATCTTTGTTGACTTGGTCTTTTCTTTTTGAAATGATCTGCAAATGAAAGTAATTTGGAACAAAACATGCCTATTAGTGTATACCATGATAACTGTTTAAAAATAAAATATATTGGACAAAAATCACAAAGGTAAAACATTAACCTCAACTATACTCTCAAGTTTCGATGTGCGAGCATCCAAAGAATTAAGAACAACCTGAAGAGCAACAACATCTACCTCTACACGAGTACCCTCCACTTCACAATCCTCTACACTGGTTATTTGCTTAGGCGTGCGTGCAGCAGCAGCCTTTGCTTTCTGAAAATACTCTTCATAAAGTCCCCCCTTACAACAGGCGGCGCTCTAGGGGTATACCACCTAAAAAATTCTTCACTTTCTGTATACCATCGCGACTCCGCTTCAACTCTAGTTGGGAAGATAGTGTAGTTTGGTGTAGAGCCCTAAAAAATAATATAGGTATTAGTTTTTACAAGGGCCAGAGATATAAAAAATAAACACTTGAACATTAGTTTTTACCTTAGCAAAAAGCTGGTCGAAATTATCAGATTTACCAAATGATTTGTGTTTAGACCATGCAAGTGCTCTTGGGATAACCCCTGGATCCTTGTTCCACCACTGATTACTTTTATCCGAAAGCTCTATAATCCATGTCTTGAAAACAGAAAAACGAAATCCTTAGTTACAAGGTCTAGGAAGATAATAAATAAGCATTTAAATAAACATCAGGAAATTGTGTTAGTACTAACTTGAAAGCACAAATGAATCCTGACAAGCAGAAGGTAGGAACATGCTTGGATTTTGTTCCACCACTGTAACCCGGTCAATGCTCAGAAGCGACATTTCTGATTGACGCATACAACTGCCTCCAAACATGCTCTCCCCAGGGAAATGCATTGAATTCATCTAGATCCTCAACCATCCTAAGCAACATATCATCAATGACAGCAGACAACTCTTTACCCATGAAAATAACCTCCAATGTTAGCAGCAGACAAACCCGTAAAGCGTCTTCATCCGACAGATTTAAGAAAATATCTTTGATGAGTGTCTAAATACTCATCATTTTTATACTGTTAGAATGCCAAAAACATCTGAAAACACTCAGAAATGCTTCAAAATGATAAAAATATCACAAACAAGTGTTTTATATGTTTTAAATGCAAAAACATCAAAATCTGATGAAAAACGTATCAAGTTTGCATAATTGGCAGTTTTAGTCCCCCAAGTTACAAAAATTGTCAAAATCAGTCCCTGGTAATTCAAAAACTTGTAAAATATCATTTTAGGTCCATGAGATTCAAAAGTTGTCAAAACAAACCTTTTAAAGTTTAAAAATCACAAAATGACAACTTTAGTCCCTCAAGTTTGGAAAATTGTCAAAAATAGTCCTTGGTTAATTTAAAAAGTGAAAATTATCAAATTTTAACCTTGTACTATTCATTAATGACAAAAATGGTCCTTATGATAAACTTTTGGGAATTTACACCTTTAGTCCCTAAAAATCCAAAAATTATATATTAGGTCCTTAAAGTTTAAAAAATGAAATAAAATACAACTTTGGTCCTTGTACTATTCTTACTTGGCAGGTTTTACCCTTGAGAGAACTTTGGGAAATGGACAGATTCAACCCTTGAAGTTTGGCAGAATTACATGTTTGGTCCTTGGGTTATTAACTAAACCAAACCGGATCCAATTTAAACCCTTTAACCCATCCAAGCCCAAATCCATTGACCCGGCCCAGATTTTAAATCAAAATAACCCGCGCCACTGTTCATCCCTTCCAAATCCAACACCTGTTGCCAGCTATCCCGACACCTGCTCACTACCACCTCACCACTACCTTTCCACCTTATCCCCCCACCTGTTTACCTAATCCCTTCCACCTCCATATCCTCCCAAGGAGCATTTAATGCAAAAACCTGCTTATGTGACTTTTGGCGCCAAAAGCAAATTTGATGGCCAAGATTCGTTTGACCACATCAATGGCTGGAAAATGGTGGGAAATGCTCAGAGTGCCAGTGGGAGCCTTTTGGATATCTATAAAGAAGAAAGAAGGCAGATTAAGAAAGGGTCGCATGTTTTTAGACCATTAGTAGTGTAAAAGTTATTTTAATGTCTGTTTTAATCTCAATTCAAGCTCTTAGTGTAAAATTAAGTTCATTTCAAGTTTAAAGTCACTGTTGTATTGTAATTATTCCAGTTTTATAAAATTTCAAGTTTTTATGTTTTTTGCTAATTCGTACTAAATCATTTATACTTATTATAAGTTTCATAAGCTCTTTTATCTTTCTTACAAGCTCAGATAAGCTTATTATAGCTTTTGATGAGCCTGCAATATACTTTAGTGTTATAATTTAGAAAAACAAAGAAAAGTCAATGAAAGTCAACTGTGGATGATTTTTGGCTCAGAAATGGAATTGGGTTGATTCTTATGCTGAATTGGGTATTTATTGGTGTTTTCAATCTTGGTTTAGCATTGATATACTGCCCAAATTGAGCTGGAAATCAAGTAAGTTTTGGTGTTAAACCTTTTTCAAATCTGTTATGTTATTAGTATGAATATGATCATGGTTGTTTGTAATTGATACTAGACTTGATGTTATTATAGCTTTAGGTTATCAGTTATAACTTGTTTGAAGCTCTGCATAAGTAGGATAGAATTTGATAGTTATTATTATTATTTAGAAGTTTTAAACTAGTGTTTGGATGTGCTTTATAATCTGTGCTTTAGGTTAGCCATAGGATTAATATCACTTAATTCAGTATCAAGTAGGTAAAGTAAACTTAGATCAGTCCTTATTTTGCATCTTAGAGTAGCATAAGTCAAATTTTATTTGAATCTGTTCTTACTAGCAAAACAGTTAGTTATAGGATTGTTAAAACTTGCATATTAGGTCTAAACTGTTAGAGCTAGCTTAATTAGGCTATATTTCACCTTAATATATCATAATAAGTTAGTAGTATAGATTCTAGTTTCATAAAAGTCAATTTGCAGTTTAGTTCAAAAAGTCAAAACATGTTCACTGCACAGTTGTGCAGTCTTTAATTCAAAAGCTTACAGAGAGCTTATAAATGAGCTTTAATTTGTGTAAATTAGCTTTTTGAAAAGCTGAACTGGTCAACTAGTTAGTTCCAGTCTTAGTTTTCATCTTCTAACTTATTTAGTGCTTATTTCCATATCTTATTTTTGAACCCATTTTCAAAAACATCCCCTGTGCACAGTGAATGGTCCAATTTTGAAAAGCTCTCACAGAGCTTAATTATTGGTCTAATCCTGTGATTCTTGGTTCCTTGAGTAGTCAACCAAGTCATCTAGAGGTACCAAGTTTCATTTTCCATTTTGTAGCTTAATAGCTAGGGCTGCTATTTACTTGTTTCTTGTCCCATTTTAGTATAAAACTGCATAAGCAGTGATCTAGTTCCATTTTCAAAAGTTAACCATAAGCTCTACAGTTGTCCTAAGCTTATGCTTTTTAGCTTTTTGGAAAGCCTAACTGGTGAGCTTGATGTTTCCAGTGTTCATTTCCAATTCTTAGCTTATTTTAGTGCTTATTTTACTAGCTTAATAGTACCTTAAAACCCAATAACTGTCCTGTGCTAACAGTCAATATTGTGCTTATTAGAGCTTATTCAGAGCTTATTTGTCAACCCTTAAGCTTGATCAATTCACTTATTAGCTTATCACTAGTCACCTAGCTTATTTCAGTTAACATGTTGCTTATTTTCTAGCTCATAAGCCAACTTGGCTTTAATCTTGTGCTTATTCTCATTTTTAGCCCACTGTTGGAAACAATAAGCTCAAACTCAGCTTATTTGTACTTTTCTTAAAAAGCTCCAGTTATAAAAGTTGCTTATTTTCTTGTATTTAAGAGTTTGCAAAAAGAAAATTTCAAAAATAAAATGTTTTTGCAAAAAGGGTGGAGGCAGGCTCGAACCTGAGACCTCCACCCCTTTGAGAGTGTTAGTGAGTGTACCTGGAACCATTGCGCCCTTGGGTCTTTGACTGTCCTAACTTGCACAAACAACTCTCTTATATACGTTTTCACAGTTTAGCTTATTCACTTAATTTAGCTTATTTATAGCTTATTCGAACTAGTTTTTTTTAAGTTTGTATTTTTTATAAATTTGTAATAGTATAAAGTATTTTTACAAAAAGTTTCAGATTTTTCCAATAAGTTTTAGTATTTTTAAACATTTAATTAGTGTTTTATAGTAATTAAATCATAATAAAAAATATAAAAGTCAAAAAAATATAAATCTTTTTTCTAAAATTTTCTTTTATCATATATTTTGTAAGAAAATTAGTTTTACACTCGTAGGCCTTTTATTTCATAAAATTTACGTTTTATCTTGCGCTCCAGCGCCATTTTCGTACATAACGCTCGTTTCCGTTTTAAGTAACGTTTTTAAGTAATTTGAGTTTACGTTTTAGTTAATATAGTTTATTTAAGTCATTTTATTTTATAAAATCATAAAAACATCATTGTAAAAATAGTGATAGCATTTATTTAATAGATTTTAACTTTTTAATTTCTTTTAATTTGCATTTAAGTCGCTGTAATTTGTAGATCTTTTCTTTAGGTAATTATCCATTCAAAACCTTATTGATCACTATCCTTAGTGATCATTCTACCATCTGAAGTTGTTTAAACACCAATTCATCCTCCGTGGGACTTAACGACCCAGGAATTCCCTATATTCCTCTGATCTAAATTGTATTTGCGCTTAAGCTGTTTTGAGTCTGTTAGACTTGACGGTTTTGCGCAGATCAATCTTCATCCTCAATAACCGATAGAAGATCAATGTTTTTAACATACTGCCCTATCTTATCTGGAAAAACACGATCACGGAAAGGGATATCACCACTTCTCCATTTCCTAAAGCTTAGAATACCAAATGTGAACCCAGTTACCAGACAGAATTCACGCCGACCAAAGGCAAAAGTATGTCCATTCACACAGTAAACTAATGGAAGATCATAGCTATCATCGTATTGGCTGACTTGTTTCTGAAGCATACAACGCACCAGCTCTTCCTCATTATCTAGATAAGTCAGATCCAGCCAAGGTCCAAAACATGAGGCCTTGAACATTGTAAGACGCGGTTGGTCTAATCTATCTTTCAGAAGTAACAAATAATTCAGTATACTTCTTACAATAACTTTCGCATCACAGTCCTGCAAAAAAGAAGTAATAAAAGAATGAAAAAAATTAACAATTGATCCGACTTGTGAACCATATAACATTTAGACTTAAGATCACACACCAACATTTCTTACACACTTATATTTATTAGTTATAAATAGGCATATAAGCAGTAACACCCATAATAATCACTTAACAATAACAAGTAACCAATTACATAATCGATAGTAACACAAAAAAATGCCTAAAAACAAAATAAAGTAAAGAAACCTAATGAACATACAAACAAAACATACACGCACGTATTTTGATTAGAAACCATGAAAACCCCTATAAATTAACGTACAAATACCTTTGAAAACACCCTAAATCGCAATTACATAATCCATAGTAACACAAAAAAAACCTTAAAAACAGTTAAATAACTTCAAGAAACCTAATGAACATACAAACAAAACATACACGCACATATTTTGATTAGAAACCATGAAAACCCCTATAAATTAACGTATAAATACCCTTGAAAACCCTAAATCGCAATTAAAGTAAAGCCTAAAAAAAATTAAACTAAAGAAACCTAATGAACATACAAATAAGCTGAAAAACCCTAAAAACAAAATATAGACGCACTTATTTTGATTAAAAACTGAGAAACCATAAAAACCTCTATAAATTAACATGCAAAAGATAAGGAAAAATAACTTACATATTCAGTTAACCACTTAAGAATTAACAACTTACTTACATAAAATACCTAGTTAAGCACTAAATAACCACTCACCATATCTGAGAACTGGGGAAGCGATGATCAAGAAGTTATCAACACTCGGCAGTGGTAGAACAAGCGACGATCATGAAGAACACACAATCAATGAGGCGATCATCTATGTGTGTTAGTGTGTGTTTGTGTGTGTTTGTGTGTGTTTTTCAGTTTATTTTTTTGAAATAAGAAAAGTAAAAATTAATTTAAAATTAAAGTACACACAATCTTTTGCTTAGATTGTGTGTACTTTCCCATGCTCCTTTTTACATTTCCAACGCAAATAGTACTGACGAAGTCGAGCAGCCGCAAGTCGAGCGCCGTCAGTCGAGCGTTGACTTATATTAAAAGACAAAAAGTTAGTACAGTAACAAATATTTGGTGCAGATTTGGTGGGCCACGAAATATTAATAAAAGGTACAAGTGGGTGGGCACGTGGCAGAAAACTAGTGGGGTTGAGCAGTTGAGCATGACCAAAATGGGAAAAGGCAAATGAAAGTAACCACAAAAGGGAGCATGGTTGACTTTTTGGCCAACTTTGAGAATTTGCTCTTTTTTTTATTCATAATTATATTAAACAATTTAATAAAAACATAATATTTCATTAATAATAATAAAAAATTGCATAACACTTTAAAAAAAAGGAAATCACTAATCATCGAGAATACATATCTAAAAATTGGACGGCCATCCATATTTCTCCGTGATCTCACGTTTTTTGGCAATAGTGATCTCTCGCATTGTTGGATCAGTTATGTGATCGTGCGGTTGGTTATAGAACTTCATCGGCCGAAAAAAAAGCCTTTTCTTCAACATTACGGATTTTTGCCTGCAACAACTTTTCGGCCAGTTCATCCTTTGCAAGCTTTTTCTCCATTATCGTTTCCAATATTTGTGTTTTCCTTACCGTGTAAGTGTCGAAGCTCGCAGCAACACTTTCGTTTGTCGACTCGGTATCGGTCTTCTTGCCTTTTCTTTTCCGTGTAGGAGTTGTGTCGTCATTCAAATCCGGAATAACAGTCTCAACATTGTCATTGTTTCCCGTCTCGTAGTAGCTAGATTCCGACGACTTTCTTCGTTTGTCGGAATTAGCAGAAGATGCTTGACCCACACTGTCACAATTCTCAATTTCCGGTCATTTCTCATATTCCATATTCATCATTTCATAACGGTTCGTGCATGGTTTTGCATTTCACATTAAACGTTATTTTCTTATTAAATAAACGCTATCGCGTAATTAATTATTTTGAACATTTGACCCGATACTTCCAAAAATTATTCCAATATATTTTAATACTCATATTAAGATTATAAAAATAATATAATGAGTTTAACCAGTGTTTTAAATTTATTTTGTATATAAATTGTTATATTTATATAATTACGACGGTTTTCATAAAAACTACACGATAATTATTATTTCACTCAAATTTTTGCAAGAAATGTATTTTTATAATTTTTATGACTACAATATATTTTATCTTGACCCGTGAAAATTTATTTTTATCTAACGCTACCTTAAATATTCAAATGTATATACAACTTACTAATATTACTTAACAATACTACAAGTTACAACTTATTTTTTTTACTTAACTATCTTTACTTACACATTTACATAAATAATAAAAAAAAATATATATATACATATATGTATGTATTATTAAATGCATGATTCACCTAAAGATTTCAAGATCTTTCACTTACATATTTTCACACTCAACCATTATACACATTCAATCCAATAATTCAAAGTGTGAAAGATCAAAATTCTTCTCTCTTCTTCTTCACCAAAATCCGGCCACCATAAGGGATCAAGGAAGTGATCATCAAAAATTTTCTAATCAAGTTCTACACAACCTAGATACACTCTTGTTTTAGGTTTTGAAATAAAAACCTAGGGTGTTTAAGCCAAATCCTTGATCATAAACCTCATCAAGTAACTTGTAAGCATGAAACTTTATCTTTTACCTTTTCATATATATTTTTCATACATTTTCTTGAAGTCCTCATGGTCATATTTGATTTGTTGAGATTTTATTCATTATCATCCAAGATTATCACCCGTATGTACTATATAAATATTTATAACAATCATGTGCTAGTTAAAAGTTTATAAAAATGAGAAGTTTGAAAAATGATTTATCAAAGTAAGTTTTGATCTTTTACTAGTGAAGGTTTGATGTAGTTTATGTTTAATTATATGTTATAAGTAGTCATATAAACCTCAAAAATGGTCTTTTTATCTATTATGGTTCGACTAGTATTTTATTTTTAGTAGGATTGGCGAAGTGTAGTTCAAGGGATTTTTGTGGTGAAGTTTGTGGTTAAATAAGTAGATAAAAATGGTAAAGTTTAAATTGAGCGCGGAAGCGCTGTCGAAATTTATAATTTTTCCGAAAAGTTAGTCATTTTTATAAGTTTTATTAAAGTTTTAGAAAATAGATTTTTAGTTATGAACGTGGCCTTTTGAACGGACTAAAACGGAGTTGTAACGAAAAATATACGTGGTTTTCAAGTTACGATTTAAAAACTACCATTTTCCGGAAAATGTACATGCAGTCCGGATTTTTAACTGACCAAACAGTGGCCTTAAAATTTCTGTGAAGTCTCCGAAGTTTAAAAATATATTAGTACACTTAATTACCTTCGCGTGGATATAAAGAACTTGAAAAACGGACTTAAAACGAGTGAGTTATGGTTAACCGAACTTTGAGTCAAAAACGTGCTGAAAACACTATTCCCAGCATTGGTATGCTGTCAGGATTTTTAATCAAGGTTATAAGGGCCTAAACGGACGTTTCGGGGGAAACGGACCTTAAAAACAAGTTAGTTTTCCTATATATATATTACGTTAAGTCCGATGTAAACCGATTTGTCAATTACTAAAACCGTTACGTAGTTTTAACTACATTTTCACCATTAGCTCAAAAGTAATTATTTTTGACATGGAACCTTCACACATTCAAGTAACAATATTTTTATATAACTAGTTTTCAAGTAGCATATTGGGTGATACGTTTTCAAATCATGCATCCACGACAACATATCATAACTCAAGTCATAACATTCATTTTAGGTCGCGGATAGTTTCCGAGCCTCACTTTCGTGCACTTCATTTTGTTAGCATATCAATCATACCAGGTGAGTTCATACCCCGCTTTTACTTGTTTAAAATCCTATAAATTATTTGGGGCGAGATACATGCTTATTCATCAAAACATTTAAACTCTATTGCCAAACAACATTACTTATACCTTAGACTTGGTGCGTGTAGTGACTAGACTTAAACAAACATCCCATCATTTATATGTTGGAAGGCCATTTATTTGGATACAGCCCAACGTGAGTCGTTGGAGGAACATCCCAGCATTTATATGTTGGAAGGCCATTTTTATGGATACAGCCCAACGTGAGCGTTGGAGGAACATCCCAACACGAGTTGTTGGAAGACCCTTGTGGTGATATTTACACTTTTAACTACATTAATGCATATATTCATGATTGTCATTCTATTTTAGGCAATGGGTTGTGAACACACAGGTTGCAAGTTTTGTATGGGCGGAACTTGGAACTGAGTGGATTTACAATGCCTTTGCTGTGCGAACATTTCTCAAAGTATTTCAAATCATTTTATTACAAACTTATGAACTCACCAACCTTGTGTTGACACTTTTTAGTATGTTTATCTCAGGTCTTAAGGTGATAGCATTTCATGGAGCTTTTGGGTCACATGGCATACATTGGAGTCTTGTGCTTTTAACAATTACCATTCGACATGTTTTGTAAACTCTTTATGTGTTATCAAACCTTGTGATTTCTTGTTGTGTAAACTTTAACTTATTTATCGAATGGTAAACTTTTCAAAACGTCTCATTATAGAGGTCGTTTTCTGTATCCATACTTTGTGCTATGACGTTATACCCCAATGACACTATCGTTCCGCTGCGATATTTTGGGGGTGTGACACACACATGATTGTTCCAACCATTTGACTTCTAGCCTAACAACCTCCCATGATTCAATATGACTAAAAGTCTTGCCCTTTGTTTTTTTTTATCATAATCGATTAAGGCATTTTTCATGATGTCAACTTCGCTACACCCACTCTCACGAAGACGTTTCTACAATTAATACAAGTATATAAATTAATACAAGTATATAAATTAATACAAGCATATAAACTAATACAGGAATATAAATTAATACAAGTATATAGTGTTTAAAAAGTACTTTTTGGATGAATAGCCCGTTAAAGACACCCATGGCGGCATTCATATTTTGCCACTTTGTGTTCAAGCTATGGTGACTTCGAGTAGTATCTTTCACATTATCCTTGAAATGCTCTAGAATTCTTATCCAAAAACTATCTCTGTTTTGTTCATTCCCGACTTTTCGACATGTGGATATATGAACCCACGCTTTTGCCAAAGCCACCTCTTCGTTTGTCGTCCAATTTTTTTCTCCGCTTTAGTCGATGGTTTTTTTTGGACTTCTTGAACATCTTCATCATTTTGAGAATCGCCTAATACATAGTATAACAAATAAAATTATAACAAATAGAATTATAACAAGTAATAATATAAAAAATTAATTATAACAAATAAAATTATAACAAGTAATAATATAACAAATAAATTATAACAAATACAATTATAACAAGTAATAATATAACGAATACATAAAAAAAACAAGTATACCGATTGGATTTTCTTGTTGCGTTTTGGGAACATACTCAATGTCATCATCCTCGTAATCATATAGCGGTAGTTCTCGTTCGACACTTGGTTCACGCCGCGAAGGACCTTCACGGTAGTCATTGAACGGGTCGAAATCACTAGTCATCGACATCATGTATTGGCTTGAATTCATCGGTGGAGGTTGGGGATAATATTGGCGTTGATGTGATGGTAGGTTCACCGGTGGAGGTTGGGGATAATAGTGAGCGGGTTAAGGACTTATTTGGGGATAGTATGGAGGTGGTTGTGATTGAACTTGCGGACGAATGGGTTGTGATCGAGAGCTTCGTCCACGACCTTTGGATGAGGTTGAAACACTTTTTGCTTTCTTTGCATCCATCTTTTTTAAAAGAATGATAGTTGAAAGAAGAAGATGTGAATAAAATGTGATTTGAAAATAGTGATTAAAGTGTATATTTATAGGGGGATTTTTATTTTTATTTTGAAAATACTTCAAACGGCTACTTTTCTAGTCGTTGCCAACGGCTACATTTTCATCACCTCTTCATACCAAATCGGCAAAGATTGCCGTGCACCCTCCAAACCGAGCCATGCCGAAATGGTTGCGTCGGTGTTGCCGCTCGATATCGGGCCAAACCAAGCCCATACCGAAACCATTGCCAGTGCCCTTACCAATTACCAGTATGGATTCAACCTTTTGAGATCGACCAACCATATAAAAATAAAATAATAATAACTTTACTTATATCTTTTTTATCTTATTAAAATAGAAAAATTGTCAAAGGTGAAAGCGAAAATTGATAGTTGAAAGTTGAAAGTAAATGTTAAATATTAAAATGAATTATTGAATATTTAATGTTTAAAAAAAGTCAAGCAATCAATGTGAAATGTAGTAATTGTAAGTCAAAGTATGCAGAAATTAAGGGAACGTTAAAAAGTTATCTTTTGCAAATTGATTAGTATAACTGGCAATACAGCTTGACAACTTATGAAACTTACAATACACGCGGATGACTTTATATGTACTTTTTATAAGTTTAATGCAATCTTAATCTAATGCAATTTCTTATAAGGGGGTAAATACATATTTTTCATTGATCGTAAAGAAAATAATTAACCGCGATAATTTTATTGAAAGCTATACACCGTTGTCGTTAAATGCGGGTACTCGCGTAGCATATATAAAAGCCTTACCTTTAACTTTTAACTATTAGTAATGCGTAAATAACTTTTATTTAACATGTGAGGCATATTATAGAATTCCTAGCATAAGCTAGACTTGAGTGCAACCAAAACACAATCATTTTATGGTGTCCTGAAAATAAAAAAAAAATTAAGTTATGATATTCATCTAAAGGTTTATGTTGACGCAAAAACCTCTACATGTAGCATATTATTTTTGGTGTCGACTAACAATTTCTTGAAAACTTTGTCATAGATGGGCATATGTTCTAATAATATTTAGTTAGGAGGGATATGAAGCAATTTTTTAGCATTATAATATTTAGTAAATAAATTATAGGATAATTAAGAGTTCAAGATTAGGTGGTACAGTTGAGTTACTTGTACAAATGGTTTATGGTTGGCCAATTTATGTAGAGTTCTATTTAATAGACAGAAATAGGATAATAAGAGTAGGAGAGACTTTCTTTTTTATTTCAGATTTTATTTTATCTTTTCTTTAATTAATTTCAAAATAGCAATATTACGTAATCGCTTCTTGTCTACTGTGACTTGTCAATTATCTCCTTTTCATTTTTGTTTTATAGAAAAAAATCTAATGTAAAAATGAATAAAAAAAATAGCACATATTTATTAAGTAGGTTTTGATTTGAAGAGCTAATAGCATACTTGAGTTTTCTATTTTAAATATCGATGATTTAAAATAAGTTATGGAGAGGCATAGCCTAAGGAAGAAATTAAAGAAGCCATGTTTAGTCGAATAGATTTCACTATATTACCAAGTCTGATAGTCACATATTTCCCGATTACATAGATATAGAAAGCATTATATTTTTAGCATATATAACTACACTTAGACTTTGAACAAAATACATCTAACTTATATAAATTACCATTTTAAAACTACTTAAATGTAGATGATAATTAATACTCCAGTGACTTGAAGGGTGTATCAAGTATCAACCAATGGATTCCTTAATTAAACTACAAACAAAGGGATTAAGTTTAGGCATTCTAACACCAAAATTATATAAAGTACTTTATACTACTTTGAGTTTTCTTTTTTACAAACGTACAACTAATCAGTTAATGAGGGATACGTCGTAGGTTCAATCTAAACTCTTAAATAAAAGTCATGTGTTCATAACGTGAGCCAAGTCATTAGAGAAGGGTCGGTCGACACCTAAAAAAGATACGCGAGGTTGGTTTATTCCGCCGATCTTAACCCTTTGAGAAAGATGAATGTTTTATTCATAACGACAAAAGTGACTGCTTATGATGATGTACATAAAAAATCAAAAATTAACAAATGCTAATATGGTTTATGAAATAATAAAAATGACCGCAAATAGTAATAACATATTTTAATTCTTTTCTTACATAATTAAATAAGAATACGAAAAATCTCAAACTCCTAAACCAACATAAAAAAGAAACAAGAAGTTCGATAAGCAACTATAGCCATTTCACCGAGATCAAACTTAGTATCTAGTGAGAATCATACGCGTAATTCATCTCTCATGTGGCTCAAGCAAGTATCATAACAATAATGTCGTAGATCTGAGGAGCATGTCGCAACAAAATGATGATTCAGGATCATGTATTGTAATGTAAGAGACTTTTTTGGGATTTGAACACATATCCATATCAACATTTATCTTGTGAAGTTTATTAAAACTATAACTAAAGAGATTTCATCACGATAATTAGCAAAAACCACTTCAAAGCTTTTTAAAATACATCTATATCATAAGATCATATATATATAATACACTAATTGTAGTATAGAATTGGTAGTATAACATCAATTTGTAACTAATGTAATAAAGTCAGTTTATGTAAAGTTCATAAACCAATGGTAAAACCAACAACTCTCCCATATCCTCAAGGACTGTTAGACAACTTTCTCTATACTAGTCAGTAATTATACTTTCATTGAACCAATAACAATAAACCATGTGTCCAAACATACACAATAGCCACATAGGTAAAACACCCACACATACACCACCACGTGACCCACTTTCAAATTATTGTAAAATCCAGTCCATGTCATCTTCCTTTTGTCGTATTATCCACGTCATCACACCTCTCTAATCCACCAATACCTGTATATAAACCTCTCAACCAACTCCTTTATTTTCACACACTACCAAAATTTTATAAAAAAAAAAAAGAAAACAATTTTTCTCACTTTTCATTTTCAGTTTTCAATTTTCTCGCCGGAAAATGAAAATTCCGGTGACTAAATATTTTTCCGATAAACACGTATTGGCTGACAAAGTGCCTGTTCATCGTCGTCACATTCTTCACGAAAAACATTAAAAAAAATTTTAACCTTTTTTTTTTGTGAAAAGTAAGGTATCGAGTTTGTGTCATTAGATTTATCAAATCGTTTTTAGCACGTAACGTATAACTTTGTATAAACTTAATTTTTGACAATATAAAAAAAAAAAAAAAAGTTGAACAAAGTAGAATGCATTTCCAAATGAAAATTCAACCGATCGATCAGAGTCACGAAGACTCGGTTAATTCCGAGTCTCCAGTGACTCTGAAACCGGTTGTGAAGTCTCGCTTCAAGCGTCTTTTCGATCGAGGCAACTTGAAGCATAATAATTCTGATAAACCAAATGATTTACCAGACTTCGAACCGAGTTCCGTTTGTTTGGCAAAAATGGTACAGAATTTTATCGAAGATACGGCCCCCGAAAAGCCGAAATGCGGCCGAAACAGATGTAACTGTTTCAATGGAAACATGAATGATGTTTCTGATGATGAGTTTTTTGGTGAATCTAATCCTAACTACTCCGATACTCTCAAGGTATCTGTTTGTTTGAAGTCTTTATTTTTCAACTTTAATCTAAGTATTTTTGTTTGTGTTATATATAATACTTGATGAAAATTATACCGATGAAAATATTTCTGAATGTAGAGTTTGACGTCTTGCGCGAGTGTTGCTCAACGGAATCTGTTAGCGGATACGTCGAAAATTGTTGAGAAAAATAAATGTTGTAAAAGGAAAGACGAATTGACGAAAGTTGTTGTTCGGGAATTGGTACTACTTGGGTACGATGCTTCGGTTTGTAAATCACGTTGGGAGAAGACTTCATCTTATCCTGCTGGTATTTAACTTAACTTTAATTTATCTGATCTGTTTGAACTGTTTGATAGATTATAAATTTAGTGTGATTTGTATTTATGGGGGTTTAATTTTGGTTATATAGGTGAATATGAATATTTGGATGTGATTTTTGGAAGCGGAGATAGGGTGTTAATTGATATAGATTTCAGATCTGAGTTCGAAATAGCTCGGCCTACGGGGAACTATAAGGCGATCCTTCAATCGTTACCGTACATCTATGTCGGTGAAGCCGATCGTTTGCAACAGATTTTATCGGTTGTTTCTGAAGCAGCGAAACTGAGCTTGAAGAAGAAGGGAATGCATGTTCCTCCGTGGAGGAAATTTGAGTACATGAGGTCGAAATGGATGTCGACACATGTCAGAACGCCTTCACCGACGACGGAAATGTTGCCGTTGTCGGTGAAGGCAGTAGGGACTTTGTTGCCACCTACTCCACCTCCAACACCAAATGGAAACGCTGCCTCAGAGCATAAAAGACAGTTGTCTGTTTTTTCTGAGGCCGCGTTTGATTCTGAGTGTGGGGTTTTTGAATTGATTTTTGGAGAGGATAAGACGAAGGTAGAGTTGACGGAGGGGGAAAAGTCCGATGAGGGTTTTGAATCGTCGGCGGCTGGAACATGGCAGCCGCCCGCGATAAAACCGAGGAATGCTGAGAGAGGGAGTAAATTAGTGGTCACCGGATTGGCTTCTCTTTTCAGGGAGAAAGCATGAAGGAATAAAATTTTGGATTATTTACTTTTTTTTTCTTTCTTTTTTGCGTCTTTTACTCGTTTTCCTAAGAGTAAAAAAACAAAAAAATATAAATATATAACATTGCAAATATTATAACGAGATTCCTTTCTTACCCTGCTTATGTGGTTTGATTTTGTAAATTTGTGAAATAAATAACGCTACTTATTGTGCAGAAAAAAAGATCCGGTATGTATATCTAGTACAAATTTTGGATAGCAGATACCAATTGTAAATTTAACAAGTAGCATACCAATGAACTTGGAAAACTTGTAACGTGATAAAACAGAGTTTGCAAATGCTTGAACTTCTATACGAAAAGATGATCAAGCTATATGCGATGAAATTTGCTTGAGATTTCGACAAACGAAATTGCCTGCATACCTCTTTAAATAATTGCGTTTTATACTTGGGTTTGTATCATCTTATGTTTTTTGTCTACTTTTAACAAAATATCTTTATCTAATAAAAATTCTCTTAAATTGCGCTAATAAATTTTGTATCTCAATTTCAGCTCAAGTTTGCTACTCTACTTTTCACGTCGACTTAAACTATTTTCGTACTAATTTTAAGATTGTGGGTTCAAATCTCGTTTGAGAGACATTAGGGAGATAGTAAGGTGTGAGAAATGATTGTCCTAGAAAAACAAACTATTCTCGCTAAAGATGCCGGCAAATGTTCACTGGAAATTGAAAATTAAACAATTACCATGAGGCAAATTTAGATAAAATATGGCCAGTTGTTTTGAAAAGTTTAAATTTATATTCATAGTTTTAAGCTTACAAAATACAGGAAACGAGTTTAGTCAACTAATAAATCAATAATACAAAATTGGTGATTGAGGAAGCGTGGAAGTTCAACTGATAAATGAATGAGGCGTAATTTTTATTGGCCAACATTTCTTTTAAATTCTACAAACCCAACAACCAATTATTTGTTGTTACTTCAAAATCTCGCAAAAATATCCGACTTCTTCACACAATAACCAAAGGGGCATTGCTCTGATGAATCGGTAAACAGGACCTTTTGAAAGAAACGAATTGGGTTCAATCCCAACACGTACGGATTAGTCATCGATGCGGCTGAACATCGCATTGGTTGGTCATTGATGAATGATCTGCAGGCAGCCGCGAGTGCATAGGT
Organism: Chrysanthemum seticuspe; assembly: GCA_019973895.1. Lineage (NCBI taxonomy): Eukaryota > Viridiplantae > Streptophyta > Magnoliopsida > Asterales > Asteraceae > Chrysanthemum > Chrysanthemum seticuspe. The sequence goes on along the minus strand of BPTQ01000001.1, from coordinate 115,162,585 downwards.
CACAGTTTCTCAATCGATCTAAATCTTTTAGAGACAATAATACGTGAATATGCAATAGACAACATAATATGAATCGGTAATTCACAAGTCATTAGAATTACATGTTAATGAACATAATTTAATACGAATACCGATGTTCTATAATTTAAACATATTTTTGTTTTGTGTATCGCATAGTGATCGCCCTTTTAAATCAAATCGCTCAAAGAACTTTCAAGTGATAAGTCAGCATATTATTATATATAAAATAAAATTTTAAGGTAAAAAGATCCAGTGAGAATAAAATTTAAAATAAAAAGAATAAGAAATAACTATAACTGCATATTTGAGATGCATCGACTTGAATTATATGTATCTCTATTCATTTAGATGCATCACAATTAGTTTCGAAAGTGATTTTGAAGTGAAAACGACGCAAAGTAGTACTAGCAACAAATTTGACCCGCAGAGGACGAAAAATACATAGATTTTGTATAACTTGATGAAATGCATATAATCTATACTACTTTATAAAAGGTTTGGGACCTTCTAAATAAAGTAGTCTTAAAAAGTTTAAGACCAAAAACATTTCTTTTTTTATTAAATGTTAGTACAATACAAAATGGTCTACATTTAATAGATGCTCACAGACTTTATGATATTATTAATATAAAATACAAATTGGTCAAATACGTTTTGTAGATGTTAATGGACTTTATGATTTGATTAATACAAAAATGCAAAATGATTCATACGTCTTGTAACTGCTCATTAAATTTTCAGTAACACCACAAGGGATATAAATCCCCCTACCACCAAACAAAACAATACATAACAACACTACTATCTCATTTTTCATCTTCTCTCATTCTTAACCATCATCTGCTACCGCATATTTAACACCCGTCATATGCCAAAATAGCCACCGAGTGGTGGTTTTTCCTGACAACTCTTATTACCATAAGTAAACAAAACAAATCCGAGTCAAAAACCCGAGGCCACGTATTACCATAAGTAAACATAACTACGGGTCAAGGAGAGGAAGTAAACCAAGAACAAACCAAAAACAAACCAAAACAGTACTACCGCATATCTAATCGAACCCATCTCCGGTCTAAAAATGTCCCAATCCTAACGTTTCACAAAGAATAACAACCCATAACCACAAACTACTTCTCTTAAAAGTAAGATAACCGATCCCCATTCAACTACAACCCGTCAACAATGTTAACTCATCAACACCCACTAAAGACTCGACAACAAACAAGAAAAAGAAATAAAAAAGATCTCATTGTTTCCGTCACATGAACGGTTCTTTATAGACAAGAGAGAAAGGAGATGACGATAATGGTGATGGCGGTGGTGTTAACTCGAACCAAACAAAACCCAAACGGAACCTCCCTCTCTATAAACCCGTAGCAGCAACTCTTGGTCTCCTCCTTGAATGGCGGCGACAAAATAGTGGTGGTGGTTGCCATACGAACGGACAACAACCCTTAAAGAGAATAACCATCACACTCCGAATCTTGAATTCAAGATTTATGGAGCGTGAGTGAGCTTCGGGGCGCGTGCACCACATAGACGGAACCACCAGGGTCCAATTTATCATCATGGAGGGGCGGTGACATATGGTGTGGTGGCCGGAAGTTCGCCGGATTCCGGCGACGGCGCCAGATAATATGAATTCCGGTGGAGGAGGTATCAAATGGGGAGGAAACCCTAATTTGGGTTTATATATAGTGAGGAGGGGGCAAAGGTGGACAAATGAAAGTGGAGGGGCGGCAGTGAAATTATAAAGAGAGGGGGTGTTTGTGTATTTTTAGTAATTCTTTGGTAACAATACAATGTGGGCCCCATTTAAGGTAGTAAATGGTCGAATTAAATTACGAAATTTTTGACATTGTGTCCGGAATAATTTTTCTGATAATAATGAGTATTTACACGACTATTTTCTCATATACAAAAATCAAAATAAATCAAAACGTCGGGTGTGCCGGTACGCGTTAAGTGCAAATTTCACATTTCATGAGACAACTTTCTCGTTTTCTTGTCAAACTGGCTTAGAAAAGTCAGTAAATGATGAACAAACATAATTCCTTGAAAAACGAATATCTGGAAAAGTGCGAGTTGTCACAGATGATTTCGAGGCACTCTTGCGATTTAATAATATTTTTTGAACATTGTAATGTAGTATGCATTTTTAAACTCTATTGATTTAATAATATCGTTTTCGAACGATTTTTATGGGTTGGCCGAACCGGTAGTGACTCCGGTTCCTGGGTGAAGCCGTTGGTCTGATCCGTTTTTTAAAACCCTATGTACCATCAACTTGTTTACATATAAATTGTATGAAGATTTGTGTATTTTATTAGTTTGTACAATATGTATAATAACAAGTATTTTTCATATTAGAGGTGTTTTAATAATAACATTTATTAGGTATTTATTATTATAGACGTTTTTTTCTTATTTTAAATTACTTTGTATTTTTTTAGACATGTCTACAAAAAGTGTTTTAAAATGTTGCAACAAATTATATTATAGATGTATTTATTAAAATTTGACATTATAAGCAAGTATTGAATCTTAATTTTTTAAGCCTTCCTTTTTAATAATGTCCCAAATGCTTTATAATGTATTATAGATTATAGATTATAGATTATAGATATGTGTAAATGTGTATAATCATATAATTAGGACTTTGCATCTTTGCATCATTTGCTTTGAAAAAATCGTCCGATTTTTATAAAACAAAGTTTTCAGTTTTTACGGTATGTTTTATCAAAAAAAGTCTAAAAGGTGTATATGTTGATTCTCGAGGCACTCTTGCGATTTAATAATATTTTTTGAACATTGTAATGTAGTATGCATTTTTTAAACTCTATTGATTTAATAATATCGTTTTCGAACGATTTTTATGGGTTGGCCGAACCGGTAGTGACTCCGGTTCCCGGTTGAAGCCGTTGGTCCGATCCGTTTTTTAAAACCATATGTACCATCAACTTGTTTACATATAAATTGTATGAAGATTTGTGTGTTTTATTAGTTTGTACAATATGTATAATAACAAGTATTTTTCATATTAGGGGTGTTTTAATAATAACATTCATATTAGGGGTGTTTTAATAATAACATTTATTAGGTATTTATTATTAGGGGTGTTTTAATAATAACATTTATTAGGTATTTAATAATAACAATTAATCTATAATGCAAACGTTTTGTCAACGAACAAGAAAAAAAGCACAGTTTGTCTAAAGAAAGTTATCAACCGCCAAGATTTTGTCAACGAAAAAACTCTAAACATAACGCGACTAATATGGTAAAGCAAAGGAGTCGAGTATTTAAAATAAAATATCACATTTAACAATTAGGATGTATAAATTTTTATAACGTATTGATTGGCTCCTGAACAGTCAAGTTTAATCACACAAGCTAACCACTTGTGAATGGTCAACCGTAACAAACTTAAAACAGCTCAGAAAGCAATACAATTAAGATCAGAGGAATATAGTGGATTCCTGGGTCGTTAAGTCCCACGGAGGATGAATGGTGTTTAACACAGACAGATGTCGAGTAATCACTAAGGATAGTGATCAGTAAGGATTTTGGAATATTTATACCTAAAGAAAAAGTTTTGTAAATTACAGGGGCTTAAATGCAAATTAAAGAAAATTAAAAAACTAAAATATATTAAATAAACGCTATCACTATTTTTACAATGATGTTTTTGTGATTTATAAAACAAAATAACTTAAATAAACTATTTTAATTAAAATGTAAACTTAAATTATCTAAAAACGTGACTTAAAATGAAAACGTACGTTAAGTATAAAAATTACGCGAGTGCGCAAGCAAAAATGTAAAATTTTTGAAATAAAAGTCCTACAAGTGTAAAAACAATTTTCTTACCTACTATATGACAAAAGAAAATTTTAGAAAAAAGATTTATATTTTTTTAACTTTTATATTTTTTATTATGAATTAATTACTATTTTAAACTAAATAAATGATTAAAAATACTAAAACTATTAAGAAAAATCTGAAAACTTTTTATAAAATACTTTATACTAATACCAAACTAAGAAAAATGCAAAAGCTGAAAAATCTTGTTTTAATAAGCTAGAAATAAGCTAAAAGATATGTATAAGCTTAATGGAATAAAAAGGGTTATATATTAAATTATGTAAACTTATACCAGTCAAAGACCCAAGGGCGAGTGGTAGTGTGTGTGTGTGGTGAGCTGGGTGGCCAGGGTTCGAATCCCAGCAACTCCCTTTTTGCAACTATTTTATTTTTGGATTTTTATTTTACAAACTTATTAAGAACACTGAAATAAGCAAATTATAAAACTACAACTTTTTACAAAAATCACTAATAAGCTCAGATTTGAGCTTATAATTCCAACAGTGAACAAGAAAATGGATTAAGCTCAAGCTTAAGCCAGATGGCTAAAAAGCTGATGAATAAGCCAAAGGTTAACTAGAAATAAGCTGAGTAAATGATGATAAGCTAAAATGACAATTGAAAAAGTAAATTACTTAGAAAATAAGCACTTAACAAACTACCAATAAGCACTTATTACACTGGTTAAACAGGACACTTTTTGAATCACTAGGCACTTTTAAGCCTGCTTTTGAGCACCTAAATAAGCTAGGAAGTGAAAATAAAGACTGGTACTATAAAGTTTACCAATTAAGCTTTCCAAAAATCTAATTTACAAAGATTAGCTTCCACTAATAAGCTTGTGAGAAGCTTATGAAGAAACTGAAAAACCATGACTGGTCATTGTACTGAATGGAATGGGACAAACAAAAAGCTCTTAGCAGACCTATCAAATAAGCTAGAGATTGAAAAGCTAAACTTGGAACTTTGAGATAGCTAGGTGAGCTTCTCAAAAAGCTAAAGAGCACAAGCTTATACTCATTAATGAGCTCTGTAAGAGCTTGTGAAATGGGCTAACAAATCTGTGCACAGGGCACTTTTCAGAAAAGGTGTTCAAAACAAGCTGAAAATTAAGCACTTTATAAGCTAAGTGGGTATAAGCTAGTATTTTTCTAATTTAGATAAGCAACAAAATTTTAATATCCCAAAAGGATTTAAGCTAAATCTTAATATTGAATCCTATATAAAATTATTCATTTTATTCAAAAACTGCTTAAGTGATATTTTGACTTTTTATAAAAATGAACTAAGTTGACTAATATGAAATTTGAATCAACTCTACTCACTAATGATGTTATATTAAGCTGTAATAAGATGGTTTTAGGCTAAAATACCAAGTTTCAAGCTACTATGATGTAATTTGTATCCCAAGTTCTTAACAGTAAACACTTAAGATAAGTTTAAAACTTATTTTGACTTTTTACTTAAACAAGGACTATGTTTATTGGTTTGACTAAGCTATTAAACACTAAAGTGACTTGAAACAATAACAAACAACAACACCACAGACCTCTATCTCAGATAACTAAGCAATTCCAAACACCCTTTTAAGAGGCTGTTTTGAAGGTTCTAATACTAAAACAAGTATTTAACTTAAGTAATCTATTTATTAACTGATATTGATTATATTTAGACAGTTTTAAACTAGAATTAACAATAATTAAACACTTTTACTAAGAAACACAAATTTCAAAGAAATGGCTTACAATTTGGAATTCAAGCATAAACAAAGAACTGATAACTGATAACACACCTATGGCTTCCCAAGAAGCTCTATACCCAAAAGCAATCCATATCTTACCCTGCTTCAGCTTCATTCACCATAGTCATTGATTTTTGATTTTACACTATTTTTTTGGTATTTTTCTGAAATTTTAAGTTCTATTACTAAAACTGATTTTAAGAGTTCTAATAGCTCTCAAAAGCTAAATAAAGAACTTTTATGAGCTTTTGAGTCCTAGATAACAACAGTTAACAACCTTTAAATATTTTGAGAATTCGAGCTTGAAAATTGCATAACCTTGAAATGAGACTTAAAACTGAATTTGATATTAACAAAAGCTTTATTACACACTAATGAGTTGAATTACAAAGCTTAAAAGCTTGGACATACACTGGAAGACTTAAAAAATTTAAAACGACATGAACAAATTAAAATTATACTAGTTAATATTCTACATTGCACCATTCTTGCTTTTAAAGCTCTTTTTCATCTCTGTCGACACCTCTGAGTATTTCCCACCAATCTCCAGCCATTGGATTCATCCAACTCATCACAATTGCCAAATGGCAATTTTGGCGCCAAATAAGTCTTTGAGCAGGTTTTCTCAATTAAAGCTTCTTGGATGATTGTAGAGGTGGAAGGGGGTTGGTATACAGCTGGGAAGACAGGTGTAAAGGTGAAAAGGAGGAAAAACCAGCTCTGGTATTGGATTTCAGCTTGTGGAGAGGAAGGTGAACAGTAGTAGCTGTTTTGGCGGGTTGACTATATTTGACTGAAACTTATAATAAGTGGGGGTCAAAATAGGGGGGGGGGGTCACAGGGATAATTGGAAGGGGTCTTTTTGGTTTGGCTGGGTTCTAAATACAAAAGGCCATTTGGTTTTATTTAATCACAAGGACCAAAGTTGTAATTCGGCCAAACATGAGGGACCAAACCTGTAATTTCTCAAAAGTTAACACAAGGACCATTATTGCCATTCTTAAATAGTACAAGGACCATAGTTGATTATTTTCTATTTTTAATAAATCCAAGGACTATATTTGACATTTTCAAAACTTGAGGGACTAAAGTTGTAATTTTGCAATTTTACATTTCAAGGGTTTGTTTTGACAACTTTTGAATCCCATGGACCTTAAATGACATTTTTCTTTATTTTGATTTACCAGGGACTGTTTTTGACAACTTTTGAAACTTGGGGGACTAAAACTGCCAATTATGCAAACTTGATACGTTTTTCATCTGATTTTGATATTTTTGCATTTAAAACACATAAAACACTTATTTGTGATATTTTCATCATTTTGATGCTTTTCTGAGTGTTTTCAGATGTTTTTGGCATTCTAAACAGTACAAAAATGATGAGTATTTAGACACTCATCAATCCCCCACACTAAGATATTGCTAGTCCCTAGCAATGTTTTGAGAAAAATTAATGGATTTTATCTCTTTACCAAAAGCCATTACTTCTGGAGTAGCCAATTGTTTCAGTTCAAGTAAGAACCTTGGTACAATGATAACCAAATGATTTTGAGCAAATCACCAGCTGTAAACGGATTTGATTGTCTTTACCAGAAGCCGTTTGCTTCTGGACTAGCCAACTCTTAGATAAATTATCAATATTATCTTTGGTGAGCCGATTACCAATTATGGATTTCCAACTGCCTTTACCACAAGCCATAAACTTGCGGGCTAGCCAACTTTTCACTAGTTAAAAGATATGGTGAGCTGAACACCATACAATTTTGGGCAAATTGCAAGCCATAAACGGATTTGAGATATCTTTACCAAGAGCCGTTTGCTCCTGGATTAGCCAATCCTTATGTGTGTTAGACATGGTGGACTGATTACCATTTGCTGAGTAAGTGAAAAACACTTACTCCAAAAAAAATTTTGGCCAAAAACGGGGGAATTGGGTGGAATAATTACATGATAAAATTCGTGAGAATTCCCCCCCACACTTAGAAATGAATATTGCCCTCAATATTCAAAGTACCGGCGGTTATGCCGAAACATAGAACGTAAAAGGAAAATACTACGGCCATTATTTTATTTTTGATATATACACATTTTTTTTTTGAGAAGGGTTTATATACAACAGCGTGGGGCAACTCCCCCACACTAAGGTGGTAGAAAAGGGTAAGAAGACAGAAACATGGGTGAAAACCCATATGGTGTGTGCTACTGTTTTTGATTATCGAGTCGCTAGCTTGACTCGATCCCCGCATTCATTGGTTCATGGGGAAAGTTTGTAGATCCGGGACAACCACGGGTGGAATGTCCTCTCCAAAGTAGTGCTTCAATCGATGACCATTCACTTTAAAATTTGGACCATCGGGTTGAGATAACTCAATGGTACCATAAGGATAAACCTTAGTGATAGCAAATGGACCAGACCAACGGGACTTGAGCTTTCCTGAGAAAATATTCAATCTAGAATTGAAAAGAAGGACTCGATCACCGACGTTGAAAACGCGGTTCTTGATTTTAGAGTCATGAATCTTCTTTGTCTTTTGTTTGTAGATCAAAGAGTTCTCGTATGCTTGATCACGGAGTTCATTTAGTTCATTCATTTGAACTTTTCTGTGATCACCAGCTGTCTGAATATCGAAGTTTGCATGTTTCAAGGCCCAGTATGCCTTGTGCTCGAGCTCAATCGGAAGATGACATGCCTTTCCGTACACTAGCTTGTATGGAGTACACCCGATGGGTGTTTTATAAGCTGTACGGAAGGCCCAGAGTGCGTCATCCAGTTTATCCGACCAGGATGCACGATTTTCGCCTACTGTCCTTTCAAGAATTCTTTTAATACCACGGTTGGAGACTTCCACTTGCCCACTTGTTTGGGGGTGGTATGCAGTAGAGAGACGGTGGGTTACACCATACTTTTGCATGGCACGATCAAATTGGTCATTGCAGAAATGTGTACCACGATCACTGATTATAGCTCGTGGAGTTCCAAACCTGGCAAAAAGAGATTTTAAAAACTTCACAACTACTCGGGCATCATTGGTGGGTAAAGCTTTTGCTTCAACCCATTTTGACAAATAGTCAACAGCCACGAGTATGTATTTGTTACCTCGAGAAGATGGAAATGGCCCCATAAAGTCAATGCCCCAGATGTCAAATATCTCACAAACTTGAATGGCGTTTTGCGGCATTTCATTTCTTTGAGAGATATTTCCGTGACGTTGACAAGCGTCATAGGTTTTGACAAATTCGTGGGCATCCTTATAGATAGTGGGCCAATAAAATCCGGAATCAAACACCTTTTTGGCGGTGTAGTTTGGACTATGATGTCCCCCAGTGGGTCCAGCATGGCAAGCTTTGAGAATGTCCATAGCTTCCTGTCCATAAACACACCGTCGGATGACTTGATCCGCACAGATTTTGAATAAGTAGGGGTCGTCCCAGAAGTAATGTTTAACATCCTTGAAGAATTTGTTCTTCTGCTGGGTCGACATCCCTTTCACTATGAAGTTACCCGCATGGTAATTTGCAAAGTCAGCAAACCATGGGGTAGAAGAGTTTCCACGAAAAGAAACCGCATTGAGTGTCTCGAGAGGAAATGTTTCATTTATTTCCTTTTTCTCGAAAACATCTTGGTGAGGGTTTTCTAATCGGGACAGATGATCAGCAGCCAGGTTCTCAGCTCCTTTTTTATCACGTATAATGATATCAAATTCTTGGAGGAGGAGAACCCAACGGAGCAATCTCGGCTTTGCATCTTGTTTTGCAAAGAGATATTTGAGAGCCGAGTGATCCGTATACACCACACATTTGGTCAAGATTAAGTACGGCCGAAACTTCTCAAACGCATACACCACGGCTAATAATTCTTTTTCTGTGGTGGTGTAATGAGTTTGAGCTTCAGTCATAGTCTTACTTGCGTAGTGGATAGGCTGAAAATGCTTAGATCTACGTTGCCCTAAGACTGCACCGATAGCAAAATCACTTGCATCGCACATGAGCTCAAAGGGCAAGTCCCAGTCGGGAGCAACGAGAATGGGTGCTTCAGTAAGCTTTTTCTTTAATGTTTCAAAAGCTTCGATGCACTCGGGTGAGAAGATAAAATGAGCATCTTTTTCAAGAAGATGAGTCATAGGCCGGGCGATTTTAGAAAAATCTTGTATGAATCTACGATAAAAACCAGCATGACCTAAAAAACTCCTAATACCTTTGACGGTAGTAGGATGAGGCAATTTAGCAATAACATCGACTTTTGCTCTATCGACCTCAATCCCATTTTTGGAAATCTTATGGCCAAGGACTATGCCTTCTTTGACCATAAAGTGGCTCTTCTCCCAATTTAGACAAAGATTGGTGTCTTCACACCTTTTGAGCATTTTATCTAAATGGGAGAGACATGTTTGAAATGAATCCCCAATGACCGAGAAATCATCCATAAACACCTCCATTGTTTCCCCGATCATGTCATGGAAAATGGCCATCATACATCGTTGGAACGTGCCCGGAGCATTACATAGGCCAAAAGGCATACGTCTGTAGGCAAAAGTTCCGTATGGGCAGGTGAATGTGGTCTTTTCTTGATCCTTTGGATCAATGGGGATCTGAAAGTACCCCGAGAAACCATCAAGGAAACAATAGTATTCATTCCCTGCTAATCTCTCAAGCATTTGGTCCATGAAGGGTAGAGGAAAATGGTCTTTACGGGTGGCGTCATTCAACTTACGATAGTCAATGCAAACACGCCATCCCATAACCAATCGAGTTGGAATTAACTCGTTATCTTCATTTGTGACAACAGTTATGCCACCCTTTTTAGGAACACAATGAATTGGGCTAACCCAAGGACTATCTGAGATCGGGTAAATCAATCCTGCATCAAGAAGTTTAATAACCTCCTGTTTGATAACATCATGTATTTTTGGATTTACTCTTCTCTGATGTTGAACTGCTGGTTTGAAGTCATCCTCCATCAAGATTTTGTGAGTACAAAATTCAGGGTTGATACCCTTAATGTCGGAGAGTTTCCAAGCAATTGCTTGCTTGTGTGACTTCAAGACCTTTATGAGAGCAGACTTTTCATCTTTACTCAAATCTCGAGCAATAATGACAGGTAATTTATCATCACCTTCAAGAAATGCATACTCGAGATGAGGCGGTAAGTCCTTTAGTTCGACTTCAGGAAATTCTTCAGTTTTCTCAACTGACTTGACTTCCTTGTTATGAAGTTCGACGGGAGGGAGCGATGATGGATCATCATTAAGCAACTTCTCAATGAGAAGAATATCCCCCTCGATGTCGATGGGAGCGTGATCAATTTCCCATGGAATAGAATCACTAGACAAGTATGCTTCAATCTCTTCTAAGATGAAGTCACTTTCCTCAAAAGGAGTGAGAAAGGAGTAGAATTGGCGATGATAGGTTGAGATGAATGAGTGAGATTATCACTCGAAGAATTATGATCATAACCAAGAACTTCTTGAGAGTACTCTTCAGAAGCAACATCAATGATATCTATTCGGTTAACCGACTCAGAATCATAGTTTGCGGAGTACCTCGAAGTTTGATCAAGGTTAAAGGTGACAGCTTCATTACCAACACGTAATGTGATTTCTTGCTCAAATACATCAATGAGAGCACGGCCCGTTCTCAGGAATCCTCGTCCAACAATGAGAGGAACCCGATGATCGGCATCGAAATCAACAACCACGAAGTCAGCTGGAAAATGGAACTTTCCTACTTTCACAAATACGTCCTCGGCAATGCCAAGAGGACGGGATATTGTACGATCTGCAAGCTCGAGAGTCATGCATGTAGGAGTAAGTTCCGGAAGAGAAAGTTTCTTCCACACTGAATAAGGCATCAGATTGATGCTTGCACCAAGATCGGCTAAGGCACAGCATTCAACCATTCCTGGAAATACACAAGGTAAGAGAAATTTTCCAGGATCTCCAAGCTTTTCTGGAAGCTTCTTCAGGATAACTGCTGAGCAGTTCTCGTTAAGAGGAGTTTTAGCCATTTCAAACAGCTTTTCCTTATTGCTTAACATGTGTTTGAGAGTTGATGCAAACTTGGGCATCAGCATGATAGCATCCGCAAAGCTTATGTCAAAATGTAGTTCTTGGAAAATTTAAAAAAATTTATCCATTTGATGACTGGCTTTTTCGCGGAGCTTTTGCTCATTCAAACGTGATGGGTAAGGAATAGAAGTTTTGGATTTGGGGTTTTCAACGGGTGCTACTGGAGGTTCAAAAACAACTCCTGGATTGGATTTGGGTTTCTGGACAACTTGAGGATGGACATCATTGGTTCCTCCGTTATTAGTAGGAAGTTCCTTGTCCTTTGTTGCCTCAGGCTCACTTTCCACTACCTTTGGAAGAGAAGAAGAAGAGGTAGTAGGAATAGCGGGTCCATTGTATGAAACACCACTTCTGGTTGTGATCGCCTTTGCATCGCCCCTCGGGTTAGCGATCGTGTTGCTCGGAAGTTTTCCTGAGCCCGAGGGTTGATCATTTAAAGACTTCTTAAGATCAGCGATCTGACTGACCAACAACCTGTTCATTTCATCTTGGGATTTCATGAATTGCTTCAATAACTCATCAGATGATGGTACTGGAGGATGTGGAGGGAAATTTTGAGGTCGGATGTTTTGATTATGACCTTGTTGTTGAAAATTCCCTTGATTAGGATTCACATTTCCATGAAATTGATTCCCTCGATTGAAATTGTTTTGATTAAGGTTTCCTTGATGTTGGAAACCTTGATTGGGTCCGGGATAGAAATTACCTTGGTTTTGATAACCTTGGTTCATTCTAGGTTGGTTTTGATTCCGGTTCTGTATGTTAGGATTCTGGTTAAAACCGGGTGGTGCCTGATAAGTATTAGCACGGTAGTTTGGTTCATTTTGAGGACGGTATTGGTTACCTCCTTGATGTGAAGTACCGGCTATAGCATTGGCTTCAAACGGACTACCATCGGTGGCAGTACAGTTGTAGTATGCATGAGGACCACCACAAGTAACACAAACTTCAACTTTCTTCACTTCACCATGTGATGGTGTCTGTGTGAAAGTGACTTTCTTTTGGTTAGCAAGAACCAAAGCCTGAACAATATCCGTGAGTTTGTCAATCTTAGCATCGGTGCTAGATGTACTCACGGGAGATGAAGTAGAAGGTCCTGCATTAGACTGAGTCTGATATGTCTTTGTGCGGAAAGGGCGGACCTGGGACTTATTTTCTATGATTTGCAAGGCTTCTTTTGTGGTCTTGCTCAGGAAATTACCTCCCGCGGAGGCATTTAGAGAGTCTTGGTCAGCTTGTCTCAGACCATTGTAGAAAGTATCCATTTGCATTACCTCGGTAAAACCATGATGCGGACACTTGCGGAGCAATTCTTTGTAACGATCCCATGACTCCCCGAATGATTCATCAAATCTTTGAGAAAATTTCATTATCTCATTCTTAAGACTTGTAGTTCGGGATGGAGGATAGAATTCGTTAACAAACTTGGTGACTAGATCCTCCCATGTCTCAATGGAACGAGGGGGTTGTTTCTCAAGCCAATTCCGGGCTTGTCCCTCTAGAGAAAATGGGAACAGAAGAAGCTTAATTGCTTCATGTGGGACATTCTTGTATTTGATGGTAGATGCAATCTTGTTAAACCATCGAATATGTGCATGAGGATCATCCCGCTCAAAACCATAGAATTGGCTTTGGGTTACAAGATTAAGCAACCCGGTTTTGAGCTCAAAGGTATCAGCCACGATGGCTGGGACAATAATGGCATCTCCGTAACCCTCGATGGGTGCTTGGAGAAGCTCATTCATAGGCTTATCTTCTGCCATTACGACAGGGGGTGGTGGTGGTAGACGTTCCTCAGTCACGGCTGAAGGAGCAGAACGTCCTCTACGTCTACGAGGAATATTTGCAAGCTCAGAAAGTAGACTTGTAGAACTGGAAGAACGAGTGCGCATACACTAAGTATAAAAATCAGTTTTCAAAACAAATGCGAGGCAAAACGACAAGTGAACTTAAACCAATAATCACAAATGAAATGGCTTCTTTGAAAAAGGTACACCAAATCACAAGGACACAAAGGTAAGTTTTAAATATGTTGTTCGGGAACTTATTAATGGTCACACCCCCAGCTAGTAGGTGTACTGCCTTGATTTGCGGTGGTTGATTTTTATGTATAAATTAAGTACCACTGAAAAGACGTAGGTATGGATATGTGCTGATAGTTTAAAAACTTTTGGACAATATTTTTGGTATCGTCTCGTTTAACCAAATCGTATCTCTTTAAGAATCACCTTAAAGGAAACACAAGCTAGAAAACGTTACGATTGTTTTGTTGTTTTATATATTTTTGGTGTTGTTAACACTTTAGGAAAAGTGTTAATGAACTTTTTGATTTATGATAACTTTACAAAAAAACTGTTTACAAACGGTGGTATATGTGCAAGTACGGGTCTGGAAATGCTTAGAACACGCTTACAGCCTCCCCGGCAGCGGCGCCAAAATTTGATTGGCTCCTGAACAGTCAAGTTTAATCACACAAGCTAACCACTTGTGAATGGTCAACCGTAACAAACTTAAAACAGCTCTGAAAGCAATACAATTAAGATCAGAGGAATATAGTGGATTCCTGGGTCGTTAAGTCCCACGGAGGATGAATGGTGTTTAACACAGACAGATGTCGAGTAATCACTAAGGATAGTGATCAGTAAGGATTTTGGAATATTTATACCTAAAGAAAAAGTTTTGTAAATTACAGGGGCTTAAATGCAAATTAAAGAAAATTAAAAAACTAAAATACATTAAATAAACGCTATCACTATTTTTACAATGATGTTTTGTGATTTATAAAACAAAATAACTTAAATAAACTATTTTAATTAAAATGTAAACTTAAATTATCTAAAAACGTGACTTAAAATGAAAACGTACGTTAAGTATAAAAATTACGCAAGTGCGCAAGCAAAAACGTAAAATTTTTGAAATAAAAGTCCTACAAGTGTAAAAACAATTTTCTTACCTACTATATGACAAAAGAAAATTTTAGAAAAAAGATTTATATTTTTTTAACTTTTATATTTTTTATTATGAATTAATTACTATTTTAAACTAAATAAATGATTAAAAATACTAAAACTATTAAGAAAAATCTGAAACTTTTTTATAAAATACTTTATACTAATACCAAACTAAGAAAAATGCAAAAGCTGAAAAATCTTGTTTTAATAAGCTAGAAATAAGCTAAAAGATACGTATAAGCTTAATGGAATAAAAAGGGTTATATATTAAATTATGTAAACTTATACCAGTCAAAGACCCAAGGGCGAGTGGTAGTGTGTGTGTGTGGTGAGCTGGGTGGCCAGGGTTCGAATCCCAGCAACTCCCTTTTTGCAACTATTTTATTTTTGGATTTTTATTTTACAAACTTATTAAGAACACTGAAATAAGCAAATTATAAAACTACAACTTTTTACAAAAATCACTAATAAGCTCAGATTTGAGCTTATAATTCCAACAGTGAACAAGAAAATGGATTAAGCTCAAGCTTAAGCCAGATGGCTAAAAAGCTGATGAATAAGCCAAAGGTTAACTAGAAATAAGCTGAGTAAATGATGATAAGCTAAAATGACAATTGAAAAAGTAAATTACTTAGAAAATAAGCACTTAACAAACTACCAATAAGCACTTATTACACTGGTTAAACAGGACACTTTTTGAATCACTAGGCACTTTTAAGCCTGCTTTTGAGCACCTAAATAAGCTAGGAAGTGAAAATAAAGACTGATACTATAAAGTTTACCAATTAAGCTTTCCAAAAATCTAATTTACAAAGATTAGCTTCCACTAATAAGCTTGTGAGAAGCTTATGAAGAAACTGAAAAACCATGACTGGTCATTGTACTGAATGGAATGGGACAAACAAAAAGCTCTTAGCAGACCTATCAAATAAGCTAGAGATTGAAAAGCTAAACTTGGAACTTTGAGATAGCTAGGTGAGCTTCTCAAAAAGCTAAAGAGCACAAGCTTATACTCATTAATGAGCTCTGTAAGAGCTTGTGAAATGGGCTAACAAATCTGTGCACAGGGCACTTTTCAGAAAAGGTGTTCAAAACAAGCTGAAAATTAAGCACTTTATAAGCTAAGTGGGTATAAGCTAGTATTTTTCTAATTTAGATAAGCAACAAAATTTTAATATCCCAAAAGGATTTAAGCTAAATCTTAATATTGAATCCTATATAAAATTATTCATTTTATTCAAAAACTGCTTAAGTGATATTTTGACTTTTTATAAAAATGAACTAAGTTGACTAATGTGAAATTTGAATCAACTCTACTCACTAATGATGTTATATTAAGCTGTAATAAGATGGTTTTAGGCTAAAATACCAAGTTTCAAGCTACTATGATGTAATTTGTATCCCAAGTTCTTAACAGTAAACACTTAAGATAAGTTTAAAACTTATTTTGACTTTTACTTAAACAAGGACTATGTTTATTGGTTTGACTAAGCTATTAAACACTAAAGTGACTTGAAACAATAACAAACAACAACACCACAGACCTCTATCTCAGATAACTAAGCAATTCCAAACACCCTTTTAAGAGGCTGTTTTGAAGGTTCTAATACTAAAACAAGTATTTAACTTAAGTAATCTATTTATTAACTGATATTGATTATATTTAGACAGTTTTAAACTAGAATTAACAATAATTAAACACTTTTACTAAGAAATACAAATTTCAAAGAAATGGCTTACAATTTGGAATTCAAGCATAAACAAAGAACTGATAACTGATAACACACCTATGGCTTCCCAAGAAGCTCTATACCCAAAAGCAATCCATATCTTACCCTGCTTCAGCTTCATTCACCATAGTCATTGATTTTTGATTTTACACTATTTTTTTGGTATTTTTCTGAAATTTTAAGTTCTATTACTAAAACTGATTTTAAGAGTTCTAATAGCTCTCAGAAGCTAAATAAAGAACTTTTATGAGCTTTTGAGTCCTAGATAACAACAGTTAACAACCTTTAAATATTTTGAGAATTCGAGCTTGAAAATTGCATAACCTTGAAATGAGACTTAAAACTGAATTTGATATTAACAAAAGCTTTATTACACACTAATGAGTTGAATTACAAAGCTTAAAAGCTTGGACATACACTGGAAGACTTAAAAAATTTAAAACGACATGAACAAATTAAAATTATACTAGTTAATATTCTACATTGCACCATTCTTGCTTTTAAAGCTCTTTTTCATCTCTGTCGACACCTCTGAGTATTTCCCACCAATCTCCAGCCATTGGATTCATCCAACTCATCACAATTGCCAAATGGCAATTTTGGCGCCAAATAAGTCTTTGAGCAGGTTTTCTCAATTAAAGCTTCTTGGATGATTGTAGAGGTGGAAGGGGGTTGGTATACAGCTGGGAAGACAGGTGTAAAGGTGAAAAGGAGGAAAAACCAGCTCTGGTATTGGATTTCAGCTTGTGGAGAGGAAGGTGAACAGTAGTAGCTGTTTTGGCGGGTTGACTATATTTGACTGTAACTTATAATAAGTGTGGGTCAAAATAGGGGGGGGGGGTCACAGGGATAATTGGCAGGGGTCTTTTTGGTTTGGCTGGGTTCTAAATACAAAAGGCCATTTGGTTTTATTTAATCACAAGGACCAAAGTTGTAATTCGGCCAAACATGAGGGACCAAACCTGTAATTTCTCAAAAGTTAACACAAGGACCATTATTGCCATTCTTAAATAGTACAAGGACCATAGTTGATTATTTTCTATTTTTAATAAATCCAAGGACTATATTTGACATTTTCAAAACTTGAGGGACTAAAGTTGTAATTTTGCAATTTTACATTTCAAGGGTTTGTTTTGACAACTTTTGAATCCCATGGACCTTAAATGACATTTTTCTTTATTTTGATTTACCAGGGACTGTTTTTGACAACTTTTAAAACTTGGGGGACTAAAACTGCCAATTATGCAAACTTGATACGTTTTTCATCTGATTTTGATATTTTTGCATTTAAAACACATAAAACACTTATTTGTGATATTTTCATCATTTTGATGCTTTTCTGAGTGTTTTCAGATGTTTTTGGCATTCTAAACAGTACAAAAATGATGAGTATTTAGACACTCATCAATCCCCCACACTAAGATATTGCTAGTCCCTAGCAATGTTTTGAGAAAAATTAATGGATTTTATCTCTTTACCAAAAGCCATTACTTCTGGAGTAGCCAATTGTTTCAGTTCAAGTAAGAACCTTGGTACAATGATAACCAAATGATTTTGAGCAAATCACCAGCTGTAAACGGATTTGATTTGTCTTTACCAGAAGCCGTTTGCTTCTGGACTAGCCAACTCTTAGATAAATTATCAATATTATCTTTGGTGAGCCGATTACCAATTATGGATTTCCAACTGCCTTTACCACAAGCCATAAACTTGCGGGCTAGCCAACTTTTCACTAGTTAAAAGATATGGTGAGCTGAACACCATACAATTTTGGGCAAATTGCAAGCCATAAACGGATTTGAGATATCTTTACCAAGAGCCGTTTGCTCCTGGATTAGCCAATCCTTATGTGTGTTAGACATGGTGGACTGATTACCATTTGCTGAGTAAGTGAAAAACACTTACTCTAAAAAAAATTTTGGCCAAAAACGGGGGAATTGGGTGGAATAATTACATGATAAAATTCGTGAGAATTCCCCCCCACACTTAGAAATGAATATTGCCCTCAATATTCAAAGTACCGGCGGTTATGCCGAAACATAGAACGTAAAAGGAAAATACTACGGCCATTATTTTATTTTTGATATATACACATTTTTTTTTTGAGAAGGGTTTATATACAACAGCGTGGGGCAACTCCCCCACACTAGGGTGGTAGAAAAGGGTAAGAAGACAGAAACATGGGTGAAAACCCATATGGTGTGTGCTACTGTTTTTGATTATCGAGTCGTATATGAGGTATGCCATGTTCGAGTTCTAACCAAAATTTCTCGAAATATGTTTTTATGTCTTCTAGCCGTTTAATTAATATTGCCAGATGAAAACAAACTACTTTTGCTATTCCATAACATTCGCATTCTCACAACTGCAAAATATCTTGATACCCACAAACGAAAAACCAATGGGTTCGCTAAAGAAATTGTGGATAAAAAGCCAAAGGTTCGAGTTTTGGCTTTTACTCACTTCAGTTAGTGACTCTCTGGCCAGGGGAGTTGTCGGATCTCGGCTCTTACTCACTTCAGTTAGTGACTTTCTGGGCCAAGAGAGTTGTCGGAGCTATTTTTTGTGAAATAGGGAATGATTGGTGCCAAAAGACATCCGAGATTAGATGTTCTCGCCAATTGACACATTTTTTGAATCAACTTAGTTTTAAATGAGAAAACCATGTTATATAAGATTAGGATTTTGCTACCAGCAGCCCTTAGGGCTGTGGTTAAGAGGATGTTTTTTCTTACAATTTGATGTAATAGACTATTTCAGCCAATCAGAATTAAGTGTTGGGTGGCGTTTGTTTTTTTTTATAAAGAGGCTCTTAACAGCCTCTTAATCTGAACCGTTCAGACGCGGTCAGACATTTTGGTCGTTCAGACCGTTTGTTTTTTTTCTTCCCGTTCAGACGCGTTCAGAGGCAGTAAGATCTAATGGTCTAGACTTGAGAGGGGTGTCTGAATGACTCTTGTTGCATCTTGCTGACACAAAAAAAGACAAAAAAAAATAGTACGAGCAAGCAAATGTGTGGTTCAAACATGAGCTTTTTTTTCCCGTTCAGATGCGGCCAGATTCAGACATTTACGCCTCAGATTCAGATGTGCGGTTCAGATTCAGATTCAGAGCCTCTTAAAAAAAACACCACCTTAGTTATGCATCCAATTTTTTCGGAATTATTTCCGCAATTTAAGTGATTTTCATCCAATCATGATAAATCATTAATAAATTGTAATAACAATCACTTGCTTAAACACAGCCCTAATGACTGTTGTTAGCAAAACCCATAAGATTAAGATCAATCAAAACAATTTGTTCCAAAACTAGGTAGCTTTGCTAAAGCAGTTAAAAACATCAATGAATCTTTAATTATTTTGGAATTCATTGTCAACAAACAACCATATTAACAACCACCATTCGAAAAATAGTTTCATTAGCCTTTCAATTCAAATAAAGTGAAGTACTTTTCCGAATGATATTCGTGACTATGAAAAGACAATAACAAACCATTCAAAGCGTCTTTATTGTTTGTAAACATCAAATTTATATATCGTGATCATCTTTACCAATGTTTTAAAACCTGGGCTTTTAGTTGACCCGGTCGAGTGACCGGTTCACCGGGTCACCGGTTCAACCGGTTGAACCGCCGGGTCAAACCGGTTTTACGCCAAAGAGAGAAGTACCTTTAGTCAAAGTGTATACAAACAAAATTACTACGCACCTTTAGTTTCTAAGATTAGAAAATATAGTATCAAACCTATTAGCACACTATATCAAAGAGTTTATACTCTATATTTATATAATAAAAAAAGTATATATGCCACACAACTTTAGTTTCTAAAACATGGCCAATCATGTAAATTACTTGTATATTTATATAAGAAATCATATCTATTAGCTTACTCTATCAAAGAGTTTATAGTGTACTATGTATTTGCTACACAAATGGTTATATCACACCACTTGGCATGTGCTATTACATCATCTATTATCATTTTCACCCTCAAACCAAGTTTTCAATATATCTTTTTCTCATTCTTGTTCCTCCATTGTTGTAACCAAAGAAAGGTCACAAAACCCAAACACTTTTACACACACACCTCTCACCATTTTCAATCACCACCACTGACACATATTCTCTTCGTCGACGTTGATGTACAAGAAACTGGAGCCACAGTCAATCGATCTTTAGTAAGATTAGTATGCGTATGGTTCAGTCACATGGCCCACATGTGCTGTAACATCATTTAGTTACATCATTCTTGCTCTTTTTCTTTCATAGATAGTGAACCGTCCGGTTTTCGGTCCGGCGGTTCGACCAAAACCCGAAGGTTCAATCCGGTTCAAATCACAGCAAAAACCCGTCTTACAACGGACCGGTCAACACTCCGGTTCGACCGGCCGGGTCGAACCGGGTTTTAAAACATTGACCTTTACTATTACAATGACTGCTGTACCTTTTATGGTCACAAATTTCTATTGATTTATAATTTTACTTATTTATTTGTTTTAATGGAAGGAATAAATATATATAAAAAAGCTATTAGCAAGGAGCTGGAAGCCAAAGAGAAAAGATACAAGACTAGAAATAAACAGAAACTACAATTCCTAAATTCTACCTGAGATTTTAACTGCGTGGACTACAAAAGAGATAAAAAACTCTTGTCAATTACAGTAAAAACTGAGATAAGAGAAAAATCCTCACTCACTGAAGTCGAGCTACCGATTTGCACTCCGGAGCGTTTTTTTATGTAAACCCTAACAAACCACATGGAAAATAAACGAGACATAGAAACAAAAGAAGCAAAAAATCTCGAGATGTGCGTAACTCCCAACACCAATCAACACGAATTTGTAAGCAGTAAAGGATTTTTTAGCTATTCGAACCAATTACACGACATGTGGCCCCTATGATAGAGCCAATAATAAGAAGATGGACGGATGTTGTAAAAATATCGCTCTCTCTCATCGAATGCGAACAAAAAGTGATGTTGTTGCAGTACCTCCATATCCACCATAAAGAAGAAGCAATGATGATGTACATACGATGAATCTTCCTTCTGGAAACGGGCCATGAACTCAACCAAACTCTCCAATGATCCATAGAAACAAACGTAGGAACAAAGATGTGAAGGTTGGATTCAACATTTCAATTGCGAGATGGACAAGTTATCTCCTGGATTTCTATATCACGATTTGAAAGATTTAGCCGATGCGGAAGTCTATCAAGCTTTATGCACCACATGAAGATGTTCACTTTACGAAGAAGGGCTTTGTCCCAATGAGTCAAAGAATCCAAAGAAGGCAAAATATGATCGTCAAAATGTTGACGAGTGAGACCAACATAGAACACTCCATCATTAGCAAGAGACCAAATGCCAGCATCCGAATTAGAGACTATGTCAACTTGGCTGATCTCGTTAAGAAGGTCACGAAGATATGCCAAGTTATGAGTACCCAAATCAGTTCTAGACCAATTCCAAGTTCATTGGTTGTTGTGAATACGATTTATAATCAAACAATCTTTTATCTTGTTCAAGCCAAAATAATCTATTGTAGCGAAGATAGAGTGGAGAATTACCTATCCATAAACGATACCACACCCCACACGAAATCGAGAGAGTCATTATTGTTAGTTTTGTGAACATGTTTCGATCACGTATGTCCGTAATGTATTAAAGTCTACAGGATCGCACGCATTACGTATGAGATTCAATTATTATGATTTTTATATTATAGTAATATATTAATTATTATTTCATAATAATAACTAACTAACGGTCGTTATATTAAAGGTTACTTAACGGTAGTTGGTTAACGGTCGTTAAATATTAACTTAGAGGACTATAGTGTAACTAAATAATGAGAAGGTTCTAGAACCCCTCCTTTATTATTAATTATATAATGATAT
>BPTQ01000001.1:114906987-115140173 GCA_019973895.1 Chrysanthemum seticuspe | reverse complement strand
CTTTCCAGAAACGATACCACACCCCACACGAAATCGAGAGAGTCATTATTGTTAGTTTTGTGAACATGTTTCGATCACGTATGTCCGTAATGTATTAAAGTCTACAGGATCGCACGCATTACGTATGAGATTCAATTATTATGATTTTTATATTATAGTAATATATTAATTATTATTTCATAATAATAACTAACTAACGGTCGTTATATTAAAGGTTACTTAACAGTAGTTGGTTAACGGTCGTTAAATATTAACTTAGAGACTATAGTGTAACTAAATAATGAGAAGGTTCTAGAACCCCTCCTTATGCTTATGGCCGATCGGTTTAGGGCTTCCAAGAGGGAATCCAACTCAAAATTGGACTCCAAGATAACACATTATAAATACAAACACTTGTATTCATAGTTTGATATATCTCTTGGAAAACCTTAACTAGCCAAACTTCTTTTCTCTCTTCCTCTTTTGTCTCAATCGGTCGAACTACAAATCCCAAGGGATTTGCGATTGATTTTGAACGTTACTCAAATGTTTGGTTAGTTATTGTGATCTAAGAACTATCATTCATATTTAATCGCTAACAATACATGTGTGTGAGATCGTAGAGAAAACCAAGTTAGGTTTTTGGTGGTTTGTCGATCGACATCCACAAAGGGACGATTTTAGTAAACCCTAATTTAGGGTTTATATTGTTCTTCTCGTTCTTGAATCGTTATGGAAGCTAACAAGGTATGTTCTCTTTTAGGTTAATTTTTTACATTATGTAATCAATATTCGCTGCGTACTCACGATGATTATGTGTTTATTATATGATAATTAGCTCTTAAATTCCAACAATTATGAATGACACCATCCGAGTGTAAATAATTTGAAATACCAACGATCTTAGCCCATATACCATTCGAATTAATACCATTCTGACCAAAGCCTCCCTCTTGCCTGTGGAACGATTTGATAACCTTAACCCAAGGAGTTTTAGGACTTGAAAACAGCCTCCATCGCCATTTTTGGAGAAGAGCTATAATAGTTAGAGAGGAGAGTTATTTTACATACCAAATTTTTCTCACATATCAAGGGACTCATCCCTACCATCCATCTATAAAGAAATCAATGGTTGAGATTAAAAGCATTTTATTATTTCACATATTTTTTATAATTTAAATATCTCTTAAACCGTTAATCGTTAAGCGAAAATAATTACACAATCACGACGAGTCTTTAATTATTTTTCTATAGACGGGCACTTTAATATACTTTCGAGAAAAGAAAAAATATCGTTTTTTCACTTTTTTCGTCTTTTTTTCGATTCTGAGATTTGCATGAAAAAATCACATGTGATTTAACACTAATTTGAATATCACATTTGATATTAGTGTTAAATCATATATGATAGTGTTAAATAACATATAATATTCACATGTGATATCACATGTGAAGTGTAATATCATATGTGATTTAACACTAATATCACATGTGATATTCAAATTAGTGTTTAATCACATACGATTTTTTCATGCAAATTTAAGTAACGAAAAAAATGTAAAAAAAAGTGAAACATGAAGAAAAAAAAATTGTCGAAAGTATATCAAAGTGCGTATCTATAGAAAGATAATTAAATGTTTGTCGTAATGGTATATTTTTTTTCGCTTAGCGATTAACGGTTTGAAAGATATTATTATTTGAAAAAAAAAGAAATGAAAGTGAGTTTTTTAAATTGTTTGGATTAATATCATCCATTAGATCAAATAAAAATGAAGGAAAGATGGAAGGTGGAGATTGATTCATTTGTATGTAAAGAATATTTTGTCTTCAAATAATCTTAAATCATAGTTATAAGTTATAATCTCTGTTAATACAAATAAACCGTAAAAACGTTTATTCATATTTAGCGATCTCTTTATGTTATGTTGATAACAAATATAAAGTTATTATAAGTAAAATTATAAGGAAACATGTTATTTTTGTAAAGTATTTACATAAAATGTTGTAATATTAATTTGTTGTAATAGTTTAATAGGATGGGTAATATCCAAGACCCATGACCCATACCCATTGAGCTAATCCATAACCCATGACCCAATGTCTAGATACATTGTATCTTGTTGGGTACCCAAGGCTCATACCCATGACCCATGACCCGGTTTGCAACCCAAAACCCGGACTGGTACAATCCAGTTTGACGGATCCCTTGGATTGCACTGGACGGATCCCCTAAGTGAGGGATCCGTAGGAACCGGGCTACAATAGATATTTTTGCCTATAAATAGTGAGCCATTTCTTCATTGTTACTCACCCCTCTTCTTACAAACTCTCTCATATAGTACTTCTCTCTTCGAATCTCAGATCTCTTGATCTATCTAGTAGTTCTTCTTTCTTTCGATGTGATTCTCATGTAGGTCCTTCTCAAAGGCGAGATCACGAGATACTACAAGTCATCCAATCAAGGGGTCCTTAATTGACTTGTTCCTCCGCAAGATTTCTGTAGCAAGATCTTGTATTTCATATTTCACATAGTTGTTGTGTTATAGTTGTGTGGTTTGGTCCGCCGTGTTAAGGAATCAATATTTAGCTTAGTACCAGATAAAGTGTAAGCGACGTTGTGAGGCTTCTCCGCCGTGTTGAAGGAGCTTGTTGACATAGTGCTTGAACTCTCGAGTGGGGAACTCTGGGAGTGGAGTAGGGCAAGGAATGTGTCCTTGTAGCCAAACCACTATAAATCACTTGTGTCACTCCTCTCTATCATTTACTTTACTTGCTTTCTCTATTTACTTTACTTATTGCTTTATACTTTCTATCCATCCATACGAATTCACATAAGATCAAATCTAAAGTTTTTGAAACTAAACTTAAAATCGGCAAAACTATTCAACCCCCCCTTCTAGTTTTCCACAATTGGCATCAAGAGATAGGTTTACAAAGTTTTAAAGTAAATTGTATTTTAAAAACTTTTCGATCACAATGAGTTTTGAAAATTATAAAGAAGGGAAATCTATGCAACGGCCTCCACTACTTGAAACAAATGGTTTTATTTGTTGGAAAAATAGATTTGAAACTTATGTGAAGTCAAAAAATATTGATCTTTGGTACATCATTGTTGAAGGTGACTTTCAAGCCACTAAAAAAGATGATAAAAACGGCAACGAAATAAACATCCCTCGTGATCGCCTCACCGACGATCAAAAGAAAAAGCTTTTCAAAAATAGTGAAGCAAAAATGGTTTTATATAATGCTTTACCCAAAAAGGAATTTGAAAGAATTTCTATGCTTAAAACCTCTAAAGAAATTTGGAATTCTTTAGTTGTAACTTGATGCACGTACGAAGCGCGTTCGGGGTCAAAGGAACTTCCTTTTCTTCGAGTAAGTTTTTCAACCACCTAGGCAGTGAACCTAATCGTTGTAGTGTAGTATTGGGTAAGCCTCGGGATTGATATTGTTCTCTAGGGGAATATGAATGCTAGCAAGAAATGTATGACGAGAAGGTGGGGGTTGAGGATGATTCTTTTTTA
The DNA here is from genome assembly GCA_019973895.1 of Chrysanthemum seticuspe. Lineage (NCBI taxonomy): Eukaryota > Viridiplantae > Streptophyta > Magnoliopsida > Asterales > Asteraceae > Chrysanthemum > Chrysanthemum seticuspe. The sequence continues at coordinate 115,136,670 of BPTQ01000001.1, read as the reverse complement.
TCTTTTTATTGGTTTTTTAGAAAGCTAAGGTAAATATCTCTGGGCAATTGGTTATCGTTGTAGTGTGCTCATATGATGATTAAAAATGTGTTTACCTAGATACTATTACTCCCTAGTTATCTTTTATTGGTCGGTTGAATTGTCACACCTTATCTTAACGCGTTGTATTCCTAAGCTCGTAGGGTATGCGTAGTCTCTAGTTCTTTTAGGTTATCTCTCGGGCATGCCATACGAAGTCGGCAAGCCTTAGCTATCTCATTCATAAGCCACACATTCATACTCAAGCATTAAATACAACGAATGATGCCTAGTTGCACTCCTAAGCCAGTTTACAATTAAGATAAGAAACAACCTAACAATAATCAATAACTAGGTTTCATAGATCTAATCAAACACACAAGAAATTTAGCTAGACATGGTTAACAATCAAGCATACACATAATCAATCGAATAAGGGATAGACATGATGTTACTTTAGATTAAAATACTTATCTCGATGTGTAAAATAGGGTATGGGACCCTAAGATACTGTCCAAATTGGACTACAAACGAATTTGTGTTTTTTCTCCAAAACTCTACCTCCCTAAATGCAGAAAAACCGAATTCTATATATAGATTTACAAGTGCGACGGCGTTGCATGGGACGCCGTCAGCTCGCCGTCATTAGGGTTTCGTCTTGGCCAAGTCATCGATGGGACGGTGTCACCTTAGAGTTGTGACACCGTCATTCTTTAGTTGGGACGTCGTCTTGATTCTGGATCTGGGCCGTCTGAGATGAAAACTCTGAGTGACGCCCTCCTTCTTTATAACGTGACGCCATCAGGTTATATGAACAAAATTTCCACTGAGTCGTCTGGTGCATGTTTTGATCAAGTCTTTATAGAAGGACGGCGTCCCCCTTTAATTGGGACGCCGTCATGTACTGTTTGATCAGCTTTGAGAGGCTTCGATCTTGACTTTGCCATTTTCTTCATGTATTTGCTCCTTTTCGTCTAAATATGCCTCATTCCAATATTTTGCTTCCAAGAGACCTAAAAAGTGAAAAGGAACGAAATTAAGCAGTAACGTCTAAAAGTGGTCGATTTAGGGCTTAAATGACCCCTTAAAAGCGTACGTTTTAAATCCTTATCAAATATCCCTACACTTGTTATTTGCTTGTCCTCAAGCAAATGTGCTTTTAGCCAATCATTTTATAAGTTAGGGGGTATGAAGCATGGGTTTAAAATAATTTATAACAAGTAAAAGCACCGCAATAGTCATAACAAGCACGGAAATTATACACTAGCACCTCACAAGTTGTGTTTGGATTCTCTCATCTCTCGGGTTTATATGAAATATAATAAATTGAAATGGAAGATAAACACTCATTACCTGGCATAGTACATAGATTACCATAGGCTTGAGACTAGATCAAACCTCCACCGCTTTGGCGTAAGCACCTAGGAACAACTATCTAAGAGGTCTTTACAAGGGTTGTAACGTTAGGCTTACGGTAGAGAAACAAAGGGTTTTGTTGGATAGGCGATATTTAGTGGTGGCAAGTCAAAAATCTTATGTTACAAGCATGAAAAGCGTGGCGTTGCTAAGCCAAGACTCGACTCACTAGCTCTAGATAACTTGAAACAAACAAACATAAATTTAAAGACATAAACATAAAGATAGATGTAGGATGGTAGGCCGTATGTTTTTTTCTTCATTTTTTCATTTTTTTTAACACTCTCTTTTTTCGATTTTTTTTTCATACATTTTTACTCTACCATCCTCTACGATAACATCAAAATATAAGGGATTTATAGGAGCATCCATACACTTGAGTTTTTATTTCTCTAACACTAATTGACCCGATTTGAAAAGATAAAAAACACTTGGAGTATTTAATTACGTAGACAAAGGGAATTTGAATTTATCATTCTTTCCCGTTACTCCATAAAATATTACTTTTACCCATGAGTCCCAATCATCCCAAAACTGTGTACAAAAGATATGACTCGACTTACTAACCATGCAAGTAACTAGATATTTGAACTAAGGGTTTAGTAATGATAACAATAATGCACTAAATATGAGTGCATACAAGGTAGGCTAAGGCGATTTGGGTGTACATTTGGAGGTGGATTGTAAACAATGTTCTTCATTGATATTCCGGAAAACCGAAACATCACGAGAACCGCGAAAAGGATAGGCTCTGAGGGGTTAACTAGGGGTATCGTGTACTAAAGATGAGTACATCGCAAGGGTGTGGGGTAATTACTCAACCGATGTGGAAGAAGTAATTATAAAACAGGTTTCAAACAAGGGTTATCCTAATGCCTCTTATCACATAGTTATTCCTAACTACACAAGTGTAGTCTCACCAGCGATCTCAGAATGAATCACAAAACAAGTTCTAGAATCTATTATACTACCGGTACTCTCTCTAAGCATTAAAGGCGAATGCTTTTATTCCTAAAGATATAGGGGCGAACCTCACATTTTTGGGGTGGAATTTGAGTGGTAAACGGTTTTTGTGCTAGTCATATAACTCCTATCCATGAGACGCTTTATTAAGACTAAAGTTTAGCTCGTACATGTCATAAAAATTTTTAAATTTGGTGCTAAATTTTCCCTAACGAATATGTCTCATAGTTTATTACACAAATTACCAAAGACAAGACAAATAATCAAGTGAGTGAATAGTTTCTAAGTTCCCATTTTATTCTCCCTCCATACACTTAAACTGAACATTGTCCCTAATGTTCCCCGAAAGTCTCAAAGTTATGATAAAGGAAGGTAAGTAAGGAAAAGAAACTAGTACTCCCCTGATTAGCTCAGTAGGATATGTGTGAAGTTGCGGTTAAATTCTTTTTCAAGAAGAATGCATAAGTGTTGTTCCCTATTCACTATCGTAAAACAGTTAAAGTATTTTAAAGGCAATTTAATTGTGAATCTATGACTGATAAGATGTAAGTAAAACACACTGAATAATTTTCAACATAATATTCTTTATTAGAAATGAATCAAACAAGAATACATTACCCAAGTACTTGCGGAATAGTACTTGGGATTGAAATGACAAAGGGTGCAACTCCTCATGAAGCTCAGGCTAAGTCTGAGCACAACTACAAGTACCCACTGAGCTATCTCAGGGATTAAGATGTATTTGGAGGAGTGAAAGATGGCTTGTGTGTATGTGTGTTTTTACAATTCACAAGCTTGAATCTTTCACTCCATCTCTTATGTTATTTATACAAGTATGAGTTTTAACTCTTTCCTAAGTGACAAACTGACAATTTACAGAAGACAAAATACTGATGTATTTTGTCTCTATTTACAAAGACTATTTTAGGTAAGAGACAAGACTGCTTTCCAAAGTTCAGTGATGACACTGAACCTGATCGTTTTCCATTCAGGGAAAGTTGACTTTGGTTGATAAGGACTTCGTCTTATCTGATTCAAATTTATCCCGCCTTATCCCGCTCATTCTTCAGTCTTCACATCCTTTAGTCTTCTATTTAAGTTTGTCTTTAGTGTAAGTAGCTGGAGAGGAGTTTTAGGGATTCAGTGAGTTATTGTCATCACTCACTGAATCCACCATCTTCTTCTTGACTCAGTCTTCACCCTTTAAGTTCCGCCTTACTGAGTGGAGAGACTTCCTCTTTGCCTCTTATTGAGTATCCTGAAGATGGCTCACTGAGAGACTATGCACTCAGTGACCTGTTAGTGTTTAACGGACTAAACACTTGGGATATTTTCTATTCAAATCCTAGATTAAGGGGTTTGGGTATTTACTGAACCCAACAGTCTCCCCCTATTTGGATATTCAAATAGCCTAAGTGTTTGATCAGTGTAAGTGAGCAAATGGCTTCATCTTACACTGAATGTACTAATGAATACAATAAGGAACACTGAGTATTTTAACAAAACATACATCTTTTATTGATCACATTACATGGTTCCTAACACTAGTACAAAAAGATAAAGCAAAATGATGTCAGTCTAGATGGATTCCCAGTGCTTCAAGCTTGACTTTCTTAGTGATGAGTGTTTCCCTGTCAGGATGCTCTCTTATCTTGGCGTTTAAGTCAGCATAGAACTTGACATTTGCAGGAGTATGAGTTTTAGAGGCCATTGGTACGTAGCTCAGCATTGTAGCCACTCATGCCTGATCAATATCACTCCACCTTTGGAATGTTGGGTTTCCATAGACATCAATGAAAAATAGCCCTCTTTCAGGATTTTCTATCACAAGACATTTGATAAATTTTACACCTTCAGGCAGCTCCCTGTTGCATTCAAGTACAGGCACTTTGATCTCAAGCTGGAACTCAACTCTCTTTCTCTTACCCTGTGATGACTGAGGTTGAGATCCTTGTGGTGCAGTTAAGGCAGGCTGAATCCCTAGTTGTGCTGGTGCATCCCTCAGTCTTTCATACCTTTTGCTGAGAATTTTCATCAGCTCATTAACCACCGCATTCTGCTTCTTTTCAATTATTGGACCAAGTTCATCGAGTTCAGTGATCCCAAAGTCAGTGAATTTTAGGGGATCATGAACCTCGAAGTGTCTTTTATCATCCCCCCTGTAAAGATTCATTGCCAGTGGTTTGGATTTGGGGATGATTCTGACGTCAGTGATTTTTCTCAGGAAGCCTTCTGCTTGTCATTGACCAGTTGTAATGGTCAATTCTTCCTTGCCTGATGGCTGCAGTTCTTTTGTTCTTTTCTTCCAACTGCTTTCTCATTTCAGCCATCTTAGCAGCATGAGCATCCTTGAACTTCTGTCCTGCCTGACCCTTTTGAAGGTTCTTTGAATCAATTCCTATGTTCTCAGCTTCCTCAACAACGACTTGTACCAGTGCTTCTTTGCTCTTTCTTTCTTCTTCAGCAAGTTTCTTTCTCCTCTCTTCCTTTGCAAGGTAGGCACTTAGCTGTTGTGGTGTAAGCATGTACTCAGTGTTGCCAATCATGTAGGGAATCTTCTCAGGCTCAGGAGTTTTCATTATGCCTTTTCCTTTATCCTGGCCTGAGGAAGATGATGCTACCAGGGGCGGTGTTGTTGTTGTCATTGGTGTAGTTACTGTCATTGTTGTTGTTGTTGAAGATGTTGGTGGTACTGATGAAATTGGTATAGCAGGGACTGGTTGAGCTGGCTCCCCCTTAGTGTGAGAGGAAGTCTCTTGAGTGGTCTTCTCACCCTCAACTGTTGCCGCAACATGAGTGAGAGCAAGAGTTGCTTTGGACACTAGGGGAGTTTCAGTGGCTTGACCTTTGAAGGCTTGATAAATTTCAGTGAGCATAGCCTTGATGTCAGTAGTATCCTGCTGAAGACTGGTGAGTTGTTTCTCCAGATTAGCCTGAGATAATTCCAAAGCAGTCATCCGTGGCCTAAGATTCCAAGCCATGGAAGATGATGCCTTAGCCAGAGTGGTCACCTGATCATCTAAGGAACCCAGTGTTGCCTGAAGAGACTGAACCGAAGACTGAAGACCCTGAATATTGGCAGACTTTAGCATGGTGATTAGTTTAGTGAGGTCTAAGGAATTCTTCAAGTAAGCCTCAGTAGCCTCGAGCACTTTTGAGTTGAGTGCTGGGTCTTCTTTGACCGAGTCCCTGATTTCATCAATCTTAGTCCTACAACTCTGAAGATGCTTTAGAAATTTGACCAAGTTGTCATCCAGTCGATGAAGATGTTGGTACATAAGATCCCTGTGTTCATCAGTGTTGGCATTGATGGTGAGCACATCGGACTTTAGATCAGCATAACTTGCAGTAGCTTCAGTGTATTGATCCCACAATGTGTCAGTGACCCCAGCATATAGCTTCCTTGAAGCTTTTGTGATCCACTGAACCAGCTGTCTTTCAGTCAGTGGAAGAACATTGTCAAACTTCTTGAATTCATCAGAGGATGAAGAGTCTGAGGAAGCATCATCAGCTTGAAAAGGTGACTCCTCAGGCTTTGTGGGATCAGGCAGAGATTCTTGTTCATGTGGTTGAATCTCAGCGTCCATGTCTTCCCCTGCTGAAAGAACTTCATCATCACTGTCAGCAAGTTCATCATCAGAAAATAGTATATCAGCAACATCAGCAACAGTTAACAAGGTGGTGGTGATGGGTTCCGTATCAGCGGGTGGTATTAATCCCTCTGAGTCTTTGTCCCCCTTTGACCCCTCAGACACTAATGGGTTTTTCCCAGTGTCGTCTCCGGAGTCAGGATTGGTAGTGGGTTCCGTATCGGCGGGTTGTTTCTTTCCCTCCGAGTCTTTGTCCCCCTGTGACCCCTGAGACACTGGTAGGTGTTTCCCAGTGCCTTTGGCGGAGTCAGTGGTAGTGAAATCCCTATCAGCGGGTTGTTTAGTTCCCTCTGAGTCTTTGGGATCATTCAGTTGGCCCTCAGACAAAAGCTGTGATTTGCGAATGTCATCCTTGGGCAATGTGGAAGGCGCTCCCCTACCAGCGAGTTGTATGTTTCCCTCTGGATCTTGGGGAGTAGTAGTCGGGACCAAGGGCACTGATTGTGATTTATCAGTGTCTTTCCTTGTCACCTGGGTGGATGTTGCTTGGTCTCCAGTGGGTGGCATATCAGTCTTGGACTTCTTTTGCCTTTTGGGCTGTGTTCCTGAAGCCTCAGGGCCCTGAGACAGTGGTTTGGTCTTAGTCCCAGTCTGAGACTTCCCCTTTCTCTTTTTAGGAGCAGGGTTAGGAGACACTGAGTCCCTCTGGTTGTTTACAGCAACCATATGGGCCGTCAATTCAATATTAGTGACAAGGGATGGGTCCTTTTGAAAATTAGATTGACTCAGGATTCCAGGTAAAGCACAATATTTTTTTTCCTGAGGATAATTGAAACCCAGTAACACTTGTAAAGCACATGAGACAAACCTAGGGTACGAAACGTATTTTGCCCTAGTTTTGCTCAGTAGCTTGGTTACGAGATCACTGTAAATGATTTCCCCAATGTCGACATTGACCCTATTCATCAAACAGTATGCCATCATCAACTGAATAGAGTTAACTTCTTCAGTGGATGAGTGGTTCCCGCCGAAGATCTGAATTACAAAAGTGAACAGGATCCTCAAAGCCAAGGAAATGAACTCTTGGTGACTGGGTCTTGTCCAAAAATTTTGGATCCAAAACGATTTGTTTTAACCCATCCTTCACTGTGGAGGGTTCAGGATGGGCAACATAGACTCCTTTATTGTAGTCTAACCGTGTTTAAGTACAAAACGTTTTATAGTCCAGGGTGACTGATCTTTCCCCGTTAAAAAGCCTGAACTTAATGAGATACTCCCTGAGGGGTTTTAGGTCTGTCTCAATAGTTGAGGGTGTCGGGTCATAGGCCACTGTTGTAGCCCAAAACTCCCTGAGGAGGTTTTGGTACAATATAGAGGGACACTGAACAAAGGCTGTTTTCAGTGGGCAGTTAAATAAAAATTTCATTATGTCCTTATAGGCTGGGACATTTTGGGGGTATTCAAAATTTCCTATGACATTGTTGGTTTTAAATTCAATGTTACTGAGATCCCCTACCCGCTGAGAAGCAAACTAAAGAGATTGTGTTCTAGCCATTCTCATTTAAAGATTTTTAGGGTTTTGAAAGAATATTTGAACTAGAACAATCAAAGAGTTTTTAAATCTCTCAAGTTTGTGATGAAAAACTTTTGTAAATGTTTACAGAGAAGGTTTTTCAGAAAAGGTTTGAAGAACACAAAGATTTCTGGATTTGAAAGAGTATTTGACAGCATTTTGTTGCAGAAATACTTTGTGTGTGTTTTAATGATTTTGTGAGGGGTATTTATAGAGTGATGAGAGGGGTAGTTTATGCACAAATGTGGATTTGTAAAGTTAGTTTTTGAAAACGTTTCGAATATCCACATTTAATGCTACCACTTCACTACCCGCAGTAAAATCCCAGTTTTCAAGGAACAGTTGCAGTGCACAGTAAAAGTGCATTTTTGCAACAATAAAATATCCACAAGATATTACATGTGAGAGGGGTCATTTAATGCCAAGTGGGGTGAGGTAAGTTTGAGGGGCCCCTGACAGTAAGATAGAGAGACATATATTTCTATATTTAATTTGTGTGTTTACCAACCTAGGACATTTAAATAACTAATACTTGGTGTATTTAGTTACTCATTCAATGCTCAATACCAAGAGTCAGGGTCCCTGAATGAGTCTTACTCATTCAGTGAGAGGGTATTTTTGAGGTTCTGTTCAGGGAGGATGAACCATTTTAGGGAAAACTTACTGAGATTGGGATTGGTTTTTAGGTTGCTGAGTTTCAATGTCTAGCATTCCCAATTCAGCTTTCAGTCTCCTGAAGGTAGGTTCATCTAAGGGTTTGGTGAAGATATCAGCTAGTTGATATTCAGTAGGGATGAAGTGAAGCTCTATGTCTCCTTTCATTATGTGGTCCCTGATGAAATGATATCTGATATCAATGTGTTTGGTTCTTTGGTGAAGGACAGGGTTGTTGGAGATTGCAATGGCACTAGTGTTGTCACAGAAGATGGGTACCATTTTGTAGTAGATGTCATAGTCATTGAGTTGACTTTTCATCCATAATACATTGGCACAACATCCTGCAGCAGCAACATACTCAGCTTCGGCTAAAGACATAACCACTGATTGTTGCTTTTTAGCACTCCAACAGACCAGTTTTCCTCCAAGAAATTGACAGGACCCTGAGGTACTTTTTCTGTCCATGTTGCAGCCAGCATAATCAGAATCTGAGTATCCTTTGAGGTCAAACCCTGAGCACTTTGGATAGTAGAGTCCAAGGCTTGGAGTTCCCTTCAGGTATCTCAGTATTCTTTTGGCTGCAGTGAGATGGGATTCTTTGGGATTGGACTGATATCTTGGTATTAGACAGACTGAGAATTGGATGTCTGGTCTGGAAGCAGTGAGATACATCAGTGAGCCAACAATCCCTCTGAAATGGGTTTGATTGACTGATTTGCCAGTGAGATCAGGTCCAAGGTTGTTAGGAGGGACCATTGGTGTCTTCATTGAGGCACAGTCAGATATCTCATATTTCTTCAAGAGATTTCTGGTATATTTTTCTTGACTGATGGAGATTCCTTTATCAGTTTGCCTGATTTGTAGTCCAAGGAAGTATGTGAGTTCACCCATCATGCTCATTTCAATCTTCTTTGTTATTAGTTTTTCAAACTGTTTGCAAAGAGTGTAGTTTGTTGAGCCAAAGATGATGTCATCAACATATACTTGGACCAGTATCACATCTTGTTTTGTCCTGTAGATAAACAATGTGTTGTCTATCTTTCCTCTGACAAACTTGTTTTGAGTCAGGAAGGCTGAGAGAGTTTCATACCATGCCCTGGGAGCTTGCTTTAGTCCATAAAGGGCTTTATCAAGCTTGCAGACATAGTCAGGGAATTCACTGCTCTCAAAGCCAGGAGGTTGCTGAACATACACATCTTCCTTGAGTTCACCATTCAGGAATGCACTTTTTACATCCATTTGGTAAACTTTGAAGTTCATGTAGGTAGCATATGCAAGGAAGATCCTGATGGCTTCCATTCTTGCAACAGGAGAAAATGTATCATCATCCTCTATGCCTTCTTGTTGACTGTAACATTTGGCTACAAGTCTGGCTTTGTTTTTAATGACAGTGCCGTTTTCATCAGTTTTGTTTCTGAAAACCCACTTCATTCCAATGACAATGACATCCTGAGGACATTTGATCAAGGTCATGACCTTGTTTTTATCAAACTGTTAAAGTTCTTCTTGCATGGCCTGAACCCAGCTTGGGTGTTTTAGAGCCTCAGTGACACTTTTGGGTTCTATTTCTGATAGGTAATCAGCATATAGACATTCATTTGCTGAAGCTGCAGTTAGTTTAGCAGCCATGCTTCTTGTTAGCATGCCCTCAGTGGGTTCACCAATGATGTTTACAAGCTCAATGTCCTGAGATTTTGTCCACTTACTTTGTGGTCTAGGATCTGAGCTTGAAGAGGTCACTAGAAACTCAGGAGTGAGTTCAGGTGCAGGAGCCACAGAATCATTAAGATCATCTGTTGCGATGTCTTGTTCAGGTTGGGTTTCTTGAATCACAAGTTCCTGAATATTTGGTTCAGTGTTACCTATCCATGCGAGGACTGATTGATTATCAATGAATTCACTGATAGTTGGTTGGGGCAGGTTGTAAGGTAAGACATAATATGAGGTGTCAGCATCAGCTTGGTATGAGTAGTTGATTTCAGTGTTATATTCATCAGGAGGATATCTTGATGAGTTATCAATTACTATTTCCTCTACTGAGGTGTTGGTGAACCTGATGCTTTCAGAACACTCATCAAAGGTGACATGAAAGGTTTCCTCAACTAGTTGTCTCCTTGTGTTAAATACCCTGAAGGCTTTGGAGATTAGTGAGTAACCTAGAAAGTATCCATCATCAGCTTTAGCATCAAACTTGCCTAGATGATCCTTGTGGTTATGAATAAACATAGGACATCCAAACACATGAAAGTAGTTGATATCAGGCAGTCTACCTTTGAATATCTCATATGGGGTTTTGTTATGTCTTTTGACAATGATTGACCTGTTTTGAGTGTAAAATGTTGTTTTGACTGCTTCAGTCCAGAAATGTTTTGATAGAGCTGAGCCATTTCACATAGTTCTTGCAGCCTCAATGAGAGTTCTGTTTTTCCTTTCAGCTACCCCATTTTGTTCAGGGTGTAAGGAGATGAAATTTTTTGGGAGATTCCCTTTTCATCACAGAAATTCTCAAGCTCTTCATTTCTGAACTCAGTACCATTGTCAGTTCTGATTTGTTTAACAGTAATGTCATTCTGGTTTTCAATATTCTTGATGAATGACATTATAGTATCAGCTGCCTGACTCTTTTTGGAAAGAAAGTATACCCAAGTGTATCTTGAGAACTCATCAACAATGACAAGTGTATACTTCTCATGCTGGATTGATCTAGGTCTGACTGGTCCAAAGAGATCCATATGCAGGAGGTGAAGGCAGCTTTTGATAGAGAAATTTTTTTTTGTTTTGAAAGATGCTCTTTGGTGTTTGCCTTTTTCACAGGCTGAGCATGGTTTATATTTTGCAAAAACCAGTGATGGTAAGCCAAGGACCTTATTTTGTTTTGCCAAGTTGTTGATGTTTTTGAAATTTAAGTGTGAGTCTCTTGTGCCATAGCCAGTTGATAGTTTTAGTGGCTTTGGCAAAGAGACAAGTTCCATTTTGAGAGAGTGTTGACATGTCTAAGACATAAACATCATCTCTTCTAGGAGCTATCAAAACAACTTCTTTGTTAGCATTGAAAATGGTGCCTTGTTTGTCATTGAATTGCACAATGTACTTTGCATCACAGAGTTGACTGACACTGATGAGATTGTATTTGAGACCATTGACATAAGCTATTCTAGAGAAAACTATTCCATTGCAGTATACTGAACCATAACCTTCAGTGGGACATGATGAGTTATCACCAAATACTACCTTGGGTCCTAGTTCCTTTACATATTTGTGCAGATACTCCTTAACACCAGTCATGCTTCTTGAGCATCCACTATCTAGATGCCAAATAGGCTCCCTGGCATGTCTCTGCACAAATAGTAAACTGGATTAGTTTCTCTTGCTGACCCACATACTAGTGGGCTTGGGCCTAAAGGTTTGTTTGAATTTGGGAATTGACTCATGGTCAGTGGTTGAGTGCATTGTGCTACCACAGGTTTTGCATTTGAAGACTGAGGATGACTCAGTGATTCTGGGTTGCTTGGAACTTCTCCTTGCTTGGATGACACTGTCATGCTGGGATGTCTCATGAGCTGGATTTCCGCAAATATTACAGAATGTGTTCATGAGACAATCATCAGGATGATGATCATTAAAGCCACAGTGTGGGCAATGAGGAAAGGGTTTTGCTCTAAACTTTTGAGCATATTTAGAGGTTGAAGCATACTGATGACCAACTTTGGTATAGTTTGCTTTACCGAGTGAACTTACATATTGTAAGTGATCAAAAGTTCTATGATCATCCTTTTTGCAGATCATACAAAATATGATTCTATAACAGTTGTCAGTGGTATGACTGGTATAGTGGCATATATCACACTTCTGCTTGGGTTTGGTGGTGGCTTTTGACTTTGAGGAACAAGAGGAGGCTGACTTAGTTTCCTTGACAGAGGATGTGGAAGTCTCAGTGGGGGTAGATTCTTGTTGAATTGGTTTTGATGGCCTTTTCAGGATGGTTCTACCAAGTCCAGACCTTGCTTTTGGTGAGTGTGGATTGAATTGTAAAGGAGTAAGCTCAGAGCTAGGAGCAGCACCCTGAAGAGGTTCCAGGGGTGGAAGTGGTGCTTGAGATTCGGCTTCAGACTCAGAGATGTGTTCAGTACTACTGGGAACATCAGGGAGTCCAAGCCTGCTCTTTAGAGCTTGACTTTCAGGCTCTAGAATTCTTCCAAAATCGAAATTTGGAAGCTTACTCTCAGGATTAACCCGTTCAATCCAATCACAAGGTTTGGGAATAGTCAACACATTGGTAATCATGCCACCAGACACAAATGGTTTGGGAGACTGGTCTTTGTTGTGAGGGTCAGGGAGATGATCTTCACCCATGACTCTCTTTTTGCTACTAGGAGCTCCCACAACATCAAAGACTCTTGGATTCTTAGCAGTCCAATTAGCAATGATATCCTTTTCTTTCTTAAGTTTATCTTGAAGAGCCTGATTTATTTTAACTAATTCAGTGTTTTGAATTTGCAAAGTGATAGCCTCAAGCTTATTTTGTTTTAAAAGTAGCAGTTCATCCCTACACTTGTTTAGTTCAAAACTTAGCTTGTTATATTTTGAAAAAAGATTTAATCGTTGCTCTTCTACAAACTTAAGGTCAACATTGATATAGTTCATATAGGACTGCCAATCAGAGTCGTCATCCATAGAAAGTAAAATATTTACCTTCTTTATTGTGATGTTGACCCATTCTCCATTCCTGGCATGATTTTTCCCAACGGCTAGCTTGTCCTCTTCTGAGAGGGCCATCAGTGCACTGACATGCACCATTTCATCATCAGATGAGACTGGCTCTTCATCCCAGTCAAAGGTTTCAGCAACAAGGCCTTTGTTTTTACCCTGCACAGATTGAACACCTTTTGTTGTTTCTGAGGGATTGGCCTCAAGCAATGCAAGCTTAGCTTTGAATTTCCTATACTTAGCTTCAAAATCAACGGTTTTGTTTTGATCAGATTTGTTTTGAAATTTTTGATGAGACCGATAGATTTTAGGTTGAAATTTGCTAAAGCCCGAGGACTGATTTGACCCTGATGGTTTATATGAGGGTTCAGAAATTGTTTTTGAAAAACAGTCTTTTGCAAAATGACCTCTTTTGTGACACTTAAAGCATTCAGTGTCCTCATTTGCTTTAGCATTTGAAAAACCTTTGTTTCTTTTTATAAACCTCCGAGAGTTGGCAAGGAGTGTCCTTTCCTGAAATTCAATGTTCAGGTCATTTAGGTACTCCTCACTTGATCTCTCATCAGGCTCATCATCTGAATTTTCTTGGAAATCTTGAACCACATTGTTAGAATAGAAAGCAATTGATATTGGTATTGAAGTGGTGGTCAGGGACTTCTTGACTTCCTGAGATTTTTTTAAGTCAGGGTATCGTCTGTTGATGAGGTTTTCCTCATAGACAAATTTCCCATAAATTTCAAGAAGTTCAAGATTCTGGATATGATTAGCATTCCTAAGTCCCTGAGAGAAATTCAACCACTTCTCAGGGAGGCTATTGACAAAACCAACATTGATTTCATGTTTGGACAACTTAACACCATCATTAGACAGTTCATTTAAAAGAGTTTTGTACCGGGTGTAAGTTTGAGACAGAGCTTTTGAATCCTTAGCCCTGAAGGTGTTATACTCAAGTTTCAGGTCCATTATCCTGTTTTCCTTGGTATCAGATGGGCCTTCATGGCTATGGACTAGGTCATCCCAGGTTTGTTTAGCTGTACTACAGCTTATAACTGACTCCATAATATCATCAGGAAGACATGATATGATGATACTTTTGAGTCTTTGGTCTTGGTTGACCACTCTCCTCTTATCCTGAGTCCACTGAGCTTCATGTTTAGGCAAACCTTCAGCAGTCTTTGCGATAAATGGACCTTCATTTATACACTTGATATAATAAGGTTCCATCCTAATCAAATAGCAAAGCATACGCTTTTTCCATTTGTTGAATTTACCAACTTCAAGTCTAGGGGCAACAACTGAATAAGCTCCACCATTTTTATTGACTAGTTGGGGTACATCAATTTCAGCCATAAGGATCCTGATTTAAAAACGTTTTAGAGCGGCTTAAAAAAGGTTTTATAATCAGACTTGCTCTGATACCACTTGTTGTTCCCTATTCACTATCGTAAAACAATTAAAGTATTTTAAAGGCAAGTTAATAGTGAATCTATGACTGATAAGATGTAAGTAAAACACACTGAATAATTTTCAACATAATATTCTTTATTAGAAATGAATCAAACAAGAATACATTACCCAAGTACTTGCGAAATAGTACTTAGGATTGAAATGACAAAGGGTGCAACTCCTCACGAAGCTTAGGCTAAGTCTGAGCACAACTACAAGTACCCACTGAGCTATCTCAGGGATTAAGTTGTATTTAGAGGAGTGAAAGATGGCTTGCGTGTATGTGTATTTTTACAATTCACAAGCTTGAATCTTTCAATCCATCTTTTATGCTATTTATACAAGTATGAGTTTTAACTCTTTCCTAAGTGACAAACTGACAATTTACAGAAGACAAAATACTGATTTATTTTGTCTCTGTTTACAAAGACTATTTTCGGTAAGAGACAAGACTGCTTTCCAAAGTTCAGTGATGACACTGAACCTGATCGTTTGCCATTCAAGGAAAGTTGACTTTGGTTGATAAGGACTTCGTCTTATCCGATTCAAACTTATCCCGCCTTATCCCGCTCATTCTTCAGTCTTCACATCCTTCAGTCTTCTATTTCAGTTTGTCTTCAGTGTAAGTAGCTGGAGATGAGTTTTAGGGATTCAGTGAGTTATTGTCATCACTCACTGAATCCACCATCTTCTTCTTGACTCAGTCTTCACCCTTTAAGTTCCGCCTTACTGAGTGGAGAGACTTCTTCTTTGCCTCTTACTGAGTATCCTGAAAATGGCTCACTGAGAGACTATGCACTCAGTGACCTGTTAGTGTTTAACGGACTAAACACTTGGGATATTTTCTATTCAAATCCTAGATTAAGGGGTTTGGGTATTTACTGAACCCAACAGTCTCCCCCTATTTGGATATACAAATAGCTTAAGTGTTTGATCAGTGTGAGTGAGCAAATGGCTTCTTCTTACACTGAATGTACTAATGAATACAATAAGGAACACTGAGTATTTTAACAAAACATACATCTTTTATTGATCACATTACATGGTTCCTAACACTTGTACAAAAAGATAAAGCAAAATGATGTCAGTCTAGATGGATTCCCAGTGCTTCAAGCTTGACTTTCTTAGTGATGAGTGTTTCCCTGTCAGGATGCTCTCTTATCTTGGCGTTTAAGTCAGCAAAGAACTTGACATTTGCAGGAGTTTGAATTTTAGAGGCCACTTGTATGTAGCTCAGCATTGTAGCCACTCCTGCCTTATCAATATCACTCCACCTTTGGAATGTTGGGTTTCCATAGATATCAATGAAAAATAGCCCTCTTTCAGGCTTTTCTATCACAAGACAGTTGACAAATTTTACACCTTCAGGCATCTTCCTGTTGCATTCAAGTCCAGGCATTTTGATCTCAGGCTGGAACTCAACTCTCTTTCTCTTGCCCTGTGATGACTGAGGTTGAGATCCTTGTGGTGCAGTTAAGGCAGACTGAATCCCCAGTTGTGCTGGTGCATCCCTCACTCTTTCATACCGTTTGTTGAGCATTTTCATCAGCTCCTTAACCACCGTATTCTGCTTCTTTTCAATTATTGGACCAAGTTCATCGAGTTCAGTGATCCCAAATTCAATGAATTTTAGGGGATCATGAACCTCGAAGTGTCTTTTATCATCCCCCCAGTAAAGATTCATTGCCAATGGTTTGGATTTGGGGATGATTCTGACGTCAGTGATTTTCTCAGGAAGCCTTCTGCTTGTCATTGACCAGTTGTAATGGACAATTCTTCCTTGCCTGATGGCTGTAGTTCTTTTGTTCTTTTCTTCCAACTGCTTTCTCATTTCAGCCATCTTAGCAGCCTGAGCATCCTTGAACTTCTGTCCTGCTTGACCCTTTTGAAGCTTCTTTGGATCAATTCCTATGTTCTCAGCTTCCTCAACAACGACTTGTACCAGTGCTTCTTTGCTCTTTCTTTCTTCTTTAGCAAGTTTCTTTCTCCTCTCTTCCTTTGCAAGGTAGGAACTTAGCAGTTGTGGTGTAAGCAGGTACTCAGTGTTGCCAATCATGTAGGCAATCTTCTCAGGCTCAGGAGTTTTCATTATGCCTTTTCCTTTATCCTGGCCTGAGGAAGATGATGCTACCAGGGGCGGTGTTGTTGTTGTTATTGGTGTAGTTATTGTCATTGTTGTTGTTGTTTAAGATGTTGGTGGCACTGATGAAATTGGTATAGCAGGGACTGGTTGAGCTGGCTCCCCCTCAGTGTGAGAGGAATTCTCTTGAGTGGTCTTCTCCCCCTCAACTGTTGCTGCAACATGAGTAAGAGAAAGAGTTGCTTTGGACAATGGGGGAGTTTCAGTGGCTTGACCTTTGATGGCTTGATAAATTTCAGTGAGCATAGCCTTGAAGTCAGTAGTATCCTGCTGAAGACTGGTGAGTTGTTTCTCCAGATTAGCCTGAGATAATTCCAAAGCAGTCATCCGTGGCCCAAGATTCCAAGCCATGGAAGATGATGCCTTAGCCAGAGTGGTCACTTGAGCATCTAAGTAATAAGCTTCATCCAAGGTTGTATTTCTTATTCTTGCCAAATATAACCTGCACACTTAAGAAAACAAACGAAACCTTCGTGTAAAATCGGCGGTAAAACTATATATGACATAACTACACTAGAAAGCAAGTAAGATATTGTTAGGTCACCATATTGTAACACAAGCATCAATATGTAAGAAATATAGATAAGGTGATCGGATGAACACAAACACAATACACACTTATAAGAATGATAGAACTTTAGGCGTAGGAAATAAAGTGAAAGTGAACAACCAACCTTCAATTGAAGGTTTACAAGTGTAAAACCCTAAAAATCTCAAACGCGTGAAATGACAATTTTGCCCTCAAACTTAAAATTATACACACTCGGAAAACACGTCAACATCGTTTAACAAATTATATCATCAATAATATACACACATTATGAAAATAATTAACTTATGTTATGAATTAAAAGAACATAAATAAATAAGTCCTAATGTACCAAATAACTCTACAACATGTACACAATTAACCTAGACTACAAAAGAGACTACATACATGATGAAAAGATAAGCTTGGAAAGTCAAGGAATTGGTCTTTTCCCCCCCTTGATGGCCGGCCATATAGGCTCCCCCCATTAATCACAAAATCAATTACATTTAACCACATTTACACATTCCTTTTCATTTCAAAAACACAAAGAAAACCCTAAACTCTCTCTTGCACCAAAGTGGCGGCCACCCTTCTTTTCCTCCATTTTAATCCAAAAATCCAACAAAGAAAAGTGTTCCTAGGAGGCTCGTAATCGTGTGTGATTGATTGGTGGACATGGTGATCGTGTTTGGCTCAAAAAGAAAGCTAGGTCGTGGGTTTCATTCTTGGCCGTGGGGTGTTTATAGCCTAGGGAGGCTTGGCTTTGATCGTGGTGGTTTAATTCTTGTTCCTTTGTCACGTACACGCTACTAGGGTAACGTATCATCATCTCACGTCTCTTCCTTTGTGTTTTTCTTATTCAATTCGTGGCCATGGATATCTTTCTAGGGCTTGTTATACGGAAAATATGTTACATGAATTAATGAATATGTTGTCACATAAAATGATGAAATGGATTACATAAAATCATGACTCTAAACATGTATGAATCGAATGATATATGGCATGTTAATATGAATACGAAACTGAATTTTGATCTCTCTATATGTCGACATATGTATGGACTTTAAATGGATTTAATGAGCCTACGAAACTATGCTTATACGTATGTGATAAATGGAATCGATAACGAATAATTTACGAACTTATTTTGGTCTTTTAATGGGGCGTATAAATCTGAATTGGGGGAGGGATGTCTCGACCTAATAATGGGTGTCTCATATGAGTTGTATAATCTTGTGATAATCAAGTCTACATGTGTTTAAACCTATACGTAGTCATAATCATAAACTAGGGTTTTGTAATTCATGATTTAATAAAGTTAAGGGGTTGTTTTATAAATTATGAAACTTGATGGATTAACTTGTTAATATAGTAACTAAATGGATTTAATGAGTAAAATGAGTAAACTTGCTATATTTACACTTTTAACCCCATACTTTGCATTATTGACATTTTAAACCCTAAACTCTTATAACTTGTCATAAATGATCCTTAAATCATAATAACACTCATTTTCATTATTTAACTTTAGATTAGTAACTAAACTTACTAAATATGGAAACTTACTAATTATGGAAAGTTACTAAATATGGAAACCTACTAATTATGGAAAGTTACTAAAAATAGAAACCTGCCTAAAATAGAAAGTACCTAAAATGGAAAGATTACTAAAAGTGGGAACCTGCTAAAAATGGAAAGCCGTCTTAAACGAGTGATCTGATTCTTATAGAACGTTATTTAATTCATATAGGTTCCGGGCGACGGGATTGATCTCCTTTCTTGATTTTACTTTCATTGTGATTTGCTCCGCATAAGGTACAGATATTCTGACCTTAACTCTTAAGGTTTCTCGTGATTCTTATACATCTTTCGATATTAGCTTGAACTGTTACGCTTTACTCTAAGCCTCATGATTAGGGCTTCCCTATGACTTTGCTATGCTCCATTTGATATGAAACTTATATGAACCTTTGATATGAAACTATGATATGAAACTATGATATGAAACTTTGATATGAATTATGATATGAACCATTATGATATGAATATGCTTTGACCCTTCAGTCTGATACCCGAGCCAAATATGTTTCCTAGTCAGGAAGGTAACCTGACCGTGTCATTGATGCACCAATGGCATGACTTTAGTGTGGTTGAGTGATGTTCCACACCGTCCCCATTATGATATGATTATGAGCTCACTATATGTATATTATTTGGCCACTATGTTTCCGGGGGGCGTATGGATGCATCCTAGATATGATATGTTTCGAGGGATTTGATCTGTTTGGAGATATATATGGTGAATGATGTCGGGTGCAATTCGCGTCTTCACAATTCTGGGAGCTAGCTACTCCATTTGTTACTGAGGTCTCCCCTCCTATTATGTATGGTATTCCGAGGCCACCCCTCCGAATACCATGGCTACTTATGATATGATATGATATGATATGTTTCTGGGCTCGGGTAGATTTATGATAACCCTTACACTTTTGATAAACATATATTGTACCTTCCGTATTCCCCAACGCACCATAATCTGTATTACTTGTTCATTACTCAATACCCCTATATGATTCACTTTTACCAAGATATAGATACTTCATTACATTGATCTGACACACTTTCATTCCGTTACTTCAGACTATGGTTCCATTCACGTACCGGGTTATTATATGTTATTGGATTGATTATGATATTCATGTTTATACGACTACTGATTACTCTGTATGATATGTATGTATGCGATATAAGATTACCTGTTGTCATCTGATGATATGCTATCTTACTGTTATGTGATCCTTTGATTTGTCTGGCAACCATGCTTGTGTGCAGTCGATTGTTGATCTGTTTACCTTTTGTACCTCGTTCGATTTAATCTCGTGGACTATGACTATTCGTGGTACCCTTATCTGCTTGTTGTTGACCTGCCATGTTTGCATTTCTGTTTATGTTACGATTTGATTGGGTAAATGATTCAACTTATGAGGTCTAGCTTGTTAACTTGTTTAATTGCCCTGCTATGTATTTAATTCATTTAATTATAATGTTCATACTGTATTCCTACTTGTTACGTGTGACTGCCATGTTTTGACTACCGTTATGATACTGATTATGTCTTCAACTAAGGGTTTTGACCTGTGTGAATTGCCATGCTCACTTATTATTAATTGCTTCCGCTTTCCTGTAGACATTTGTTTGGCTTGTATGTCTCCTGATTTCCTGAATTGATTGTATGACATATATGTTGTGTGGATGCTACGCCTGCTATGTTGCTTATGTTTCAGTTCTTGTATGTCTGGTTTGTAGGTGCTTGTTTATATGTCATCGATGCTTTGCTTTGCTTCGTTCTCCTTGTTATCTGTTCGTTTTGGATATCTGTATAATTGTGTTCTGCAGGATCCTCATTGACTCATTGTTCTCATTTCGCTGCGACTTTGTTATCCGTTTCCTTTGTTTCTTTTCGCATTTCAGATTTTATTTAGCTTTCGTTTTGTTATATCTGTTCACTGGGCTTTTTAAGCTCAGCCGCATTTCTTTTCCTGCGGCAGGTGTTAGGTTGAAAATGGGCTTTGATGGGCTGAGAGTTGGATTATTTGAGTGGACCAACCCTAGATACCTTATTATTCGGATTTATTTTGTTGGGCTATTGTTTGGAGATTTCATTTTATTTTAGACATATTGGATTTTGTATTTTTCCTTGTAAGTCATTCGTCTATATGACTTGGTATTTTATTCTTTAAGGCTTTCGCTTGTAAGATTTTATTTGTATGTTCTGATATGACACCAGAATGTGACACTTCTACCCTTGTCGGGTTGGGGTGTTACAACAAGACTATTCATAGGAGAAGGGACTAGGGCAACACTACAAGTCCCTTTCCTTCCTTATTGGATTTGGGCCAAGGCTTATGGGCTTTCTACATAAGCCTTGCCATTAAAACTAACATAAAAGCCTAATTAAGCAACCTATTACATATTGATTACAAACACTTGAAATATAGTTTAGGAGTGATTCCAACAATCTCCCCCTAAGTGTTGGTAATTAATGACTTAAGTAATCTTGAAACGTTGTAGGTGCGGATGTAATAGTTGCTTTGAATTCTTCTGACATTCTTCTTTCTTGTGAGAAGAAGTGTCTTGATTATAACAATCTCCCCAGTTTGAGGATCTTGTTTATCTTTGAAGTTTTCAGCTTTGACGTCTTCATTTATCTTTGTTCTTTGTTCTGGTGTGGATATGGTGATGTTTATGTTGTTGTAATCTGCATCAGGTCCGCTTCGTTGCTCAGGTGTCTCCACGTCCTTCTCCAACATGCTCATACGCTCTTTGACGTTGGAATTCAGTGTTGATGTAGTTCTCTTTAGTCTTTGAACTTTGTAGATTCTTTGACTTAGACGAAGAAACATTCTAACTTTTGTGTTGCCTTTCGAGAGAACTTCAATTAATGTTGTTGTTGGTATGAGCATGTGGAGAATCTGCACGATCATCTCCTAGGAGCATCCATAAGAAGAAAACATAAGAATTGGTTAGTGATAAACACCAATCGATCATTGTGGCCGTTTCTGAGAGAAATGACCACTACGATTGTTCTTTTGATGAATGTCTTGATTCCATTCACCTTGGTCGGGCGAATCAGCTGTCCGAATCCCATAAGGGACAGTTGGCATTACATTGAACAAGTTCAAGTAATGACCCACATCTTCAGGACACGATTCTTGAAAGGAATCTCCGTAGTGGGATTTCCAGCACTTACAAGTTCGAACTTCGAGCGTGTTAACAGCATAGTGTGAAAACACATCTCTAATTCTAGCAAAGGCTGTTCCTAAACTGGAGTCCCTCAAGTAGGATAACACGATGTACCGGAGTACATCTACAGTTCAGGTGAGTCGCTGAGGTACACCGAAGCATCACCCCACGAGTGTAGACCGTTTGAGACAACACTAAGCGTAACCCACAAGGAGTTACCGAAGTGACCTGCTGTCAGGGTTGTTTGATGTTGACCCTGGCAGGAGTTTCCATTCAATCACTGAGGATCACTGATGTGAACCCCTCATAAATGTTCTCGACAGATTGCTAAGATATGTGTAGGACTCTAGAATAGTATCACTTGCGTTCTTATTGTTGAGCGACAAGTGATGAAATGTCAAGTGTTCCTAAGAGATCTTTTGATGAATCTCGTGGCTCTAGACTCAATAGTGCGCTTTGGTTTTCGTGAGCGGAGACTAGGGAGAGGGTCTCATTCTTCAATACCAGCAATCTCTAAGAGAAAGCCGATAGTTTACGTAGGGTTCCCTGTGAGAATGAAACAAGCTTCTGTTGAGAGAAACTTGAGTAGTTAAGAAGGTTTAGTGCATGCGTCACTAGGTCCATGACGACTTTATTCTTCAATACCAGTGTCATCTAGTGACACCCAGTAGCATATGTATTGAACCCGGTGTCTACCCTAAGTTGAATAATTTGGAGGGCTATTTCTTTTCACCCTTTTCATTACATTTCTTTTTAATTCTCCAACTCCTTCTTTCTCCGATTCTCAATTTCTCCTTTTTATAATCATACCTAAGAACTTCTAAATTCTAACTATTGGTGGTGTCCTTGGGTAGATCCCTCCGGCTCCGGCAGATCATAGGACGGTTATTCCTAACCTTAGTCACCTTATAACTCCATGACTAACCTATGTTGCCATAAAACCATTTTCTTGAAAATCTCTTAAAGTGTTTATGAGTAAAAACATTTTGTACCACTGTGAGAGTTTTATCATTTGCAGAAATACTCCCTCTCCACACGTGTTTAAGTGTTTTGACAGAAATCTGCACGGTGAGAGGAGAGCGCGCACTTTTGAATTGATCGACTCAAGATAGACAATTCCCCGCGAGACACGGTTACGTTGCATAGTTAAAGAGTTACATTGTCAGCTTTTAGGTGACAACTAGCTCTAATAACTACCTTGAAGGTGTGGACAAACCTCGAAAGGTTGTCAAACCCGTCAAAGTTCATGTCTATCAAGAGTTCTCGAATAGGTACAATCTACTTGGATAAGTCTAGAAAGACAAATCTTTTTGATATATGACAGTTCAGATCTCGTCAATTCATTGGTTAAGTTTTAGCACGAAGATTCAATCACAAGTTTCACAACATATTTGTATCACACAATTTTTCTCCCCCTCAAAAATGGCATATATGTTATTTTTGATGAAATTTTGATATCGAATATGTCCATTTTGAGTTTTGTGGGAAGATTTCCACGAAGAACGTTTTGTGAACAAAGATTTTTAGCAAATACTCCCCCTCAACAAGTAATATTAACTTTTGAGGTTTTAAAAACATAAGGGGAATTACTTGTTTTTTTGAGCAAAACTTTTAAAAAATGAAAGTTTTGATAAGTTTTACTCAAAAGTAAGAAGCTTTCGCTCCTTTTATAAGGATTGTGGCACTGATGCGTACCACAGGGTCCTTTCATTACAAGAACGGGTTGTACACTGTTATGTGTGCACAAGCCATAGTCAATTATACAGATCATAATATCCAAAAGATTCAATCAATGAAAGAGTTTAAGGAGTACCAAGCAATTCGTCAATGAGATCGGGAGTTCTCTCTTGACGCTGATAGCCCGTAAGAGGGAAACTCTCTCTTCCACCGACAAAGCTCTCTAGCCTCCGCATCTGATCCCGGTGAAATAGCCTTTCATCAATCCTTGTGATTATCTTCCTAGCATCCATCCTTTCCTTAGAATTCCAACGCTTCTTTGACCCAATACCTTGCTTGATGTCTTTCGACCGATATGCTAACCCATCACGAACCGACTTCAGCGTGTGATCGCAAAACTTGTGAACCTCGGTGTACGCCATTAAACAATTGTGGTGAAGTTCACTGCGGTAAACAACTCCAAATTTCGGTTTCTTGACAATGGTGTACTGAGATAGTTGGTTTATGTCGGGAAAGTGTAGTAATGGTTTAGTGAGGTTGACTTGTTTCTGATATGATTCCACAACAAGTTGAAGGTCTTCAACACGTTCTTGGATCACTTTGCTTCTAATGAATATTAACAAGGAAGTGATGTACTGGAGCTGAATGTGTGTGGAAAATTGTCTCATCAGACCTTGTACCTTAGCAAGGTACATGTCTTCGATGTCGTTCAGTGACAACCTAGGAAAATCAGCTTCAGTAAAGTCATATTCTTGTTCGTCTTGGCGTTTGACGGTGATTTTCTTCAGGAATGAATAGTCCCATTTAGTAGCCAGATCGACATTCATGATAGCAACGATCCGTTTGTCACTGAACACTTCTTTGTTTGATATCTGAACTTGGCGGCTGCAGTAGTAAATTCTTCTTTGTTCAGGCCAATGATGAATGCCATATTGTGCATCACGATCATAAGTCACCACATGTTGAACAAACATTCTTGTGGCTTCTTCTTCGATGGCGGCATTGTTGGAGAAGACTGCAGCTGGGATGTTGAAAGTGAGTGACGTAGCATACTTCTTGCTGATTTTGCTACTATGTTGTAGAAATTCCAGGTCATTGTTGAAGAAGTATTGGTAAGGGATTCTAGTTTGATCTAGTCGACCAATGGTTGGTAATGGTTTGGTCCAGTCAGTGTAGTATGGAGCTTTATCCGGTCTTGTGAAGTCAATGTTCGATTTTGGGTTGAGCCAGTCAATGTTGTTAGACATAGCTCATGCAATGTTGTTGAGGTGATATTCAACTTCAACAGCACTGCCGGATCTGTCCTTTAACAATTGGAAAGCATCGTTTTTGATCCGACGTAATTCACCCTTCGTCATCTTTTTGACCTTGAATTCATCCTGGATAAGCTTAACCTGCTCCATAGTACGACCATCTACCGGTTCTTGGCCTTTCGGTAATCGCGAAGTAGCATCAACGAGCTTGCTGAACCAGTCGTATTCTGCAGTGTCATCTTCATCTAACCAAGAAACGACATAGCTGGATCTCTTCTTCTTCTTAGGTGTGGATGATGGTCCTGATTGTTGCTCAGTTGATGTTGTATGCGGGGGCTGTTGTTGGGATTCATGAATCTCTTCGTCGTCACCACCGGTGTATTGGAAATAGTCACCAGTTTTCTCCTTTGGTGGTGAAGACTCAGAGTCCCGAGGTTTATCTGAAGTAAGAGGACGTTGAGCAGTTCTTGTGGTGGTGGTGGTCTTTTGGGGTGGTGGTTGCATGGAAGAGGATTCACCTGTTTTCTTTTGACGTTTAGGCTCAGAATCCTTGTCAGCATCGTCATCATCTCTTGGTCGCTTAACCTGACTAGCCGACTCTTTACATGATGTCTTGAGTTGATATTCCAGTAATTCCTCAAAAATTTTTGCTTCGTCAGAAGTGAAAGTCGCAGATCGTTGAGACATTTGGATAACCAGCTTAGATATCAATTCTGCATCACTGATAGTAGGAGACATAACTGGTTTGATTTCCATGACCACAGGGGTTTTAGACAGTGTCTGCTTGACCAATGACATGAGATAAGGATAGAGTTGTCTGGCGAACATCTCTCTTGTGACTCCAGGGACGGTGTCGAGAAGGAACTTTTGAGTGTAGTCCCAAATCGTCTTGTCCATCTTACACTGTATGTCTCGGTTAAGAAATTGTTGGATCTGGTCTCTTTTGTCCGAGAACTCGTTCATCACATTTTGAAGTAGATTTATTCGGTCGGCAAGCTGATTCAATTTTTTGTTGACCACGTTGCGTTTTCTTGCTTTCCTGACAGCTTTGACAATCTTGGTCTTGGCACGTGATGCCCAAGTGTCGGTCGGTTTCTTGACAGGTTTGGATGTGGATCTGGTGGTAGCGTCTTTGGATGGTGGTGGTGATGAATGAGATGATGAATCAGATGAAGATGAGTCATGTGAAGGCTCTGGATCTTTAGGTGGCTCAGAAGTTTGTTCAGGGTTGTGTTCAGGATTATCTTGAAGATAATCATCAGCTTCTTTCTCTTCTTCGGCCTTTATCCTAGCCTCTTCTTCAGCTCTCCCCTAGCTGCTTCCTCTATGTCTTCATCGGTAATCTTATCAGTCTTCTCCTTTTCTTTTTCTTCAAAATCGAAAATAATTTCATCCTCTTGCTGCTGTTGCTCTGTTGATTCCTAAGTGGTGGTACCAGTTCCCTTATCGGGTTGATTAACCGCATCAGGAACTGGTGTGGTTAGTGCGACACCATTGGAACCGCCAGGACCTCTGGTTTGTTGAAGGTTAAATTCTCTAGCAGCATGTTGAAGCCTCAGATCTTTAAGAGTCTTGTGGTACTCTCTTTCTTCATCCTTTGGTTCATCATCCGGGCTTTCTTCTTCTGTTTCAGCAACGGGTGTCTTCCCTTTGTTTGATTTGGGACTAAGTGGTTTATCTTCTAACCTTGATGAGGTAATCTCATGTGTAGCTGTTTCGGAGTAATGAACCACTTCTTCAGACTCAGTATCTTCAGAGTCTTCGTCCTCTAGTTTAAGTTTCGGCTTAGGATTAGGGATGGCACCCTTAGATGGAACTTTTCTTTTGAGGCGTGGATGCCTCTTAGGATACTTAAGGGCACTCCCAGTGCTTTCTACACTTCCAGAACTGCCTGATCTTCTGGTCTTCTTTACTGGAATGGCTGAAGACTTTTCATCCATAAAACCGACTTTGCCTTTCTTCACTGCTTCTAGGTATCGTGAATACGACGGAAGACTTTTGATATCAGCAGTGAGAAAGCAGTCAAGAAGTACTGCACCTTGTTTCTTTGTCGATGAGTCCTTGAATCAGACAACGTTTAGCGTGGGCGCATACAACACATAATGATTGTTGGGGTCGTTAATTCTCAAGGGAATGTCCCAATTCTTCCCGAGAATGTCTGGATCAACTACTTCATGTATCTGATGAAAGGAACCCTTGTGTCGGGCTACTTGAGGTGAGACATCATGTCTTCCCAGATCATACTTGCATAGTCTATGTGCATTTTGTTGACCATGCCCCAGAAGATTTGTAGGTGCATTAGTTTCAGATGTTCATGACCGCTGTCTCTTCTGGAAACAAACTTGGTGATCATGATGTATAAAGTTCTCCACGGCTGAGGAATATTCTTTAAATCGACTGAAGAATGCTCGGTAATGATTCCTGTAGCTTCATCATAGCCAATATCGACCATAAATTGTAGTGTAGCCTCTTCAGTTGGAATTGGCACATACTCAGCAGGCTGGATAGCAGGAAGCAGAAGAATAGCTCATAAATCAGCAACAGTGACGGTGACCTGCTTATCATTTAGAGTAACCGTGACAACATCTTGACCATCCACCTTTTTCATTGTATGACAAAATTGATGAATGTAGATCTCCGGCACAGTTGCAGAGTTTGTAAGCATGTTGTTGTAGGAATGAGACTTGAGAATATCCACATCAATTCGACATGAAGACTCTGAGCAGGTGAAGTTCTCAAAGTCGACTTTGAGGTTGTTCTTTCCAATCTTCATGCTGTAATCAGATGGGAAGATGCCTTCCATTGTGAGCTCATTTGGTGCGTTAACATTTTCCATGGTGATGTCCATATTGTGATCTGAAAGATATTGAGACAAAAGTACCAACATATCGAAAGACATTATGTTTGTCAAAAGTTGATTTTATTGTCTAATTATTGAATTTGTTATGTTAATGAATGTTACGTGTCCAAAGTCACTTGTTTGTCCAATAGTCCAAAGTTGATATGATAAATTACGCGAGTATTAATTTTGAATCTTAAAGTCCAAATTTTCACTCATTCACACAACATTTTAACAATTATAGCTAATTAGTGACATTTTGGTCTTGTGACGTTATGAGTAACTTATTTACAAGTTTGTACGCGTAACATTTCATAAGTAAAGTTAAAGAAATTGGCTTAAGCGTAGGATTGTAAGTTTATGCGTAAACAGTGTGGCCTTACGCGTAGGCATAAGCTTATGCGTAACAGTCATCCATAGGCGTAAGATAGCTTACGCGTAGGAATAAACCCTTAGCATGGTTAGGAGCTTATGCGTAAGGTTTACTCGTAAGAGTAAGCCTTATGCGTAAGATACCAAGTTTACGCATATCCTTCACATGATACGCGTAGTTCCCTTGTAGACCCTTACGCGTAAGATTTCTCTTACGTGTAACATCTACGCGTAAGGTATTCCTTAAGCGTAGAATCCAATTTTAACCTTGATTCTGACTTTGCACTCGTAAAACCTGAAATAGATTAATCACAACATCTCCATTAACACTTTATTCAACCACTTTCAGAATCACATGTTATCACAAGGTCTATCCAGTTACGCGTAGGCACCTAGTTATGCGTAACATAAAACCCTAGAGTCAAATCTTACGAATATGCAATCTAGCCATGGGAGAAGTACCAAATGATTTCTGGTAAGTCTTAGAGACCATATGAGTTAACTGAAACAAGTTTCAACATCAAATACCTCATGAATCAAAAATACCCAAACCAACTTGTTCATAAACCCTAAAGTCTAATTATGCAGTTTTGATGTTTCTGGGTTGGATTCAATGATGTATATAGTTAATTAAACATGTAAAAATCATCTTTCAAGCCTTTAATTGTCCTAAAATACTCACAATAGAAAACACCCAATTTCACGCATAAACCTTAATTTTGAAAAGTGATTCATACTTGTTTTTGGGTTGAATTAGATGTTGGAAACAGTTTAAAGATTGATATTAGAAACATTTTAACACACCCATTTCACAACAAACAACCCAACACGAATTCAAGCTCATACGCGTAAGCGTAAAAGCTTGAATCTTACTTAGAGGAAGATCAACCCGATGATTTTGCAAATGGTTAAAGACCAATGTTTGAAATTACACCAAGAAACTTTAAACACTTAAAATTTGAGGTTTATAACACGGATTAGAAGATGAATTATAGGCGTGGATGAGGTAGTTGAAGACTTAAATGTTTGAAATAAATGTGAAAGAAAATTAGGTGGGGAGTTTTTGTTAAATTTAAGTTTAAAATTTTGACAAGTATGGCCCCTCCACCTTAACCATTTTCAACCACGGCCCATAACTTCCATTTTTGGTTAAGCAAGTAGTGAAAGTTTGGAAAAAAAACATGACGACACTCCCCCTCTACTTTAAAAATAGAGAAATTTTACAAATTTGAGTCCGAGGAGTGTTAAGAGACAAGAAACGTATCCACCATTATCAAAGAAGCAACCAATATTGGGTAACATGCAAGTACAAGGTTTTATGAAACCAAAAATATTTACGTTCTCCCCCTCAACACTTGTCCGAGAAAATATTAAATGGTTTGAAAGAGCAAAGTGTTGATGGAAGATTTGTACTTGCAATGTTGAAAGAAATTTAGATAGAAGAATATTTTTGTATTTTATGAAATTTTATATTTTTGTATTTTGTTTTTGAAAGAATATTTACAAAAGAGGTTTTGGTGTTTGACTGGTTTTAAGAATGTGTCAAAAGTTCATCCAGTTCTTCTGGAGTCAAACACCTCATACCAATCTGATGGATCAACTCAGTAAACCTAGCAAGAGCTAAGGCTTTGGTGAGAAGGTCCGCCAATTGGTGTTCAGTACCCACAAAATATAATTCAACAGTACCCTTTTCCACATGCTCTTTTATGAAATGATATCGAAGATCGATGTGGTTGGACTTCGAATGTTGGACAGAGTTGCACCAGATTGCAATAGTACTTCGATTGTCGCAGTACATCAGGATTCTGTCAAATACGTAACCATAGTCTTTGAGTTGTGTTCTCATCCAGATGACTTGAGCACAACACGCTGACATGGCTACATATTCTGCTTCGGTTGAGGACAGCGATGTACAATCCTGCTTCTTCGATTGCAATGACACCAGTTTATCACCAAGAAATTGTAAAGCTTCTGAAGTACTTTTCCGAGAATCTAAGCAACCTGCGTGATCAGCGTCTGAAAAAGCTATTAGTTCAATACCAGAATACTTCGGATACCAGATTCAGAAATTAATGCTTCCCTTGATGTATCGGAGGATTCTTTTAGCCTCTGAGAGGTGAGTTTCAGTTGGTCTTGACTGATAACGGGAGCAAAGATATACAACAAATACAATATCAGGTCTACTGGCTGTTTGATACATGAGTGACCCAATAATACTTCGGTATTTGGTAGGGTCAACAAATTTCCTATGCAAATCAGCATCCAGTTTCTTGGTATGTGCCATTGGTGTGGAATAGGTATCACAGTTTTGCATTCCATGTTTGTTTAAAATTTCAAGAGCATATTTGGACTGACTTAGGAAAATACCACGGGGTGATTGATGAACTTGCAATCCTAGAAAGAATGAAAGTTCACCCATCATGGACATTTCAAAATGTTTTTTCATAAGTTTTGAAAATTCGTTTGAGTACTTTTTATGTGTTGACCCAAAAATGATGTCATCCACATAGATTTGAACAATTAAAATGTGAGCCCCGTGATATTGAATGAAAAGTGTTGGGTCGACCGATCCTTTAGTGAAATTATTGGCAATGAGAAAGGATGATAACGTATCATATCACGCTCGCGGGGCTTGTTTGAGACCGTATAGAGCCTTTTTCAGTTTGAAGACGTGATTCGGGGAACTCTGGATCAACAAATCCTTCCGGCTGACTAACATAAACCGTTTCTTTCAGTTGACCATTCAGAAAAGCGGTTTTGACATCCATCTGATAGACCGTGATGTGCATGTGAGCCACGAATGCCAGAAAAATCCGTACAGCCTCAAGTCGAGCAACCGGTGCGAATGATTCCTCGAAGTCAATCCCTTCTTCTTGTCTATAACCCTTAGCCACCAGACGTGACTTATTTCTGATAACCGTACCTTCAGCATCCAACTTGTTTTTCCAAATCCATTTAAGACCAATAACATAGACCCCTGTTGGTTTTTTCAACCAGTTCCCATACTTCAAGACGTTTAAACTGATTAAGTTCTTCTTGCATGGATTCAATCCAGTTGTCATAAGTCATTGCTTCTTTAGTGTTTTTGGGTTCGGATTGGCAAACGGCAAGTGCATAAATGCAATGTTCACCGTCAGCCTAAAGGCGTTGTCGAGTTACGACTGGTTGATTCGGGTTTCTAATGATGTTTACAAGAGGATGGTCTTTAGTTCAACGATGTGTGGAGGGTTGATTTTGATTTACATTGTGCAGATTAGGAGGATTCAAATGGCTTGTGGATGATTTCATAACATCAGAAGTGGCAGTTTCATTAGCAAAAGGATTAAAGAATGCATTTGGATCATAATCTGCAGGTGTAGGTACTTCTTGGTTCATAAAATCATCAACTGGTTCAACGTCATTAATAGCGGTTTGTTCGGCTGTTGTTGTAGAATCAATTGGAGGTGCTTCGTCAACAGTTGTTGTTGTTTCAGGTGTATCAGGTATTGGATTATTATCAGGTTGAGCAGCGGAAACATTTGATACGTCTGGAGCACGTTGATAAATATCATCACTAAACAGAGGTGCAAATACCTGTTCCATTTGACGACGAGTAAGCTGAATGCTTGGTTCAGCTGATGATGGGGTTTGGGGGCAGTTTAGACGGTTATGACCGGGTTCCAAGCTGTTTTTCTCAGAAACCATTTCAGTGAGCTCTTCGAAATTGGCATGAATCGTTTCCATAATCTCCCGTGTACACCGATTCCATATCCGGCATCCCTTAGAGTTTTCACAGTATCCAACAAAGACTTCAATGTCAGCTTTAGCCTTTACTTCGAAGAAAATAAACCCATGTCCATCTTGAGTAGTCATCGATAATTACCAAAATGTAGCGTTTGCCATAAATCATTTACACACGCATCGGGCCACACAAATCCATGTGAAGAAGATGAAGCACATGCTGGGAGCTGTGTTCTACCTTTGAAGGAAAGTGAGCACGAGTGCTTTTCCCTTGTTCACAAGCTGAGCATAGATGATCTTTTGAATGCCGAAATCTTGGGAGACCTTCAACAAGTTTGTAACGTACAAGATTGGTTATGGTTTGAAAGTTTAAGTGTGAAAGACGACGGTGCCATAGCCAGAATTTTATTGATGTTTCCTTAGAAAGTAGACAGATGGGAGATGAAGCAATCATGTCTTGCATTGAGATTGTGTAAATACTTGATGTGCGGTTTCGAGACATAAGATCGTTTCCTTGTAGATCACGAATGAAACAAGTTTTCTCTCTAAAAGCAACTTCCAAATCTCCATCACAAAATTGACCGACAGAAAAGAGATTGTGACCGAGACCTTCCACATAATAAACTCTACTAATTTCGATGTTTCCATTGATGTAATCTCCGTAGCCCATGATGGCTGCGAAGTGATCATTCCCGAACCTGACAGTACCAATGAACTTTGAAACAAAGTTTGATAACTGTTTGAGATTGCCTGTCATGTGTCGGTAACATCCGCTATCAACAATCCATAGGATGATCTATATCACCTGCATTACACACAGACGACACAGGTGGAATAGAAGTAGAGGTGAAACCCGAAGAGTTAGAGGGTTCCATTACAGTTACATTAGACACACACTTGTTAATGATTTTGGGAATCCATTTAAAGCCTGGTATGTTTTGTAACCATCTCTGCCAAGTCCAACTAGTCGTAGCTTTGGTCTTAGTGAATGCACTAGGTGATATTCTCTTCCTAGGAGGTGAAGTGGGTTCTATGGGTACATCTATGGTTGTAGCCGAAACATTAGTAGGCGGTTTACCTAGCACAGACTTAGAATCATTAGTGGACCTAGAGATATTCCGTTTTCTATTGTTCTGCTTACGAGATAAGATAGCATTAGCAACACATTTATCATGACAACCAGAAAACATGCTTTTATGACAACCAACACAAGATGTTTCAAACAAAACATTCAAAGTACTTAAAGATTCATCATTCGTTACATTATTTTTGCTATTACATTTGTCTAACGCAATGACTAAAGTGGGTGCCACTTGAGTCTTATTCAAAGTCCTAAGGTGTTCTTCTACTTCATAGGTCTTTATTGTTCTTTTCTTACGTCGCAACTTCCTATTCTTCCTTGATGTTCTCTTAAGCTGTGAAGTGCTAGCATTGGGAAAAGAGGCAACTATTCCTGTTTCAGTGGAAGGAAGCACAATAATATCTTGTGGTTTGTCATTAGGCGTTCTAGTGTCTATGTTAAACATTCCTGGGGCAAGTTCATTTGTGTTACTAATCTTATCTTTTTCATACTTTCGTAGCTTTGCTTTCAACTCAACAATAGTGTGCAACAAATCTTGATTTCTAGAGCGAATGTTTCCACTAACATTTAAAACATCTTTAGTGTATGCAAGATGATTATCAAGTTCTTGTGATGCTTTTTCGCGAGTCTGTTTGAGCAAATTAAATATGACACCATATTCAGTTTTGACTTTGGCAATTTCTTGTTCATATTTTGAAATTTGACACTTTAAAGACACGTTTTCATCATCCAGATGTTCTATTTTTGGATCAAAAGATTTTGAACGCAACTGGTTTATTTTGTTTTGCAAAGGAAGTTCTCGATTTTGACAATCCTTTTGACACCATTGAAGATGACGTTTTGCATTTGAAAGTTCATTTAATAAACGCTCATTTTCATTTTTCAAAGATTTGATTTGCTGCACATTATCGATATTCTCAACATTTTCAACAGAATCAACAGCGATATAATCAAATGCATATGCAACAGTATGTAGTAACACAACATTTATGGTATCAGCACAGATAACATCTTCCAAAAGTCGGTCAACATGATTTCTTAACAATTTCTTTTTATGTTTAGTGTTTGAAATCGATGTTTCAGTTTGCTCGAAAACTTTTTTCATAAGACCAATCTCCTTCTGAAGATCCCGTTCCCAATATATTGCACACATTTTTAGATTTCGGACATGTGGTAAAAGCCCTTTCTAAAAAATATCCCTTTGTTGTCGCGCAAATGGCGATTGAAAATGTTCAGCTTTAATTTCAGAATTAACTTCAATTGCATGTTCCAAAAGTTTGATGTCAGACATGAAAGTGTCAAAATATTTTAGAATCTGACATCGTTCAGCTAATGGCTTTATTTCACTAAAAGAAGGTAAAGGACCATTAATTTGTGCAACATTGGGTTGGGAACCATCATTTGAAGAGGACTCTGGAGGTGGTGTGACAACCCAAGGTGTGTTAGAATGATCCTGTTGTGTGACGAAAGTTATGGATTTTGAATAGTTAAATGGTTTGCAATAAACAACATTTTCCAATTTTGACCGACTCTCGTCTTCTGCATCTACTTCCTCCATACGATTATATTCAACAACACTCATAATGGAGTCATCAATTCGATGTTCTGCACTGTAAACTTGAGGATTTGGTTTGAATGCTCTATGTGAAAAACGTGGTCTGTAATCAGCAAGATTTGGTCCATATCCATTAGGATTCGGTTTAAAGGAAAACTTTTGAATTGTTGTGATTGACTCACCATGTTTGTAAACAACATTTCGAAACTCTTTGATTTTGTTTTGTAAGTCGACAATTTCCTCAAGATAGTCATCTATTTGTTTCCTCGAATGCTTTTTGTATTCACAAAACTGTTTTTGACAAGTTAACAACTCAGACTTGGCTTTTTGAGTTTCCAAAGTGAGAGTGTTAAGTAGTTGTTAATGATCATATTTCAATTGTTCTATTTGAGACAACAAAGCATTCTTGGATGCAACTAGATCACATATCTGTTTTTTCAAAGATTTTTCATTTTGGTA
This sequence comes from Chrysanthemum seticuspe, assembly GCA_019973895.1. Taxonomy (NCBI): domain Eukaryota; kingdom Viridiplantae; phylum Streptophyta; class Magnoliopsida; order Asterales; family Asteraceae; genus Chrysanthemum; species Chrysanthemum seticuspe. The sequence goes on along the minus strand of BPTQ01000001.1, from coordinate 115,101,926 downwards.
CGATTTAGCAAATGCGACTTCAAAACCTTTTTCACGTTTCTCTTTAGTTTGAAAAATGTTGAGTTGGAACTTATAGCATTCATTATCCTTAGTTAACAGTGCAATTTTATCTTGCAATTGCTTATTGATGTCATTGCACTTTTCAAATTGAGATTGGGTGGTTTGAAATAAGTTGGTCATGAGCTCAAGATCTGGATTAGACAAAGGTTCATCTTGTTCAACTTGAATCTCAACATGATCATTATTTAGATCCTCAAATATAACCACGGAGTCAACTTGATTATCAATATTAACCATAAGGTCATCTTGATCGTCAAATATAACTACGGGATCCATTTGATTATCATCGGAATGAGATGTAGACAATTCATATTGAACACTCTGAGCCTCGTCGGATGCAGATGTTGGCGGAGATATCAGATCATTAATGATTAAGTTTTGATCCGGTACCTGAGACAAGCCATCAGTGTCATACACTGGGCCTGTGTCACTCATGTGGAGCTCTTGCATGTTTGCCATTAACATCATAGCTGCATTAGCCTGCAAGTCCTCCATGTCATCATCAAAATCTGCATTAGCCATGAAGCTCTATTCCTTGTTGGTAAGATTTCCACCAGCATCATCCTTGAGAGCTAAGAATAAAGCCTCTTTGTGATAAGCGCTGCCTCTTGTCCTCGGCTCGGGTCATGCATTTGCCAGATGACCCTTCTCATTACAGTTACAACATCGGAGACCATTAACCCCAGTCTGAGCATTTCCCTGATCAACCACTTGAACCCGTTGTGGAACACCCATGGTATTCCATCCATTAACATTAAACCTTTGACCACTACTCATCTGACGACCATTTCCACAATTCTGAACCTCAACCCGTCCATTGTTAACAACAGCTTGATTCTTTGTATTTGACGAGGTGCGAATGCGGTTGTTGGATTTGTTAGCAAATCGTCTGAACGCTCTTGCAAGCATAATAAATCCTTGATTCATTGCATCGAAGGCATCTGCATCCTCATTTGATTCACTGTAGAGTGCATGATCATTTTTAGTTGTATGGAACCAATTGAGTTTCTTGTGATTGTTGTTGTGAAGGATCATATGGTGTAATCTGAACAGTTGATTGTGGAGGGTTTGTGAAAACAGTTTGTAAGGTTGGGAATTGAGGATAACATGTTTGAGCCCACAAAGCTAGAGTTTGATTATCCGGAAGTGAAGGCAAAGCAGGGACTCCACGGATGATTCCTTCTTTGTCGAATTCCTTTTGATGGTGCTTCAAATAGTCATACAACAATCCGTATGTAGCTTGATGAAGATTCTTCGCTTGACGGATAAAGATAACATATTTTTCCCAATCAGGACCAAGACTGCTCAGGAACTTTGTATTTACCGCAATCCTTGGCATAATGATATTATGTTTTTCCAAGTCATTGATGATGTCTGAGAACCGATGATGATATGACTCTAATGTCTCCCCTGGTTCAATCATGAAGTGTCCGTATGCTAATTAGATTTTGGATTCCATGTCCTCTTGATTGAGTTCCGTGCTTTCCATTAGAAGATGAATGTGCTCCCACATTGCTTTAGCAGTCTTCTGAGCATCAACTCTACGGAGTATCGGATTGGGTAATCCCAAAAGGATATATTCCATTGCAAGTTCATTAGCTTCTAAGTGAAGAAGTTGATCAGTAGTAAGTTGATCAAGATCGAAAATGTTGGTGATATCATCTCTTGGTGGATTAGCAGTAGGATCTCCGGGTACAGTGAGAGCAGGCATCTGAAAAGGACCTTCAAGGATGACCTTCTTCAAAAACTTTCCATGTAGCTTCTTTAGATCACAAAACCTAAAGAACCTTATCACCCATTGATCGTAGTTTCCGGGAGTGAGCATTGGAGGTTTGTCAAGGGATCCAGCTTCATGAATGGATTATTGGCTACTTAAAGCTTCACACATCTTTGCAAACCAAGACGGTTCCTTTGGTTTTGTAACATTCATAGCATACTTGGCGGGATACTGATTTTGAAAGTATGTGTAATGTTGTACTTGTTAACGAGGGTTTGGTGGAACCATTTGTGGTGGAAGAGGGTTTGCTCAATGAGGAAAGTGATGAAATTGTTGTTGAAATTGTTGCAATTGTTGTGGAGATGGTGGAGGATATTGTTGATAGCATTGTTGTTGTTGTTGAGGATACTCATGAGGAAAGTAGCTAGAGTATGGTGGTTGAGACATCTTGAAACTTGTGTTGATGATGGATCTTTTTAGTCGAATGAAACTTAGAATTTGTTGATGAAGTAACCTTATGCGTAGAAATCAGCTTAGTCGTATAAAGTAACCTTACGCGTAACACCCAACTTGTGCGTAAAAGAGAACTTACGCATAGTGAAAGCTTACACGTAAAATGGAGAAAAACTTAGATTAGGCGTAAACCAAAGACTTAGGAGTAGAATGCTTATGTGTAATGCTTCCTTAAGCGTAAGACAAGCTTATGCGTAGGAAAGGCTTAGGCAAAAGTATTCTACGAGTAAGAATTAGACTTAGGCGTAAAACTAGGGTTTTGCCCAAAAATACTTTACACTTATACCAGTATAAAAGATATCCAAAGTCGAAGTGTTTTCAGGCTTATCCAAGCAAGAAAACACTGAGTAAACCAACAGCACTGAAGATCAAATGATGAGAAGTGTAAGATATAAACTTTTCACATACACATCATAACATTAACACAATGAGCACATAGATGGTTTAGAGAGAGAAAGAGTGGGACATTCTAGTGAGAGAAACTTGTGGAATATTAGATTATCCAAAGAACATCCAACCCTCTACCTTTAAAGGTAGAGGGTATTTCTAGGTTACAAACTAAACGACCTCCTGACGGCCTGTGGATCAGGGATACAGTGGGTAAAGACCCGACCTTCTTCCATGGTGTTGCACTATACTATTTTACGCTACTAACTAACTACATAAAACGTAACTAATGACCAATCTACGAGCTAACATATGCTAGATAATAGTTGGGGTGACCGACTCTTTCAACACTGGAATTTTCTAATTCCTAACAATCTCCCCCTAAGGGAGGTCACCCCATGATTTACATTACAGACACTAACATTTCTTGACTTGATTCTTGAGCTCGTAGACTTTCATACATTAACGTCGTAAACTTAGTGCAAAGGTGGTGCAACTTCAAAGTCTGCAAAGATTTGAACTTTAAATTGGAGGTCCATTTCTGATTCATGAGATAGTAAATATGAGCCAGCTTTTGAGATCATCAGCTATCAACAATCTCTGACACATCCTTTGTGGTGTTGGTATTATGTGATGTTGTGACTTTAGGACCGACATGCTCACATTCTGGATCATGAAATCTTCTCATCAGAGTAGCGGAGGCTTTAGTTGATTCATGATATTGGCAGCAGCGTAGCAGAAGCATGGATTGAAAATATCAGAGTCATTGAGGCACTAATCATGATTTCTTTTGAGATGAATGTGTTAAGTGAGCATGCGGCTGTGGATTGACCGCTTCATTCTGATCAGCTGCAAACTTCGGGCGTACCTGCATATAACAGTTAGCAACAAATCGTACGAAAGTGTCTTTGATCACTTTCGTTGAATTGAGGTACACGGCCCACGGTTCCCCGTTGATCAGTACAAGTACTGCCTGTGATCAGGTAGGATTCCTAAGAATCTCCTTGACAGGGTTTCGCAGCTGTTCTAGCTGTTCTCAAACCGGAACATCTCAAAGAAGACAACACGGAATGAGTGAACCAGCGAATTTTTAAGTCCACTGATTGATGAAAAGAGATTTGAAAAACAATCGTGTATTGCTCAATAGAAATTGTTTTTGCAATACAACGAAGGTTTTATTGAAAATCAATTATCAATCATAAAAATACCTTTTGGTTTGAAAAATGAGTACACAGTCGATGTGCTAAAGAGAAGAGTTTTTTAAGCACAAAGACCGGTTTTTCAAAGGTATCCGTCAATCCATAACCTGAACCAGGTTTGATTCAAGAGATTGAATCGCCCCATTGTTTCTGTTCAGTTGTCACATGGTTGATCTATATATAAGATCTCACATGCCACCTACCAGGAGCTTGTTTGATGTTGGCTCCAGAAGGCTTTCCATCTTCATTATGAATGTGTAAACACATCACTCAGATGTTCTGGCAATACCACAAGGATAATGCGTAGGACTCAAGATATAATCTCTCTTTCCACATTGTGTGAAACAGAGAGTCTTCATTGAAAGTGTCCTAATGAGATTTATTGATGATCTCGTGGCTCTAGACTCAATTTGTGCATATTTGGATCCTGTGCCGGAGACTAGGGAGAGGGTCTCCTTCTTCAATATCAACCATCTCTAAGAGAAAGTCGATAGATAATGTCGGTTCCCCGTGAGAATGAAACAAGCCCTTTTAAGAGGAACTTGAGTGGTTTGGAAAGTTGAAGTGCAGTGCGTCACTGGGTCCATGACGTCTTGTCTTCAATACCGATGTTACCATCAGTAGCATATGAATTGAACCCGGTTTCTGCCCTAAGGTTGAATAAATGGAGGGCTATTTGTTTTCACCCTATTCTCATTCAATTCATTTTAATTCTTCAACCCCTTCAGTGCTTACCGAGACTTCCTAACTAGAACCTTGTTGGGTTTATTCCAGTACTAGCTCAGTCTTAGTCCGCACTCTTCCCATATCTCATTTTTCTCCTTTTATCATCATACCTAAGGACTTCTACACTAACTAGTGGATTGTCCCTGGGTAGATCCCTCCGGTTTTGGCGGATCATGGGAACCAATACCTAACCTTATCATCCTTATATCACCGTACATAAAGTAAAGTTGGTAGGTCAATTTGGTATTGTTCATCTGCCATTGGATCCAATTGAAAACCATTTGAAAATCAATTCAGATACTTGTGATATATTATCAAAGCATTTTGTACCTGAATTGTTTTTGATATTTTTAGAATAAGTGCTCCCCCTCAACATGTGCATCAAATGTTTGAAATCGTTTTGCACATGGAGGCAAGAGGAAGAAATTACTTCTTTGATTACCATTTTCTAAAAAATATCACCATCACTTCCTTGATCAAATCAAGTAGATAAAGCATTTTAGAAAGGATGAGGTTTCCATAAAATTGCTCCCCCTCAATATGTGCCTCGTGGTTGAAAAGAGTTTTGCACATACTAGAGGGAACCCTTTATCATCAAAGGAATAGAAGCCATGTGATCAAGGTACTTTTAAAAATATTTAAAGTGTAGTGTACCCTGATGACTTGAATTTACAAAGAGAGTTCTCCCCCTTAATATATGCTTCGAGATTCGAAAAATTGTTTAGCACATATAAGAGAGAAGTTTGCACAAAAATTGGTCATCTTATCTTTTACCATCTTTCATATTTATATCACATTTTCTCCCCCGATCAAAAATCTTAAATCCTTTGAGATTTTGGATCTCAAGTGATTTAAATAAGTATGAGGTAAAATATTTGTAGGAGAAAAATGTGTCCAATTTTATATGATAAAGAAAAAGGACAACGCAGATGTTTCCCCTTTTCACAAGGGGAAACCATAGTACAAATCCTAGCACTATTACATGTATTACAGTTGTTCATATTTATTACACCACATATTACACAAAGTTAACAAAACATAAGCGGTATTCCGAAGAAGTCTTCATTCAGTTCTCTGAAGAAGTTTGTAGTGACCATCACGGAGCCTTCCACCAACAAAGCTTTCAAGGCTGCGGAAGATCCTTCGTGTCTTGAGTCTTCGTCTGATTGCAGCAATGAAATGTTCACATCTCTTCACGTCATCATCAGTCCAGAAAGTAGTTTTAACCCAAGATCTCATATCAAGTTTGGCTTCTTTCACTCTGGTGTCAAGTTCTTCTTCGACCATTTTGAGCGTACCATCACTAAACTTGTAAAGTTCACATAGACGCATAAGCATACGCGATCCATATCTGTCGGTGAAGATGACGGCTCTAGGGGTGTCAAGAACTTTGAATTCTTGATGAAATTCATGCCCAGCTGCATTCCATTGAGGACTTGTGAGGTTAACCCTGGTTTGGTAGCTTTCAATGCCAAGCTGAAAGTCCTCAACTCGTTTCCGAATGACTAATCCCCTAATCCAAAGAGTGACAGCTGCAGAGAGGGCCTTTTTCTCACGTACAGGTAAGTGCTCCAGGTGTCCTTGAAGATTTAAGAGATAGAGATCTTCGAAATCATTTGGCAGAAGATGTTTGAAGTCGTTCTCTTCAATGGTATACACTTTGAAGTCAGCTCTTTTAAGGACAATCTTCTTCAAGTACTCATATCCATAGATCGGGAAGATCTCTACACTGACAACGCTTAAGATTTGCAGTTTTGATCTGACATCATTGCGTCTTTTATCAGCACCATGTCTTTCAATGTAGAACTTCTTCTTTTTGAACCACCAGTGGGAAATACCATAAGAAGTTTCAATATCATACTTTTGTTCTTCATTCGCCCAGAATTGATCAGGAACCATCTGCTCGAGCCCTTGATCAGAGTAGGTTGCAGCTTTCATTTTTGATATTGAAAGAGCAGGTCTTCTTTCAGCAGAGCGAGCACACAGATAGTCCAAGTCGTGGTTGAAGAAGAATTCTGCCTGAATGGTCATCTGACCCGGTTCACCACCAAGAGGAAGAGATTTGTTGATAGTTGAAGCGACTGATTTTGATCACTGACTTGGTCATTTAGCATCTATGGCATTCTTCCATCTGATATTGAAGATGATTGGCATCTGAGTGGAAGACTTTAGGACAATACTCGTAAGCTTGATCCTTCAAGATCTCATTGGTGTTAGGATGGAGATGCTCTTCCGTTCACAAAACCATCTTATGAGCTTCCCATATCCACCAGTGTAGTGTAGAAGAGAGTCTTCAGCTGGACTTTCGTAATTATTGGTGATAACTGATGCCCAATTGTTTGTCAGGAATCATAGAGTCAGACTCTGGGATGGTCCATGTGGGTTCCGGGGAAGGAGGTTTGATCTTCCATAAAGCAGCTTTGAATAGTGTCTCTTGATGGTGCAACTCTGGATTGGCTAGTGCGGATTCCCAGCCATGTAAGAGTCAAACCAGTCTTCTGATGGCTTTGGAATATGCTTTGATCCGATTTCATCATCTTTCATCTGGTTCTGAGTCAGCCCATGACCTGAGATTCTTCGTTAACCATTTGATCATCCAGGAATGAAGGTGGACGTGGATGTGAAGCCTTGAATCAACCGTCGTCCCTCCCGGCAGCAGATTTTTTTCTGTTACTCTGCTCTTTGTTGGATCTGAGTGACTGGAAGATTTCGGCGGTGATGATGGTGGGTTGTGATGGAGGTGTGTTGGTGTTTGTAGGAAGGAATTACCAGATTCAGAAAGTTCCAGCTCCCCCCGTTGGTGGTGGGGGAGGAGGTGGGATCTTTGCGATCCTTTATCAATGGCTTTCCATTACACTTGTGCTCCTTTTCTTTTTAGCTTCCTTTTCTCCGACTTCAATCTTAAATTGCTCATAATGTCGAAACTTGATGGATTCTTCAAGTGCCCTCATAAAGTTTTACTGTGAACCTCATGCTTGTCCTCTTCAGCCTCATACATCCTTTCACACAGAGGCTGCTCTCATATCGGAGATGGGGAGGTCCTTGAATCGTCTGAGAAGTGGAGCCTCCATTGCCCATTCCACGGCATCCTTGGACTTCTCCTTCAATAGCATCAGTAACTGCTTCATTGAAGTTTGAGGGTGCTCTAATCTGTAGACATGATCCACCAGGAGAATCAAACAGATTTAGAGAAGTTGTCTTTCCAGTGCTTCTATCCTTTTAATGGCTTTATCCAGTAGTTGATCAGAAGTGAGAATCTGGGCGGGGAAGCTGGTGGAGCCACTTCATCTGCATTGGTGAAGATGGGTTTCTGGAGGTTGGTGGTGTTTGTACAGTTGGATGAGAGGGGTGAAGGGGGGGGTGGAGATGCAGTTGAGAGTGAAGAAGACAGTCATTGGAGGAATTGTAGATGTATCTTGATGAATGCTGACATTATACATGGGATTGTGCAGTGTCCCAAGGATTTGTCATTGATGATTGATCACCAAATGGAAAAATCTTCATCAAGATTCTTGAGTGAAGATAATGAGTTGGGTGTGACATATTTGTGTTCATCCATCTTTAAGGTCTCATCAGGATCTTGTCTCAAGGTTCTCCTGGTCTCCTGCGAGCCTTTTTGTACAGAGTGTCAACCTTCAAGCCAGTATTGAGTCTCAGCCAAGTGTAGAGATTCCTTAAAATGTTTCAGGCACCTGACCAATAGGGGATCCAGATTGTTCTTTTGTGCATGAGATGAATCTGTTCTTCTCTTCAGCTCATAACCTGGAAACATTCCTTGGTGTCTCAGTGTTCTCACCAATCTCCTTTTCCACTTTCTTCCTTTTTGCTTTCTGCTTCTTGGAGGTGGTGTCAGACTGTTGAGAACTTTCACGTCTCTTTTTAGGAAGAGAGGCATAGGATGCTTGTGAGGCTGACTTGGTCACGGGAGCATTTGGTTGTAAAGGAGAGGGTGTGACATCAGCAGAGAGTTTGGATGCACTTTTCATATATAGCTTGAAGTAGTCCTTCCTTTTGATATCTTCTGTGAGAAGACAATCAGGAATTGGCAATCCAAAAACTTCTTTATTCGAGCCTCTAGGAACATATTTCAGGTTTCCTAAAACAAATTCATGTTCTGCTTTGTGTAAAGTTCATTCAGACCTAGGAGTGAAGTTGTGAATTTGTTGCAAGTACTGAATAACAAGCTTAGAAAATCTGATGCTGGGAATTACAAGCTTGTTCTGTTTCTTTCGGCCTTGAGCATTGTTCTGGAAATAGGTTCTATCAGATATGAATGTGTTCATTGATAACGAGAATTCTTCCCAAATACGATCTGATACATTCACATCAACCCTATTAACGATTCCCCATAGGATTTGCAAGATAGGAATTCTCACTTTATCGAACCCTGAAGTTTTCCCAGATAAGCATAAGTTTAGAATGGTTGTAATAGCTCTCCAGGGTTGATACATGTGTCCGGTGATGATGTCAGATGCTCTTGAAATACTGTTCTGATAACCCAACCCAATTAGAAATACGATCAGATCGTCAGCACCAGGCGGAGATTCAGAACGAACGTCAGGGTTACATGGTGTGATTCCAAGAGCCTTGCTCAGAATATCAGAATCAATAGTGAACTCCATATTATCCAGCTTGCAAGAGTATCGTGCTGTGATTTTATTCCATTGAACGGTGTTCCAGAATTGCTGAATGTAGATGGTAGGAATTGAGCATTGCTTGGTAATAGCTCCGAAGAAGTTAGTGTTTTTGAGGATGTCAATTGAAACTTTGAGTATCGGATTTTGTTGGAGCCTTTGTAGGTCCACATAACAGTTGCTTTTACCAATAGCAGCCCATTGACTTTTGGGAAGGATATCATCGTCTGAGAGAATTCCGGATGATCCCGACGGGGTAGCGCTCTTTTCTGGGATTGAACTTGCCATTGATGTTCTGAGTAATCATACAATCAACAGTAATAGATGGGAACAGGTTAGATGATACATAGTAAGTGAGACAGCATTGAGAGCACCCTTATGACAAGGAAGTAGTAATACTGAAGAAGTTCCTAACACATATGGAGACAGATAGAGTGGCAAAGATTGCAACTATATGACACCTTTCAACTATATGATAACATACATAATTAAGATATATCAATGAGGAACATTCATATAGAAAAATGATTACATGACGAGCTTATAAGGGATTTACACGGCAAAAGAGTGCATTTCAAAGTGATCATGACATGAGCCAAGATACACATGTAAAAGTGATATAACACACATGTATGAGGCAAAAAGAAACATTTGGCAGTCGTGAGAGAACCCAAGTACCTTTTGCCTAAACAGAGATGTCATAACAGTTTACATAGAGTAAGTTGATTCAACAAGTCGAATTAGGAGATCCTAGGAGTAGTGAGAGCGAAATCATCTTTAGCAAAAACTTTGAACATTTTAATAATCCTTGACCCTAAGACTAGTTCTCAATCATGAAAGTGAACACTGTTATAAACTTGTAAAAACAAGTCGTCATCTAGAGCCACGGACAAGTCGCAAAAGGATTAGCACTCTAAGTCGCTAAGCTAATTCGCTAACATGTAAGATCAAGTTGCCATGAATAAAACCTAAACCAAGTCGCTACAAAGCAGTCAACTAAGTCGCTAGGTAACAAATTCGCTAACTTGTAAATACAAGTCGCTATCTGCTAACTCGCTAACCAAGTCGCTAGGATAATTCGCTAGCTCGTAAAGTCAAGTCGCCATGTACAGTAACTAAGCAAAGTCGCTACAAAGTGGTTAACTAAGTCGCTAGGTTATTAATTCACTAACTTGTAAATACAAGTCGCTAGTTACTAACTCGCTAACCAAGTCGCTGGAATTTAGTGAACTAATTCGCTACGGAGACGTATTCGCTAAGTAGAACACTAACTCGCCATGAAGAACACTCATACTAAGTCGCTACCAAGAGCAATATAACTCGCCACCAAGAACACTTCTAACCCCAACCCATCAGACCGATCCACTTAATCATACATCAATGTATCCACCCAACATAATCCAAACAATATATTCCAAACAATTTAAACTCGTTCAATCATTTTATAAGTAACACACACACGAAAACATAAAAATCCGAACCTAAGCGAGAGAGTCAACTAATCACACCTCACGAGCACGAACGGATCTGGATATAACGATAAATTAGAGACTGGAAACTGAATCATAAGATAGTAACGATAAGAGTGAATCGAAGCAAACCTTATGCTAAGTCGCTAGTAAAACTAAAATGACGAAGAGAGGTAGAAGAAAGGAACGAGAGAGAGAAAAAAAATTTCTTGGAGGGTAAAGTGGTAACTCGCTAATGGGTAACTCGCTAGGGGTATACAACCTAACTTAGGTAATATGACTCAATTGGTCCTTGTGGTTATAAACTAAGGTGGTAATTCGCTAATGTAACATAACTTACACTATATGACAAGTTTGGTCCCTATGGTATTAATGAATGAGTGGTAATAATATGCTAACACGGATAAGATAACGTCTCTAGCATTGATTATTACACTGATCATCATGAATCAATTCAACATTTCAACACATAGGCAGTTACAACGAAAGCACACACTGAAAGTCTCATGAGCAAGATACAATCACAGCCTATAACAGGGAGAAACCCATTCCCAGATATTTCAAAAGTATAACCAGTTAGTCACACAAGCAAGAAATCACCACATCATACAAATAAACAAGCATCATAACCAGCACAGAAGCCAATGGTGTATAAACCTAATCTCCCCCTCAATCAATGTCATCAAAGAACATTGATTGATATTACCCAATCCCATTAAACCACCAAGAATATATCTTTTGTTCAAACTTCATCTATGATCCCGTGCCATTATTGAATGACATTTCTAGGACCGTAGATGTTATCGATAACAAGGAGTATATTCATTATTAGATTTGAGAAAAAAAGTGATAAAATGATAAAATTTTTGAAAGAAGTATATTCATTATTAGATTTTTTTTTTTTTTTTTTTTTTTTTTTTTTTTTTTTTTTTTTTATGGAAGCTTGATTTATACAAAGACATGGAAGGACGAGTCCAGATTCGAAATGAATAGGAGTCAAAGTAAGAAGTACATCAACTCTGGCAAGCTATAGCTCCTGAATGAGCCATGTTCATATCTGAGGGGAACCAAGTCATGAAGTTCCTGATTGAGTTGAGCATTGTACCTGAAAAAGACTGAGAGTACATTGTACTTGAAGCACATGTAGACTTGTACATAGAAGGGTTAGTGACATGTTTAGTCTCACATTTAGATGCAACACAGTATAATCCAGACGTATCATCAATGGGGATCCTAATAGGTTCTTCATTCTTGAAAAGTTTACCTGTGGGAATCCACTTGAGGCATGATTTGGGAATGTAAGTTCGTTTAAGTCCTGTATACTTAAATAATCTGCCAGTGGGAATCCATTTGAAGCCACAGTGAGATGAACTAAATGAGTGCACACCCTTGTTTTGACTATTTGTCTTTTTGTGATCAGAGAATTTCTTAGGGGATTGATCTGTCAGACTATGTTTTGCATGATACCTAGTTAAGCTTATAGCATTTTTGATTTGTGGGTGATGTTCATTAGTCCTATGCTTGGGATTCATCATATCTGAACTAGGCAATGAAGTGACTGGTTTTGACAAAACAGACTTGTTATCAACTTGGGATGTAAGCTTAGATTTCAATGGTTTAGCTCTTTCAGACCTAAAGGCATTAGGTTGTTTAATAACTGTTCGTTTCAAGTGGTTCTGAACCGTTGACTTTCCCAAAGTTGAAGGTTTTGCAAACTTAGTGTTCATCCTATTTCCAGCATACTTCCTGAGCTCATTTTTTAGGGCGACAATATTGAAGCTCTTATCCTGAATTTGTGCTTTGAGGTCATCAATATCTTTCATCAAGAGATTAGATTGATTGACTAATTTAGAGTTTGTTTCCTCAAGGTTCTTTCTTAAATGCTCATTTTCTCTTAGGAGGTTGGATACACATAGAGCTAGTTCAGAATTCCTAGATTCTAGTGTATCACTCATCTCATGACAGTCATAATTCTGGGCTTCTGAAAGAAGAGATTTCAGATTTCTTATGGTCGAATCTTTGTCCTGAATCTGGGATTTTAACTGATTAATTTCAAAAAATTCTCTAAATTCTGGAAGTTCCAGATTACTACACTATTTTTTTGCATAAAACATTTCATCCTTATGTTGTCTTTCAATTTGCAAAGAGATACAATATTTTTCAAGAATTGAAAATTTGTTTGAAAGGTCATCATATACCCTTTTTCAATCATGTTACTTGCATTAGATTCAGACAAAACAAAGATTGATTCCACATTGTTATGTTCAGGGTAAGAGTCATGTACCTTTTTGTGAGAATTAGTGTGATCAGATAAGTGTACCTTGTTGATTGATACCTTTTATGACTCTGAGAATTTGAGATCAGTGTTGTTTTCTTCATTCTTTTCCATCACAACTGAGATTATGCAATCAGTGTCTTCTGCTGGTTCAACTGGAATGAAGCATGACACGTCATCATTGTTCCATGGACACTCTTTACACTCATTCAATTCCTTCAACTTGTTATTCTCTTTTGCAGCTTCCTCGATGTATGTTTCCATATTACTCATGAGTTGAATAAATGAGTTTCTGAACTCATGAATTTCCATTCCCGTGTGCTTCTTGAAAGACATTCCAGTCATGATATTATCAAAATCTGAGGAGTATTCTTCCCGGGTAAGTGGCTGAAATTGGTTGAAGATGGTTTGGAGAGCAGCATGAGAATCATCAATTGAGAGCTTTTCTTTGGTAATTTGAAACCTCAGTCGTTCTAAGTTAAGCAAAACAGTTCTTGTTAAAGTGGGAAAGTCCTGACGAAGGATGGCACAACTTGTTCGATCCATGGTTGTGGATAAGAGTAATTTGAGAAGCTGACTGAGATGTTGAAACGGTTCACAGGTGCATTCCACATTCTTAGTATCATCCGAAGATATTAAGAGTGACTTATTTGAGTTGTTCTGATTGATTGATACTGAGTCATTAAGTATGTGGCCTTCAGATAAGCATTCTGTTTCACTATTCTGTGCTGTGTCATAGAGAGCAAGTACTTTGGTGATTAAAGAATCCGTGATGACAGACATTGTGTTATTATGAATTACTCCCCAAGTCTCTAGAGGATTTAGAATCAATTCGCTACCAACTAAACTACACCAAGTCGCCAACACTAATTCGCCACCACGCTAAGTCGCTAGCTTTCCAATTCGCTAGCCAGATGTAAGTCGCTACGTGATAACTCGCTAGCACTCAAGTCGCTAGCAAAAATTCAGCAGCAATTCGCTACTCAAGTCGCCAACGATGCAAGTCGCTAAAGAGCAACTCGCTACAGACCAAGTCGCTACTATAAGTCGCTACCCGTAGTGGAGAGTCCACTACTTGTACTTTAACTCGCTAGATCTAACTCTCTAGTTCCAACACTGTAAATCGCTACAAAAATGTGAAGCAAGTCGCTACAAGAAACTATTCCGTGAGCTAAGTCGCTAGCTTGAAAAACCATATAAACATCACTTTTCAATCCAAAAACAACCCAACCAAGATGATTCAAGCTTACCAAATGAAAACCTAAACACTTTTGATGATTCTAAACATAAAAGTACCAACAAAATTCAAACTTTAACACACGAAATCAACCAAATGATGCAAAAACCACTAAACTTTTTCAAACTCAAAAACCACCTAAAAACCACTATAAATCCAAAGATGTGCAAGATATGATCTAACCATGGCTCTTGATACCAATTGTAAGATATAAACTTTTCACATACACATCATAACATTAACACAATGAGCACATAGATGGTTTAGAGAGAGAAAGAGTGGGACATTCTAGTGAGAGAAACTTGTGGAATATTAGATTATCCAAAGAACATCCAACCCTCTACCTTGCAAGGTAGAGGGTATTTATAGGTTACAAACTAAACGACCTCCTGACGGCCTGTGGATCAGGGATACAGTGGGTAAAGACCCGACCTTCTTCCACGGTGTTGCACTATACTATTTTACGCTACTAACTAACTACATAAAACGTAACTAATGACCAATCTACGAGCTAACATATGCTAGATAATAGTTGGGGTGACCGACTCTTTCAACACTGGAATTTTCTAATTCCTAACAAGAAGCTTACGCGTAACAGACTGCTTAGGCGTAGACTTTAGAGCTTACGAGTAAAACTAGGGTTTTGTTACGAGTAGAAAGTACAAACTATCACCAAAACTGATTTTTATGCCCAAAAGTGTTTAGAAACCTGGTTTTTATGATGAAATAGCTTCAATATCACCAAAATAACACAAAAGTGTGAAACTTGATGATCCAAAAACAAATTCAATCTTACGCATAGACAAAACCACACGTACCAAAACAAGCTTTAAAACTATTCTACACACATAAAGTTTCAAACTTGATACTAAAAACTAAAACTTTAACACTAAATAGACCTTAAACCACAAAAATCTTGAGTTTTTAAGTGTAAAATTTAAAGCTTTTAGGCGTATGAAAGATTAGCTTATAAAACCCACGCGTATGAATAACAAACTTCAAAAACAAATATGTGTCACCCAACTAGGTGTCGAATGATACCACTGTTAGGTCACCATATTGTAACACAAGCATCAATATGTAAGAAATATAGATAAGGTGATCGGATGAACACAAACACAATACACACGTATAAGAATGATAGATCTTTAGGCATAGGAAATAAAGTGAAAGTGAACAACCAACCTTCAATTGAAGGTTTACAAGACTATTTATAGGAGAAGGGACTAGGGCAACACTACAAGTCCCTTTCCTTCCTTATTGGATTTGGGCCAAGGCTTATGGGCTTTCTACATAAGCCTTGCCGTTAAAACTAACATAAAAGCCTAATTAAGCAACCTATTACATATTGATTACAAACACTTGAAATATAGTTTAGGAGTGATTCCAACAGATATAATGCTTGTGGAATGGATGTTTGCATTTTTCTGGAAAATTAAGACCTGAGAATTTCTAAAAATTTATAAGTAGCACAGAAAACGAAAAATTATGATAAACGGTTTCTGCTTAACCTGACGTCGTCAGGCTTTAATCCTGACTGAAACTGGTCTGCTGCGTTTTTCTTGAAAAAATTACATTTTTAAAACCTGGAAAAATTCCTGCAAAACGTCCATTATGACTCGATACAAGCATTTGACTCTAACAAACACACATATATATCAATTTCACTAATTGTAATTCTCATGTTCATGTTCTTCAAAAACGTATGTGATCTTCCCTACACTTATCTTTTTGTAAAATACCTTTATATGTAATTAAGACGAGGTTAAAGACAAAATAAAGCATTTTCACAAAATCAAACATGAGAATAAACAACAATGAAAAAGATATATGACACACAAACAAGCAAACAATTAAGCATGAGTTGCCTCCCATGAAGCATTTTTCTTTATTTATGAGTCTTGTAGCTAGACTCGAAGTCGTGCTCCTACGTTGTCTCATTTTTCATCCTTAATGAAAACTCTATCGTATTGACACAATTCTCATCTACTCTATAACTAGGTCCTAGGGTCAAACAATCCCTATAGTAGAGTCTCCTCTTCTCCCACATACAGCTCAAGCCTTTTTCAACATCTTCTTTGCTCGTTTCCTCAAAAGCTCTAATGTTCTCTCGTTCATAGAGGAATAGAGGGCCATATCCGTTCATCTTCTAAGGCATCCTATATGTAATTTCGTCATCCCCTTCCGCAAATCTAATCGTTCCCTCGGACTTGTTATAACTTAACTTAGATTTTTCAACAAACGATTTTCCTAACACAACTTGGGACAAGCTATAGTCGATGACATATCCTATATCTTCTAGGACCATAAAATAAACTAAGTAGGTGAAGTTTCCTACAAAGACATGTACATCCTTGACCCTTCCCACAAAATTGCAAATCCCACCGGGATACTTAGGGTCCCTCCTAATCTTAAGTCGCTCATTCATTATGTCATTGTAAACAGCTAATGACATCACATTGATGGGAGAGTCTGTATCTTTGTAAGCGTGCTCGACATTCATATATCCAATCATACAAGGGATTTTGATGTTCCAAGGATTTCCTCTCCTAATCTTTGGGCATATTCTAATGATGGGTGATCGAGGATTGTCGATTATGTATTGGTGGTATGCAACTTCTTCCTTAGTAGGATAACAATTAAAATAGGCACTAGTCTCCTCATTCTCAAACTCATTCACTAAGTCACCACTTGAACTATTGCTAATCATGGAGCCAACAATCGAAGTGCTAACCGCTTTTCCAACAGCGTCCCTAATTGTATTCTCAAATACCCCACGCAAATCTTGAAGCTCACTGATTTTAACATTACGGTTGCGATGATGGTTCGAGGGGTGTTGGTCAATTGGTTATGCTTTGAGCGGAAGTAGTTTATTTGGGGGTGGGTTGTTGTTTGGTGGGTTATCACCTTCCATGATGAAAAGTGATGGGGTTACGAACAAAGTCACGAAGAAGGGAGATAGACTACAAGGAAGCTAATGAAAATGAGAAAAAATCTTACTTGATAGGAATCAAGCAAGGTAACCTAAACGAGATAGAAATCTAACTAGATATTATATTCCCCGGCAGCGGTGCCAAAAACTTGATGCGCGTACGAAGCGCGTTCGAGGTCAAAGGAACTTCCTTTTCTTCGAGCAAGTTTTTCAACCACCTAGGCAGTAAACCCAATCGTTGTAGTGTAGCATTGGGTAAGCCTCGGGGATTGATATCGTTCTCTAGGGGAATAGGAATGCTAGCAAGAAATGTATGACGAGAAGGTGAGGGTTGAGGATGATTCTTTTTTATCTTTTTATTGGTTTTTTAGAAAGCTAAGGTAAATATCTTGGGGCAATTGGTTGGGGGTGGTAATTCTACCGATTACTCTACTTGTCTAATTATCTAATTTATCTAATCATTTAGTTACTACGGGTAGTCTTATGTCTAATTGATGTGTGCTCGTATGATGATTAAAAATGTATTTACCTAGATACTATTACTCCCTAGTTATCTTTTATTGGTCGGT
Source organism: Chrysanthemum seticuspe (assembly GCA_019973895.1). NCBI lineage: Eukaryota > Viridiplantae > Streptophyta > Magnoliopsida > Asterales > Asteraceae > Chrysanthemum > Chrysanthemum seticuspe. The sequence goes on along the minus strand of BPTQ01000001.1, from coordinate 115,084,208 downwards.
TGAATTGTCACACCTTATCTTAACGTGTTGTATTCCTAAGCTCGAAGGGTATGCATAGTCTCTAGTTCTTTGAGGTTATCTCTCGGGCATGATATACGAAGTCGGCAAGCCTTAGCTATCTCATTCATAAGCCACACATTCATAAAGCATACTCAAGCATTAAATACAACGAATGATGCCTAGTTGCACTCCTAAGCCAATTTACAATTAAGATAAGAAATAACCTAACAATAATCAATAACTAGGTTTCATAGATCTAAGCAAACACACAAGAAATTTTGCTAGACATGGTTAACAAGCAAGCATACACACAATCAATCGAATAAGGGATATACATAATGTTACATTGAATTAAAATACTTATCTCGATGTGTAAAATAGGGTATGGGACCCTAAGATACTGTCTAAATAGGACTACAAATGAATTAGGGTTTTTTCTCCAAAAGTCTACCTCCCTAAATGCAGAAAAATCAAATTCTATATGTATATTTACAAGTGCGACGACGTCACCTTTTGCATAGGACGGCGTCACCTTTTGCATAGGACGCCGTCAGCTCGCCGTCATTAGGGTTTCGTCTTGGCCAAGTCATCGATGGGACGGCGTCACCTTAGATTTGTGATGCCGTCATTCTTCAGTTGGGACGTCGTCTTGATTCTGGATCTGGGCCGTCTGAGATGAAAACTTTGAGTGACGCCCTCCTTCTTTATAACGTGACGCCGTCAGGTTATATGAACAAAATTTCCACTGGCCGTCTGGTGCATGTTTTGATCAAGTTTTTATAGAGGGACGACGTCGCCCTTTAATTGGGACGCTGTCAGGTACTGTTTGATCAGCTTTGAGAGGCTTCGATCTTGACTTTGCCATTTTCTTCATGTATTTGCTCCTTTTCGTCCAAATATGCTTCATTCCAGCATTTTGCTTTCAAGAGACCTAAAAAGTGAAAAGGAACAAAATTAACCAATAACGGATATAAAAGTGGTCGAGTTAGGGCTTAAATGACCCCTTAAAAGCGTACGTTTTAAATCCTTATCATAACTCACCAAGGAAATCAATAAGTTAAAAATAACAAAATAGATTTATTTCTTCAACAATATGAACATTTTTCAATATCGGATGAGGATAGTATAGATAATTCTTTTGCTAACTTTAATACTATCATTACTTAATTACAAGCACTTGATGAGTCTTTTTCTAGTCGTAATCATGTCAGGAGATATCTAAGAGCGCTTCCATCTATGTGGAGATCAAAGGTGACGGCCATCAAAGAATCCAAAGACTTGTCAATCCTCACTCTCGACGAACTCATAGGCAATCTAAAGGTCTATGAGCTTATCCTCACTAAAGACTCCGAAGCCTCAAAATAAAAGAAAGAGAAGCACAAATCTCTTGCCTTAAAAGCCAAGAAGGTCTCAAGTGATAAAGAAAACTCTTCTTCGGAAAGTGATGATGAAGAGTACACCATGGCGGTAGGGGATTTCAAGAAGTTCTTTAGAAGGAAAGGAAGATATGTCAAGCAACCATATGACGACAAGAAGGGGTTCCGAAAAGGCAAAGACGAAAAGAAAAGAAGGGACGAACGCACATGTTTTAAATGTGGGGAACCTAATCACTTCATTAGTGAGTGTCCCAAACATGACGAACAAAAGGCGTTCGTAAGTGGTTCGTGGGGAATGAGTGAGGAGTATAATGAAGAAATTTGTCTCATGGAAAATGACTCAAACGAGGTATGTCCCGAATCTCCTTATTATAGTAGCTCATCATTAGATGATGAATCATTGCATCGTGAATATGATAAACTTTGCAAAATTAGTCTAAAAATAATTAACAAAAATAAGATCTTGAAAAACAAAAATGAACATTTAGAAAAGGAAGTCATTGAGTTAAAAGATAAATTTAAACGTTTAGAAAAGGGGAAGAAAGTAGATGGTGAATGTGAGCTTTGTGTTCAAATTCAAACGTTAGTTGATAATTTTGATTCTAAGATTGCTAGAATGAGTACTAATACTCTTGATATAATACTTGATAGTGTTAAAACGGGAAATAATCAAAAGGGTTTAGGTATTCAGGAACTTAATGCATCAACTAGCGAGATTAAAGAAACACAATTCGTTAAAGCAATTGAAAAACAAGATACTGTAGTCACGGATCCTACAGATCCCTTGAAAAAGGAACCGTCTAGTACAAATCCAGGGATCCGTGGGTTTGTACCAGCAAATAGTAGAAATACTGTAACTACATCATTTTTGCCGGCTTAAGATTTCCGATTCCCATGCGTAGGAACATTGAACGAGGCATTATGCTAATGCTTGCTCCAAGATCAGCTAAGGCGTTACACATGTTAAGATTCCCGATCAAGTAAGGGAGAGTGAAGCAACCTGGATCTTTCTCTTTTTGCGGCAGTTCATTTCTTAGAATTGCTGAACATCTTTCGTTTAGTTGAACCGTATCATCGAGATCATTCTTCTCATTACTTAATTCCTGCAAAACATTGTTAGGATTAGTTCTAATGGAATTATTTAGAGGGATGTTTACCGGAAGAGCTCCAATATCATAAAGTAAGAGTTTCTCATTGCTAATTCTTCTTTTTACTTTTTCAGAGAAGGTAGTTGGCTCCTCATAAACTGTTTCAACCGAATTGACAATTTCTTCATCCCGTGCAACAAGATAATTCGTAATGGCTTTTGAGCATAGGTCCACATTCTTTTCCAAGCCCTTGATCCGGTATTCATGAATCTTAAGAGAAGATACCGTGCTTTCTAAGAATTTTCTCTTCATTTTTTCTATCCTCTCGTCACGTTCCTTTGATTCTTCAATGTGACCAAGAATCATCTTTTCCAAGCTATTTTGAACCTTGGCCCCAAATACACTTTTTACTTTTTCTACCCTACAAGCTTCACTTTCACTAGCCCTTTCCAGTCTCCGCTTCTCAAACATTGCACCGTTGTCATTTTCCCTTTGGGTAATGTTTTCATTACCTTGTGATCGAAATTATCTTTTGGTCCATACCCGGTTTCCATATGCCATTTATAGCAATGTTCAGATATCCATCGAATAGATTCCAGAGCTAGGTCGGGTGCCATGCTTGGAATAGGTCTAGGAGAATCGAGAAGTTCATGGGTCTTTGCATTAATCCCTCTATAGAAAACATAGACAATTTGGTGCTTGTTCAGGTCATGAGTAGGGCAGCGGTAAAGTAGCTCATTGTATCTTTCCCATGCTTGATATAATGTTTCTTCTCTCTCTTGAACGAACTGATGGATTTTACCGAGAAGTTTAGCCATCTTTGAAGGAGGGCAAAACTGTTGAATGAATTCCATTCTAAATTGATCCCACGTTCCCTTGCATTCAGCAGGGAGTCTATTATACCATCTTTTTGCAGTCCCTGTAAGAGTCATAGGAAATTTTTTTGTTGTAACAGAATAACTAGGGATATTCCGGATGGTAAAAAGGGAAGACAAGTAAAGCACTTCTTCCACATGATTTTGTATATCCTCATTCTCGTCTCCTGAAAACTGCAGCTCGTTTAATTCCCGGATAAATTGGTCCGGATTGGAGAAATTATCCATACCAGAGTCTTGTGTGAAGGCTCTTTTACAGTTCTCATTAGGTTGTTCCATATATTGTTCCATGGTTATTCGTTCGGTATTAACTTCATTAATAACTTCAGGTTCTGCATCAGATTGGTCAGATTCGTAAAATGAGAAAATATTATGAATAGTAATTGGTGAGTAATCTTTTTTCGTCCGAAATTGTTTTTCCGGATCGTCGAACGGGGTAGCAAAAAATGGCTTGGAGCTTCTGGTCTTGAATCCTGACATTATGAAAAAGAAAGAAAATTAAAAATAGACTTAATAAAAACCCTAATATAACTCCCCGGCAGTAGCGCCAAAAAACTTGATGCAGGTTTTACTGACCAAGTTTTAATATTTATAAGTGTCTCATTTACATATGGTCTACCTTATGCACTAACGGGCAGTGTACCCGATTGTGTGTAGTGTATTAATCGCTAAAACCGAGGTCGTCCCAAGAGCTATGTGAGCAGATTCTAATTAAGTCTAATGTCACTGGTTTTAATGGTTTTTAGATTGAAATGATTAACTAAAAAGAAATAAAAGAAAGCAAATAAAGGCAAGGGTTGTGATCAATAGAGGAGAAGTGTGCTAACCTAGTTACTCATCCTATCAAGTTATGTTCACGTCTAATTACTTCCAATTGCTTCAAGCGAGGGTTTAGGTCGCTAGGACAGCATTTGGTCAGTTCGTTCTAACCTATCAGCAAAGGTTTCCACCGGAGATCAAGCTACTACCCTTGAAAGTCCATTTGTTTTTAGTCCCCTAATCCAAGTCATTAAGTTCCACTACATGCAAGATTCATAACAATGAGTGCCTGGGCGCTAGCATCTTAGACACTCATCCCTAACTTCTTAAGTTCATCCAAACGGCAGGTGATCATTTGGTCAGTTCGCACAAGCGGAGAAGGGTCGTCAGTTGGTCAATTCTTACCCTTCCCACTCAGTCTACCTACTTAGGGTCAGTTGGTCAATTATCCTAAGCAACTAGACACTACTTCCATTCAAAACTACCGAAACAGGGGTAGCTACCAACAAACTATGCATGCATACACTAGAAACAATTATATGAAAGCAATGTAAACATAAACATAACAATTAAGGAATCATAACTAACGATAACATCAAATAGTCCTGAGTTTCTAAGCATTAATTTCCCCCTATATCATCACATTTTGAGTAAAATACTAGTGAAAACATCCTTATTCCTTATTATTTCATTTTAGGACCTATTCAAAGTAAGGAAGCTGCAATTGGACGTTTTCAAACCCTATTGATACGATTGTCTCTTAACTACGGCGTAACCAAGTGATGAAGTTATGACGCAACTAAAGATTACGAAAGCTACGGCATAACCCTAATCTCAGGTTACGCCATAACTACTGATAAGCACTTATTTGACAAAGACCACGGCGTAGCCCTCAGCATAGGCTACGCCGTAATAAAGTAATACACTGGATTTACAGAAGCTACGGCGTAACCCCAGCTAAGGTTACGCTGTAACCATGGATAAACACAAATGATTGAAAGAAGTTACGACGTAACTACCTAATAAGGTTACGCCGTAACTAGTTCGAAGCCTATAAATAGTCGATGGTTTCTCCAGTTTTGAGTATCTCTCCTTTCCCAAACCTTCTAGGGTTTGGGGAGAACAAAACACAGAAGAAGAAGCATGGTTTAGGAGCACTGAATAACGAAGTCCTCGTCTACGATTTCCTTTGTATTCGAGTTTAGATTCTTTTTATATTTTTCTAGAACTTATACTATGAATTCATACCTTTAATTGAAGTTTGCATTTATGTTATTGTTATTCTGTATAATTCTTTATAGACATTTGCTAGTCTTTTCATAGATCGCTAGCCTTGGTAGTATTATAAGCTTGGTAGTATCTAAATAGCTGGGAGATATGACCAACTGACCCCAATCTAATAGATAGCGAAGTATGGGAGGAATTGGCCATAGTACAACCACTCTTCGTGTGCGAAATGACCAAATGATCACCTATCAAGTGGAGGTATTTAAGAGATTTGGTGCTTAATGATTGCTATTAGGTTACTGAATGATCTCGGGTGCTCTGTTCATCTTGGTGAGGAATCTATGAACCATAGGCCATGACGAATCGACCAAGGGAGTCTGGTGATAATTAACCACTATATTGAATCTTAATATTGAGAATCAATTCATATTTGGATTCTTTGCTAAGCTTCGTTTATCTATCTCTTTACCCTAAATTTCTGGTGTCTGTGTAAGTAGTATAATAGCATATCATGGATTACATCAACCTTGTCATACCAATATCATTTCTAATCATCTTAGTTCTTTCAAGGTCACAGCTTTCTTGGGACGATACTCGGATTTACCTAAGGCTTTACAACATCTGATCGGGTTCTCTGCCCGTTAGTATGTGTCTATCCTAAGTTATCTAAGTTTTATAAATATTAAAAGCAGCATGAAATAACACATCAGCTTTTTGGCGCCGTTGCCGGGGATCAATTAATGAAAGACTTAAGGTATTTCATATTCACCTCATTAAGAGATTTGAGCGCTTCCATAAGGTACGTTTTTAAATCTCTCCTATTGCAATTGCACATAATTCATATTCTGATGCTATTAGTTACGGCGTAACTCCCTTCATGGGTTACGACGTAACCATATTTCAATTAATTAAAAAATATTATAAAATCTTTTGACTAAATAGTTACGACGTAACTCTTTTTTTTAGAATTACGACGTAACAACTATACAATCAGATTTATAAAAGTTAAATCTTTAATTAAAATTAAAAATTTAACTACGACGTAATCCTTATTAAGATTACGACATAACCCTTTCACAACCATTTAATATTCTGAAAATATTAGTTACGGCGTAACTATTAATCGAATTACGCCTTAACTTCCTGGCGGTATAAAACCTTATACGGAATAAAAACTAGGTTTTACACATACACTTTCACCGCCTACCCAAACAGTAAATTTTTCTCCCAAAAATTTTTCTATTAAGATCTCTTCATCTAATCATTCTCCATGGCTGGTAAGATCTATCACTACTCTTTTTTATTTTTTTATGCCAATTATTTCAATTAGGGGTTTATATTTTAATATTTTAGGGATCTTGCCGATTTGAGTAAATGATTGCTATTGGTTTGATTAATTGATAATTGTGATGATTTCCCCATGTTATTATGATTCGTGTCCTTTCACTATGGGTCGATTTGGGTGTTTTGACTTTATTTAAATAGGGTTTTGGGTCAAACCCAAACCTAGTGGGTTAGGCGTGGTCCCTCAGCACTAATAGGTTAAAAAAATTATCTAAACTTTTTACCACTTCAAAAAATTGATGCTTCCGGCGTAATCTATTGCTTAATTGGACCATCTGAGGTGCTGGAGTTCTGGGGAAGTTACGGCGTAACTGGGGGTTAAGTTACGTCGTAACCATTAAAATCTGTAATTACGGCGTAGCAGTTTGATTTAGCTATGCCGTAACCTTAGAAATTACCTATATACGACGTAACTCTTGTAATGGTTACGCCGTAGCTTGACATCAGTAAGGTCTGCACTTACTGTTATTTGTCTTATTTTCAGGTGCAAACAATCCCGCTAATTAGTTTAGGTTTCTGGCTCACCCAGATGCTGGTATTAGGAAGTTGTGCGTGGAAGAGTATGAGAAATTACGGAGGAAGGATATCAGTCAACATGAAGCACTTGATTTTGATGCATTTGGTAGTTTGGCAAATGGGAAAGCTAGTAGAAAATTGAGGAAGTTTTGCAAAATTAAGTTCACGTGTAATGCAGGGGAGTTCACGTGTAATGCATGGTTGACGCTATTCAGGATTACGGAACCTGTCATTCAGGAGTACGTTCGTGAATTCATTGCTAGTGTGGAATTTCGTACTGATATTGTAGATGATGACGAGGATTCAATGTTTTTCCAACTTGGAGGCATGAGAAGAAGTTTGACTCTTAGGTTGTTTACTGTGAGGATGGGTTTGTACACTGAGGAGGAAATGGAATCTGAAGCTTTTCGTCGGTTCTATCACACTTGTTGGAGAAGAAGGGATGAGACTCAAGACCTTGCTGCTTATTTCAAACAGATTGCTGTCATGGATGGTTATGATTCAAAGAGCCCACCATCCTACGTAATGGTGAGGAGCCCCATTCGTCGACTCGTGCACCGCCTACTTGCTTGCTCTATTCGATGATCTTTACCTAATGCAGGGCATGGAAGGGGGGGAACCACATCGATGTTCCCTTCCATTTGGCGAGGTTTATGGGTGTTGGTGCTAAGGGGTTTTCATCTAGGAGTCCTTTGCAGGGGGCTCATTTCATTGGGAGGTTGGCTAGGAGTTTTGATCTTATTACCGATGCAGCTTTGGCTCGGGTGACCCGAGGTAGGGAGGCTAGCTTGATAGGAGTGCCTAAGCTAGTTGAGTTCGGGATTTGCACCCAGGACATATATGGAGTGATTGAGTTGGCTAGGACTGCCCCGAGGAGAGAATTCGGGGAAGCTAGTGGTGCTGGTGGTGAAGCTGAAGAGGAGGCTGAAGAGCTAGTGCCCAGGGGTCGAAGAAGGGCACATGTGAATGTAGTGGAAAGGTTACAAATCATTGATGAGAGGATCGAGGGAATGTCAACCCATTTCAATGAGGAGATTGAATGCCTCGAAGTGGGTCTTTATGGTCTTAGTTAGGGGTGTCAGTAGGGTCGGGTTGACCCGACCCGAACTCGAACCCTATAAGGCTAATCGGGTCGGGTCTAATCGGGTCAAAAAATCTTGTCGGGTTGTTTTGACCCGAACCCGATAACCCGATAGTGTTATCGGGTCGGGTTAGGGTTAAATAAATAATGCTATCGGGTTATCGGGTCAACCCGATAAGACCCGACAATTACTATCGTGTTAAGGACCGTAGCACTGCAGCCTTTGTAGTTTGAGTAACAATTTTGTTATCAGTTAAAAGGAGTAGTGGCATGATGTATCTATTCAGCCAACTTCCACTTTCGGTAAGTCTTTTGCAGTAGTATGAAGTAATCAAACAATCTATACAAAGGAAAAAAGAAAAACGAAGCACAATGGCACATAAATATAATTATGGTACATTTATTCTCGGATATATATGTGGGACAATTATCTCTTATTTTTAGTTGATGTTATCAACCTTTTTTATAAACCATTTCGAAAATTTAACATTTTTACCTTGTGTACAATTGTTTTCTAATCGAAAAATGTCCAGGTTCAGCCACATAGTATACGTCAGACTTTTGTGTATTATTGAAACATAAATTAATCTTCCTTTTTCAATCCCAATAGGTGAACTTAAGAAGATGTTATCAAAAGTGATAAGTTTGGACGTGAAAGAACAAAGATTATTATCAAGTCAATGAAATGAATGAATAAATATATTTCAGATAAATGATGTTTTTTACTTACTGTTACTTAATCGGGTCACCCGATAACCCGAATCACCCGACCCGAATCCCACCCGAACCCGATAACCCGATTCTTAATCGGGTCGGGTTGCGGGTCACTTTTAAAAAATTCAAAACCCGACTCAACCCGACCCGACAAACCCGATAACCCCGATAACCCAACCCGATAACACCTCTAGTCTTAGTAACCAGTTTGAGGGTTTTGCAGGTACCATGGACCAGGTGCAGCAGTTCCAACATGATTTCTTTCATTGGAGTGCGGATCGGACTAGCCAGATGCTTCAAAGCATGCACTTGAGCCACCCGAGGTGGCAAGGTCCGGAGTATGTGTACCAGCCCGACATCCCCGATATCGGCGTCCACGAAGGAGTGGCATTCATGCAGCCCAACACCACTCCTGGAAGCACCACGAGCACCCCATATGATCCCACCCAATTCCACTCCATGGATCATGATCTTCCTAGGGACGATTGATTTCCCTATTTGATGAAACAATTTGAAACAATTTAAAACAATTTGATACTTATGTCTGTAATAACTTTACTATTTGGATATTTGTATGATCTATCATCCATTGTACCCGTCGGGTACAAAATTTTCCATGTATTGTGTGCAGGTTTTTGGTTCTGTGATGCAGTTACGGCGTAACCTTAGGATCAGTTACGCCGTAACCCCTGCTGCAGTAGGAAATTTTGAAGCAACACAAATAGTTAAGGCTAGTCCCTGGAAACGATATGCATTAGCCACCCCATGACTCACCTTCAACCTTTAGTGTGACATCTTGGGCAAGTATTCGAGAGGGGGGTTTATTTCTTTCTTGATTATTTTTCATTTCTATTTTATATTTTCCTTTTTCTTCGTACAAATGGGACTTTGTACACTTCAAGTGGGGGGATATGAATAGAAATGAAGTGTATGATTACTTAGCTTACGTGCCCTAATTTTCTAGTTGGTTTCAAAAATTTTAAGCTTATTTGAAATTTTTTTGTCATATTTTTAACCAATCTAGAATCACATAATCCGAGCACACTATAGCCCTTATTGCCATTGGTGAGATTTAGCCTTTCCGTTTCCCCCATTTTACCTAAATCTACCATAAATTGAGTGTGCCGATAGTATTGTAAACTTTAGAACTTGGCTTTTACATCACTTCGAGACCATAAATGAGTAGTGTATCAAGTTAGCTTGGTGCATTTGGAAAAGGCGATTTGAAAAAAGTAAATGTTTTAGGATTAAACCCAAATAGCCCATATGTGTTCACTCGTGTGCGTTTATCGATTAGTCACATTGGCTTTTCGACCTCCGTGTTAACCATTTTTGTTGCACTCACTTTTAGTGCAAGATACCCCTAGTTACACCCTTTTGAGCCCATCCTTTCATTTTCTAACCCTTATTTTCGTTACACCTTTACACCTTAGCCTACCGTGTAGTCTTACCTTTTTACCTTAAAGTCATTGTTCACCCTAGTTTGAGGTTCAGAATAAAGTTCCAAGAAGCGTACCTCATCATCTACATCTCGCTAATGATTCTCAAAGACCCCCAAGTTATCACCTTATGCTCAGTTCAAGTGGGGGGAAGCATATGGATGCAAAAAAAAAAGTATTGTTATCAGTGCGAAGAATTATAAGCACTATATGAAGAAATTGGCATTGAGAATAATCTTCTCGATCACATTCGAAGGTTGGAAGAATAGTTCAAGAATAAATAATGGTGAATTCCAGTAGCATATATGATGATGAACCTTGAATTATTGGTGGGGCGATGGCAACTCGGTTTTTAAGCTAAGATTATTTGTTTTCTTTTTCCTTTTCACCCATTAAAATATCCCATGCCTATCCTTACCCTTTTTGTCGTGAAGCGTGAATAGGTGATGCAGCGAGCAATCCTTGATGTCTTGGTCATGGATTTGGTCATGTATCATTGATTTTGTCCACTTCGCCGTGACACATTAGTAATTACAGCACCCCTAAGCCTTTGAATCACTTCAACCCAACATTGCTTTCTAAAATTGTCTTAACCTTAGCTCTAGTGGTGGAGTTGTGTGTAATTGCCAAGCTTATGATAGGATACTTACTATGTCCGTGCAACTACGTGATCACCCGAAATTAACACTTAGAATAGGATGAGAGTGAGAGTGTTTTCGTTCCCATTTCGTGAGGTGTTCGGCTCTTATTAATATTCTAGCATAGAAATTAAAACTACGCATTCTTCAAGGATGTATCTTTTGCAGTCTAAATTGGTCTACTTGAGGGCAAGTAGTGTTTAAGTGGGGGGATATTTGATAACATCAAATAGTCCTGAGTTTCTAAGCATTAATTTCCTCCTATATCATCAGCGTTTGAGTAAAATACTAGTGAAAACATCCTTATTCCTTATTATTTTATTTCAGGACCTATTGAAAGTAAGGAAGCTGCAATTAGACATTTTCAAGCCCTATTGATACGATTGTCTCTTAACTACGGCGTAACCAAGTGATGAAGTTACGACGCAACTAAAGATTACGAAGGCTACGGCGTAACCCTAATCTCAGGTTACGCCGTAACTACTGATAAGCACTTAATTGACAAAGACCACGGCGTAGCCCTCAGCATAGGCTACGCCGTAATGAAGTAATACACTGGATTTACAGAAGCTACGGCGTAACCCCAGCTAAGGTTACGCCGTAACCATGGATAAGCACAAATGATTGAAAGAAGTTACGATGTAACTACCTAATAAGGTTACGCCGTAACTAGTTCGAAGCCTATAAATAGTCGATGGTTTCTCCAGTTTTGAGTATCTCTCCTTTCCCAAACCTTCTAGGGTTTGGGGAGATCAAAACACAAAAGAAGAAGCATGGTTTAGGAGCACTGAATAACGAAGTCCTCGTCTACGATTTCCTTTGTATTCGAGTTTGGATTCTTTTTATATTTTTCTAGAACTTATACTATGAATTCATACCTTTAATTGAAGTTTGCATTTATGTTATTGTTATTCTCTATAATTCTTTATAGGCATTTGCTAGTCTTTTCATAGATCGCTAGCCTTGGTAGTATTATAAGCTTGGTAGTATCTAAAGGGCTGGGAGATATGACCAATTGACCCCAGTCTGATAGATAGCGAAGTATGGGAGGAATTGGCCATAGTACAACCACTCTTTGTGTGCGAACTGACCAAATGATCACCTATCAAGTGGAGGTATTTAAGAGGTTAGGGGGAATCTAAGTTCCTAATGGTCGGGTTCCCACCATCTAGATCTAGTAGATTTGGTGCTTAATGACTGCTATTAGGTTGCTGAATGATCCCGGATGACCTGTTCATCTTGGTGAGGAATCTAAGAACCATAGGCCATGACGAATCGACCAAAGGAGTCTGGTGATAATTAACCACTATATTGAATCTTTATATTGAGAATCAATTCATATTTGTATTCTTTGTTAAGCTTCGTTTATCTTTCTCTTTACCCTAAATTTCTGGTGTTTGTGTAAGTAGAATAATAGCATATCATGGATTACATCAACCTTGTCATACCAATATCATTTCTAATCATCTTAGTTATTTCAAGGTCATAGCTCTCTTGGGACGATACTCGGATTTACCTAAGGCTTTACTACATCTGATCAGGTTCTCTGCCCGTTAGTATGTGTCTATCCTAAGTTATCTAAGTTTTATAAATATTAAAAGTAGGATGAAATAGCACATCAACTAAGCTAGCACCAGAGGTGCTTAGCCGGTCATAGTAAATAAAACAATCAATTCAACGTTTAACATAATGAAATACATGAATTGAAAGTAAAAGAAATGATAAATCGCTAATTCATGTCGTTAAGGAGTGATTTCTCCCTTGGAGATGGCTCCGTATGCTCCTCAAGATCTGCCTTCAGTCCCCTACTCACGTTCTCTGCTTTTTGTGTGGAGTGAATGATGTGAGATGCAGAATTTAGGGCTGGTATTTATAGGCCAGATCTAGTTACGGCCTAACTTAAGTTGAGAGTTACGCCGTAACCTATATAAATCCGTAATAATGCTCTAGATATAGTTGGTTACGGCGTAACACATGGAATGAGTTACGCCGTATCTTCAATATAGGTTACAAAATCATGATTACGCCTTAATCGTTGGAAAGAGTTACGGCGTAGCTTGCAGCGGTGTGGAACGTCATTTGACCTAATTAGTTATGGCGTAATCCTAAGATGGAGTTACGCCGTAATATGCTGTTGAGTTGGTCTTCTGAGTCACGCTCTTGTTACGGCGTAATGTGAGAGAGGAGTTATGCCGTAATTATTTCACAGTGGGCATACTATCTGTTGTTCCCCGTTCACTATCGTTTAAAACAGCTTAAGTTTATAAAACAAGTTAATAGTGAACTATGACTGAAATTAACATAAGAAAAGCACACTAAGTAATTTTCAACATCATATTCTTATTAGAAATAAATCCACAAAGAATACGTTACCCAAGTACTTGCGGAATAGTTCTTGGGATTGAAATGACAAAGTTGGGTTACTCCTCTCTAAGCTCAGGCTAAGTCTGAGCACAACTCTTAGAGCTCACTGAGCTATCTCAGGAACTAAGTTGTATTTGGAGGAGTGAAAAGATGGCTTGCGTGTATGTGTGTTTTTACAATTCAAAAGCTTAACCTTTTCACTCCATCTCTTATGCTATTTATACATGTATGATATTTGACCCTTTCCTAAGTGACAAACTGACATCATGCAGAAGATAAAATACTGATGTATTTTGTCTCTGTTTACAAAGACTATTCTAGGTAAGAGACAAGACTACTTTCCTAAGTTCAGTGATGACACTGAGCCTGATCTTTTGTCATTCAGGGAAAGTTGACTTTGGTTGATAAGGACTTCGTCTTATCTGATTTAACCTTCCCCGCCTTCTACTTCAGTTTGTCTTCAGTGTAAGAAGTTGGGGAGGAATCTTAGGGATTCAGTGAGTTATTGTCATCACTCACTGAATCCATCATCTTTTTCTTGACTCAGTCTTCACCCTTTAAGTTCCGCCTTACTGAGTGGAGAGACTTCTTCTTTGCCTCTTACTGAGTATCCTGAAGACGACTCACTGAGAGACTATGCACTCAGTGACCTGTTTGTGTTAACGGATTAAACACTTGGGCTATTTTCTATTCAAATCCTAGATTAAGGGGTTTGGGTATTTACTGAACCCAACAGTCTCCCCCTATTTGGATATACAAATAGCCAAAGTGGTTGATCAGTGTAAGTGAGCAAGAGGCTTCTTCTTACACTGAATGTACTAATGAATACAATAAGGAACACTGAATAAATCATACATCGTTTATTGATCAGATTACATAGTTCCTATCACTAGTACAAAAGATAAAACAAAATGATGTCAATCCAGATGGATTCCCAATGCTTCAAGCTTGACCTTTTTGGTGATGAGTGTTTCTCTGTCAGGATGGTCTCTTATCTTGGCATTCAGGTCTTGGCAGAACCTGATGTTTGCTGGGGTTTGAATTTGAGAGGCTACTGGTATGTAGCTCAGCATTTCAGCCACACCAGCCTGATCAATATCACTCCATCTTTGAAAAGCAGGGTTTCCATAGACATCAATGTGGAATAGCCCTCTTTCAGGCTTATCAATTACTAGACAGTTCAGAAATTTAACCCCTTCAGGCAGCTCCCTGTTACACTCTAGTCCAGGCACTTTAATCTTAGGTTGGAACTCAACTCTCTTCCTTTTGCCAGTGGATGATTGTGGTTGAGATCCTTGAGGTGCAGTTAAGGCGGCCTGAATTCCCAGTTGGGCTGGACAATCTCTCAGTCTTTCATATCTTTTACTGAGCATTTTCATCACGTCCTTAACCACCGCATTCTTCTTCTTTTCAATGATTGGACCAAGCTCATCAAGTTCAGTGATCCCAAAGTCAGTGAATTTGAGGGGATCATGGACCTCGAAGTGTCTTTTATCAACCCCTCTATAGACGTTCATGGCCAGTGGTTTGGTATTGGGGATGATTCTGACATCTGTGATTTTTTCAGGATGCCTTCGGCTTGTCATTGTCCAGTTGTACTCCTCAATTCTGCTTTGCCTGAGAGCTTCAGTTTTCTTCTTCTTTTCTTCCAGCTGCTTTTTCATTGCAGCCATCTGAGCCGCCTGAGCCTCCTTGAACTTTTGCCCTGCCTGACCCTTTTGAAGTTTGCTTGGATCTAATCCCATGTTCTCAGCTTCTTCGGCGACAACCTTTTCCAGTGCTTTTCTGTTCCTTTTCTCTTCCTCAGCTTGTTTCAACCTTTTTTCTTCTTTAGCAAGGTGTTTACTCAGCTGTTCTTGTGTGAGCAGGTATTCAGTGTCGCCGATTTTATAGGGAATCTTCTCAGGCTCAGAAGTTGCCTGAGGAAGATGAAGTTGCTACCAGGGGTGGTGGTGTTGTTGTTATTGGAGTGATTACTGTCAGTGTTGTTGTTGTTGATGTTGTTGGTGGGATTGATGAGATCGGTGTTGCTGAGACTGGTGGGGATGATGAGATTTGAGTCACTGATGCTGTTGGTGTTGGCTCCCCCTCAGTGTGAGAAGGAGTTTCTTCAGCAATATTCTCCCCCTCAACTGTTGCCGGAACTTCAGTGAGTGCAAGAGTTGGAGTTGGTGCTGAGGGGGACGAAGCTGCTTGACCCTTGAAGGCTTGATATATTTCAGTGATCATAGCCTTTATCTCTGAAGTATCTGCTTAAAGACCAGTGACCTTGGAGTCCAAGTTAGCCTGAGAAAGCTCCAAAGCAGTCATCCAGGGACCAAGATTCCAGGCCATAGAAGACGAGGCCTGAGCCATAGCAGCTACCTGGGTGTTCAATGAGTCCACTGAGGTCTGAAGAGACTGAACTGAAGATTGGAGACCCTGAACATTGGCAGATTGGAGCATTTCAATCAGTTCAGATAGCCGAGATGAATTTTTCACATACACCTCAGTGGCTTCCAGTACTTTGGCATTGATTGCAGGGTCCTATTTAACAGCATCCCTGATTTCATCGATAGTAACTCCACATGACTGAAGATGCTTGAGAAACTTAACCAGGTTTTCATCCAGTCTGATAAGGTGTTGGTACATGAGATCTCTGTGCTCATGAACATTTTCATTGAAGGTGAGCACATCAGAACGAAGATCAGCGTAGATGGCTGCTGCTTCAGTGTGTTGATCCCAAAATTGTTCAGTAACCCCAGTGTACAGTCTCCTTGAGGCTTTAGTGATCCACTGAACCAGTTGTCTTTCAATGACTGGAAGAATGTTGTCAAAACGGTTAAATTCCCCTGAGCTGGATGAGGAGGAGTCTGAGTTATTATCTTCTGGATGAAAGGGTGACTCAGTATGCTCCTTTGGATCAGGCTGAGGCTCTTGTTCAGATTGAACCTCAGCGTCCATTTCTTCTCCAGCTGATAAGATTTCATCATCAGTCTCAGCAAGCTCATCTTCAGAGAATAATATCCCAGTGACATCAGCAACAGTTAACCAGGGGTTGGTGTTGGGTTCCATATCAGCGGGTGGTATGTTTCCCTCTGAGTCTTTGTCCCCCGTGGACCCCTCGGACACTGGTGGGCGTTTCCCAGTGTCTTCGATGGAGTCAGGATTGGTTGTGGGTTCCGTATCGGTGGGTTGTTCCTTTCCCTCCTAGTCTTTGTCCCCCAGTGACCCCTGAGACACTGGTGGGCGTTTCCCAGTGCCTTTAGCAGAGTCAGTGATAGTTGTATCCCTATCAGCGGGTTGTTTGATTCCCTCAGAGTCTTTAGGAGAGATCAGTGTGCCCTCAGACAAAGGCTTGGATTTGCTAATGTCATCACTGGGCGTTGTGGAAGGCGCTCCCCTACCAGCGGGTTGTTTGTTTCCCTCTGGATCTTGGGGAGTAGTAGGTGTGACCAAGGGCACTGGCTGTGATGTATCAGTGTCCTTCGTTGTCATTGGGGTGGTTGTTGCCTGGTCAGTGGGTGTCTTTTTGGTCTCGGGCTTTTTGTGCCTCTTAGGCTGTGCTCCTGAAGCCTCAGGGCCCTGAGACTTTGGTTTAGTCTTAGTCCCAGTCTGAGACTTCCCCTTTTTCTTTTTAGGAGCAGGGTTTGGAGACACTGATCCACTTTGATTGTTTACAGCAATCATGTGGGCCGTCAATTCAATGAGAGTGCCAAGGGATGGGTCCTTTTGAAAATTTGATGGGCTCAGGATGCCAGGTAAATTTTCAAAATTTTCATCCTGAGTATAGTTTGAACCCAGTAACGATTGCAAAGCACATGAGACAAACCTAGGATACGAAACGTACTTCGTCCTAGTTTTGCTCTGTAGCTTCGTTACGAGATCACTGTAAATGATCTCTCCTATATCGACAGTGACCGCATTCATCAAGCAGTATGCCATCATCAACTGAATAGAGTTAACTTGTTCAGTGGATGAGTGGTTCCCGCCGAGGACCTGAATCACAAAAGTGAAGAGGATCCTCCAAGCCACGGGGAATGAGCTTTTAGTGACTGGGGTCTTGTCCAAAAAATTTGGATCTAAAACGATTTGTTTTAACCCATCCTTCACTGTGGAGGGTTCAGGATGGGCGACATAAGCACCTTTGTTATAATCTAACCCTGTTGATGTGCAAAACGTTTTGTAATCCAGCGTGTGTTGTTTCCCCCCATTTAGACTGAACCTGATGAGATACTCCCTGAGAGGTCTAAGGTTATTCTCATCAGTAGAAGGTGTCGGGTCAAAGATTCTTGCTGTAGCCCAAAACTCCCTGAGGTAGTTTGGGTACACTACTGAGGGACATTTTACAAAGGCCGTTTTGAGTGGGCAGTTGAATAAAAAATTTATAATGTCTTTATAGGTTGGGACATTTTCAGGATATTCAAAATTTCCTATGACATTATTTGTTTTAAATTCAACGTTAGTAAGATCCCCTACCCACTGAGAAGCAAACTGGAGAGATTGTGTTCAAGCCATTTCCATATGAAATATTTTAGGGTTTTGAAAATATTTTGACTAGAATAATCAAAGTTGTTTTTTATCTCTCAATTTTGTGATGAAAAACTTTTGTAAATGTTTACAACAGAGTTTTGTTGCAGAAAAGATTTGTGTGTGTTTGTTTGTGTTGGAAGAGGGTATTTATAGAGTGATAAGAAGGGTGTTTTGTGCACAAATGGGAATATTAAGAGTCGGTTTTTGAAAGACGTTTGAATTTCCACATTTAATGCTACCACTCCATTACCCGCAGTAAAATCCCATTTTTCAAGGGAACAGTTGCAGTGCACAGTAAAAGTGCACTTTTGCAGAGATAAAATATCAATTTGATATTTTTTTTGTGAGAGGCATTAAATGCCAAGTGGGATGACAGTAAGACAAAGAGACATATACTCCTTTATTAAATTGGCAAAGTTACCAACCTAGGACATTTAAGTAACTGATATTTAGATCATTTAGTTACTCATTCAATGCTCTTTGTCAAGTGTCATGGACCCTGAATGAGTCTTACTTATTCAGTGAGAGGTTGGTTTTGGATATTCAGGGAGGATGGACCATTTCAGAGAACTTACTGAGATTGGTTTTCAGATACTTGACTTTCAATGTCAAGCATTCCCAATTCAGCTTTCAGTCTCCTGAAGGTAGGTTCGTCCAAGGGTTTGGTGAAGATATCAGCCAGTTGATATTCAGTAGGGATGAAATGAAGTTCTATGTCTCCTTTCAAAATGTGATCCCTGATGAAGTGATATCTGATATCAATGTGTTTGGTTCTTTGGTGGAGGACAGGGTTGTTGGAGATTGCAATAGCACTAGTGTTATCACAGAAGATGGGCACCATTTTGTAATGGATGTCATAGTCACTGAGTTGACTTTTCATCCATAATACATTGGCACAGCATCCTGCTGCAACTACATATTCAGCTTCAGCTGAGGACATAACCACTGATTGTTGCTTCTTTACACTCCAACAAACCAGTTTTCCTCCAAGAAATTGACAGGACCCTGAGGTACTTTTTCTGTCCATGTTGCAGCCAGCATAATCAGAATCAGAGTAACCCTTGAGATCAAACCCTGAGCATTTTGGATAATAGAGTCCAAGGTTTGGGGTTCCTTTCAGGTACCTGAGTATTCTTTTGGCTGCCGTGAGGTGAGATTCTTTGGGATTGGACTGATATCTTGCTATTAAACAGACTAAAAATTGTATGTCTGGTCTAGTAGCGGTTAGATACATCAGTGAGCCAACTATCCCTCTGAAATGAGTTTGATTGACTGATTTTCCAGTGAGATCAGGTCCAAGGTTGTTAGGTGGGACCATTGGTGTCTTCACTGAGGCACAGTCAGATATCTCATATTTCTTCAAGAGATTTCTGGTGTATTTCTCTTGACTGATGGATATTCCTTTATCAGTTTGCCTGATTTGTAATCCAAGAAAGTATGTGAGCCAAAGATGATATCATCAACATACACTTGGACTAGAATCACATCCTGTTGAGTTCTATAGACAAACAGTGTGTTGTCTATCTTTCCTCTGACAAACTTGTTTTGTATCAGGAAGGCTGAGAGAGTCTCATACTATGCTCTGGGAGCTTGTTTAAGTCCATAAAGGGCTTTGTCAAGCTTGCAGACATAGTCAGGGAATTCACTACTCTCAAAGCCAGGAGGTTGCTGAACATACACATCTTCCTTGAGATCACCATTTAAGAATGCACTTTTAACATCCATTTGGTAGACCCTGAAGTTCATGTATGTTGCATATGCAAGGAAGATCCTGATGGCTTCCATTCTTGCAACAGGAGCAAATGTCTCATCATAGTCAATGCCTTCTTGTTGACTGTAACCTTTGGCTACAAGTCTGGCTATGTTTTTAATGACAGTGCCGTTTTCATCAGTTTTGTTTCTGAAAACCCACTTCATTCCTATGACTACTACATCCTGAGGACATTTGATCAAGGTCATGAACTTGTTTTTATCAAACTGTTGCAGTTCTTCTTGCATAGCCTGAACCCAACTTGGGTATTTTAGAGCCTCAGTGACACTTTTGGGTTCTATTTCTGATAGGTAATCAGCATATAGACATTCATTGGCTGAGGCTGCAGTTAGACTAGCAGCCATGCTTCTAGTGAGCATGCCCTCAGTAGGTTCACCAATGATGTTTACAAGCTCAATATCCTGAGTTCTTGTCCACTTACTTTGTGGTTTGGGATCTGAGCTTGATGATGTCACTGGGTGATCATATGTGAGTTCAGGTGCAAGAGTCACAGAATCATTTAGAACATCTGTAGAGATGTCTTGTTCAGGGTGAGATTCATGAGATACAGGTTCCTGATCATTTGAATCAGTGTTTCCTATCCCAGTAGGGACTGACTGATTATCAATGAGCTCACTGATGGTTGGTTGGGATAGGTTGTGAGGTAAGACATAATATGAGATGTCAGCATCAGCTTGATATGAGGAATTGAATTCAGTGTTGTACTCATCAGGAGGATATCTTGATGAGTTATCAATTCCTATTTCCTCCACTGAGGTGTTGGTGAACCTGATGCTTTCAGTACTTTCATCAAAGGTGACATGAAAGGTTTCCTCAACTTGTTGTCTCCTTGTATTAAAAACCCTGAAGGCTTTGGAGACCAGTGAGTAGCCTAAGAAGTATCCATCATCAGCTTTTGCATCAAATTTGCCTAGATGATCCTTGTGGTTATGAATGAACACAGGACATCCAAATACATGAAAATATCTGATGTCAGGAAGTCTACCTTTGAAGATCTCATAAGGGGTTTTATTATGTCTTTTGACAATGATTGACCTGTTTTGAGTGTAACAGGCAGTTTTGACTGCTTCAGTCCAGAAATGCTTTGAGAGGGCTGATCCATTTAACATGGTTCTAGCAGCCTCAATGAGAGTTCTGTTTTTCCTTTCAGCAACCCCATTTTGTTCAGGGGTATATGGAGACGAGAAATTTTGAGAAATTCCTTTTTCATCACAGAAACTCTCAAGCTCTTGATTTCTGAACTCAGTACCATTGTCAGTTCTGATTCGTTTAACAGTAATGTCATTCTGGTTTTCAATCTTCCTGATGAATGACATTATTGTATCAGCTGCCTGACTCTTTTTGGAAAGAAAGTATACCCAAGTGTATCTTGAGAACTCATCAACAATGACAAGTGTATACTTCTTATGCTAGATTGATCTGGGACTGACAGGTCCAAATAGATCCATGTGCAGGAGGTGAAGGCAACTTTTGATGGAGAAATTTTGTTTGGTTTTGAATGATGCTCTGTGGTGTTTACCCTTTTCACAGGCAGAGCATGGTTTGTCTTTTTCAAAAACCAGTTATGGTAAGCCAATGACCTTGTTTTGTTTTGCCAAGTTGTTGAGGTTTTTGAAGTTTAAGTGTGAAAGTCTCCTATGCCACAGCCAATTGATAGTTTCAGTGGCTTTAGCAAAGAGACACGTTCCATCTTGGGAGAGTGTTGACATGTCAAGCACATAAACATCATCTCTCCTAGGAGCTATCAACACAACTTCCTTGTTGGCATTAAAAATGGTACCTTGTTTATCATTGAATTGTACAATGTATTTAGCATCACATAGTTGACTGACACTGATGAGATTGTATTTGAGACCGTTGACATAGGCTATTCTAGAGAAAACTATTCCATTGCAGTTTACTAAACCATAACCTTTAGTGGGACATGATGAGTTATCACCAAATACTACCTTGGGCCCTTGTTCCTTTACATACTTGTGCAGATATTCCTTCACACCAGTCATGCTTCTTGAGCATCCACTGTCTAGATGCCAAATAGGCTCCCTGGCATGTCTCTGCACAAGTAGTAAACTGAATTAGTTTCTCTTCGTAACCCACTTACTAGTGGGCTTGGATCTCAAGGTCTCTTTGAAATTTGCAATCGAATCATGGTCAGTAGTTGTGTGCATGGTGCTACCACATGTTTTGCATTTAGAGGCTGAGGATTACTCAGTGACTCTGGGTTGTTTGGAATTTCTCCTTGCATGAATGACATTGTCATGTTGGGATGTCTCATGAGCTGGATTACCGCATATATCACAGCACGTATTCATGAGACAATCATCCTGATGATGATCATTAAACCCACAGTGAGGGCACAGAGGAAAAGGTTTTGCTCTATTCTTTGGAGCAGTTTTGGAGGATGAAGCATACTGATGACCAACTTTGGTATAGTTTGCTTGACTGACATACTGTAGATGATCTGCAGTCCTGTGATCATCCTTTTTGCAGATCATGCAAAAAAGGATTCTATAGCAGTTGTCAGTGGTATGGCTGGTGTAATGACATAGCTCACACTTTTGTTTGTTTTTGGAGGTTGACTTAGACTTTGAGGAACTGAAGGAAGCTGACTTTGTCTCCTTGATTGGTTCAGGGACCTTTTCAATGGATTCCATTTTTTCAGTAAGCTTCCTCACAAGTTCAGTCAGTTGCTGGATTTGGTCAGCTTCAGTGGGGACAGAGGATGTTGAAGTCTCAGTAGGAGTAGACTCTTGTTGGATTAGTTTTGCTTGTCTTTGTAGGATGGTTCTACCAAGTCCAGACCTTTCTTTTGGTGAATGAGGATTGAATTGTAGTGGAGTAAGCTCAGAGCTTGGAGCAGCACCCTGAAGAGGTTTCAGTGGTGGAAGCGGTGCTTGAGATTCTGCATCAGACTCAGAGATATGTTCAGTAATACTGGGCACATCAGGGAGTCCAAGCATGCTCTTTAGAGCTTGACTTTCAGGCTCTAGAATCCTTCCAGAATCGAAATTTGGAAGCTTACTCACAGGATTAACTCGTTCAATCCAATCACTGGAATTGGAATCAGCCAACATATTTGTAATCATGCCACCAGACACAAATGGCTTAGGAGACTGGTCTTTGTTGAGAGAGTCAGGGAGATGATCTTCACCTATGACTCTCTTCTTGCTACTGGGGGCTCCCACAGCATCAAAGACCCTGGGATTCTTAGCAGTCCAACTTGTTGGAACCACTCCTAAACAGTATTTCAAGTATTTATATTTCATATGTAATAGGTAGCTTTATTATGGCCTTTATGTTTGTTTAAGGTCAAGCTTATGTAGAAGGCCCATAAGCTTAGGCCCAAGCCCACATAAGAAAGGATGGGAACTAGGAGTTTTGCCCTAGGTTCCCTCCTATAAATACTCTTGTAAACCCTCATTTGAGGGTTGGTTGTTCAAGTTCTCTCTTTCACATATGCCTTACGCATAACCGGTTATAATATTGTTTGTGTGTGTGTTAGATCTTGTTCATCACCTTCATCTTTTCTCTTATAACTTGTGTTTGTAAAACTAGTGACCTAACAGTGGTATCAATCGCCAAATAGTTGGGTGTACACTTTGTTTTTGAAGTTTTTGGTTTTGGGTCTTACGCGTAAAGATAACGCAATCTTTTGTTCTCTTAAAAACTCGTTTTTTACACTTTTTAATCCAAGATTCTTGTACTTTCAATGTTTTGAGGTGTTAAAATACTGGTTTTTAGCAAAAAGTTTCAAACTTTACGCGTGGATCTACGTTTTTAAGCTTGTTTTTGTTCGTGGGTGTCGTTCTACGCGTTACCCGTTTAGCAGTTTTGGTACATCAAAATTCACATTTTTGTTTTCTTTTGGTACTATTGAAGCTATTCCATAACAAAAATCTGGTTTAGAAACATCTTTGGACAAAATCAAAATTACGAGTAATCCTACGCGTATCAAAATCCTAAGATTACGCGTAAGATTTTTCCTTGGTTTGATCTTCATTTTCCTGGTTTATTCCGTGTTTTCTTACTTGGATAAGTCTGAAAATACGTCGACTTTGGATATCTTTTGCACTGTGAAGTGTAAAAGATCATTTGGACAAAAACCCTAATCTTACGCATAAGCATAAGCTTACGCGTAGAAATCCTACGCATAAGATTCACTTTACGCGTAAACGTAGGTCTACGCATAAGGTAATCCTACGCCTAACTTTAGTGTTTTTTTTCCCTGCTTACGCGTAAGCTAAAACTACGCGTAAGCTAAAACTACGCGTAAGTTGTACTGTTTACGCGTAACTTTTGGTGTTTTTACGCATAAGTGTTATATTGCTCTCATGTGATTTCTACGCCTAAGGACACTTCATCAACAAAGGTTCATTCGACTACAAAGATCCATCAACACAAGTTATCAAAAAAAAATTAATTTTTCGAGGAGACTAAACGTTCAATTTTTACGCGAGATTCAAATTTTGGTTTAACTGTGAAAATTTTGGTCAAAAATTCAAATTTTTGGGCCTAAATTCAAATTTTTCGGGTCAAATTTGGCGTCAAAATTGTCATTACTCAAATTTTTCCTACATCCTTAGAATTGAATTTTATAGTGAATTTCAAATTTTAAGAGTCAAAATTTTTCAAAATTATTTTTGGAGGGAAATTGCAATTCACTATATCGACCTTCTGTGTGCTATATCGACTTTGCACCTTTTCTTCTCTTTGATTCTTCTGCAGGGGAGTGTAATGGATTCTGATCATAAAGATCCATTTGTGGCATTGCAAGAAGGATTCATGGCTATATCTCTGGCATTCAAGCGTCAGACAACATCTATTTCCCAATATCCCGCAGTCGTACAAGGTGCAAGAGTTGTTGTACATGAAAGGAATGCTCAAATAGACGTTGAGAATGTTGTGAGTACTGCATCTGTCTGTAATGCGGACAATGAGGTTGTAGCATTGAAAAAGCAGCATGACAGCAGCAGATCTAGAGAAGATATCATACTTAACTACGACACCGAGCCTAACTGTGACGATGAACAAATGGTTGAGGAAGATATCTTACCCACCTATGACACTGACATAGAACAGACGGTCGAGGTACAATCTACTGTTGATCATATTCTGCCTGCAAATGCGATTCAACACACTGAGCAACCTGAATTCAGTAATGAAGGAAAGGTTGACCAGTGTGTTGCACAATGTCCGGACAACTATCTCATGTCTGAGCCCTTACTTGTTAACAATTCAACTGAAACGTCAAATCAAACTCTTGAATCTGAAAACATTCTTCTCAAAAAGACCATTGCTCAGTTTCATAAAGATTTTTCAAAACTAGAGGCACATTGCATCTCTCTTGAACTTAAACTACAAAACAAATCCTTTTCTTCAGAACACAATGGTCAGTTTTCAAATGAACAAAGTAATCGTGTGGATTTATTAGTAAAAGAAAATGAGCATTTAAAGGCTCAACTTCAAGCAAAGGGGCTTGCACATGTTGCTTTACAAAACAAACTGAGAAGATTCACTGACAAGAATGTGGATACTAATTTTGCAAAACCAACAATCTTGGGGAAATCGTCTCTAAAACCAATCAGAAAACAATCAGTAGTTAGACAACCAACTGCTTTTCAATATGAACGTTCAAAATCGTCAAAACCACGGTTTGCCTCCCAAGTTGTTGAGAATAATCATTTGTCAAAACCAGTCACCCCACATTCCGGGCCAATGAATAATGCTTCTATTTCTATTAAATCTGTTTATGTTATATCTCAACAAGTAGCTGCTCCTGGCCAATCTAGGACTAGTTCAAATACTGTGTCTAAACTAAGCATTAAACGTAAAGATTCATATGATTCAAATGACGCGTACAAGAACTGTGATCTTGAAAAGGCTAGGAAAAGGGCACTACTCCAAAAGGATGGAATCTTAGGTTCACGACCTAGTGTATCACCTTCAAGTGTATTACTGAACACTGCTTGTAGTAGCAAACCAAAACCTAAGTTTACTCAAACGGTTAGAAATAAACCCGTTGCTCTAAACGTACAATTTCATAAACCTAATAGGTGGATCAATATAGGACGCAAATTCTTCCCAAAAGAAGTTTCAACATCCCTTAGATCTAACCTCAGATGGATGCCAACGGGTAGAATTTTCAAAACTGCTGGTCTTAGGTGGATTCCTACAGGCAAGATACTAAGTAGTTGCACCAAAACAAGTGAGATACCCACTACATCCATCCGTGAGGCAGGAAAGGAAATCATCAAAATTGCATGTTCAGGTGTCAAGAAGATAATTGACACTACATCTTTATGCCTCTAACACCTGGAACCCAGTTACACTTGGGGATCCATGTCTTTCTCTTCCTTGCCCCCCCCCCCTTCTATTTTTCTATGCAGGTACAACAGCTATGGCTCTTATTGCAATACAACATAGGACCCGTTTCTCACCGTCATAAATATCATGATCCATCAGCTGTTCCACCATTGTACTTAATCGTCATGAATTGGAAACATTGCTTGCTCCTTTGGTTAAAGATTCTGTCAAAAGTCGTGCTTCAAATGTATCGAATGTTTCCGCTGCACAACCCATAATACTCTAATTTCTAATACATCTGAATCTACAACAACAACCGTTACTGTAACTGCACCTCCAATCGAATATCTGAAAACAGAAGAATAAAGTGTTTCCTACAACAATGTCACAGCTGATGATCAACTTATTGAACTGAGATGTTTTCGTCAGCAGTTGATTCTCTCAAGATATTTATGGTACTTCACACTTGTTCGGTTGCTTGGACATACATGGTTTCACTATCTCCTCATACATGGTTTCGATGTCTTCAATTCATCATCAACATATGTGGTGTATGATTCAGATTCATTGAAAACATCGAGGGGGAGAGAGTGTAGGCGTCCCTTGCTTCTTTTGTTTGACCACATGAGTCCTTGCGAAAACCCAATGCTTTCCAAAATTTCTTCCATAAGGGCGAAGAAATGAGACGATCTGTGGTTCAAACGTCTTAATTCAGTGTTATCGTCTCAACTTTCACGGGTTATCTTGTGTGAAGTTACCCAAATATAATGTTAAGATGCCTCACACACGGTCTTGGTATCGAGTTATTGCATATTCACAGTGACTAGAATTCCAAAAGACCACAACATTCAAGGGAAAGTCGTTTCATTTCGTCTTTCGTGGTTTGTTTGATGTGATGCGTCTACATACGCGAGAAGATCTTGTTGATTTCTGGCATGTTTCCCTCGAACGAATCTTCCGCAATTAGTCAGATTTTCTTTGTATGGTTTACTGCTCATCTACAAATTCCGCTGCATACTGAAACCGTCAAAAGTTAGAGGAAATGTAGACTTCATCAAAAGTTTCAAATCTGCTAAAGACAGTTGTCAGTTCGAGGGGGAGCTATTTCTGAAACATCGTCAATTGGGGAAAGGTTAATTTGTTTCATACTTATTTCATCTTTTCCCGAAAATGGCTTGTGCACACATAACAGTGTACAACCCGTAATTGTCAAGAAAGGACCCTGTGGTACGCCTCAGTGCCACAATCCTTATAAAAGGAGCGAAAGCTTCTTATTTTTGAGTTAAACCTATCAAACATTTCATTTTTCAAGGTTTTGCTCAAAAACACAAGTACTTCCCCATATGATTTCAAAACCTCAACCGTTTATATCACTTGTTGAGGGGGAGTATTTGAATTCAAACTTTGTTCACAAATTGTTCACAGTGGTCACTCTTCCCGCAACACTCGAAATGGTCATATTTATTCTCAAACGTTTCAAAAATAACATTTTATATGCCATTTTTGAGGGGGAGAAAATTGTGTGATAAGAAATATGTTGTACAAAATGCAAATGAATCTGTGTACCTCAGACTTAACCAACGAATTTACAGTACTAAACTATTTGTAACTCGAAAAGACTTGTCCTGGACGGGTAACAATTTCAAGCTAGTTCGCTAGTAATGTAAACGTGTCTCGCAAAGGACTTGTCCAAGTAGAAAGTACCACTCGAGAAACTCTTGATAGACATGAACTCTGACGGGTATGACAACCATTCAAGGTTTGTCTACACCTTCAAGGTAGTTATTAGAGCTAGTTGTCACCTAAAAGCTGACAATGTAACTCTTTAACTATGCAACGTAACCGTGTCTCGCGGGGGATTGTCTATCTTCAGTGGATCAATTCAAAAAGTGCGCGCTTTTTCCTCACTGTGCATTTAACCATTAAAACTATTAAGCACATGTGGAGGGGGAGTATTTATGCAAAACATCACCTCTCACTGTGGTTCAAACATGTTTTTCATTAACAAACCCTTTGAGAGATATTTTAACATACATTGGTTTTAATGGCAAACATAGGTTAGTCATGGAGTTATAAGGTGACTAAGGTTAGGAATAACCGTCCTATGATCCGCCAGAGCCGGAGGGATCTACCCAAGGACACTACCATTAGTTAGTGTTAGAAGTCCTTAGGAATGATTCTAAAAAGGAGAAAATGAGAATCGGAGAAAGAAGGAGTTGAAGAATCAAAAAAGAAATGTAAAGTAAAGGGTGAAAAGAAATAGCCCTCCAGATTATTCAACTTAGGGCAGACACCGGGTTCAATTCATATGCTACTGGTTGTCACTTAGTGACACCGGTAATGAAGACTAAAAGTCGTCATGGACCCAGTGACGCATGCACTATACCTTCTTAGCCACTCAAGTTTCTCTCAACAGAAGCTTGTTTCATTCTCACAGGGAACCCTACGTAAACTATTGGCTTTCTCTTAGAGATCGCTGGTATTGAAGAAGGAGACCCTCTCCCTAGTCTCCGCTCAGGAAAACCAAAACGCACTATTGAGTCTAGAGCCACGAAATTCATCAAAAGATCTCTTAGGAATACTTGACATTTAATCACTTGATGATCAACAAATAAGATCATCAGTGGTTCACATCGAGTCCTTCACAGATCTTAGCAATATGTCGAGAACATTTATGAGAGGTTCACACCTGTGATCCTCAGTGATTGAATGGAAACTCCTGCCAGGGTCAACATCAAACAGCCCTGACAGCAGGTCACTTCGGTAACTCCCCATGGATTACGCGGAGTGTGTCTCAAACGGTCTACAGTCGTGAGGTGATGCTTCGGTGTACCTCAGCGACTCATCTGAACTGTAGATGTATTTCGGTACATCGCGTTATCTCACTTGTGGGACTCCAGTTCAGGAACGGCCTTTGTAAGAATTAGAGTTGTGTTTTCACACTATGCTGTTAACACTCTCGAAGTTCAAACTTGTAAGTGCCGAAAACCGCTTATTACTAACCGTTTGAAATGTTTTCTTCTTATGGAAGCTCCGGAGCGGGATGATCGTGCTGATTCTTCTCATGCTCACGCCAACATCATCACTAATGGAAGTTCTATTCGAATGCAACACAACAGTCAGAATGATTCTTCATCAATCAAAGAATCTACGAAGTCAAAGACTTACAGAACTTCATCAGTATTGATTTCCAACGTCAAAGAGCGTGTGAGCATGTTGAATAATGACGTGGAGACACTGGAGCAGCGAAGCAGACCTGAGGCAGACTGATGCAGACTACAACATACTATCACTTTCACCACAAAGAACAATGATCAAAGAACAAAGTTAAAGATGACGTCGAAGCATAACTGTTCAAAGATAACTATCTCTCTACACTGGGGAGATTGTTCGAATCAAGGCAATTCATCTCACAAGAAAGAAGAATGTCAGAAGACGTCACAGCTACTATTACATCAACGCCTTCACCGTTTACATTCATATATACTTGAGGGGGAGATTGTTGGAATCACTCCTAAACAGTATTTCAAGTATTTATATTTCATATGTAATAGGTAGCTTTATTATGGCCTTTATGTTTGTTTAAGGTCAAGCTTATGTAGAAGGCCCATAAGCTTAGGCCCAAGCCCACATAAGAAAGGATGGGAACTAGGAGTGTTGCCCTAGGTTCCCTCCTATAAATACTCTTGTAAACCCTCATTTGAGGGTTGGTTGTTCAAGTTCTCTCTTTCACATATGCCTTACGCATAACCGGTTATAATATTGTTTGTGTGTGTGTTAGATCTTGTTCATCCGCCTTCATCTCTTCTCTTATAACTTGTGTTTGTAAAACTAGTGACCTAACACAACTATTAAGAATATCATTTGCCTTTTTAAGTTCATCTTGAAGATTCTGATTTCTTTTAACTAGTTCAGTGTTTTGAATTTGCAAAGTGACAGCCTCAAGCTTAGCTTGTTTTAAAATAAGCAATTCATCCCTACACTTATTCAATTCAAAACTTAACTTGTTGTACTTTGAAAAAAGATTCAGTCTTTGCTCTTCTACAAACTTAAGGTCAACATTTAGATAATTCATATAAGACTGCCAATCAGAGTCATCATCCATAGAAAGTAAAGTGTTTACCTTCTTCATTGTGATGTTGACCCATTCCCCGTTCCTAGCATGATTCTTCCCAACAGCTAGCTTGTCTTCTTCTGAGAGAGCCATTAGAGCACTGACATGTACCATTTCATCATCCGATGAGATTGGCTCTTCATCCCAGTCAAAGGTTTCAGCAACGAGGCCTTTGTTCTTACCCTGCACAGATTGAACATTTTTTGTTGTTTCTGAGGGACTGGCCTCAAGCAATGCAAGCTTAGCTTTTGCTTTCTTATACTTAGCTTCATAATGAATGGTTTTGTTAAGATCAGATTTGTTTTGAACATTTTGATGAGACTGATAGATTTTTGGTTGAAATTTGCTAAAGCCTGAAGACTGATTAGATCCTGATGGTTTGTAATAGGGTTCAGAAGTTGTTTTTGAAAAACAGTCTTTTGCAAAATGGCCTCTTTTATGACACTTATAGCATTCAGTGTCTTCAGTTGCTTTAGCAGTTGAAAAACCTTTGTTTCTTTTTATAAACCTTCGAGAGTTAGCAAGGAGTGCCCTTTCCTGAAATTCAGCATTCAGGTCATTTAGGTACTCCTCACTTGATCTCTCATCAGGCTCATCATCTGAGTTTTCTTGGAAATCTTGAACAACATTGTTAGAAAAGAAAGCAGTTGATATTGGTGATGAGGTAGTGGTCAGGGACTTCTTGACTTCCTGAGACTTCTTTAAGTCAGGGTATCGTCTGTTGATGAGGTTTTCCTCATAGACAAATTTCCCATAAATTTCAGGAAGCTCAAGATTTTGGATATGATTAGCATTTCTAAGTCCCTGAGAGAAATTCATCCACTTCTCAGGGAGACTGTTTACAAAACCAACATTGATTTCATGCTTGGACAATTTAACACCATCATTTGAAAGTTCATTTAAAAGAGTTTTGTATCTGGTGTAAGTTTGAGAGAGAGTTTCTGAGTCCTTAGCCCTGAAGGTGTTATACTCAAGTTTCAGGTCCATTATCCTATTTTCCTTGGTATCAGATGGTCCTTCATGACTATGAACTAGGTCATCCCAGGTTTGCTTAGCAGTACTACAGCTTATAACAGACTCCATAATATCGTCAGGAAGACAAGATATTATGATACTTTTGAGTCTTTGGTCCTGGTTGACCACTCTCCTTTCATCCTGGGTCCACTGAGCTTCAGGTTTGGGCAACCCTTCAGCAGTCTTTGGGACAAATGGACCTTCATTTATACACTTGATATAATAAGGTTCCATCCCAATCAAATAGCAAAGCATTCGCTTTTTCCATTTGTTGAATTTGCCAACTTCAAGTCTAGGGGCAACAGCTGAATAAGCTCCACCCTTTTTATCGACTAGTTGGGGTACATCAATTTCAGCCATTTAGGATCCTAATTTAAAAACTTTTAGAGCGGCCTAAAAACGAGTTTTATAATTAGCCTTGCTCTGATACCACTTGTTGTTCCCCGTTCACTATCGTTTAAAACATCTTAAGTTTATAAAACAAGTTAATAGTGAACTATGACTGAAATTAACATAAGAAAAGCACACTAAGTAATTTTCAACATCATATTCTTATTAGAAATAAATCCACAAAGAATACGTTACCCAAGTACTTGCGGAATAGTACTTGGGATTGAAATGACAAAGTTGGGTGACTCCTCTCTAAGCTCAGGCTAAGTCTGAGCACAACTCTTAGAGCTCACTGAGCTATCTCAGGAACTAAGTTGTATTTGGAGGAGTGAAAAGATGGCTTGCGTGTATGTGTGTTTTTACAATTCACAAGCTTAACCTTTTCACTCCATCTCTTATGCTATTTATACATGTATGATATTTGACTCTTTCCTAAGTGACAAACTGACATCATGCAGAAGACAAAATACTGATGTATTTTGTCTCTGTGTACAAAGACTATTCTAGGTAAGAGACAAGACTACTTTCCTAAGTTCAGTGATGACATTGAGCCTGATCTTTTGCCATTCAGGGAAAGTTGACTTTGGTTGATAAGGACTTCATCTTATCTGATTCAACCTTTCCCGCCTTGTCCCGCTCTTTCTTCAGTCTTTACATCCTTCAGTCTTCTACTTCAGTTTGTCTTCAGTGTAAGAAGTCGGGGAGGAATCTTAGGGATTCAATGAGTTATTGTCATCACTCACTGAATCCATCATCTTCTTCTTGACTCAGTCTTCACCCTTTAAGTTCCGCCTTACTGAGTGGAGAGACTTCTTCTTTGCCTCTTACTGAGTATCCTGAAGACGACTCACTGAGAGACTATGCACTCAGTGACCTGTTTGTGTTAACGGATTAAACACTTGGGGCTATTTTCTATTCAAATCCTAGATTAAGGGGTTTGGGTATTTACTGAACCCAACACTATCATATATCTTCAATAAACTCTCCAAATCCGCATCTCATTAGCTCCAATACTCGTAAATTACCTGAAAGTGAAATATAGAGGAAAACAAGCGTAAATCCATATAAATGATATAAAATGCGAGCATTATCGGGGGAAATTGACACTTAATATTCATGACTATTTGTGTGCTTAAAGGTCGACCTAGATCCGGATGAATGGATCAAGGATAGTGGGTGCACGAGGCACATGACCTTTAACAAAGACTTGTTTTCCACATACGAATCCTTCAATGGAGGAAATGTGGTGTTTGGTAATAGCAAGAGCAAAATCATCGGTAAAGGTACATTTTCTCACAAATCCTTAACCATTAACGATGTTTGTCACGTGGAAAACCTAAACTTCAATCTTCTAAGTATCGGACAAATACGTGATAAAAAGTGTAACATACTTTTTAATGACACGGGAAGTAAAATATTGAAAAACGGTATTACTATAGGAAGAGGCATTAGAAAACATGGAGTCTATGTCATTAAAATCGGTAATGAACCAAAAGACAAACTTTGTCTTACTTCTATGGATGATACTTCAACTTTATGGCATCGAAGATTCGGTCACGCCGATATCCGACTTCTTCAATCGCTATCATCTAAAGAACTTGTAAGAGATCTACCCAAATTAAAATACGAACGTCATTTTTGTGATGCTTGTAACGTAGGAAAGCAAGTCCATGCTAGTCATAAAGCTAAAAATATGGTTTCTACTACTAAGTGTCTAGAACTAATTCATATGGATTTATTTGGTCCATCCGCTATTCAAAAGTTATGGAGGTAACTTCTATACTTTGGTTATAGTGGATGATTACTCTAGGTACACATGGACTAAATTTCTAAAGAATAAAACTGAAACGTTCGATCACTTTGAAATAATGAGTAAGAAAATCCAAAGACAACTAGGAAGTCTTATAGTGTCAATTAGAACGGATAATGGTAGGGAATTTGATAATGAAGTGCAATTTGGAGCTTTTTGTTATGCTAATGGTATTACTCACAATTTCTCGGCTCCTCGCACTCCACAATCAAATGGGGTAGTTGAAAGGAAAAATAGAACCCTACAAGAAATGATTCGCACCATGATTAATGAGCAACCTATTCCTCAAAAAATTGGTGCAATGTCGTCAACACATCAACCTATATACTTAACCGTGTCCTAATTAGACCATTCTTAGGTAAAACTCCATACGAGTTACTTCGAGACAAAAATCCTATGCTAGAATACTTTAGAGTCTTTGGTAGTAAATGTTTCTTGTTTAACACTAAATATTACTTAACCAAATTTGTTCCTAAATCAACCGAAGGTATCTCTTAGGTTACTCTCCTAATAGTAAAGCTTATGTTATATTAAATAAAGAAACCATGAAGGTTGAAGAATCCCTAAATGTAAGATTTGATGAAAGTCCACCCAAACCTACCCTACCTCTTATCGATGGCGAATTAATCGAAAGTGAAGCCATAGAAATCAAGGAAAATATAAGTAAAGAAGATGAACCATTAAACAATGAAATCATCAATATTAAAGAGTCTAAAGATCATCCCGTAGAAAAAGTTATAAGAAAGTTAAATGAAAGAACCTTAAGATCTCAAGTCCAAAACCAAAGTAGTTTATTTTGTTTTGTCTCAACCATAGAACCTAGAAATACGCAAGAAGCCATAAAAGATGAAAGTTGGGTAATGGCTATGCAAGAAGAGTTAAATCAATTTTTTTCTAACAATATTTGGACACTTGTCCCTCCACCTAATAACCAAACCATAATCGGAACTAAATGGGTATATAAAATAAGTTAGATGCAAACGGTGTATTGTCTAGAAATAAAGCTAGACTTGTTGCCCAAGGGTATAATCAATAAGATGGCATAGACTTTGATGAGACCTATGCTCCCGTGGCTAGATTAAAGTCTATAAGAATACTTCTTGCTTATGTTTGTGCTCATGATCTTAAGGTTTTTCAAATGGATGTTAAAAGTGCTTTTTTAAATAGTTTTACTAATGAAGAAGTCTATGTAGCTCAACCTCCGGGCTTTATTGATTTCGAAAAACCTAAACACGTGTACAAACTAAAGAAAGCTCTTTATGGTCTTAAACAAGACCCAAAGGCTTGGTGATGAGTGTGTAAATACTCATCATTTTTGGTTAAATCTGAACTGCAAATCATTTAAAAATGCTCAGAAATGCATCAAAATACTGAAAATATCTCAAAATTGCATTTTATATGTTTCAGATGCAAAATGTTTAAAATCAGATGAAAAATGAGCTAAGTTTGCATAATTGGCAGTTTCAGTCCCCCAAGTTTCAAAAGTTGTCAGAAATAGTCCCTGAGCACTTAATTTCAAAAGAAAAATCACCAAAGGTCCTTTTAAAATCATAAGTTGTCAAAATTAGTCCTTTGGTGAAAAATGTCAAAAGTTTTGAGAAATTACAAGTTTGGTCCTTCAAGTTTAAAAATTGGCAAAAATAGTCCTTGGAAATTTGAAAATGTCTATTTTGGTCCTTGTACTATTGAAGCTTGTCAGTTTTGGTCCCTTGAAACAACTTTGGAAATTTGGCAGCTTTGGTCCTTGTACTTTCAGAAATTGCAAAAAAGGTCCTTGATTATTAAACCTTTGCATCCTTAGACCTTGTCATAACCCTTGTGACCCCTGCCAAACCATTTGGACCCCTGCCTATTTGACCCCCCCCCTTTAATATAAGCCTGGTCAAATGCCAGTCAAACACCCCTTTGCCCGCTTTTTCTTCTCCTTCACCAAACGCTCTGCAAACACTTCACCTCCCATCATTCCAGCTCAAACCTCACCTCCCCTTGTTCCCCCCCACCTCAACAACCATCCAAGAAGCATTTAATGCTTCTTCAACCCTTTCACTCAACCCCAACTGGCAAATACACTTTTGGCGCCAAAATGTGATCAAACGGCCAAGATTATATCAAGCTATCCAATGGCTATCAAAGCAAGTGGGATTCACTCAGATTGGAGAGAGAAGCAGTTTGGTGTATAAAAGGAAGCAAGAGAATGAGAGTTGAAGTAGTTCTTAGTTTTTAAAATTTCCTTTATGTCGTTTTAATATCAATGTCTTAGAATAAATCTCAAACTGTGATCTTTTGTATCTATGTACTGAAACTCAAGTTGTTTTATCAACATAATTTCATTTCAAGTGTTAATTCAAAGCTTCATTTAAGTTTCATGTTTTTGTGCCCACTGTTGTATAATTCAGTTTCAAGTTCTCATATGCAAGCTTTTAAAAGTTTAATTTCCAGTTCAAATAAGCTTATATAAGCTACTTATAGCTTTTTGTGAGCTTATAAATCAATTTCAAGTAACTTTGGTCCTTGGTCAACGAAAGTCAACTGTGAAGCATATTTGGTTAAGCAGGCATGGAAGCTGATTTGGGTTGATGCAGTGTTGAATATGGGTTCATGATAGGTTTAGGATAGTGGTTATCTATACTGTTTGGCAAGCCATTGTGGCTGGGACATGTTGTAAGTATTTGAATTTTATTTGGTACTCTCATATTTACATTAATAATTTAGGAGCTGTTTGGTAATTATAGTATTGTTATTTGTATTAAATAAGTAGTTTAAATCTGTTTTAGCATAAATCATAGCTTGGACTTGTAATTTAGGAAGAATCAAAGTCCAAATCAGTGATTTAAGTAGTGTTTGGATTTGCTGCATAAACTGTTTTGGAGGTTTGTTCAGTGGTTAATACCTGTTATTTTAGGTTTGTTAAGTTCCATTGAACTCATTGCAGTCATCATTTTGCTTCTGCAAAGGCTCAAAGTCAATTTCACCTTTAATCTGTCTTAACTGCATATCTGTTGAAATTCTTGAAAATCAAAAGCTTAATCTGTGTTAGGATATCACTAGAGTAGCTTGCATTAAGTTTATTTCATCATAATACATCAAGATCAGTCCTCAAATTGAGCTCAAATCTCATAAAAGTCAAATTTACAAAACTGCTTCAAAAGTCATAACTTGGAAATCTCAGTTTTAACCCAACTAGGATGATTTTTAATTGATTCAATTTTGAGCCAAATTAAGTGAAATTGTGGGTTTTTAAACTTCAACTGGTCTAGTTTCTTATTGTGATTTTTGTAGATTTTTGGTAATTTTGTACAAGCCTCAAAATGGCTTGTCAACTTGGTCTCAGCTGCCCTGTGCACTGACTCAGTTAATACTGAGTCTGCACAGGTGTTGTGCAGTTTTGTGCAGGGCTTGTAACAAGCTCATAAGAGCTTATCTAGGTCTGGTCTTTGGTTTATAAGTAGGTAGCCATGTCTACTTTAGGTTCCTTCTTTTGGATTTGAGTTTAGCTTATCTGAGTAGCTTATTCTTAAGCTCCAAAGTAGGTCCCAAAACTGATTTTAGGACTTAAACTTAAATTAACCATATCTGAGTAGCTTGTAATTTAGAGGTTAAAGCTAGTTGATATTAGTTGCATTTGAGTACTTTTAGCTTATTATAGCTTATGTGCAAGTTTGGTGCTTATTTGTAGCTTTTGGCTTATTTAGAGTGCTAATTCTCAAGCACTTTGCATTGCAGTTTCATTTTCTTACATACAAGCTACTGTTTTTATAATTTTCCTAGATTCATAATATTAATTTAGACTTTCCCTGAAATTTTCATAATTTTTCATCACTGTTTGGTATTTTTCTTCATTTTAATCAGTTTGTAAGCCATTTTAATTAGCTTTTATTGCAATTAAATCAGAAAAGTTTCAAAAAAATAAGTTTTCATTTTTCTTAGGTTAAGATAAATATAAAAAGTCAAAAAAATATTTTTCCAGATTTTTCTTAGTTAAATTTGTATTTTTAAGCAATTTAAGTAGTTTTAAATAGTTTTTAATTCATAGAAAATACAAATATAATCAGAAAAATATAAAATTAGTTTTGAAAATTCTCTTTAGTTATTTTAGATTTTTCCAAGTCATAATTTCATTTTTCTAGCTTTATTTCAAATTTTCTTGTATTTAGGCTATTATTAAATAAGTAAAAATAGTTTTTAATTAATAATAATTAGATAAATAGTTTTAAAAATAATTTTATTTTTCTAAAAATTTTCTTTTATCATTAGGTTTGAAAAAATATCATTTTCATATTTTTAGGATTAATATTGTTTCAGTTTCACATTTTCTTTCGTACGTCACGTACTTTTTAATTTAAATTTTATAAAAGAAAAATCAAAAACATCATTTTGCAAATAGTGATAGCGTTTATTTAATATATTTTATCTTTTTAGTTTTCTTTAATTTGCATTTAAGCCCCTGTAGTTTATATACTTTTCCTTTAGGTATAATTGTTCATAATTAATCATAACATTTTCCGTTCAAATCCTCTCGATCACTATTCGTTTGGTGATTCATCGCACAGCTCGTTGGGACATAACGACGTGGGGAAACCTTATACTCTCCTGATCTTCATTGCATTTGTGTCTGAACTGTTTTAAGTTTCTTACGGTTAGCCATTCACAAGTGGCTAGCTTGTGTGAGAAAACTTGACGGTTTAGCACCGATCAAATTTTTGGCGCCGCTGCCGGGGAGCTGTGCTAATTATCTTCCGTTTAGCAGATTAGTGATTTGAATAATCACTCTTTGTTCATACCATCTATCTATATCTATATATATATTCTTATAAAAAAATACAAAAACTATGATAGACTCAAATCATTTTTAATCAAAAACAACTATACCACGGGGTTAGTTGATAATACACTTTTCACAAAGAAAAAGGAATCACATATAATTATTGTTCAAATTTACGTGGACGATATTATATTCGGATCGACTTGTCAAGACATGTGTGATGATTTCTCAAAAATCATGCATGATGAGCTTGAAATGAGTATGATAGGAGAACTAAGTTTCTTTCTTGGTCTACAAATCAAACAACTAGAAGATTGTATCTTGTTTAATCAATCCAAATACATAAAAAAAATGTTAAAGAAATTTGGTTTAGAATAGTCAAAATTTATAAAGACACCAATGTCATCCGATACTAAACTTACAAAAGATGAAGACGGTGAATCCGTTGATAACACCAAATACCATGGCATGATTGGTAGTCTTCTCTATGTTACGGCTAGTCGGCCGGATATCGTGTTTAGTGTTTGTCTATGTGCTAGGTTTCAAGAAGAACCTAAAATTTCACATCTATAAGCAGTCAAAAGAATATTTAAATACATTAAGGGTACGACTCAATTGAGATTATGGTATCCTAAAGGAACGGGGGTAGAAACTATTGTATCTGCGGATTCTGACCATGCATGTGATTATGTTGACCGAAAGAGTACAAGTCGTGTATGTACTTTTATGGGATGTTGTTTAACATCTTGGTTCTCTAAGAAGCAAACGGTAATGGCCATATCAACAACCGAAGCCGAATATGTCTCCGCCGGCAAAGCATGCCAACAAGCACTATGGATGAAACAAGCGTTAGTTGACTACGACATTCATCTAAGTGACATAGCCATTTTATGCGACAACAAAGGTGCTATTGACATAAGCAAGAATCCGGTGTTGCACTCTCGTACCAAGCATATAGAGATCCGTCATCACTTCTTAAGAGACAATGTTCAAAAGGGGAACATTTCTATTGAGAAGGTATCATCCGAAGAAAACATAGCCGACGTCCTCACCAAACCGTTGAAGCGGGAACAATTCAACTTGCTTTGTCTTGGTCTTGGTCTCATGGAACAATCGTCGTATTATGTTTCTCATTCTGCAAGGTATGTAAACGTTAGCCTTACATTCTTTTCTGAGTCTAGGATCTCTATTTCACACACAACTCACAAACAATATGGGGATTTTTCAAAACTAAAGATAAACTTTCTTTTTATACAAGAAACTTTTCGAAATACTTTCTAAAAGGATACTTCTCCCCGTATCATTTTCCTAAAGCTATTCTCACGTCTAGGACAAACCTTTTCATTCTTAATACAAGATAAAAATTGTTTTCATTGTATCTCGCGTCTTTTGAATGCTAAAGGGAATACATAACTAATATGTATTTTTGGGTATATTCATCAAGCAAAAATGAATTAAGGAGCACTCGGGTTATCTCACATAATTACATATATATGCTTTTTCACTTATTTGTTTATTTTTCCTTATTTTCTTGGGAGTCGAGATAACCGCAACTCCAAATGGTTTGCATATAGGCACACACTAGGCACCATTGTTTCCAAAAGGAAAATTTTGAGCTGCCTAAATTCACCAGTACCACGGATCCCAGCTTTTACGCTGGACGGATCCCTAAAGGGTCGGATCCGTGGGAATCGTGGGACAGAAGTAAAAGTTCTCTTCTATTTTTCTCACTTTAGCTATGGACCTTCATATTTTCATCATTTTAGCTCTTTTACTAATGAGTATGTTACTTAATGCATGTGTTCTCATTATCACATGCCCTAAATTCATATCTAATCATTAGATTTTTGTCCACATTTTGGTTTTAGCGTTCATTGCAATGCATTATTTTCTCTATAAATAAAGTTCCAAAATGCTTGCATATCCATCACTCTCAACCTCACAAAAAATCATCATCATGTCATCCAAAAGCTCTTCCAACATTGATAAACCACCTAGTGAAAACAATCATTTTCAAGAAATCAAAAAATTCATCCTACCACCTTCAGTAGTGCCACCACCCAAATCTAGAAGAATCGCACGGATTAGCATCCGGCCTTGTTGTTTAGCTAAACCGTTGTCAAAAAGTCAATCACCAACTACTCATTCACCACCAAATGATTCCATTGTAGCACCTCTATCATCTCCAACAAGCTCATCACCACCTTCACCTACCAAATCTATACCTAACAATCAAATCACACTATCGGAACTCCTTAAGACCCCGAAAACAATTCCACTGCAAGTGTCTAGTCCACCACCCACACCATTTCAACCATCCAAATCTACCCAACTAGCTTCCACCTTAAACCCAAAAGAACTAGTATTTTTAACACCACCAACATCTCCAAACACACCTCACAAAGATCTTGCAACTTCACCACCTTTAGCTCCCATTATCTTACAAGAACATATAGGTTCTTATCCTCCACTACTCACCAATATCATGGACTTTGATCCATATTTTCTAACATTTTCACCACATATTCCGCCTTTCACAAGTCAAACTTACTCAAAAACATCCACCAACACTACCCTCACCACCTACATTGCGAACATTGTCAATCCACTAGGGAACTTGCAATGGAAATATGGGACGATCGCATCAGCATCATCACTCACCAAAACTTTCATAACTAACCATATGCAAGCATGGAAGGAATGATATTACTAGTTTACCTGTTTTTTTTTCGTTGATTCATTTTCAAGAACAAACCTTGTTCTTAGTTTTACATTTTGTATGTGGCCTATATACGACTACACTTTGATATTTTATTGCAATGCTTTGTTTACATACATTGGCTCTCCATCTTGTTTCTCGTCCCCTACAAGATTATATTACATGTTACTACTAACATTTTCTTTGTAGGTATTATACTTTCTCACTTGACGCCCAATTCTAGGGGGAGCTACCGTCAAGGGGGAGCTAGTGCTTCGTGGATTATACTATTTTTTCACACTTTATTTCTTCGTTAGGTTCGCTTTTTGTTTCGACAAAAAGGGGGAGAAGAAGTAAAACTTACATATGCTTTCAAAACATACATCTAATCTTAAGTTTTACTCATCATAACATTATGTTTTGTCATCAACAAAAAAAGGGAGATTGTTAATACAAATAAACCGTAAAAACGTTTATTCATATTTAGCAATCTCTTTGTGTTTTGTTGATAACAAATATAAAGTTATCATAATTAAAATTATAAGGATACATGTTATTTTTGTAAAGTATTTACATTTAGTCATTTACATAAAATGTTGTAATATTAATTTGTTGTAATAGTTTAATAGGATTGGTAATATCCAAGACCCATGACCCATACCCATGGAGCTAATCCATAACCCATGACCCATGACCCAATGTCTAGATATATTGTATCTTGTTGGGTACCCAAGGCTCATACCCATGACCCATGACCCGGTTTGCAACCCAAAACCCGGACTGGTACAACCCAGTTTACCAAATCCCTTGGATTGCACTGGACAGATCCCCCAAGTGAGGGATCCGTAAGAACCGGGCTACAATAGAGATTTTTGCCTATAAATAGTTAGTCACTTCTTAATTGTTACTCACCCCTCTTCTTACAAAATCTCTCATATATTACTTATCTCTTATAATCTCAGATCTCTTGATCTATCTAGTAGTTCTTCTTTCTTTTGTTGTGATTCTCATATAGGTCCTTCTCAAAGGCGAAATCACGAGATACTACAAGTCATCCAAGCAAGGGGTCCTTGATTGACTTGTTCCTCCGCAAGATTTCTATAGCAAGATCTTGTATTTCATATTTCACATAGTTGTTGTGTTATAGTTGTGCTGGTTTGGTCCACCGTGTTAAGGACTCGGTATTTAGCTTTGTACCGGATAGAGTGTAAGCGACGTTGTGAGGCTTCTCCGTCGTGTTGATGGAGCTTGTTGATATAGTGTTTGAACTCTCGAGTGGGGAACTCGGGGAGTGGAGTAGGGCAAGGAAGGTGTCCTTGTAGCTGAACCACTATAACTCACTTGTGTCACTACTCTTTATCCTTTACTTTACTTGCTTTCATTATTTACTTTATTTATTGCTTTATACTTTCTATCAATCCATACGAATTCACATAAGATTGAGTCTAAAATTTTTGAAACTAAACTTAGAATCGGCAAAACTATTCAACCCCTCTTATAGTTTTCCACAATCTATGTTATTTTCTTTTCACATATGGCTATTGAAGTAATGTATGAACTAATGATCATCACGTATTGTCGTATTGTCATCGGGACGTGATGCATGAATCGATATTGATGTAGTTAGTTATCAACGTTAGGCGAACCAAACTTCCAAATGTAGTCGAACTAACATATATGAAATTCATTTCTATTCATTTACCTATGAGTCAATGTCACATGTTTAAAATGTCTGTTTAACATACTTAAATGACAAAATATATCACGAAACCTTTTATAAAAAATCATTCACGTGTTCATATTTGTATTGCCATAAAAAAGCACATATTATGCAATATTGACATATTGACAAAGAATAAACATGTTCTAGAAAGTTATAGACTTATAGTACACTGTTCAAGAAACAATTAAACGTAATACTCAAGTAACTAATTAACTAAATATAAATCTCTATAACCAAATCATGAGAATAACAAAATGGTGACCTAAACATTTATACTACATATAATGCATTAATATTTTTTTTGAAAACCATATAATGCATTAATATATTTTTTATATTAAATTTTGTAAACCATTTATTAATACAATTTTAAGCGATATAATTATTAATGCATTATGTGCGCATTACAAAACTTTGTATTAAATTATTTCACACAATATTTTAATACCTCATTATGATTTATTCTTGTATGCTTTTTTATGTAAAAAAAACACAAAAAGTTGATATAATGCATGAATGGATAGAATTGAAATTGTTAGAATTAACAAAAATATGGTTTAATCATACGAGCGCCATCGATAACTAATCAAGGCACCTTTTGATTTTTTCGGAAAAACCTCAAAAACAAAATAAATGTTTTCTATAAAAATTAGGACAAATTTATCAAAAGGAAATTATGCAATAGTGCAAAGTGTTAAGTGAAAGATATATATTTTAATAGTACATATTACACATATTTATACTACATATAATGCATTAATGAATTTTTTTTCTAAAAAAATTTTTAGAACACTCGTTAATGCATGTTAAGCAATACAAGTGTCAATTCATCATATACACATTGTAATTGTTTGTATTAAATTATTTTACACAATATTTTAATACCTCATTATTATTTAT
The DNA here is from genome assembly GCA_019973895.1 of Chrysanthemum seticuspe. NCBI lineage: Eukaryota > Viridiplantae > Streptophyta > Magnoliopsida > Asterales > Asteraceae > Chrysanthemum > Chrysanthemum seticuspe. Next base: position 115,040,790 of record BPTQ01000001.1, on the reverse strand, counting down.
TTTGGAATTGTTTACTTTTTTTATGCAAAACAAATAAAAAAAAACACAAATAAAAACAACATAATTGAAATTATTAGAATTAACGAGTTACAAAGTTCTGACTTAATCGTACGAGCGTCGTCGATGACTAATCAAGACACCTTTCAAAATTTTGAGAAAAAATCATCCGTAAAAAAAATATAAATATTTTATATAAAAACTAGGACGAATTTACTAAGTGTTAAGTAAAAAATATATGTTTTAATAAATATTACACATATCTATATCTATACTACATAGAATGCATGAATGATATTTTTTTTAATAAATTTTGTAAGACACTCATTAATGTATTTTAAGCAATACAAATGTTAATGCATAATGTACACATTACAAACGATTGTATTAAATTATATTACACAATTTTAATACATTATTTATTATTTATTTTGAACTTGTATATTTTTATGCAAAAATCATATACAAATCGATATAACTGAAATTGTTAGATTTAACGAGTTACAAAGTTCGAAAATATGCGCCATCGATAAACAATCAAGACACCTTTTGAAATTTTCAGAAAACATCAAACGCAAAAACAAAATAAATGTACATCATACACAAAAAAAAAAAAAAAATAAAAAAAAAAAATGTTATTTTTTATAAAATTTGGGACTAGTTTATTAAAGACAGATGATACAAATGTATTATGTATTAAGTGTTGAGTCTATAATTTAGTATATGTTAGGTAATTCAAATATACATGGTTTATTAAACATATCTTTTCATAGTTAACTCAACATTATTTTAAAACATATAAGTTTTATTTGCGTTTATAAGCACTTTTTTACTTTTATCCCATACATATGTGAGAGAAATATAATAAAACGAGATTTTAACAATACCAACAAGTACAACAAAAAACAAATTTAAAAGGTACCTACTAGTAGAACTAATTTTTCTTAACATGTTGCAAATCTACTATTTAAAATGATATGTTGCAAAAAATCTATGATAAAATATAATGTTTAGTGATTAGCAGTTGAATGTTCTTATACCGATAAATAAAATGAATTGATATTGTCTCCTATTCACTTACGACTATAATTCACTCAACTAATATGATCTCATAAACATCCATAGTATTACCAGCTATCGCCTTTTTTATGTCGTAACATCACGAGAGTAATCTACAATATTTATATGAGTTAGTTTGACAGGGCTTATTTTTATTCAAACATAAATTAATCATTCGTAAAGTTGCTATATTGGGAAAGATAAAGCTGAAAAACATTTCTAGCCGAAAACTTTAATTGCAGAGTACCCACCGCCGCAACGCACATGCTTGGTTTAAAAGTAAGCATATCATTGCGCAAATTGCATGCATCATTGCATTGCATTTAAAATTTCGCATCATGGTGTCTAATGCAACGCCATCCCGGATTGAGTTTGCATTAGACCGCAATTTACCGCATTATGTATTTAGAATTTATGTCATTTTTTGTAAAAAAAATAAACCATATAAAAGAGACCCTATAAGGATAAAAGTTGTTAAAAGACATCCAAAACAAACACAATAACGAAGATATAGTATCTCACATTTTGTTAAGTGTTTTATGTCAAGCTTTTCGACTTATTTGTTTTACAAATGGATTATATGCCTAATTTCAATACGCCAGTAACTTATTTTGTAAGTTTATTGCATATAGAATATATTTATATAAATAATTTCCGTACATTTTAATACTAAACGTATCGCGTCTGATATGCGCTTGCATTTGCATCACGCATCTCGCATTTGTCATTGAAACCTTTAGCATATCGGATTGTAAACCACTGGAGCATTAGTTCAATGGTTGGAGCACTTGTGCTTGAGTCAATTGACTCTGGTTCAAGTCTCATCCTTAGCATTTGCTTCAAATAGGTACTCACATCCCCAAAACCTAAGGGCACACTGGAGAGACTTTGTGGAATAACAGCTCAGGGTCCGAGTTTTACCTCGTGCTCACTCCACTTGGTGCCCCACTAGGCCATAAGAGTTGCTGGAGCTATTATTTGTGGGGTGGAAAATGGTTGATGTCAAAAAACTCCCGAAATCAGTATATTCCCGCCAACCTACAATTTTTTTTTTTTTTTGGAAGGTTTACCGCTAGTATGCTATGACCTAAACATCAATGTGTGTGACATTTAATAATGCATTGTTAAGGTATTCAATAACCAGCTAGTTTAAAAATATGGGTTAATGATTCATTAAATCGAGACATTAATTAAAGCTAGGTCATTATATTTAAGTTGTAACATAATATTTTACCAGGGATGTTGACTAGCATAAACTTTTCTGTTCGCATGCTTTAATAACTATGGTTTAAATGCTACTAGATAATATTTGGTTGAGTGATTTAATATGGTATATTAGGTGGCCTAACCATTAGTTATTTAGTTTATCTAAGTTACCGAAACCAATACAAAGTTTCATGTACAATACTTATTCTACATTGTTTATCGAGTGATACACGATTTTTGTAACATTTATATATTTTTTGAACCTTCCTAGTAGAGATTCGCGGCATATTGATAGTACATTAGAGGGGACATTTTGCAATTCCAAAACAAATATTCTGCAATCGTTTATGGACTTTCATTGGGAGAAGAAGGATGGCAGTGGCTCTCGTGCTGTCTCGGCCGTTGTGCGGAGGAGGCAAGGTGGTCAGCGGTGTTTTCCGAGCACTTGATCTACGAGATATTCTCTGAGTTTGGGTTGATGCAATCTTAAGTTTTTAACTTTAGCTTGACCACTTTCTAAGCTTATTAAATTACTCCAACATTTTTTTTTTTTTTTTTTTTTTGCTATGGTTTTATTAATCAACAAGTGTGACAAGGTTTAAATTACTTGTTGGGTCCCAACGAGTTGACTTGTAAATAACAAAGATAGGAATTAAATGTGATGAAATTTAAGAACATCCAAATAACCCAAATAGGAACTAATTATCGGGTGAGTAAATCCCGATAACTTGATTAAATCTCTTGATAGATAATGAAATAGCTTAAATAAACGCCAACTTCAATAAACGCGCAAGAATTTGTCAAAGATCATGGTTTTTGTGTATATATGAGCTTTCATGGGTGTTAATATTGTTCTTTATTTAATTTGTAAGTGTGTATAAGATATGTTTGTATAAAGTTGTCATTTTAATGAAATATGTGGTGACTACGGGTGAAATGTGAGAAAAAAATGTAAAAAATAATGCATCATTCAAGGCCCACCTCCCCTACCACCCTCCATGCTCACGAGCGAACAAGGGAAAAATTGGGTCACAAAGGTGAGAGTGTCACCACTCGGTATTGTGCAAAGTTGAAGTGTTTTATTATTAAATATTTGGTTTGTGAGTGTGTGTATTTTGTGAGGTATATTTATATAAAGTGAGCATTTTCTTAAATGGTGAGTGTGGTGAGATTGATAAAGGTAAATAGTGAGTGAGAGTGTGAGTGAAAAGTTGAAAAAAGAAAGCTGATTTAGTGTTGAAGTAGCTAGAGATGATAATTAACAAAAGACGAATCGATATTCCTCTTTCCATACATCTGATAAGAACTAGCACATTCCTTTGATAATAAAATATGATTACATTTCTTAAACACAAAAATTATCATTGGATATGAAGCAACTTTGCTTAAATTTGGGTCTTCCTTTTTGTGGGACCTTTTTAGTTTGACCACTCAGATAGGAGTATGGGTTGGTAGCTGAGAACAACAAAATTTCTTGGTGAAAGATGTAAAAAAAATCGTGAACATAAAGCTTTCCACACATGGTGCAATATTCAAATGCATCGTTTTATCGTCGTATATACTAAATAGTCGTAAAAAAGTTTTATTCACACATATGTAAACCATTGAACTATTTTTACATATGGTAGGTTAGTTAAAATTGTAACAGGTGTACCTGACGCTATTCCTGTAATAGGATCACCTTTGGTAGAATTATTGCGCGGAAGTGGTAGTGTGGGACAATCCACTTTGACTCGTTTTTATAGTTTACATACTTTTGTATTGCCGCTTCTTACTGCCGTATTTATGTTAATGCACTTCCCAATGATACGTAAACAAGGTATTTCTGGTCCTTTATAGATAAGATATAGCATAGATATTTTTAATTCATCATTTATCACTTGGGGTAGGAACGATAGTATTTGTAAACTCGTTTGTTGCGTAGTTGAAAATGTGCATGTAATTATATAATTTATATAGTCTTAAATAGTTCTATGTGTGACGGGTTCTTTTCCTGTTGATCGTTATATTTCTTTTTTTGCGTTTACTTGAAAGTGTTGTAGTTGTAGGGTCGTTTAGTTGCAAGTATCGATTTCGATTTTAATCACTAAAGTCGTGTTAGAGGTTTGTTTGGTCGATGTGATTATTTTATGGTCGTTGTATCTCCTACTATCTTTCTAGTTTATTATCAATCTAATTTATTGTCTTCTGAAAAATAATTTGTGTGACAATGTCCATTAGAATGTATAGATTGTACCCATTTGTTTTATCTAACACATTTTGCATAAATTAAAGTAATTATATGTCAGCTAAGTATGTTAGTTGCGCTTCGCGCCATGATGAAACATCACTCACGTTCGACTTATCTCTTTCTAATTTCAGAATTTCGCGCGTTCATGTATTTTAGTTAAATACCGGTTCGCCAATGCTGATGACCAGGTAATGGATGCATATACATAATACATGTATAGTCGTCACATTAAAATACATCCTACGTGATCAGAATCTTTAGTATTTGACGCACGTGAAAATGATCTATCAAAGTTCTTAAACATGTGTCAAAATATAAATTCCATTTTCATGGAACGGATGGATAGAATCGTTACTATATGCGTTTTGTACACTATGAGGTTTTGGATTGCGTTTTGTACGCTATGAGGTTTTGGAGTGTTGGTGAGGTGTTTGTTTTGACATATTACTAGACAAAGCAATTCTCACATATTTCAAAAGTCTTTGTTTTGTTCAATGTTTTATGAGTATGGTCATTGTTGTATAGTTTAGGATTTTAGATCTAAACCTACTTTTGCATCGTTGGTTGTAAATATTGTGATTACGAATTGCAATATTAGCATAATGAATTACATCAAAATTGGCTAAAACCAGTTGTAGTCAGATTGTTTTACATTAGGGGAAACGATAACCTAGTAAGAAGAAGAATTTAAATAAGAATGATGATAAGAATTTTAATCACAAATTTTAAATTAGAGAGAGAAATTTAAGAAAAGATGCATATATTTTTAAATATGCATATAAAATGTGCGTTTGTAATTTTTTTCACGCTTCCCATTTTAGTTTATTTCTCCTCATTTAAAGACTAAAATACACCGTTGGTCCATAAACTTGTCTCGGAGGATCGCGATGGGACGAACCTCGCCCTTTTCATCGCCACGGGTCCAAACAGTGGCCATTAAATGCCAGATTCGTTCCTTGACCAGAATTGGGACAGTCAAACCGATTTCCTTCGAGGGTATTATAGACCATTCACTTTTTTGACCCAACCTTCAACCCAGGGACCAATTGTGAGTATGGCTATTAGCCGTTTCTTCCCTGATACGCTGCATTTAATTTCGCGGGAACAAATACACCCACCCAACAAACAACTTTGCCAATCACATAAAACCACATTATCCAGAAACGATAAACTGCAAATCGAAATCAAGAATATAAATCCTCATTTCCAGAACTCAAAAGACCAACCCAACTTCCAACAAAACCATGTCGATCGATCGTTTTACCAACATGCCAGATGAAGTGATCACTAACATTTTGAATCGGTTGCCTTTGTTAGAAGCGGTGAGAACCTCTAGTTTAGCGAGAAACTGGAGGTCTAAGTGGACTTTGCTTACCGATGTCATACTTGATGAGGATTTCTTTTATTATTTAACATACGAGTTTGATGGTAGGCTTGTTACTAGATTCTTAAATCGGCTTATGGGTCCAATAAGAAAGTTTGTCTTCGCTGTAGAGCCAAGATCAATTATTGGAATAGACAACTTTCATTCAGATTCATGAGTGGCTCTTGTTTTTGGCTGACAATGGAATTGAGGAGCTGATTATTACAAACTGGTATGGTGACCCAGTTACGTTCTCAACCCAACTTTACTCTCGTAATGAGTTGAAACATCTGGTACTTCATGTTTGTGCTATGGCTACTTTGGAATATTTTCATGGCTTTCCAAATCTACTGACCCTAGAATTGATTCATGTCAATTTTCTAAGCGGTACAGTTTGGGACTTTATTGCTGGTTGTCCCTCACTTAAGTCTCTTAAAATGAATCGTCCTAGTACAAACGAGATGAGACTATGGGATATTGCAAAACTTGGGAATTTGAAGAAGTTACATTTGTTATTAGGTCGTTATAATGTTGTGACCACAATCACAACATCCGATATCTTTCACTTGACAAGACTTCAAAATCTTGAGACCCTTACATTGGATTTTGGTGATTGCACGGTAAGAACAATTTCAGTTTTACAACTTATAATTTAACACTGTTATAGAGATGTGTAACAGTAATGAAATTTAATCTGTAAAACTTCTTGTAGTTGATACATGAAGCTAATCCTAGGATGAAGGTGCCCTTTGTTTCCCTGATTAACCTTAAGCTGTCTGATGCCCTTTGTTTCCCTTCATCTCTATAACAATGTTATAGAGATGTGTAACAGTAATGAAATTTAATCTGTAAAACTTCTTGTAGTTGATACATGAAGCTAATCCTATGATGAAGGTGCCCTTTGTTTCCCTGATTAACCTTAAGCTGTCTGTTGAAAACACAAGGACCTTGATAGATCTTTAAGCACTCGGAGATCGTTAGTGTTGCCTATGTAATCACAAGCAAACTAATAGAAGATCTCTACAACTCGTATTTTGTAGCGGAAAGTAAATACAAGTTATAATAACTAAGAACTCTTTGATCCTCTATGGATCTTTTGATTTTAGAAACTCTATGTTTCGGATAGTTTACAAGACTTGAAAGACTTGAGAAAAGCTTATCTATTACAAACTATCATGGTTTCTTATATAGGCAAGAAACCCTAATGAGCGTTGACAATGTACGCTCCTAACACAATCATAGACCAAGCATGCACTAGACAAGCATGCAACTAATCATATTGTTTTACTAATGATATTGTTTATTCTGAGTAAGCTCTACATAATACGGCGCCAACCTATCTTTAATACGGCGCTGACTTTTACTCTATACTGAGCTTATCTCTCCTACGTGGATTCGTACTTTCAGCAGCAACACGATATCTGCTTTAACACTTCTGCTGAAGTGTGACTTCAACAGAATCCATTCTTCTTCGGCAGAATCTCTTCGGTAGATACTTCGGCAGAATCAGTAGTTTACCTTAATTCCCAACAATCCTCCCCTAAACTGGAATTTGACTAGGTTAAGTTCCAGTTTCCTTGATAGATCGATAGTGCTGTTGAGGATTGTACCATTTTACGAAAAATTTCCAAGCAAGATCTTCCCCATATCTTAAACACTTCTGAGCTATGAATGGCCAGTATCTTGAGGATCAGCAACAAAGAGTCAGAAGAAGAACATCTCTATGATGACTGAACTGTGAAACACCAGATCTTTGCAGCAACATATGACATCATGTACATCAAAACATATAAGTTCAATACTATTCTCATCACTTCCAGGTGTGTTAACTCCTGTGAGAGGTGAATCATTGAAATTAATGGGTTTGATGTCTCTTTACCAATAGCCATTACTACTGGAGTAGCCACATGTTTGAGTTCGAAAACTATGGTACATTGATAACCATCTGATTTATTGGCAAACCAGCAACCATATAAACGGACTTGTCTTGTCTTTACCTGTAGCCGTTTGCTCAGGACTAGTCAATTCTTAGAATTGGTGAATTGAGAACCAAATATGGATGCAGTTGCCTTTACCACATGCCATATACATGTGGGCTAGCCAATTCTTGGATTCCAAAGAGGAATAGACCATGGTGAATTGATGACCATACAACCCTCAGCAGTTAAGCATGGGTGGTTGCAGACCCTATGATTTTGAGCAAACCATTACAGCTATCAACAGATTTGTTGTGTCTTTACCAAAGATGTACCCTTTGGACTAGCTAACTCTTTGACATACACAAGGTACATCAGGTGAGTTAAAAACCATCAGAATTGGACAACAAAGAAACCTGCATAAATGTTAGTTTTTTTTTTTTTTTTTTTTTTTTTTTTTTTTTTTTTTTTTTTTTTTTAACTAAGAAATGAAAAATTAACACAGGAAAAGACAGGTATATTCAAAACACAAATAAAAAGCAACAAAACAAAGTAATGAAGAAGGGTACCGAGTGTCCTGATATGGATGAGGATGAGGCGTATTGCAGTTGTTGAAGTTGAGTCTTGATCAATCCCACCAATGTTAAAGCAGACTGTCTTTCATTGCCCACTGGATCTGGAGGAATTTCCAATTTCTGACTCAGCATCTTTTCCATAAGTCTCTTGGGCAAAGGATACTTTCTTTCAGAAAACATGTAGACAGTGATGCCACCCTTAGTCTCAAGCACATGCACACGAGGGAGAGGATAGAATCTCCAGGATGCAAGCTTCCACCGATGTGAGTTGTCCCAAATGGAATGTGCTTTGCTATTGGGAATGTGAGAGTTTAACAGGACTTGAAGATCTCCTGGTAAGAACATCCCAGAACCTTGTGGTTCCTTGTTGCATTAATAGGTGGTAACACGAGTGAACAGAGAAAGTAAGTCTGCCCTGTCTACCAAGTGTAGAATTTCCTTTAGAAAGGTGAATTCCATTGATGTGGAGTCCCTTCGATTAATGACATTCATCTCATCATCCTTCAATTTCCAATCTACCACCTCATCTGAATTTCCATCAGGAAAATCAGCAGCAGAGCCCTCAACAATGAAAGTTGAGTTATCAGCTTCAAGATCTACTGGAGATCTTTTGGCCATTCTCTTTGCCCTCCTACCAGGTTTATAGATTTCCCCAGAGGGAGCATTTTCATCTTGAACACTTGTGATAGGACTTGAAGAGGTAGAGGGAGACTTAGTTGGAATAAGAAGAGCATTCATCCTGTGAAGCATCTTTATTGCCCTTTTTGTTTTAATTTCTGCGAGATCAGCCTCCTTAACTTCAGAATCTTCTATTTTGACTATGGGTGCCTCAGATGAAGTGGGGGCTAATATATCCGGTGCTTCAGGAGAATTGGAAGATGGTTCAGCAGATGGACCCTTGTTAGTAGAGGAAGCAACTTCAGAAGTTGCTTCAGCAGGAATGACTGGAGACGTCACCTTGGGTGGAACATCATATGTCCTAAGTCTTTTGGCTTCTTGAGCAGCTTCATTCTCAACAATCCTTTTCAAGTTGGTATAATGTGTTGAAGATGATGATCTGTCCCTCATGATCTGATTGTATTTGCGAAACAGGACATGATCAGGAAAAGCCTTGACTTGTTTCATTGTTAAGCCAGAGTTGTACATTGAGCATTGATTTTTCACCACCCTTCTCATTTCATCTTTAGTAGGAGGTTTCTCTTTGTCCTTCTGAGCTTTGATGGCTCTCTTTTGTGCGATAGCTTCTTGCTTCCTTTGTCTTCCCTGAGCCATCATTCGCTCCACATAATTATCACTGAGGAAATCTCCACCTAGTATACTTTGAGCAAGAGAAGGTCTTGAAATGACTTGCTGAGTTAGAATATCCCAGTGTTCAGCAGGCATCTGAACCCTCATTGCATCCAGTTCTCTTCTTCTCTCAGGAGTTAAAGAGGAAAAATCCTATGTTTCAAGTTGATGAGCCAATACCTCACTTTCCTTTGACTTCTCAAACTCAGCCAATCTACTTGCTTGACCTAGTCTTTCCTCCTCGCTTACCAGGTCTGGACCAAGCTCATCTTCAGTTATTACATCATTCCCTATATCATCAGGCTTCTTGGCACACTCTTCTTCAGTTAGATCAACAACAGGAACCTCTGTAGTAGTACCTAAGTCAACATGTTGATGCAGATAATCAACTGGAGTGGTCATAGCAGCAATGTCAGACAGATCTGCTGAAGGTGAAAGGTCTATTGGTTCTTGAACTGATGCAGATTGATTAGGATCTGAAGATACATCTTCCATTAGCACATCAGCAGATGCATCCTTATCAACCCCAGGTTCCTTTGAAGCTTCAGAAGAAACCTTATGTGAGGAGGATCTCCTTCTTCTTTTGTAAAGGACAGGTTCCTTCTTCCTTGAGGAAGTAGCAGCTACGGATGAAGGATCATTGAGAGAAACATCAGCTAACATATCCAGAGACTCAAAATGAGGTACTTCTTGTTCTTCATCAGAAGAAACCACAAGCTTCCTTTTGGAGGTCCCTTTCAGTTTGTCCTCTAATTCCTTGACTTGATTCTGCAGATCCTCAATCTTACTCCCCAGAGAAGACTTGGTCTCTGCAAGCTCCTTTTTCAGACTAGTGACCTCAGCAGCATACCTGTTGACAAGAGCATAGATAGATGAGAGTGTAATAGGGTCCTCAGCTCCACCAGCAGATTGCTCTGTGGTAAGGGGAGCCTCATTGGACCTTTCAGCAGTAATATGGTCATGCTCAAAGTGAGGAAGATCTTCATTGAGAGGATCCCTAACAGGACTTGGTGTGGGTAGTCTATTAAGATCAGATTCATCATGTGTAACAAGTGTGGGTGTTGGACTGGGACAAGGTGGTTGGTTTTGAGCAACATGAGTTGCTTCAACAGTTAATGAGGGGCCCTCATCAATGTTAACTAATGGATTACCATCAGTAGCAACAGGTGAGGAAGGAGGATTATGAGCCACATTCTCCTCATCAGCAGCCTCATTACCTTGGGGCAACATAGCTGCTAGCAAGGGATGATGTTCCCCCTGAAAGTGGGTTTTCATTGTTGCAAACAATTTAGCAGTTAAAGTACCTATAGGATAAAAGGACTGGGCTTGGGTAGTGGTATCTAAAATCATTTGAAGAAACCTTGGGTACATTAAAAATTTACCCTTTGTCTTTTGAATATTTTCAACCATATTTTCGAAAATATACCTAGAAAAATTGAAAGTTACCCCTTGAGTAAGACACACAATACCATAGCCCAGTTGTGTAGAGAACTGGTCCCATCCTCCAGTCTTGTTGCTCATGCATTGAAGCAGCGTGTGAACCAGGAACCTCCACTTCGGGCAGAGTTCCTTCTTCAGCCACATATCAGTTCTTGTTCCTCGATAGCCAATAGCTTTTAGCCCATTAAGCACATCTTCCTGATTAGAGTAAAATACTCCATCAGCATCATCCAAGTGAAGCTTCCTCCTAATTAGGTCCTCTATAACTATGTACTCTGTTTCATCAATAACAGCCCTAATCTCTGTCTCACTTCTTTTCTCAGCAGATTCCCAAAATTGAGTAATCAGTGATTCATATATCTCATTTGGAGAATGAGTTAGAGCATGACAAATCTTGGACCTTTTCAGGAATTCCACCATTGGTTCGTACAATTCATATCCCTTGCCATTTCCCAAAAATGCAACTTTGTTGTGATCATGTTTAAATTCAAGAGCCATGAGGGATATGAGTGTTTAGGGTTATGATTCTTGAAATGGTGAGTGTTTGTGAAAGCGGAATGAGAGGGAATTTGTTTGAACTGAAGAGAGTGATGGTGGATTGATAGTTTTTGCCCAAATTATAGTCAAAGAAAAATTGACCGTTTGGTTGACTATTGCTGACGTAACTGTTTGGTTGACTATTGCTGACGTGTATTGCATCTTTGACCCAACCCAAAACAACACTTCAGCAGGAACACATGATCAATCTGCTGAAGTTATAACTTCAGCAGAATGCATCAAAGATAAGAATATCTTCGGTAAGATTCTAGAATTACTGTGCCACCCACTTGCATTAAACTCATTGAACCTCGAACCCGTCTATAAAATGATCCCAATGTTACTCATCTCTTCATCAAGATCCCCAAATATTTACCACAAACCCTAGATGTAAAAATAACCCCAATTAACCAAATTGCACCATGAATACCAAACCTGAGATCATAGATCTCACATCCTCATCTTCATCATCATCAAGTGGTGAATCAAACCCATGGCAACATTACTTTCCTCAACCCTATCCAAGACCAAATAAATCACCCTTTCTTTCTTCTTCAGAAGATGATAGTGTAGTGAATCCAAGTGAATCTGCTGATGATTCTGATGACTCCTATAAGGAGGGAACATCATACTCCCAACCTCCAGCACCTCGGCCTCAACAAAGGCCTCGTGCCAGGAATCCGCCACTCCCCAAAGATAGAGAGGTGGTTCTTGGTCTCATTGCGCCATCTTTTGGTGCATCAACACACATCGTATAGAAGAAGGGCTTAAGGAGGGTGGATCGATTGCATTTTGGTTGAAATGAATAGATGAAGCACATAGGACACGTTATTTTTCTCCGTCATCCTGCGTGGTCATCGTCATCGTCAATCGTTTTCATCAATCCATCCCTCCATTTTGGTCCTTAGCATCTTCGTCGAGTTGGTCATGCATATCCAACCAGCCAGTTAGACTGAATGGGTGGTTATGCAAGACCTACGAAAGCAAAGCCAGCATCTAACGCATATCCAGCATTCAATTAGATTTCGGAATGAAAGATATACACTAGATTAGGCTTAGCTTTGTACAGCTCGTATCTTGTAGATGCATATGTAGTAGGTTGACTTTATGTAAGCTGTAAGCTGTAAACTGTTTCTTGAATGAATGAATGAACAATTTGACTTCAATTTATTTTCTTCAGTATTATAACTTCAGTGGAATCAAATTGTATATTTCAGTACTTTTGCTTTCAGAAGAAACCAGCAACCATCTTTTAGCTATCTTGACCATGTACCATTGAGACACACTTGATGCATTTGAACTTGATCATGGAATGGGCAAACTGCAATTCAGACAACTGCAAAACAGACACAACACTACACAAGAACAAAACAAGCTAACAAAAAATTAGACAGTTAGTGTTAGCAAAGAGTTATAAATAACAGAGGCAAACATGCAAATAGAGAAAATCAAAAAGATAAATTATGTTAAATAAACGCTATCACTATAGGCAAAATGAAGTTTTTACAAACCTAATGATAGACTCAAATTTATTGAACAAGGAAAACTATTTATAGAAAGATATGACACCAAAATATGCAGAGTTTGCACAAATCCTCCCCTGAGGCCTATGCCTCCCCTTAAACTATGCAGTCAAGGGTTTAACATTCCAATATTGACCACGAGGTGTTGAAACCTTGGTCCATCAAACGCTTTTGTTAACAGGTCTGCCACATTATCATCAGTATGAATTTTAGCCACTTTTATCAAATGTTTTTCATATGCATCTCTTATAAAGTGGTGCCTGATTTCAATGTGTTTTGTTCGACTGTGAAAAACTGGATTTTTGACTATGCAGATGGTACTTTGATTATCTATATGAATTGTAGTGTTCATGAAGTTGTACCCATAGTCCAGCAATTGGTTCTGAATCCAAAGGACCTGTCCACAGCAATTTGCGGCAGCAACATACTCTGCTTCAGTAGTTGACGCAGCCACAATGGTTTGTTTCTTGCATTGCCAAGAAATCAACCTCTTGCCAAGAAATTGGCAGCCTCCAGTTGTGGATCTTCTATCCAGATTTGCACCAGCATAATCACTGTCACTATATGCTTCCAACTTGAAAGGAGACTCTTTTGGGTACCAAAGGCCTAAAAGAGGTTGGCCTTTGAGGTACTTAAAGATCTTCTTGACAGCATTTAGATGGGAAGTAAGTGGAGTGACTTGATGTCGAGAACAAACACTCACAGCAAATGTAATATCAGGCCTTGAAGCTGTTAGATACATCAATGAACCAATCATGGACCTGTACAGATGAACATTCACAGGTAGATCTGGTTCATTATTTGCTTTAGTCTTTGGAGCTTCATAAGGTGTTGTGGCAGTCCTAACACCTTCCATACCAAACTTCTTCAAAATGTCTCTCACATATTTATCTTGACAGATAAAGATGCCATCTTGTTTCTGCTGAACTTGGAGACCCAAAAAGAAAGTAAGCTCTCCCATCGCACTCATTTGAAATTCACCCTTCATTAGGTCCTCAAATTCCCTGCACCAAGCTTCGTTTGTGGAGCCAAAAATAATGTCGTCCACATAAACTTGCACCAGAATGATGTCTGAATAATTCTTCTTTAGGAACAGAGTTTTATCAATAGCACCTCTCCTATAGCCATGCTTCAGCAGGAATGATGAAAGCCTAGCATACCAAGCTCTTGGAGCTTGATGTAAGCCATATAGAGCTTTAACAACCTTGTAAACATGATTTGGGTGATCTGGGTCTTCAAATCCCTTGGGTTGAGAGACATAGACCTCCTCTTCAATCTCACCATACAGAAAAGCACCTTTGACATCCATTTGATACACCATGAAGCCCATGTAAGAAGCATAAGCCAAGAAAATGCGAATTGCTTCAACTCTGGCAACAGGTGCAAACACTTCATCATAATCAATCCCTTCCTCTTGTATGAAGCCTTGAGCTACTAATCTTGCTTTGTTTTTTATCACAACACCCCGAGCATCTCTCTTATTCTTCAGAATCCACTTTGTCCCAATGGCATATTTGCCATCAGGGAGTGGAACCAAAATCCAAACTTGCTGATTGTGAAATTGTTGCATTTCTTCTTGCATTGCTTCTAGCCAGCTTGAATCGTTAAGAGCTTGAGAAACACTTGTTGGTTCCACTTGAGAAAGAAAACAAGCAAACAGACAATGTTTGAAGTCTGTGTGATTGTCTCTTTGCTGGTTGGAGACATAAGAGAGAAAAGCAATCTGCCCAAATTGAGGACTTGTGATAGCCCTTCGAGTTCTAACAGGTGCCAGAAGATCACCTATGATGTTGGATTGAGGATGAGCAATGTTGATTCTCTGTGTAGTAGTGGGGCTGACTTCAATGGATGAATCAAGATTGGTGATTGTTGGTTCAAATGCAGCATCATAAGAGGGTGAGGTGAAAATGCCAGCTTTGGGTTGATGATTTCCAAGATCGGAGGGTTTTGGAAAGCGTGTATGAGGTTCTCCAAAGTCTGAAGACACTTGAGAAGGAACAGCATAGCCTTCAGCAGATTTGGGGATGGTAGGTGTGACAGAGTCAACTTCAGCAGACACGTGGTTTCTGCTGACTCCTTCATTAGCTATCCCTCCATTTAGTTTCTCTGCTTCAATCTTAGCAGCAAATTCTTGTGTCTGAAGCCTAGCAAGGTCCTCAGCATAATGTGATTCATCTTCATCACTCGTATCAGCAATATCCTTGGAGGTGGTACCTGCAATATTGTTAGGGGAGAAAGAAGGCACAAGTATAGGTTGCTCATCATCTTCAAACTCATTTTCAGAGTCATCATCAAAGGGAGCTTCATTGTTAGTGGGAGAAGTTTGAGGGCCTGCATTTTGGTTAGCCAAGTGTCTAGTGTAACCCAAGGAATCAGTTAAGTAGTCAAGATCAAAGGACCATGTATGACCCTGTCCTTGAACATTATGCTTATCTTCCAGAAATCTCAGGTTCAGCGTCTCCTCTATCTTCTTGGCTTGCAAATTGTACACCCTGTAGGCCTTACTATGAGCTGAATAACCCACAATATAACCATCATCAGCCTTCTCATCAAACTTCCCCAACGGATCACTGGTGTTCAGAATGGTCACTTGACAACCAAAAGGTTTTAGGTAGTGAATGACAGGAACCTTCCCAAAGAGAAGTTCATATGGTGTTTTGAGTTGTGGTCTTGTAATGGAGACCCTGTTTAGCACATAGCACGCTGTGCCAACAGCTTCAGTCCAGAACATAGTGGGTAGTTTAGAGTCTGCAAGCATCGATCTTGCAGCTTCTATCAAGGTCCTATTCTTTCTTTCAGCCACCCCATTTTGTTGCGGGGTTCTTGGATTACTATAGTCCCTTTTTATACCTTTTGACCCACAGAGTTCTATAAGAATAGCATTTTTAAACTCTGTCCCATTATCACACCGAATACCCTTGACCTTTTTGTTCAACTGATTTTCAACGAGAGTGATGAATTCAGTCAGCACTTGAGATGTTTCATCTTTGGTTCTGAGAAAGAAAACCCAACAAAATCTGCTATAGCCATCAGTGATAACCAAACAGAAGTACTTATGATCAATGCTTCTGACTTGAGTTGGACCAAACAGATCCATGTGGAGCAACTGAAGAGGTTCAGTAATGATGCTCATAGCATTGATAGCTTTGTAAGAAGCTCTGTGTTGTTTTCCTTTGTTGCAAGCGACACAATTATGATCATTTGTGAATACTTTGGTGGGAAGACCTTCAACAAGACCCATTTTAGAGAGTTTGTTAATGGTCTTGAAATTCACATGAGCCATCCTCCTATGCCATTTAGTGGACTTATCAAGAGATGCTTTAGCCACCAAACAAGTGAGGTCACCACCTGGTAGCACTTCATTAAGGTTGAATGTGTATAAATTGTGAGTTCGAGGAACCTTCAGCAGAATTGAAGTTTCTTCTGGGAGTTTGAAGTCTTTAGACAGCACAAGACATTCATTCTCAGTGAAGAGAACTTTGTTCTTAGTGTCACAGATTTGTGAAACAGAGAACAAGTTGAAATGCTGAAGCTCCTTAACATAGTACACATTTTCAAAATCTAGATGAGGTGTCTTTATGGTGCCTTTCCCTGTGATACTTCCATCACTTCCTCCAAAAGTTACATTGCCTCCTCCTTCTATAGAAACAAAATTGTGCATCATATCTCTGTTCCCAGACATGCTTCTGGAGCAACCGCTATCAACAATACCAATATTCTTATGCTTAAGGGGATGATCCTACAAACAACAATAAAATATATACAAAGTGTTAGTATTCAATGGAGGTTCAAGTCATTACTGACTTGAACCTGCCTTGTGGATCACAGGTTTAGGACATGAAGATTTAGAGGATCCACCATTGTTCTTGGTCCTCCATTGATGATTGGGTCCCTTGATAGTCCAAGAACAACCTGCTGAGGGCTTCACAGCAGTGCTCCCATATCCCATCCCAGCATACATAGAGTCAACATATGTAGGCCAATAATCATGTTTAAAGTATGGGCTAGTTGGTTGCACATAAGGTCTGGTAACTGAACCTCTCCAATGAGAGTCAGTTTTAGCTGCTTGAGGGACATAAGGTGGAATATTAGCAACATTGGTCCACTTAGATTTATGTTTCTGGTGAGTAGCACATGCACCCAATCTTTGCTCATAAAAATCACAATCCTTAATCAAATGAAATTTACTTCCACATACAAAACATGTCTTCTTCTTGGAAGATTTATTCAAATAGGGAGATGTTTGATTACATGCAGAAGTACTTAAAACAGAAACATTCAAGGAATTGTTTTTAACAGACTGATTATTCAAAGATTTAAAAGACAAGTCTTCAGAAGAAACTGTCTTGGAAGTTGATTCCTCAGCAGCTTCCTTAGAAGGCTTGTAAGTAGACTGGGGTGAAGGCTTGGGTGTAGGCTCAGGCTTGGGAAGGTCAGACTTGTCATTTGAATCACAGCTTTCATAGGAGGTAGACCCTTGATCCGATGAATTGTCACTGTCAGAGCAAGAGACAAAGTCATTAGATGAGGCATCAGGGTCTGGCAAGTCTTTTGACTTTCTGCCATATAGATGATGTGATCCATCAAAGTCAACAGTGATGGATAGGTCTATGGGCATAAATTCACCTCTAATAGGTCCAGGGACAGCATGCAATTCACCTTCTTTTACAAAGTTAGCTAACCCTGCTGGTGTGGATTTACGAGCATCATATCTAGCTTCTACTCCTACATACTTTTGAAAGCCTAGTCCTAGAGGTTACAGATTGACTGTTATAGATTTCACTAGTCAGATTATCACCTGATATTAACCATTCCTTATGCCTAGCTATTTCCTCTGCTAGTTTTTCTTTAAGCTCTAGGTTCTCAGACACAGCTTCAGCCTTTGCTTTCTCAGACAGTTTTAAGTAATTATTTGCAACTTCTAGATCAAACTGTAACACCTTTATCTTTTCTTCATAAGCTATTTGATTCTTTTGAAACCACACTTTTTGTCTTTCTACTGTTTTTAATGCTAGTTTATGAGCTTCATTATCAACATAGCATTCATCAAACTTAGGTTTCATAGCATCAAATTCTTCTTTAAGTTCATTGTATCTTAGACTACAACCAAATATACAGTTGTGTACCTGAGATAGTCCCATCAAGGCAAACTGATCATGCCTTTCATCCGAAGTGCACCTTGCCAGCAATCCAAGCTTATCAGTGTCATGAGCTTCCTCATTCACAGGTTCATGTGCAGTCCAGTTGACCTGTTCGTCCATGGTGAGGAGAGCTGCTGAAGCTCCAGCTTCCTGCTGTTTCTGCTGATATGAAAGGTAGTTAGCTCCATCTCCACTTTTCCTGTCTTTGCATTCCCTTGAGAAATGCCCCATCTGATGGCAAGTGAAACACTTGACTTTTCTCCTATCAAAGCGAGCTGGTTCCTTTCCCTTGAAAGCAAACTTCCTCCCAGACTTCTCTTCAAACCTTTTGATGTCCACTGACAGCAATGCCACCTGCATTTTCAGTTTCATCTCCTCCATTTCAAGAGGGTCCAACTGATCAAAGTCTTCATATGCAAGATACTGCTGAGTATCATAATCAGCAACAAACGAATGAAGAACATCTTCCATCACACTACTAGTCTTAGTTTGAGAAGATGGTGGAGTGGGACGAGCATTATGTGGTGGAGTGGGAGTGCAGGATGATGGAAAGTAGTTGGAACTGGAAGAGGATGGAAAGTAGTTAGAACCAGGAGCAGGTACCATCATGTTGGAGTGAGATGTCCCAACAAAAGCTGCATGGCCAGAAGAAGAAGTACGGTAGGGAGTCCTGACATCAGGTTCAAGGGTTCTGAGTCTGTTATACAGCTCATCAAAGGTAAGCATGTCCAACCCTCCTTTAGCCTTGAGGGCTATACTAACATGCAACCATGATGGCGGCAAGGACCGCAAGAACTTTGAGTTGCAATCTTCATTATCAGGTTTAGCATTCAGCTGGTTCAGCTGACTCAAGATCCTATGGAACCTGTCGTAACCCTTGTGGATACCTTCTTCTTCGGAGATATTGAAGTCCTGAAATTGTTGTCTTAGCATGGACTTCCTCATTCTCTTTGATTCTTCATTTCCACCGAACCTTGCTTTGAGAGCCATCCAAATGTCTTTTGCATCATCCATATGGTGAAAATCACATAGATGATCTTCAGGAATGGCTTGAAGCAAAATAGTTTTTACTTTATGCTCTCTCTGCATGGCCAGCACCTCTTCAGCAGTCTTGTGAGGAGCCATGATAAACTTCCCATCCCTATCTGGAATCATTTTCTTGAGATTGTTTCATTTCTTTACTACCTCCCACAGATTCCAATCAATATTAGAAATCCAGTTTTCCATCTTCATAGTCCAAAGGTCATACTCTTCCCTTTTTAAATAAGGAAATTTACCATTGCTGTTTGAAAGACTGAGCTGTTGCATGGAAGTGGTGTTGGTGTTGTTTGTGTTGGTGACTTCAGTTTCATTATCGGATCCAGGCATGGTGAATGAATGTTTGATGGTATGGGGGTGAGATTGGTTCTTAGTATCGTAGAGACTTTCCCGAGGCTCTGATACCACTTGTTGAAAACACAAGGACCTTGATAGATCTTTAAGCACTCGGAGATCGTTAGTGTTGCCTATGTAATCACAAGCAAACTAATAGAAGATCTCTACAACTCGTATTTTGTAGCGGAAAGTAAATACAAGTTATAATAACTAAGAACTCTTTGATCCTCTATGGATCTTTTGATTTTAGAAACTCTATGTTTCGGATAGTTTACAAGACTTGAAAGACTTGAGAAAAGCTTATCTATTACAAACTATCATGGTTTCTTATATAGGCAAGAAACCCTAATGAGCGTTGACAATGTACGCTCCTAACACAATCATAGACCAAGCATGCACTAGACAAGCATGCAACTAATCATATTGTTTTACTAATGATATTGTTTATTTTGAGTAAGCTCTACATAATACGGCGCCAACCTATCTTTAATACGGCGCTGACTTTTACTCTATACTGAGCTTATCTCTCCTACGTGGATTCGTACTTTCAGCAGCAACACGATATCTGCTTTAACACTTCTGCTGAAGTGTGACTTCAGCAGAATCCATTCTTCTTCGGCAGAATCTCTTCGGTAGATACTTCGGCAGAATCAGTAGTTTACCTTAATTCCCAACACTGTCCGATGTCAATTTTGGGAATAGTGTTATGGTAGCGTTCACCATTGTAATGATTCGGTCATCTCCGAATTTGAAAATGCTAGATACCAGAGTAAGTGTAATGATGTAATGCATATGTATCAAATAAAACATTCCTAAATTGCCATGTTTGTGTATCTCAACACTATTTGATTTTTCAGGCTGCAAACACGCTTAGTGATCTACCTTTGCAAAAAAATTCCACTGTTGTAGACACAAACACATTCAGCCATGGTCAGCTACAGACGGTGGTGTTTCGAGCTTTTCCCAGAACAGAGCATGAAATAACTTTAATAAAGTGTATACTTGCGTGTTCCCGGTCGCTAAAGACAATCAATATCAGGCAAAGCGATAGGAGTCACGATGGGAATGAAAATACCAGGAACAACTGGGAGTTGGCTAGGAAGCTGTTGAAACTCCACCGAGCTTCCCCCACAGCCGTGGTAGATTTCTTTGACTGGTTGTAGTTTAAGTTTGGGTTGAATACCCTTGGACAATTAATGTTGCAAAATAGTTTTGGTAATTTTGTACAATAATTGTTTAAATGGTTTGCTTAAAATTAGATTGTTCATATGTTGTTGTTTGTGCGTATTGTAGGTGATGAAAGTTTGACATTCGAAAGTCAAACTTTCATTTAGCATTTTTATTTGATTGTAGCAAGTAAAACTGCATTTCCAGTTTACTTTAGTTAGTCAATACTTGAAAATGGTGAATGGGTTAACTATGAACGAGAGTCGTAATGTCAGAAGGATTGAAAACCTTTGGAAGATTAAGTGCAAAAGGCATAATGGTATTTGATGTTTGATGATAAGGATGGCTAGTGGAATGTTCAATAATATATAGAATGGTATTTGACTTTGTAAAGTCAATATTGCAAAACCATTACTAAATAATTGTTTTGGAGTGAATTGATAGATTGATATGTTTTAGAAGTTTGACTTCTAATGGTTTTACGTAAGTTGGCAACTTGAGGGACCAATTGTGTATTCTAAAGTGAATATTGGGCGGGAGTTTAAGTATGACAACGGCAACCAAGACAAATTCAGGGACCTAGTGTGAAAAAAAATAACTATTAGGCCCTTCACCGTCTCTTACCGGAGACGATATTAACTAGTGCACACCAAACGATACACTCATCTACCACTTTTTCCACACACACACAACTTTCCAATGGCAGATTTCCCCATTTTAAACGAACTCATGGAGGTGGTTGATTCGCCAAATCTGAATGATCGTATGGCTATCTGGTTTGAAGAAGAGGCTGCCCAAGAAGGGATTCTAAGGAAGCTAGTTCTTCAGTGCATTCAGCATCTAAAGACAGGAATAATCAAGCGTAGGGAGCTGATAGAAGAGAATCAAGCTCTGGGACCTCATGGAATTACGCTTGACTGTGTGGATGCGCTGAACAAAATCCAGTCGAGGCACACAAACCAACTTGCCCAACTCATACAGATTGTTGGTCAA
Organism: Chrysanthemum seticuspe; assembly: GCA_019973895.1. NCBI lineage: Eukaryota > Viridiplantae > Streptophyta > Magnoliopsida > Asterales > Asteraceae > Chrysanthemum > Chrysanthemum seticuspe. The sequence goes on along the minus strand of BPTQ01000001.1, from coordinate 115,018,982 downwards.
ACAGATGAAGGTATTCAGTTCAACCAACAGTTTGTTAAGAAAATGGCTGAACATAATGCCTGAATTTTTGGTTTTCCATGGGGTAGATAAAGGCCATCTTTTGGGTGATAATTTTGCTATAAAGAGTATGTAAATTAGATTTGATGTAGTTGGTTATGATGTTTAACAGACTTTATTAATGATAAAATATCATTTGGGTTATGTGTTGTTTAATCTGTTCTTGTATTGTGATATTGGGTGTATTTTAGTGCTTTTAGTATCAACAAAACCAAACATCCCCTTATATCAGCAAAACCAAACAGGCCCTTGTATCATCAAAACCAAACAGGACCTTGTATCAGCAAAAGTTTAATCAATAGAACCAAACACCCCCTTGTATCCGCAAAAGCAAAGGCAATGGTTTAAAAAGATGTGGTGAAAATGCAAATACTTTGGCACTAAATCATAATGTATCAAATAAAACATCCGCTTGTATCAGCTAAACCAAACGGCCCCTTTTATCAGCAACAATTGTTACAGCAAAACCAAACACCCCCCTTTCAGAAAAATTACAGGCAGTGGTTTCAAAACACGGGTTCAAAATGCAAACGCTTTAGCATTAAACAATAATGTATTGACAATGGTGCATTGTAACAACTTGAATTTTGACTTACCAAAGTCAAACAAACTTATGAAAACCAACAAATTGTAACTTACTTGGGTAAGTCAAACCTATTAAGAAATGCAAAACGATTTCAAACACAATTACTTAAATAAGATCACAAAACTTTATTCATCGATTACATGTTCTCAAGAACTACAAATGTTTACTATCATCTAAACATACACTTAGCTAGACCCACAACTCTCTCTATCATCGTTTTCCTTCTTTTCCTTCCTTTCCTTAAGATATTTAAACAAAATTTCCAGTTTTGTAATCCTTTCTCCCAAATCGTTAAACTTTGATAACAAGATGTCATCCTCTTCCTTCTCCTTCTTAACACCCAAACGCTTTTCATTTGCGCAATCTGCTTTCCTCAACGAACTCAACAAACCCTTCCCCTTATCGTTTTGTGCCATTATTGTTTTTCTTTTTGCTTTAGGAAGAATGTGTGTTGATTGTATTTTAGGGTTCACTCTTGCTCGTTCATACATATATGGTTGAAGGTTGGGTTACATTTTAACTAGGTTGGGTCAAAAAAGTGAATGGTCTATAATACCCTCGAAGGAAATCGGTTTGACTGTCCCATTTCTGGTCAAGGGACGAATCTGGCATTTAATGGCCACTGTTTGGACCCGTGGCGATGAAAAGGGCGAGGTTCGTCCCATCGCGATCCTCCGAGACAAGTTTAGGGACCAACGGTGTATTTTAGTCTCATTTAAAATATGATGTTAACTTTTTTCCACATTATTTTTATTAAAAATTTTCTTTCTCACTAAATTTTTTCCTCCTACGCTGGGTCAAATATTTAAATGCACACAACTTTGATGCAAAAGATATTGAATCCTTATGTTGCTTAAAACTCAATCACCACGCCAAAACAATCCAACGAAACACTTGATTATTGGAGGAATATACATGTTGAAGGCCCGATAATAGTGATGATATGCAGCAAATGGAATGTCACGAATAATGATACATTTGCATGGAGATGGGAGGGTGATATAGCTAAGTGTTATGAATATGTAATATTGAACAACAATTATAACTAGCACGTACGGATATATTGAATGTGACAATACAATTTATTATATCATCTCTATATCAAGTTATTTCAACATGAATATTCAAGTCGTGCATGTGAATTCCACATAGAACGAGTCTGGTTGTCTAGATAAGTATATAAAACTTGACATTGACATTTATACGGCTTAGGAAATCGGTTTGCCAACAAGAAAGGTGTTGAATATTTTGGCTTTAGGAAAGATTATCTCTCAAGCTAGAAAAATAATGTCAAGTTTCCGTTATCCTTATCCAAAAATAATCTTATCTGATGTGTCTCTTTTATTATCATAATCATAATTGCTACTTATAGTGTTACTATTAATTTTTTTTTTAATTAAAAGGATCACTTGAAACATTTTTCGTGATCTGATAAGTAAATGCCGAACTTCATAGGCTACTTGGTAAGACTTATTGAGCAAGGTAAATTACTAGACACATCTCGACATGAATTGGACAGGTAAGTTCAAGAACTTAAAGCTTACGAGATTTGAACTTTTATAATCTCGCGAACTCTTGTATTTAATTATTTACATATTAACTCTACACTCTTCAATTTTAGTTTAGTTTATAAATTTCATTAATTTACCATGCTAAAAATAAAATATAACTCACATTGAGTTACCTACCCAATAATAGATATATAGATTAAGATGATGTTATCTTAGAAAAATGAAAAGTTCACAACAATTTACTCAATTTGCTATTCTCGTGATACCATAATCTTACATTGAAGTTACAAAAAGTGTAACTTTACCCTACCTCCTATACTTTTTACATCGCACTTTCCATTTTCTACGTGCCTTTTATTTTGTGATGCTTTTCACGTATTTGGAATCAATCAATCAAACCCCCCCTTTCTCAAACGGTTATACCTACTTTTCAATGCATTGGTTACAACTTATCCTTTATTAACCTTTACGATTTTGCTTTCACTTTTTTAAGAATTCTAGTCCCTAACGTTATGTTAGCTTTGCATGGATTATGTTTACATGTTCAACATGAAAATGATACCCAACTTAACATATACTCAATATTATGTGCTATGTGAATTACAGGACCAAAAGGTATATATCTTAATTACCTGGTTCCGTCATTTATTGTTTGTGAAAAAATGAATCATTTTAATGCAATCAACATAATACTGACACATACATTTACCGTGCGTTTGGTATAGTGGCATGAATGACAATTGGTATGAGTTTGATAGTAGTAGTGGGTCCCTCATCTATGAAAGATCCATACCTATGTAGTTTGATGTATATGGAGTATGGATAAAATCTATTATTCATTACCATAGTGGTGGGCTCTCTCATATTAAACAAACACATTTAATCACTTTCATAGTGATAGTCTCATTCCCATTGTGGGATACCAAACGCACCCTTAGACCTAAAATTGAGTATACTTGATACCAATGTTACAAAAATCGGTCAACTCGGCCGATTAATCGCCGATTAATCGTTAATCGGCCGAGTACCTTGCTGATTTTTGAAAATCGGTCGAAAAATCGGCCTAGGAAAAAAATCGACACTAAGCAGTCAAAAAAATCAGCCGAATCGACCGATTAATCGGCCGAATCGGTCAAAATCGGCTGAATCGGTAAAAAATCGACCGAATCGGACAAATCGATCATTTTAAAAATAATAATAATTTAGACATTATACTTAATTTGGGGATCGTATATTTCACTTATAACGCACAATGGGCATTATAATCATAATTTGAGTCTTTCATTGAGTTTTGGAAACATTTCAGGCTTGAAATCGGTTAAGATTTTTAATTTGGTCTCCAGAAATACCAAAAAATTACAGGAAATGCCAATCCGATTAATCCCGACTTGACCGACTACTCGCTGCAGGGTGGTCGACCGCCCGACTACCGATTCACGATTTTTGCAACATTGCTTGATACTATTAGTCCTCTTAATTATCTCTCTTGAGTAGTCGACCAATTTCCTTCCATTAGCCCAATCGGATTGGTGACCGGTCACCCCCAATCATTTCAAAGTTATGGTTGGGTTGCTAACCGAAAGAATTGATTTGTTTTGTGTTGTGTAGTTTTTTTTATTTGGTTTTTGTGAGATATGTTTTTATTGTAATTGCGGTCGTCTTATTAACAAATTGTGATTGGGTGTAGTTTTGGAGAGAGAAAGCTGATGTGACGCTAATATGGCGAAGAGTGACCATAATATTTACGGTTACCATTAGCATTAGTCTTATCATCTTATATCATCTTATATAATTAAAGAGAAATGATACATGGACATAAACTTAGACCTAAACTTAGACCTAAAACCAAGTGTCAGCATCCTGATGGTTGCAGACAGGGACCCACTTATTTTACAACCCATCAGGATGATGTCAAGTGGTTTTAGGTTTAAGTTTAGGCCTAAGTTTAGGTCCATCTATCATTTCTCATAATTAAAAGTACAAAGACTAGCACAGTTGCACGTCCATTTGTTGGATTTAACCCAAGAAACTGAAACATACCAAAATAAAGCTAACAAAAGAAAATTTGTGTTACTTTATTAAGACACATGTCACTGGAGTAATTAAAAACATCATATTTCTGAATTCTGACCAACTTTTTAATTCAGGCACACCACGTTGCATTGGGTACCACTTTTTCTTTTATTAACTTTAATTTTTTGCATTCAAAGTTTCAAACTACTTCCGAATTCAAATCCTTAATGTAAATACTAATGGTAGCTTTATATGAGTTACGTTTACTAGCTAGGATGTATCTAAAGCTTGTGTCTTGTCTCACTTGTATTGTAACACATATTTCGGTTAAAAGATCATGTTTCCGACCGTCTATCAACAATAAACGAAGGCATTTTAATTCAAAATGACTATGCTCACTTGCTTCATTGCCGATATGAAATGTTACCATCATCAACCACTTGTGTTGGCAAATTCAAAAAAGTTGCATAACTATTCATCAACGTTTTTTAAATTATATCAAGAAGTTCTTATTCGATACATGGATTTGTATAGGTCCTTAGTTATTGTTATCGGTTCTCATTAGTCGTTTCCAATGGTGTTTAGGTTTTTGGAATTTTCAATTGGACCACTTTAGTTGTATAAAAAATAGGACTTTTGTTCAAGCCTCCTTTTTCTGTTGTGGCCCAATATTTTCGCAACGTCGTATTTATGTGATTAGATTGGTTCGAATAATTTGTTTTTACACATATTCAATTTATTTTCTCCGATTGGACTTGTTACATAGAGTTTTGTTAACTTTATATTTTATTACTTAAGTAATTAGCGTTTTCAGAGTATTTACTTTTATTTAAAAGGTTTTTTCCAATAAATTTATTACTTCAAAAAATAATTAAATAAAACGAATGTGGATGAATTTCACATCTCAGCTCAAAACTAAAGGAAAATAAACGCATCAACCGTGCTTCAAACCTAATCTATCATAAGAATGACATACCACACTTATGAGACTTACTACAAATGCTATCTAAGTTAACCACGAAGACTAACATCAAAAGTATTAGCAAACTGCATTTGAGCATCAGTCAAACCAGGATTAACATAATCATCATCATTGTGCGAGTCCTTATCATAAGTTTCCTTCTATTGTTCATACAAGCTTTTAGTTCCACTCCACTACCAGTTTTAGAAGCTTTATCGACCTTGGAGCTCGTAGAAGTCATAAAACTGGCAGTTTCATTGTATACCTCGAACACTTCACTATTACAATCCTCATTAACCGTATCATCAACCTTTTTAGACGCCATAGTAGAAGAAATAGGAAACGTTGATTTATAAGGTTTTAGTTGCTTTCCATCATCACCCATTAGCACAAGCTTCCCATCAAGCATCTGACTTTCCATTTTATTAATCCTTGCAACAAAATGTGTCGTACTTGAACTACCAGATGCCGAACCAGCCACATCTTGAACAACTTTCTTCCCTGAATTTGACGGCCCCCATTTGATCTAAGCCCATCATCTTTCTCAATCGAATTAAGCGCATCAAAAGGATTAGATGAGCTCGTCTATACCTTACATTCTTTTTCGTACCACTTAAACTAGCACCATTCTTATTAGAGACGGCCAGGAAAACTTTTTTTTAGGTTTAAAATGAAAATTAGATCCCACATTAGTACCACGAGAAGTTTGTCTAGGAGGCTGTTGGAAACCATCATTCTTTGGTTTTTCAACAACCTGTTTTGAACATAACATATCATCATGCCCAAATATCATACACACCCAGCATCCAGGCGGTTCCCATTCGTACTCCACCCTCACTATGTGAAGAACCTCTCCATCATCTTCCACATTAGGAATAACAAAACCGTCTCCTCCTTTAACTCCCGATCAGCCCTAATATCAATCAATTCACGTGTATAGCCCATATGACCACATGATTGTAGACACATAAAAACTCGTATATGAATCAAGCATTATCGGGTAACCAAGCTTAGTAGCAATCACACTCAATCCGTTTGCAGTAAATGCCACAATAGGAATATCATGCAATTTCACCCAAATGGGAATCGAATTGAAATCTTCCTTAAGTAAATTAGCATTAGGCGTTCATTTCTTCAAGATGCTAGGTGCATATCAATTCAACCATAGACCATTCTCCAATACCCCATTCATACCCTCAATCGAAGCAAACTTAAAGAAAAATAAGCCATTTGAGTTCATCATTACACTAACTAAGCAATACTTTTTTCATGCATTCTTAACATAGTACTCAACAACCAGGAATGCTACTTTTTTACCCATGAAATAACCGTACAAGCTGAAATCAAACCTCGCATGACCTTCCAAAAACATACGGCTTAGGGATTTGAACTTCATTCTTAACAGAGTACTAAATAACCCCATTAGTAACCAAACTAGTAAAGGATTTTCACACATTCACAGCTGGCACATTCTTGTGCACCCCAACAGCCCCTCCAGTACTTGTCCTAGGAACATCATTAGGACTCATACCATAGTCCATATTTTCTTCTAAAACCTATTCCACAACCTCGACACTTCCAACACATGTAATAACGTCACCAGCAACACGTGATATTTTGGGGTTTGAGTCAATACGCACAACAGTTGTATTATTATTCCCACTAACCGAATTGCCACTGTTGGCTATCACATCAGTCCTCACTGAATCAATGGTATTACACCCAACATGTTCAACACGATGAGTAACACAACTGTCTTTTTTGTTTTTCTTTTCCCCCTTCCCTCCCAAATCCGAAAACCCACTTTTCATATCTAAAGCATACATACACAATGAAACCAAGAAGCACAACAAACATCAACACCTTTAAAAACGTAAACCCCAAAAAAAATTAGGGTTTAGAATCACAAACAACTAATGCAAACCCTAATGTAAACGTTATAATTATTATGAGTTAAAGGAGCCCAATATCAATATGTAAGAATAAAACAGCAGCAGAACTCAACCGAAACCTCAGACAAAGAACAAAAGAAACCCTAAAAAACCCAACATCATTAAAGAAACCTTATCGTAATTAAAATTAGAACGAGAACGATCAGAGATCATAAACGTTTAAGATTAGAGAACGAATCAGGTTAAAGAACGGTTAAGGTTTTGAGGGTTTGCATGATTGCCAATATCGTCTTAAGGGTGGGAAGGTATTTTTTTATTTCTTCTGTTTCTTTGAGTTAAATCAGCATAAAAAATTATTTATTTTTATAAAATGCATTTAATAGACATTACTAAAATTGTGAATTACTTTAAGTAATTGCGATTTTTATTTTAATGGACATAAAATTCTATTATTTTTTATTTTAGTAGACATTAAACAAATGCCTTCAAAGCATTCGTTAGACAAAACCTATATATTCAATATAGAGGTTATGTTTAAGACTTTAGAACCATGTTTCAAAAAGTGTATCTACGGCTGCAAACAAGCTAAACTTTCATCAAACAACATGAGCTTGAGCTTGACTTCATCGATTCGAGCTTTTTTCGAGTTCGAGCCCGACCCTGACCCCAATAAACTAACTTAAAACACAAGGAGCTTACCCAAGCTTTCAATAGCTCGAGCTTTTTTAGCCATCATGTACATATATATGTTGGTCCAATACATTTGTGCAACACCATGAATTGTAAGAACAAAAGCTTGAGCAAATAAAAATAACTTATTTTCATTATAATAAGGGCATGGTTACACAATATTGATCATGATCAACTAATAATACCCATTTGTACATTACGACTACAGAGGTTTGAGGTGAAGGCTTTTACGAGGGATAGTTGTGGAATACTGTCGCTAGTAATGACAAATGTTTCTCTTCAAGTTATGAAGAGAAAGATCCCACTTAGAAGAGGAAGTGTGTTCTAGAGGTAGAATATGTTACCTATCAACACTACTAACCTCCCTTTTATAGACAAAAGGAGATACATTGTTAGTAGTTACAAGAATAGTAATGACTAAACTAGGAGCAAACTGGAAGTAAGGTACACGTGCACTTGTGTAGCTAGGGTTGCTTTATTGTGCTGACAACTATGGTACATGCAAGGTGCTTTATCTGCTCTCGATAAATCCTTATCTTCCAAAGGGTTTTCCCGCTTTGATTTAGCTCAAATTACTCCCGCCTAAGCGTGGCTGAGTACTTAAGTCAGCTCCAAGGATACACTTTGCAAGTATGTTGAAGAAATACTCTGAGTGTTTATGATAAGTGAAATTGGTTTGCCTGCATGGCTTAAGATGATAAGTCATTCTCAAATACCTAAGGGCATTTGTCAGTCCTTGAGGTCTCAAGGGTTTGTAACTTCTCTGCCCTTTGTTTTAGCTGACTCCGATATCAGGTTACAAAGTTTTCATTTAGTTTTGGACTTTGTCTTTTGCAAAGCAAGACTTTTGTGGCTGAGAAGATATACAACATTTATGAGGTGTTTATCTCGGATATGTGAACACTTAGTAAGTCCCGTTAAGCCGTTGTTCTTCCATTCAGTGGTCTTTCACTCTGACTTTGTTGAGGCTCTCTCAAAGGTGTTTCACCTTTGAGTCATTTGGATAGCTGATAATAATTTGTGTTGATCATTCAGTCAAAGGTAAACTTTGCTCTTTGATTTACGTGTTAACTCTATCAAAGAGAGAGTTGGATCTCTGACGTGATCAACTATCCTTAACTTAGGCTGATTTAATATTTTAAATACTTGTGAGGGATAATTATGTCATAATATGACTCAACAATATACTTTTATTATACATATTATATAAACGACCTAAAGACTAATGTGAATATTTCTATAATAAATAAGTATTTATTGTAGAATGAATTTTACACTTTAATGCTTCCGAATGTTTATATAAGTTCATTGATCTTTAGTTCATCGAGTATTTTTTTTGGCTATATTGATGAGTTTTGCTATCAATGCAATGTTTATATATAAAATCAAGCTTTTCGAGCCGAACTCAAGCTTATTTCAATATTACTCGAGCGGGTCTCAAGCATGAATGATTAAAGCTCGTCGAGCTCAAATCTACTTTAAATTTTTAGGAGATAACTGTTTTCAGCCACTTTAATGCGCCAGATTTTATATAACATTTTATTTATTAAACATAAAGTTTGAGGTTACGTGAATAAATAAGTCTAGCAAATCACAAGAAAACAAGAATTAGAATTTCATCAAACAACTTGAAATAAACATATCTGAAGCTATTAGAGCACAAGGTATGGTAGCCATTTAACATGTCATTCGTCGTGCCATTTGTGAGCCACCATACCGGCCAACATGCCAAAGTTGAGCCAAATGAATTTGAGTTAGTGAAATGGCTCAAGCCATTGGTAACTTTTGTGTTTTTTCTTATTTTTTATTTTGTGTATTGTGAGTATGTGAGTATTTTTAGTGGGGTTTTTTGTGGGACCCAATAACATGTTAGTGGTGTGTTATGAGGGAGGGTATTTGAGTGATTGGTGTGTTATTGGGGAAGGGATGACGTGGTGCTGAGTTGGCATACGGATAACATGTTAAACGTCAACACGATACCTAGTGCTCTTATAAGGAAACCTAAAATATATTATTGCCGCAAGTACAAAATAGGGAATATAGATGTAGCACGTCGCAAAATTATTATCCAATCAATCGAGCCCCACAATACGTATGTTCTTTACCTAATGACAATATATTATTTCATGTGATCTTAGACTAGTGGTAATAAGGTATTATCATGCGTTTTTATTCTACATGGCACATCATACAACGAGTCTTTATTAGTAGCTATGCTCACACGAGGAGTCTTTGGTCAAAAAATAGAGATGTGGGTCTTGGAAAGACCGACTTGTGAAAGAATGATGTTGGTTTTTGTGAGGTATATTTGTGTTTAAGTGAAATATGTTTGAGTTGGGAAATTAGTTGTCTTATTACACCATGATGATTGTGATAAAAAAACTGATATTACATTGAGTTGACGACTATAATGTTAATTACTATTACCACTAGCCTTAGATCATTCGCAATGCTTTTCCACTAGCTTTTACCATCTTCTTGTTATCAATTTTATTCATTTTTAATTGTCAAGAAGTTATACTTATAAAACACCACAATGGTAAAAAGCTTTTAACAATAGCTTTTTGGAATGGAATGCAAGAGTAGCTTAGCGTATACCTTCATTTAAATAATAGTGTAAGACAAAGCTCCAAAATTTTGAAGAATTAAAAGTCTTGGCAAAAAGCTTTTGAAAAAGCTCATATATGCAATGCAAAATGTCTTTCAAAAACTTTACAAAACAGTGAAAAGCTGTAGAAAAAATGTTGCATTATGGATGCTTTTATGAAATACCATATATTTTGGCAGCTAAAAGTTTGTATTTAACTTCAAAAATAACAAAAGACAAATTTTGATTCAATTATTCCCGAGTACTAATAAAGGAAAATGGATATTCATACCTTTCAAAATAGATTTCTATTTCTTTACTTTTTTTATTAAATTTTTTATTCTTTTCATTTTTTATAATTTATTTTTATAAAACTACAAAATAGAAAGTACAAAACGTTGAAATATAAAGTTTGACAAATTAAAAATATTTAAAGATAACCTCTCTCCTCTAACCGTTTTCCCGCCATTTCCCACCATTAAAATTCACCTTAAACCTTCAATTCTAATCGGAAAACTCAGCGAATTTCAATTCTATTCGACTCGTATTGTTGTTGCGCTCCTTATGATCTTTTTCAATTTCATTTTTGTTGAGCCTTAAGAAAACCCCCAAATTGAGTTTTTGTTATGTTTTTTCTCATTTTTGTTATCATGACAAATAAAAAGAAACAAAGAACGTCTATTAGGAATAAGAAGAGTCCGGTGAGTTTAAATGATTATGTTGTTGGTAATCTGAGCTCTAAAAGTTCTGAGAAGATGCTGGAAGAGACAACAAAGGATACTAGGGTTATTGGAAATGGGGAAACAAGTGAATCCAGAATGGAAGACATGAATAAGGAGGGGGTAGCTGCAATTTCAATTTGTATGGAAAAGGAAGTTACCTCTAAGATGCCTGAATCATTTGTACAAACTGTAAGTAATAATGTGGATAGTGGAGTAAATGCTACTGGTAAGAAAGGAGATGAGAAGATGAATGACGAATTGAATACTGTAAGTAAATCTGTTGATAATACTGATGTTATAGATAATAATGAGAATATTGATGCAAACGTTACTAAAATTGATGCTGATGTGAATGAGAATAGTAATAACAAAGATAAAACTGGGGCATCTTATGCTAATGTGGTGAAAAAGGATGAGTTTCCAAATAATCTCATGTATATACCTACTGAAGTAAATGAAGTTGGGAATGAAGTTGTAGTGTTTGATGAAATGCTTGTGAAGAATGGAAGTGAAAGATGGATGTTAACTGCATGTGGACGGATTATTGGATATAATATGCATATTAGTGAACTGAGGTATAATATTAGAAGAATGTGGAGCAAGTTTGGTATATCTGATATAAGTGCTAGTAAGAATGGCCAATATTTGTTTAAGTTTAGGAACATTGAAGGTTTGAATGTTGTTGTAGAAAAGGGACCTTGGATGGTGAAGAATAAGCCATTGTTTATACAAAGATGGAGTGCTGATATAGGTATGCAGAGAATAGAGCCTAAAAAGGTTCCAATGTGGGTTAAGATGACTAATGTACCTCTAGAGGCTTGGAGTTTGAAGGGGATCAGTGCTCTTGCTAGTAGTTTAGGGAAACCTATGGTAATGGACACTATGACTGCATCAATGTGTTATAGAGGTGTTGGCAATCTAGACTATGCTAGAGTTCTAGTTGAAATGGATGCTGAAAAAGAGATAAAACAAGAAATTGAGGTGCAGTATAGAGATATGGAAAACAAGATTAAAGGTGTTAAGAAAATAAGTGTGTTGTATGACTGGAAACCTTTGAGATGTTCTGAATGTAAAGTGTTTGGACATGATTTTGGAAGATGTAAGCTCAATATGAATAAGAATGATGAAATGGGAATGGGTGCAGAAAAAGTAAAGGTTGCTAATGAGAAAGGAAGTCAAAAAGATAACGAGGAAGTGCATGTACAAACTCAAAGGAAAAATGAACAGCAAAATGTTGGGAATTATGTGAAGTTTGGATTATGCTGAAATTACTGGTGAAGTGTTTCTACTGAAGAAGAGTGGATTCTGCCGAAGACATAATCTGCTGAAATATAATAGATATTAGTCTGTTTCTGCGGAAGTGTTTATTCCGTGTTTAGTTTATTTAGTGTGGATATACATGAGCTTTATTAGGAAGTGATTGTGTATATCTTATTTAGTTTTATGTTTATACGTTTCTTGGGAAACGGTTTAGCGATATTGTTTAGGGTTCCTTGTCTATAAAAGGAACACATTAGAATGAGTTAGGCACCGATTGAAAAACTCAGTTTTAGTTAATATAAAGATCCATAGAGGATCACAGAGTTCTTAGTTATTTATTACTTGTGTTTATATTCCGCTGATAAATATAAGTAGTAGAGATTGTCTTTTATTGTGCTTGTGATTACATAGGCATATATAACGATCCACGAGCTCAAGATCTATCAAGGTCTGTTTGTTTCAACAAGTGGTATCAGAGCCTCGTGAGAGTCTCTACGATACTAAGGACAAGTTTTTCTGAACACCCATACAACCATAACAAAATCATCATGCCTGGTTCAGATGTTGATACTGAAATCACCAACAACCAAAACTCCACCCATCTGCAACAACTAAGTCTCTCTAATAGCAATGCTAAGTTTCCTTACCTTAAAAGGGAGGAATATGATCTTTGGGCGATGAAGATGCAGAACTGGATCTCCAACATTGATTGGAATCTATGGGAAATAGTCTTGATGGGAAACAGTTTGAAGAGAACTACCACGGATGCTACGGGTAAGATGATGAATGTTCCCCCCAAATCTGCTGAAGAGTTGCTGGCGGTTCAGAGAGAAACCAAGGTCAGAACCATTCTTCTACAAGCTATTCCTGAGGATCACTTGAGTGATTTTCACTTCATGCAAGATGCTAAGGATATATGGTTAGCAATTAAGGCAAAGTTCGGTGGGAATGAGGAGTCTAGGAGACTGAAGAAGTCCATGCTGAGACAACAGTTTCAGGACTTTCAAATCTCTGAAGAGGAAGGAATACACAAGGGCTATGACAAGTTTCACAAGATTTTAAGTCAGTTGAATCAGCTGCAGGCAAAGCCAGATAATGATGATTGTAACTCTAAGTTTATGAGGTCTTTACCTCCATCCTGGCTACACGTAAGCATAGCTTTAAAAGCTAAAGGTGGTTTGGACATGATTACGTTTGATGAGCTGTACCACAAACTTAAAGCTCTTGAACATGATGTAAGAAGCCCTTTTAGATCATCTTCTTCTGCTAGTCACACTGCATTCGTTGGAGCCTCTACTCCAAAGACAAGTTATGGTCCAAGCCCATATTCATCAACATCTTATGCTGCTCCTTCATCAAGTTCTCACTCTAAATCGAGTAACATTATGGAAGATGTTCTTGGATCCTTCTTTGCTGATTATGATCCTCAGCAGGATCTGGCTTATGAGGATTTTGATCAGGTGGACCCGATTGAGATGGAAGAGATGAAGCTGAGGTGGCAGGTGGCCATGCTTTCCATGGATATCAAGAACTTTGAGCGCAAAGCTGGCAGAAGGTTTGGATTCAAAGGACGAGATCCATCAAGGTTTGACAAGAGGAAGGTTAAATGCTTCACATGTCAACAGATGGGTCACTTCTCTAGAGAATGCAAAGACAGGAAAGCTGGTGATGAGACAAGATACTCTTCTTATCAGCAGTATCAGAAGGAGGCAGGAACTTCAAAGGGATCAGCTGCTTTGGTCACTCTTGATAGCAATGTGTCTGGAAGCAACATGAGCAGGATGATAATGATGGTCCTGGTAATGATAATGTTGGTTTGATTGCGAGCTGTACTTCAGAGGATAGGCATGATCAGATTGCCTTGATGGGCATCTCTCAGGTACAAAACTGTTTGTTTGGTTGTAGTGAGCGTTATAATACTCTCAAAGAAGCTTATGATATTTTGGAACCTAAATATAATGAATGCTATGTGGAAGTTGAAGCTTATAAACAGGCTTTAAAAACACTAGAAAGACAAAAGGTTTGGTTTCAGAAGAATCAAATAGCTTATGATGAGAAGATAGGTGTATTAGAAAGGGATCTCGAATGTGCTAAAAATGAGCTAAAATGGTCTGAGAAGTTAAGAGCAGATGTTGAGTCAGAAAATCTAGAGCTTAAGGAGAAACTTAATGAGGAAATTGCTAGGCATAAAGAATGGATAATGAATGGAAATAAGTTAGCTGGTTTTATTTATAGTAGTCAAGCTTCGAATTCTACAGTGGCTTTAGGTTTTAAGAAATATGTTGGCTTAGAAGCTAGGGATGACACACGTAAATCTACATCAGCAGGCCTAGCTAATTTTGTGAAAGAAGGTGACCTACATGCTGTACGTGGACCTATTAGAGGTGAGCACATGCCCATTGACCTTTCCATTCCTAATGACTTTGATGGATCACACCATCTGTATGGCAGAAAGTCAAGGGACTTGCCAGACCCTGATACTTCTTCTAATGACTTTGTCTCTTGTGTTAACAGTGACAAGTCCTCCAAGCAAGGGTCTACAGAGTGTGATTCAAATGACAAGTCTGACCTTCCCAAGTCTTCACCCCTTCCTGCACCCAAGACTACCAATAAGCATGTCAGAGTTGCTGCCAAGGAATCCACTTCCAAGACAGTTGCCTCTGAAGACTTGCATTTTAATTCTTTGCATAATAGTACTGTTAAAAACAATTCTTTTCATGGTTTTGGTTTGAATACTTCTGCTTGTAATAATACATCTTTTGGTTTGAATAAATCTTCTAATCAGAAGAAATGTTTTGTGTGTGGAAGTAAATTTCATTTAATTAAGGATTGTGATTATCATGAGCAAAGGATGAGTAGGTGTGGTGATTCTAGGAAATCTAGACCAATGTGGACCAATGTTAATGATATACCACCTTATGTTCCACAAGCACTTATACCAATACTCCTTTTTCTTGGAGGAAACCAGTTGTAAAACCATATGTTCAACCAACCAGTGAATATTTTAAAAATGGTTTTTGGCCTAGATATGTTAACCCTATGACTGATGGGAAAGGGTACTGGGATGCTGCTGTAAAGACCTCAGCAGGTTGTTCTTGGAATAAACAGGGACCTAAGTTTCAATGGAAACCCAAGAACAATAGTGGATCTTATACTTCTACATGGCACAACTCATATGATCCACAAGGCAGGTTCAAGTCAGCAATGACTTGAGCCTCCATAGTGTACTAATTTTCTGTATATTTTTGTTGTTGTTGTAGGATCATCCCCTTAAGCATAAAGATGTTGGAATTGTTGACAGTGGTTGTTCTAGAAGTATGTCAGGAAACAGGGATATGATGCATAACTTTGTACCCATTGAAGGAGGAGGCAATGTAACCTTTGGAGGAAGTGATGGCAGAATTACTGGGAAAGGGACCATCAAAACACCTCAGCTGGACTTTGAGAATGTATATTATGTCAAGGAACTTCAACACTTCAATTTGTTTTCAGTCTCACAAATCTGTGACACCAAGAACAAAGTACTCTTCACAGAGGATGAATGTCTTGTGCTATCTAAAGACTTCAAACTCCCAGAAGAAACTTTAATTCTGCTGAAAGTTCCTCGTAGTCACAATCTTTATACATTCAACTTAACTAATGTCAAACCAGCAGGTGACTTAACGTGTTTGGTGGCTAAAGCATCTGTGGATGAGTCCACCAAATGGCACAGAAGGATGGCCCATGTCAACTTCAAGACCATAAACCAGCTCTCTAAACTGGGCCTTGTTCAAGGTCTTCCTTCCAAAGTTTTCACCAATGATCATAACTGTGTTGCATGCAACAAAGGAAAGCAGCACAGAGCCTCCTACAAAGGTGTTCCTGTTACGGCAGAAAGCATTATTTCTGAACCTCTTCAGCTGCTTCATATGGATCTGTTTGGTCCAACTCATGTGAGAAGCATTGATCATAAATATTTTTGTCTGGTGATCACTGATGGATATAGCAAATTTTGTTGGGTATTCTTTCTAAGGACCAAAGATGAAACATCTGGTCTGTTGACAGACTTTGTTACCCTTATTGAAAATCAGTTGAACAAAAAGGTGAAAGGCATTAGGTGTGATAATGGGACAGAGTTCAAGAATGCAATACTTATAGAACTCTGCAGGTCAAAGGGAATCAAACGGGACTATAGCACTCCAAGAACCCCTCAACAAAATGGGGTGGCAGAAAGAAAAAATAGGACCTTAATAGAGGCTGCAAGATCAATGCTAGCAGACTCTAAACTTCCAACCATGTTTTGGACTGAAGCTGTTGGTACAGCTTGTTATGTACTCAATAGAGTGTCTATTACTAGACCACACCTTAAAACACCATATGAACTTCTTTTTGGGAAAGTTCCTGTTATTCATTACCTTAAACCGTTTGGCTGTCAAGTGACAATTTTGAATACAAGTGATCCGTTGGGCAAATTTGATGAGAAAGCTGATGATGGTTATATTGTGGGGTATTCTGCTCATAGTAAGGCATACAGGGTTTACAATGTATCTGCTAAGAAGATTGAGGAGACACTGAATCTGAGGTATCTAGAAGACAAGCCTAATGTTCAAGGACAGGGTCATGTTTGGTCATTTGACCTTGATTACTTGACTGATTACTTGGGTTATTCTAGACATATGGCTAATCAAAATGCAGATTCTCAAGCATCTCCAACTACTAGTGCAGAAACTTTGGATGCTCATTCTGACAGTGGGTCTGAAGATGATGAACAACCCATTGTAGTGCCTTCCTTCTCCCCTAACAATTTTGTAGGTGACACTTCTAAAGATTATACTGATGTGGGTGAAGATGAATTATATTATGCTGAGGACCTTGCCAGACTGAAGAAACAAGAATATACAGCTAGTTTAGAAGCTGAGAGGAATGTTGCAGATAGTACAAGTGAAGCCATCAGTGGAAAAGTCAATTCTACTGAAAGTGATTCTGTTTCTCATCACCTCTCCAATTCGGCTGAAAGACATGTTGACTCTACTCCTATTTCTACTAGAGTGTCAACAGACCTTAGAGAACCTTGTACAAGGTTTCCAAAACCTTCAGATCTTGGTCATCATCAACCTAAAGCAGGAATCTTCAACACACCTTCCTATGATACTGACTTTGAACCTACTGTGACTAATCTTGATTCCTCCATTGATGTCAACACCACTACTACTACAAGGATCAACAATGTTCATCCACAGTCTAATATTATTGGTGATCCTAATGCACCTGTTAGAACAAGAGGTACTGTGGCGCGTTCTAAATATGGTCAGGTGGCTTTTATCTCTTATGTCTCAAATCAGCAGAGAGACAATCACACAGACTATGAACATTGTTTGTTTGCTTGTTTTCTCTCACAAGTGGAACCAACCAGTGTTACTCAGGCTCTTGAAGACTTAAGTTGGCTTGAAGCAATGCAGGATGAGATGCAACAGTTTCAAAATCAGCAGGTTTGGATATTGGTACCACTACCTGATGGTAAGTATGCTATTGGGACTAAATGGATTCTGAAGAATAAGAGAGATGCTCGAGGTGTTGTCATTAAAAACAAAGCCAGATTAGTTGCACAGGGGTATAGACAAGAGGAGGGGATAGATTATGATGAAGTATTTGCACCTGTGGCAAGAGTTGAGGCCATACAGATTTTCTTAGCTTATGCATCCTATATGGGTTTTATGGTCTATCAAATGGATGTTAAAGGAGCCTTCTTGTATGGTGAAATTGAAGAGGAGGTGTATGTCACTCAACCTAAAGGATTTGAAGATCCAGATCATCCCAATCATGTTTATAAGGTAGTCAAAGCTCTCTATGGACTACATCAGGCACCCAGAGCCTGGTATGCTAGGCTCTCTACATTTCTTCTGAAGCATGGTTATAGAAGAGGTGCAATTGATAAGACTCTTTTCCTTAAGAAGAATTCCACTGACATTATTCTTGTGCAAGTGTATGTGGATGACATTATTTTTGGATCCACAAAGGAAGCTTGGTGCAGGGAGTTTGAGGAGCTTATGAAGGGAGAGTTTCAGATGAGTGCCATGGGAGAGATGACTTTCTTTTTGGGTCTTCAAGTTCAGCAGAAACCTGATGGTATCTTTATCAGTCAGGACAAATATGTGAGGGACATCTTGAAGAAGTTTGGTATGGAGGGTGTAAGGACTGCCACTACACCTTATGAAGCTCCAAAGACAAAGACCAACAATGAAGCTGATCCACTTGTGAATGTTCATTTGTACAGGTCCATGATTGGCTCTTTGATGTATTTAACAGCTTCAAGGCCTGATATTACTTTTGCTGTGAGTGTTTGTTCATGACATCAAGTTACTCCACTGACTTCTCATCTCAATGCTGTTAAGAAGATCTTTAAGTACCTCAAAGGCCAACCTCTTCTAGGTCTTGGTACCCAAAAGAGTCTCCTTTTAAGTTGGAAGCTTATAGTGATAGTGACTATGCTGGTGCTAATCTGGATAGGAGGTCCACAACTGGAGGTTGCCAATTCCTTGGAAAGAGATTGATTTCTTGGCAATGCAAGAAACAGACTATTGTGGCTACCTCATCTACTGAAGCAGAGTATGTTGCTGCTGCAAATTGCTGTGGACAGGTTCTTTGGATTCAAAATCAGTTGTTGGATTATGGGTACAATTTCATGAACACAACAATTTTTATTGATAATCAAAGTACCATATGCATTGTTAAAAATCCAGTTTTTCACAGTCGAACAAAACATATTGAAATCAGGCACCACTTTATAAGAGATGCATATGATAAAAATTTGATAAATGTGGTCAAAATTCATACTGATGATAATGTGGCAGATTTGTTAACAAAGGCTTTTGATGGACCAAGGTTTCAACACCTTGTGGTCCATATCGGTATGCTTAACCCTTAACTGCAAAGGTTAAGGGGAGGCATAGGCCTCAGGGGAGGCATATGCCTCAGGGGAGGATTTGTGTATAACTTTGCATTTTGCTTTGTAATTTTGTATATCTGTTACTAACCAGCTAATGTAATCTTAGTTTGTGTTTCTTTGTTGTTTTGTGTTTGTCTCTGTGTTTGTTTTGTTTTGCAGAGTGTCTGTTCTGTTCAGTTGGGATATGGTCAAGAAAGCTTAAGCTTGTTTCTACTGAATTCAAAGTGCTGAAGAGAGTCATTTGTTTCCTCTGAAGATGATGTACTGAAGTTATACGATTCATTCAAAAGAAGTACTGAAGCAAATTGAGCAAATGGTTCATTCATTCATTCAAGAAACTGTTTACATCTTACAGCTTACAGAGTACTAATAACATCAAATGCATCTTCATGATCTACTAATCCTAATCTATTACATATCATCTATTCCAACATCTAACAGGCTGTTGGATATGCATGATCGCTCACATCTTTCACACTAAATGCTGGATATGCATTTGTGAAGTCTTGCATAACCACCCATTCATTCTATCTTGATGGCTGGAGATACATGACCAGTATGACGAAGATGCTAAGGATCAAAATGGAGAGGATGGATTGATGCAAACGTTGATGATGACAATGACCACATATGATGATGGAGAAAAACAATGTGTCCTTTGTGCTTCATCTATTTATTTCAACCAAAATGCAATCCATCTACCCTCCTTAAGTTCTTCCCTTATACGATATGTGATGATGCACCAAAACCTGATGCAGAAATACCAAGAACCACCTCTCTATCTTTTGGAAGTGGTGGATTTTTGGCTCGTGGCCTTCGTTGAGGCTGAGGTGCTGGGGGTTGGGAGTAAGATGTTCTCTCCTTATAGGAGTCATCAGAATCATCTGCAGATTCACTTGGATTCACTACACTTTCATCTTCTGATGAAGGGAGAAAGGGTGATTTCTTTGGTCGTGGATATGGCTTTGGAAAGTAATGAAGCCATGGATTGGTATCTTCACTTGATGATGAAGATGATGATGAGGATGATGTTGTGAGATCTATGATCTCAGGTTTGGTACTCATGGTTTATTATGGCTAATTTTGGAGTATTGGTGGAATTAGGGTTTGGAAGGATATTTGGGGGTTTTTGATGAAGAGGTATATGTGCATTAGGATTGTTTTATAGACGGTTTCAAGTGGTGATGAGATTTAATGCAAGTGGGTGAAACAGTAAAAAGATATTTACTGAAGCTTCTTGAATAAGTAATCTGTTTCTGCTGATTGTTCTACTTCAGCAGAATGGTTTCCATTTCTACCGAAGTTAAAAGTGAATATGAGTAAAAGTAGAAGTCTACGTCATCCTTGGTCAACTTTGACCAAAATTGGGAAATTTCTATTTATTCTCTACTGGCATATATTCATCCCTTTTTAAGTGATTCGCTTATTACTCTCATTCAAAACACTTCCATTTGTGCAAATCGTAACCCTAATTTTCAAAATCTTTAATGGCGCTTCAATTCAAACATGATCATAATAAGGTCGCTTTTCTGGGAACTGCTCGGGGAGATGAGTTGTATAGGCCGATGATTGCATTCTTACAGAGATCAAAGATTCAGTATGCTTTAACGCATTCTCCAAATGCTATATATGAATCCTTGGTTACTCAATTTTGGGCGTCGGCTATGAAAAGAAGTGATACTGAGATAGTTGCAAGGGTTGATGGAAGAGAGTATGTGGTGACAGAGGAATTGATCAGAAGACAACTTCGTTTGGATGATGAGAATGGAGTTTATCATTCTGATGCTACGATGGTACTTGAAGGGCTTAGAGCGTTTGGATATCAAGGAACAAGGACTGATATGTGGTTAAAAAATTAGCTTTGTCCTATGTGGAGGTTTTTGGTTCATACTTTGCTTCAGTGTGTAAGCAATAAGTCTGGAGGATGGGATCAGTTTTCAACTCAATTGGGATGTGGTATTATTTGTCTATCTAAGGGTTTGACTTATAATTTTTCTAAGTTTATTTTCGATAATATGATTGAGAATATAACTAGGAAAAAGGGCAAGTTTTTGATGTACCCTAGGTTTTTACAGATGATATTGAATGTTTCTACCAACACCCAAGCTTTTTATCCCATAGGTGTTTTAACTTCTAAGTTATTTGCTTCGATGAGAACTAAATTTGAAGGGACACATTTTCCTTTATTAGCTGCCATGTTGCCTCAGGAGAATGAGACTGCTGATGAGGTTAATGTTGTTATTTTACCTTCTTCCAATACTACTGATGGTAATCTTTCAGTTGATGTTGATGAGGGCCCTTCTGCTGTTGCTGAGGCATCCATACATTCACCTAGATCATGTCCTAGTCGATCACCTACACAAGTTTCTATTGATGAGGTTCAGGTTAATATTGATGAGGTTCAGGTTGATATTGATAGATTGCCTACACCGAGTCCTATTAGGAATCCATTTGGTGAAGGATGTTCTAATGTTGATCAGGTTAATGTTACTCCTGAACGGTCAACTGAAATTCCAATTACAACTGAGCAATCAGTTGATGCTGATGAGGATCCTATTACACTTACCTCATTATATGCTCTGATGAACAAGCTTGCAGGTGAGGTGACTGATCTTAAGAAAGAACTTGCAGAGACCAAGTCTATTCTTGGTAATAAGATTGTGGAATTGGAAACTAAAGTTGAGAACTTGGAAGAATTACTGAGTCAGAGGAGTAAAAAGAGAGTTCTGGTTTCTCCTGAAGAGGAGGATGAAGAAAATCTTCATGCATCCCTTGGAATCTTGGCTGATGCAGCTCTTACATCTGATGTTTCTTCTCCTCTTGTTGAATCTTCAAGGAACAAGGTGCCTATTATATTTGCTAGAAAAAGAAGAAGACAATATTTGAATAAGGTATCTGCTGACACTTCAAAGGAGCCAAACGTGGTTGATGCATCTGCTGATGTTCTAATTGAGGAGGTTGTTTCTGATCATGGTCAAACCTCATCTTTACAAGAACAACCAACTGTTTCACCTTCAGCAGATGATGATGAAGTTTTTATAGTTGGAAGAATGTATAAGTTGAATTCTTCTTCTGAAGTTTTCTCTACACCTGTTGAGGAATTTTCTCAACCTGTTTCTTCTGATGTTGATTTAGTTGTTCCTTCTGAAGCTCAAATTGGTTCTGATGAGGAATCTTCTGACAAAGTAAAGGAAGCTGTGATTGATGATATGATTGGTTCAGGACTGGTAACTGCTGAAGAAAAACAAGCTCAAGCTAGGCTGTTTGCTGATTATGAGAATATGCAGAAGAGTCGTGTTGTTGCTAAATTTCTTCAAGATCAGTCTGATTCTAATTTGTCTCCTGAAAGAAAATTAGCGCTTGATGCATTACTTCCTAAGATCACTGATGATCAATGGGATGCTTATACTACTCAAGGAGCATCTGATCCAAATCTTGCAAAACTTATATTAGGAGCATCTTTTGATAATGAGAATTTTGCGGATCAAATGGTGGCTCTTGGTAATCTACGGAAGCAAGAAGCGGCTGCAAAGAGGAAAGCTCTTATTGCTCAAAGATATCAAGCTAAAAGAGACAAACCCATGACTATAGTTCAGAAGAGGAATCATATGCAGAGAGTTGTAAAGAATCATAGTTCTACGATTTATAATTCTGGCATGTCAATGAAGCAAATCTGTGCTTTGTCTGATGATGCTTTGATCAGAAAGTATAATATGATTATGAAGCTTTCTTCATCTGGTTCTACTTCTTCTTCTCAATTGGAAAGCATTGCTTCAATGTCTGATGTTCCTAAAGCAAAGAGACATAAAACTGTTGAGATAGTGGATAATTTTGATGATGTTTTGCCTCTGGTGATCTCTCCAGTTGTTACTTCTGACACAACTTCTTTAGCTACTCCTTCTTCTGATGTGGTTGTTTCTGCTGAATCTTCTTTGATTTCTTCTGAAGCGTTGCCAAGTGTGGATTTGGGTAACTCATTGGGTCAGGATGATGCTGTAAAGATTGATACAGATACAATTGTTGGTAAGAGGCAGAAAAGTTTGGTTAAAAGGAGTTCTGTCAGATTGGCTAGAAAACATTCTTCTAAGAATACTGCTTTAGATCTCAAGGCTGATGAGTCAACATTTATTAATGTTGGACCTATTGAGGCTTTTCCTGAGGGAACTCATGTGGTATTGGTCAATTGGAAAGCTGGAAAGCTTAACACTGTTTATAGGCTGGATAATACTGTTCTTCAGTTCAACTTCTTGAAGGACATCTTTCATTTGGTGAATAGACATGATTTGAAGATGCTGTATGAACATGTTACTCAGTATTATAAGTTTCATCCAGCAACGGGTTCTGGTTTATATTTGTTGGGTGATCTTCAGGTCTTGTTTGATTCTTATTCTCCAAATGGTAAAGGGTATTCTATTTGGAAGAATTCACATAAGTGGGAGATTGAGAGCTGGAGATTTTATCCTCTGCCTTGTGTTCATGTGGTTCAGACCACTTGTGGTATGATTTTGTGTATGCTATCGGATAAGCTCTATCCTTTATCGGTTACTTTTATGGAACGGTTGCTGAGACAGAAGTTGGAAGTGCCTCCTAATCCAGTTGGCAATGATGAGCTTCATGCTTCTCAATGTGTTGGTTTGATTAAAAATCAGCTTCTGTCACATAAAGGTTCATCTTGATTGTAATATTTTGTAATCTTTGTTTTCTTTATTTCTTAAGTTAAAAAAAAAAATGTTTTTGGGTTTCTCTAACTTTTTCTGCAGGTTTGTTGTATACTTTTGTTGGTTCTTGACTCACCAGATATACCTTGTGTATGTCAAAGAGTTAGCTAGTCCAAAGGGTACAGCTTTGGTAAAGACACATCAAATCTGTTGATAGCTGTAATGGTTTGCTAAAAATCATAGGGTATGCAACCACCCATGCTTAATTGCTGAGTGTTGTATGGTCATCAATTCACCATGGTTTATTCCTTTTTGGAATCCAATAATTGACTAGCCCAAATGTATATGGCTTGTAGTAAAGGCAGTGGCATTCCATATTTGGTTATCAATTCACCAATTCTAAGAATTGACTAGTCCTGAGCAAACGGCTACAGGTAAAGACATTTCAAATCCGTTTATATGGTTGCTGGTTTGCCAATAAAGCAGATGGTTATCAGTGTACCATAGTTTACGAACTTAAACATATGGCTACTCCAGTAGTGATGGCTATTGGTAAAGAGACATCAAATCCATTATTTTCAATGATTCACCTCTCACAGGAGTTTACACACCTGGATGTGATGAGAATAGTATGAAACTAATTTGTTTTGATGTACCTATTGTCATTTGTTGCTGCAAAGATATGGTGTTTCAGAGTTTCTTCATCACAGAGATGTTCTTATTTGGATTCTTTGCTGTTGTTGTTCGTGCCCAATCCTCTGGTGCTGTAAGATCTATCAAGAAACTGGAACTTAACCAAGTCAAATTCCAGTTTAGGGGAGGATTGTTGGGAATTATGTGAAGTTTGGATTATGCTGAAATTACTGGTGAAGTGTTTCTACTGAAGAAGAGTGGATTCTGCCGAAGACATAATCTGCTGAAATATAATAGATATTAGTCTGTTTCTGCGGAAGTGTTTATTCCGTGTTTAGTTTATTTAGTGTGGATATACATGAGCTTTATTAGGAAGTGATTGTGTATATCTTATTTAGTTTTATGTTTATACGTTTCTTGGGAAACGGTTTAGCGATATTGTTTAGGGTTCCTTGTCTATAAAAGGAACACATTAGAATGAGTTAGGCACCGATTGAAAAACTCAGTTTTAGTTAATATAAAGATCCATAGAGGATCACAGAGTTCTTAGTTATTTATTACTTGTGTTTATATTCCGCTGATAAATATAAGTAGTAGAGATTGTCTTTTATTGTGCTTGTGATTACATAGGCATATATAACGATCCACGAGCTCAAGATCTATCAAGGTCTGTTTGTTTCAACACAAAACAAGAGTGTTCCTAAAAGAAACTTCAATTACCCTCTTTATAAGCAACAAGAGTATAGAAGGAAGCCAGTTAATGAGGAAAAAAAGGGTAATTGGAATACTGGTACAGCTGGAACAAGGAAGATGTGGAATTTAAGAGAAAAGGAAGCAGAGGAAATGAGGAAATCAGCCAACAAATACTCAATTCTTGATTCACTTCCAGATGATGATGATCAAGAGTTGAGAATTCTGAAAGATAGGATTGTTGTGGATCAGTATTTGAATAAAAACTTACAACCAACTCCATCTGAAGCAGCCAATTGGACTCCTGATATGAGGAAGTATCATAAGGAAAAAAGTAAAGAGATAAATGAGGATGAAGCTAGTAAAAATAAGGATGCAGATATTAGTGAAGATGTTGTTAATGAAGCAGGGGGTATAGCTAAGTCAATGGAGGTGAATGAGATTATGGGGGCGAATGGTCAGTTGTTTAATGATGAATGATATGGATTTGAAAATAGGTGTATGGAACATAAGAGGTATGAATACAGTAGATAAACAAAGAGAAGTAAAACATTTAATCTCTAGTGAGAAGTTGAAGATTTGTGTTATTCTGGAAACAAGATTGAGAAGTAATAAGTTACATAAAACATGTGATAAAGTCTTTCAAGATTGGGAATGGGATTCAAATATGCAGTGTTGTACTAAAGGATGTAGGATAACATTAGGATGGGATGGGCATGAAGTTAGTATACAAGTTTTGAACAAAACTAGTCAATCCATGTTCTGTGTCATTAGAGCTAATCAATACAAAATAAATTGTTACTACACCTTTGTGTATGCTGCTAATGAAGGAGGAGATAGAAGGAACTTATGGAAAGAATTACATCAGAATAGTAGATTTGCTAATGGTAATCCATGGGTTATAGCTGGGGATTTTAATGTAACTCTTAGCCTTAATGAACACTCTAATGGTGGATCTACTATGACAGCTGATATGGTGGAGTTTCATGAACGTGTTAATAAGATTGAAGTGGAAGATATTTGTAAGACAAGTCTGCATTTTACTTGGACAAAGAATCTGAAGAAATTCAAAGCTGGTAATATGACTGGAATTCTTAAAAAGCTTGATAGAGTGATGGCAAATGATGAGTTCATTAAGCAATTTCCCAGAGCTGCTGCCAAATTCTTACCTTATATAATTTCTGATCACACTCCAGTTGTTTTATGTATTTCAAAAGGTATTAAAAAACAGAAGAAAGCTTTTAGATTTGAAAATTCCATCACTGGAAAGAAGGAGTTCATTGATATAGTTAAAAAAGGATGGAGTAATGAGGTGGAAGGGAATTTTATGTATAAAGTAGTGAAGAAGTTAAAAAGTTTAAAAGCTCCTTTGAACAAGTTAGCTTGGTGCAATGGCAACCTGTCCAAAAGAGTTGAAAGTCTAAGAAGTCAAATTCAAACTGCTATTGATCTTGATCCTCAAAACCATCATCTAAGATCAATTGAAGCTAAGCTTGTTGAAGAATTCATTGATGCAGAATTAGATGAGGAAAATCTTTTGAGCCAGCAGGCTAAAATCAAATGGCTGAGTGAAGGAGATAAAAATTCTAGTTTCTTTCATAAAGTTCTTAAAGGAAGGGCCCACAGAAGTAAAGTCTTTTCTTTATGTGATGAGCAGGGGATAAGATTTGAGGGAGATCAAATTCCCCAACTGTTTTTGAAGCATTTTATGAAGTTTCTTGGTGAAAGTCATGAGGTACAAGATATTGATAGTAATGGTCTGTTTGTGAATAAACTGAGTAATGAAGAAGCTATGGGCATGATCAGTAATGTTACTTGTGAAGAAATCAAAAGAGCTTTATTTGAAATTGATGATGCAAAAGCACCTGGGCCAGATGGTTTTTCTGCGGCTTTCTTCAAAAAGGCATGGAGTGTTATTGAGAATGAATTTTGCTGTGCTATTAAAGAATTTTTTTCCTCAGGAAAGTTACTTGGAGAGATTAATGCAACCCTTGTAACTCTTATCCCAAAAGTTCCAACTCCCAACAAAGTTTCTGAATTCAGGCCAATTGCTTGCTGCAATGTTCTTTACAAATGTATCAGTAAGATCATCACCAATAGAATTAAGCATGTTTTGGGTCATTTGGAGCAACCATAGTGCTTTTATCCCTGGAAGGCAAATCCAGGATAACATTCTTTTGACTCAAGAGATTATGAAATGCTATAATAGAAAAAGTGGTCCTAAGAGAGTTGCTTTCAAAATTGACCTTCAGAAAGCTTATGACACAATTGAATGGAGATTTCTTAAAAGTATTCTTGTTGGATTTGGATTCCATGAGAAGATGATTCATTGGATAATGCAGTGTGTTACAACCACTGCATTTACTTTAAGCATCAATGGTGATAGAGTGAGATATTTTAAAGGTGGTAGAGGATTGAGACAAGGAGATCCTGTATCTCCATATTTGTTTACACTTGTTATGGAAATATTCTCCTTAATGTTAAATAGACAGATCAATAGTGAAGAAGAATTTCAATAGCACTTTGGTTGCAAGAAGAACAAGTTATCTCATGTCTGTTTTGCTGATGATCTTCTTGTTATGTGCCATGGAGATCCAAGCTCAGTGAATGTGATCAAAAGAACTCTTGAGGAATTTAGCAGTTGTTCAGGTCTGATCCCTAATCAAACTAAAAGCACTGTTTATTTTGGAAGTATCAATGCAGAGGAAAGGGAAGCTATTAAACTGATTCTTCCTTTTGCTGAGGGGAGATTACCTGTAAAATACTTAGGTGTTCCTTTGATTGCTAAATTATTGGGGGTAACAGAATGTAGCTGCCTATTGGAGAGGATCAAGAAAAGAATTAACAACTGGAGAAATAAGTTTTTGTCTTATGCTGGTAGACTTTCGCTCATTGCTGCAGTTCTTGAATCTATTCATGTATATTGGTCATCAGTTTTCTTAATTCCAGCTACAACCATTAAGGAGATAAACAAGATTCTAAAGGGATTTCTTTGGCACCAAGGTGAGTCTTCTAAAGGGAAAGCTAAAGTTGCTTGGGATACTATTTGTAGACCTAAAGATCAGGGTGGCCTGGGTCTTAAGGATTTGCAAATATGGAATGAGGCTATGTTGGCCAAGCATATCTGGAATATTGCTATTAAAAAAGATACTTTATGGACTCAATGGGTGCAAGCAGTGAAATTAAGAGGCAAAAGTATTTGGGAGATAAATATTGAGGATGGGGATAGTTGGGGTTGGAAAAATCTTCTCAAGATTAGGGACAAAATAAAAAACCATGTCAAATATCTGGTTAAAAATGGTAGAGATATCTCAATGTGGTATGATAATTGGAGTGAGATAGGTCCTTTGATTCAATACATTACCCATAGAGATATATATGATGCTAGACTTCCATTGAATATTAAGGTTAGTGATATGATGCAAAATGGGAAATGGAAATGGCCTCAAGATTGGTATGAAAAATTTCCTCCAATCACTAGCATTGAAGACCCAACTGTCCAGAATGATTGTTGTGATACATTGTGTTGGATCAGTAAGAATGAGGAAAAAGTTAGATTTTCTGTCAAAACTGCAACCACTGATTTGAGTACTGAAGTGCAAAAAGTAAGCTGGTGGAGATTGATCTGGTATGCACAATGTATTCCCAAGCATTCTTTCATTTTCTGGTTAGTTATACAAAATAGATTAAGTACTCAAGATAAGATGGCAAAATGGGGTCTATACATAGTTAATAGATGCCCTTTATGTCAAAATGCTAATGAGGATCTTCAGCATTTGTACTTCCAATGTAAATTTTCATCTGAGGTATGGAGCAAAGCAAAGGATATGGTTGAGATCAATTGTGAGGAAAGTAATTGGCAAGACCTGATTCATAATCTTGCTCATGATTGTGTGAATAAGAACATTGGATGGGTTGTTAAAAGATTGACTATTGCAGCATGTATCTATTTCATTTGGCAAGAGAGAAATGGCAGGATCTTTAAAGATGTACATAACAACAGCAATGAGATCTACAATAGAATTGTGGAAGATGTTAAGTACAAGCTAAAAGGGATAACTGTGAAAGATAGTCTGAATGTGAGAAATGTGGAAGCTAAATGGAAGATTAAATGCAAAAGATTGGGAAGTAAAGATTGAGCATGGATATATGCTTATGGATTGTATTTCTGCTGTATAGCTTTGATGCCTAAATCACTCTTTGAAGATCTGTTTGATGACTGCAGGGGTGTTTTGGCCAGAAATGACTAAATGCAGTCTTGGTTTTTTTTTACCATAGTAGACTCAGTTCTTTCCTTAATAGATCTTGAGGTCTATGTTTTAAACTCTCTACATATTGATGGCCTTGTACCTTGGATTCTTTTTTGATTTTTTCCTCTACTAAGCTTCAATAACAGTTTCATTAGGCCTTTGTTAGGTAAATGAAACTGTATTATTAAGCTTTCTAGGGAAATTTCTTAATAAAAGTCCATAAAGTAGGTTTCCAATGTGTGTTGGGTAAGAGAGTTTGGAGGGCAGTGTATGTAGATAGGAATAGTGAGGAGTGAAAGATGAACCTACTTGGTCCTATCTATACACTGCCATAGGAGGTAATGGTGGTACTCACTGTAAGGTGTGTGTTCCCATCTATGTGAAGCCATTGTAGTAAATGGAAATGTAGCATAGTTGGTATGGCCCTTACTGGTGGAGAGGTTATGGATGCCTAGTGATGCCAAGCTCTCCTTCTGCCTTGGTTATTGTGGTGGCAGGTTGAATGATCAAGGTGGAGAGAGTTTGGAAATGTAGCTAGATGGTTATGGTGCAATTAAGGTGAATCTTATAAAGACTGATAGATTGATTGGTGAGATTGATTCTTGTTTCACTGAGATGCAGGATGTATAGTTCTTTTTTTCAGTTAAGTATGATGTACTATCAGATATATGTGTTTGTCTGATATAGTTGTGATATAAGAAATGTTCTCTGTTTTTGGGTTCTGTCCAAAACAGAGTATATATAGATTTGCTTTGTACAAGTGTTTGGAGCTAATAATATATTTCACCTTTGCGCAAAAAAAAAAAAAAAAAAAAAAAAAATTAAAGATAAAAAAATTGAAAAAAAAAAAGAAAAGAAAAAGAAAACTGTCTTACAATATATGGAATAAAAAGTAAATCAAATGTGTAAAAAATAGACAAGATGTGTAGAAAATAAGCCGGACGTATGTATAACAACACATGCTAATAAAATAAAGTAGAATAAATACCGAGCAATTACTTCCGAGTATTTGTTAATGTTCACACTCCCATCAACCATGTTATTTTCCAACTTACCATTTTAATATCTCAAAATGGTTATTAATTTTAAGTTACAAGCTATCAAAAAGCTTTATAAAAATAAAAATAAAATCCTATTGATAACAAAATGATTCATTCAATATAGCAGGTTGTTTATAAATGTATCGAACAACAATATTGAAACAAAGAGAGTTATAGAACTTTATGCTTAAAAAATGAAAAATCTAACATGATAAAACGTTTATCGTTCAACAGTTGTCGTATTCATTAAGAATACGGTATATAATGTGTGATTATAAACCAAATACACCAACGTGTGTGTTGTTCGAGCTGTTAAGAAAACCAAAAATATGGACTTAATTAAATACAACCTACACCTAACAATACCAATCATTACCAAAACGATTCTTGTTTACATAGTCAAATGATTTCATACGTAACAACGACACCCTTATGTTATTTAATTGCATTTCTTTATATAGTAGTTGTTAGTATTGTCATAAATTGATTCATTCAATATGTCAATTGTTATACCAGTAACGATAACTGTCACGATGACGAATGGCCAGAATACGTTTGGAGTTTAGTAATGTAGTCAGTTTTGAGTAATGGAGATAGGAAAGGGTCATCATCAGTGTTTTATGACTCGAACAGACAATGAGGCTGACTATATGTCTAGTTAATGGCATGATTATCATGCCAAATTGATCGACGTTAGTGATATAAGACAAATTTGTAACAAATTTAAAGACGGAAAGTAATCCCACGTAGAGAAAGGTGTACGGAACCAAAGATTGGCGTTCAAGGGCACGCGTAGAACTAGATAACGATGTAAAGAAGCCTTTCGACAAGCCAACCTTTTGATCTTTATTTTGGTTCTCTTTATGTCAAAACTACTTTATATATAAGTAACCTTTTTGAGTTAATTTCTTAATGTGGAAACATGAATTATTATACAATCATATACAGTACCATTTCACTTTACTTAAGTGTGGATCTAAAATATCAAAATGAACCAAAAGTAGGTTCAATAAAATGAAACCATTACCTATGATTCTGTGAACATTGACAGTAACAAAACCCTTAAAAGCCCATGGCTGATCATCCTAGACAATTAATTTGTGCTTGGCCCATTGGTTCAAATGGCCATTGCAAAAACCTGCTCTTAACCAAAATGCCCCATAGCACATCATTTGGTAAGTTGTCCAAAACATTCAAATAAACTGGTCTATTCATGTTACTGTGAACCTTCGACTCAAATGTAGGCGGCCTAGTCAGGGTATCATGTGGCCATTTGTGACCATTTCCTTAGCCATCCAAAGATGTGTAAATTAGATTGTCTGACCACTAAAATCCTTCATTCAAGATTACGGGTGTAAACGAGTCGAATCGAGCCGAATACTGTCAAGCTCGAGCTCGATTTGAATACTAAAACTCGAGCTCGGTCTAGCTTTAGATTTCGAGCTCGAGCTCGACTCGTCATCTTAAACTTAAGCTCGAAGCTCGACTCGAGCTCGATTATTTTTTAAGGCTCGAACTCGATGAATACTCGGCATATCAAGCTTGGCTCGACTTGATTTGTATGAAAATTAAGTAAATATATGTATATAAAAAGGTACAAGTGTAATTTAATCGAAGCTCGATAAAGCTCCATAGCTTCACAAGCCGAGTATTTTCAAGCTCGAACTCGACTCAAAAATATACTCGAATAGCTTGAACTCGAGCTCGACTCGTTTAGCTCGCGAGTTGTCTCGTTTCGTTTACACCTCTAATTCAAGTCAGTCAAGATTTGAAGTCTCAACGGTCATCCCTGCAAAGGGAACAACCAAACAGTAATGTAGTCAGTGACGGAGCCAGGACCAAATATGACCGGGTGCACAAATTTTTTGAACCATAATATAGAAACACATTTCGATAGAACTGGGTCATTTAGGATTCATTTGCGAAAAATCGGTTTTTTTATAAAATTAACACTTCATAGAAAAAATCCGTAGGTGTCCCGGGCACCCGCGAGACCCCCTGGCTTCGTCCCTGAATGTAGTTAAAGATGGTTTAATGATTCCATACTGTTGTCACATCTTTACTACATAAAATAAAAAAATGGTCAACATTGAAATGTGGAAAAGTCAATATGTGAAAAAATGGAAAAGTGGAAAACTTGTCTTTGGTAACTTAGAAATTTTTACTACATACGTTTGGTAACTTACAAATTGACTTACAGAAATGTGAACAAATTCTAGGGAGGAAGTGAAATACTTGAATAAAAGTTTTCACCTTCTAGTAAGGAAATTAATAATGGAGAATGTTCAAAATTCTGGAAGTATATATATGGTAATGATGTTTTCACCTTCTTGGTTATATAAACAACCAATTGTATAAGCAAACCCTGTGTATTAAAGTCGTGAAGAAAAATGAAAATGACAGATCAAAAGAATGTTGATGATTTTGAGGTTGGTTTTTCTTATATACGTACCGATTGAATTATCTCAATAAGTATGTGTTCGATTTTGAATTATCTCAATACGTACCGATTATTAGAGTTGAATTATCGCATGTTACAAACGTTTGCAATTACATTTTGATCTTTTCACGTTCTATTTTGAATGTTAAACGAAACACTTGTCGCAATATCGCATATCGTTACTTGTCAGCCGCTAGGAACCGCTGCCGCCAGACGCGAGTATTCGCCTAGTCACTAAAAATAGAGCTCTACATGACATGATATCATATGTCATGTGAGAAAGATCAAAACCAAACTTTCTAACAAATCCCTTTATTATAATATACCACCAATTCTCAGCATCTTTTATAAAAACTAAAATAAAGTGTGTTTGGCGAGAAGTCAGAGATGTCAAACACTAGCTAGAGATGAAGCTTATTTTAAAAGCCTCTGAAAGTAGTTTTTTCTGCTTTTAGTAGCTTATTTTTTTATAAGCTCTCATAAACTGTCATCCAAATCGAAAGCTTATGATATTATTAATTCAAATAACAAAGTAAGCTTAAGCTTCCATAACATGATTTCTTGCACTCTTGATAACATGATTTTTGTAGCAATCAAAGGCCGAAAACATGTATAAACTCCAGTTTACAGATCACAACAATCTATAAACTGATCAAAACTAGAATGGTACCGGCCAAATGTTAAAATTGTATATCATGCAATAAACAATGTGTATCTGATCAATTCCGCTAGGAAGAAAAGCATAGCCATCATAATGGTATATTATCAAAGATTCATAACAGCACCTCGACAGATACTTATAAAATAGACAGAAGCTAGAGCATAAAATTTTTAGGTACATTAAGAAGCGTATGATAGAAACGCCACAAGAAATGCCTTGAATTCATTAACAAGATAGAAGCTAGAGCACAATAATAAATGATAGGAGGTCATGCAAAGTAGCATCGCCCAGGATTTTTACATACGAAGATAAATGATAAATGCATCAACAAAACACGAGGAAGAATTTTTAACAGGAGACGGCGGGAACTGGAAGTGAAGCCTTTTTACTCTTTTCCATCAGCTGCCCTGAGTGATCCAAGTTGAACAGGTGCTTGGGTTCCGACAACTTTAGAGGAGCCGTAAACCGAAAGGTCAAAACCTTCACCTCTTTCTTTCTCAATTTGTTCCTTGATCCAGAAATATGTAAATCTCAATCCATCCTGCATCCATTATAAATGAAAGGGTATGATCAATAAACAAGTCATTATGCAAGTCAAAACAACAGTCGAATCTCTATCATGAACTTCTAAAATGTATGAACCAATTTATTCACATATTACTAGAGATGACAATTTTGACCCATTTACTTACAAATGGGTCGATTTGGGTTATGTTTTACATCAAAACGGGTTGAACAAGTTAGACCAGAAAATAGATAACAGGAAAATGAGTCAAACGGGTAAAAAGAACACCTTTAATCTCATAGTAGGAGCCCATCCAAGCTTCTCTTTGATCAAAGTGTTGTCAGAGTTTCTACCACGTACACCTTCTGGGCCCGGAATGTGGTGGATTGGGAGCTTCTTGTCCTCAAAGCTAAGAACAATTTCAGCCATTTCATTCATGCTTACCATCTCATCACTTCCAATATTCACAGGTTCACGAAAGTCAGATTTTGTCAATCTGTTATGCCACATAACGTACAACTGTTAATGCATGATATACAAGTTTTAATAAAGCAAGTGCTACGATTAAATCATTAAAGGACTTACCTTAAGACACCTTCAACACATTCATCAATGAAGGTAAAAGATCGAGTCTGAAGCCCATCTCCCCACATTTCAAACTTATCAGTGGCCGTAAGGGCTTTTCTGCAGAAAGCAGCAGGTGCTTTCTCCCTTCCACCTGCAAGTGTTACGATTTGAAAAACAAAATTATTAGTATCTTTATTTTCAAAATATCACATAAAATAAAGACTATAGATTATATTAATTGTGTTACAAAATTTATTGTACCTTTCCATGTGCCAAAAGGTCCATAGATGTTGTGAAAACGACCAATTCTGCACTCGATTCCAAAGTCTTTGGTATAGTGCCTGCACAACTCCTCGGTTGCTAGTTTCTCCAAACCGTAAGCATCTTGAGGCTAAATTGAAAAGGGTAAAATAATAAAGTATCAGAATGTATATATCGGAGTAATAATTTGTGATTTGTCAAAAGCTAATTACCTCAGCAGGCCACGCGTCAGCTTCCTTCAAGCTCACATTGGTCTCCAACTGTTTAAACTCAGGGTAAATGCAAGCACTTGACGCATAGAAGAACCTGTACACAGTAACATAAGAGCCAAATTCAAAGTCAAATGTCAAACCAAAAAAAAAAAAAAAAAAAAAAGAACTTGTAATGCAAAAATAGAGGAATAAATCTTGGTCACAATTTCTAGTGATGACAATTAACAAATAAGTCACTTTTGTTTGAACTTTTGCCAAGCAAGGAACTTTGTGCTTAATGGAACAATTCCCATCTTCTGTAAAGTTTTCATGTTAAAAAAGGATCCCAATAAGTCAATAAAAACAAACGGATGGCTTACTGAAGGTCCAAAAATTATTTAGTTTTCTTTCGAATAAAGGTATTTTAGACATTTCTAAGATAGTCAAACACAACAAGCATATGAAATTAAGAGTTTCGATTTACATTGCAACATGATAGTGACAATTTCCTGATGGAGAGATATAGCATATAAGTTACAAGGATCGCACTGGAGCATCAGGCATGTACATATCATATTTAGTATTTGCGGTACCAACATACAAAGATTTGGCAATGAGCCCAAAACGATACGAAGACTTAATAGAAGTGTTTTCAGTTGTAGGATCGCTATCTTAACATATACAAAATTTGACTTTACACACAAAAGTAAGTCGATGCAAATGGGGTCTCATTAAAGCTTGTGCAATGCCTAAGACCTAAATGGCTACGAAAATGTTATGTAAGCATATCCACGCTAAGATATAACCTAACTAAAATCTGAACATGGAAAAACAATACAATCTTGATAAGGCATTTAGTTTACTAAAGATGTTGATTATTAGTCAGATATCTATAATAACCTTTCCAGGGAGAAAAAACAAATAACTACCAATATTTGTAATTATCGCCAATGAACAAAGTAGGTAATTATGGATTAACTATGCAAACAGAACGAATCGTTGCAGTTAGTTTAGGACCTTTGAAAAAGAAAGAAATTTGTTGCATTTATCTATGTAACCATAATTGAACATTTTAAAGTAACCTTAGTGCTAAAAGCAACGGTTATAACTCATAACTATTCAAAACCATAACAAAGATGATAACAAAATTAAGTTGACTGACCTCTTGACTCCACTGATCCTGGCAGCCTCGAGCATGTTAAAACTAATCATAGTATTGTTATACATAATAACAGAGTGATTCGACTGAATGAATCCCATACCACCCATATCAGCAGCCAAGTTGAAGACATGATCAACTTTTTCTGTAACTTTCAAACAATTATCCATCACACGAAGATCAACAAGATGGAACTCGTGACAAAACATGTCTTCTGGCATATGCTCATTTTTCTTCCAGTCAGAAGCAATGATGTAATGACCCTCGGTTTTCAAACGGCGAGCAATGTGCGAAGCAATGAATCCTCCAGCCCCTGTTATAGAAACACGAAGCTTCTCTGTTGGCCAATAAGGTTCTCTCTCAAGGGCCTCGTAGGTGTAAGAACCATACTTCGTTTCACCGGTTGTTCCCATTCTACAAGATTTACCATAAAAAATGAAATCAACTTCCAGGCAAAATTAGATCTTAAGAAACCACTAATATTATCATTCTCAACAATTGGTATAAAAACCTTCTCTAATTTCCTAAGAAGTGACTTATGGTCTCTCGCCAATTCTTTTTGCTACCATATCGTCATGATGACATGGTACACCTAACTAAGCAATTTTCTGCAAATGAGATCAGATCTCTCTACACTCACACATATACTCCTACCCTATCATCTTTCGCACCTCATGATTGGTTATCTGACTTTCTCATATAACGTCATTAGGAACTTAGACGTAAACACTTATAAACAATAATATATCTTGTTCCAAACCATTAAGACAGCCGCTCATGACTCAACTACATGTCATTATCAAAAACATTGAAACTATAGTACTCGCAAAAATCAATGAATGCCATTATAGCTAACATTCCGAAAAACCTACAAACAACACAAAATTCAGCTTAAAAACCTTAACTTTTTATTAGTACAATTTCACACACAAACACCTAAATACACACTAAAATGATAAACCCTTAGAAACCCACAAAAAATAAAGAAAACCCATATCAGATCACATCACAAATCACACCAAGATTCATTTTTTATACTAAACCCATTAAACAAATCACCATATAACATAGCATTAACCTTATAAAAAAAAGGTTAAAGATTTAGAACTTTACCTGAAAGAAGTGTGGTGTTTTTTGAGGGAAAATATGTGTGAAATTTGTTTTTATGGTGGAAAAAACACTTGCACAATTATCTCTTTATATCCCTTTTTTTTTTTTTTTTTTTTTTTAATGGAATATAAAAGATTTTGAATAATTGGGTTATTAAATAATTGTTTCTTCACTTGTCAATTGTCATGATCGCTTACCAAATGAACGATAGCTATAGAAAGAAAAAAGATTTGGTTTTTTTAATGTTATTATTATTGCACTTTTATGGTTGTTTTTTTGAACAAACTAAAATTATTTATGGTTGTTGGGTTTGGTGTTGATCTTGAAAACTTAGGCAAAGTTTAATTGTATTTCTAATTGCGTGGAGAAACAAATGTTTGTACATAAGATTTTATTGGTACACTCACTTCGATTTAGTGAGACTTTCAAATTAGCGGACTGAGGGCCTGTTGGCAACTTTTTTTTAGCTATAGATTTTTATTACAATTTTTTTTAATTTTTAAATAAATAACTTTGTTTAAATACATTAATTTTAAGTTTTTTTATTTTAAACAAGTAGCTTTTAAATGAAAGTTGGTTCATGAAACTTTCAAAATATTTTAGCCTATTAAAAAGTAAAAGTATTGATATACCTTTTAACCATATATAATAATCAGGTCTTTCCAATAACCCTAATTTGTTTTTCTTCCCGAGTTCGTGCAGCTGCAGTAAACTTTTTCACCTCTCATTGGCATACCAAGATATGAAAGCCACGAGCCGCTTTCTTTCGATGTTTTGTCATGATCGCATTCTCAGTTTCGTACGAGATTCCCAGTTTAGCTTACGGGGTCAAAGTCTTCTTTGGACTTTTCCAATTCTATTTCTTTTTCATCAATCGGGGCGAGAGGGAGCTGCTTCGAGGAGGCGACACCCACTCATTTTTTTCCGGATCAAACTCTCCCCACTCTTCACCATAACAAAATGTTTCCATTATATTTCATCAGGAGTAGTCAACGGAAGTACGGCAGGCCCAAGTAGGAAAAAATGAACTAAGAAGTAGGGCATAGAACAATGGATCAATTCATTCAACAAGATCCGTTCGGATCAGACCAGGATGAATGGGATTGGTTTTACATCTATATTATGTAATATTTTCTAACATAATAAAAGGTTTCTATGCAATTAAAGTTTACTATGTGTTGTAGTATTAGGTTTGCTACTATAATTTTTATGATTTTAATAAAAACCTATGAAACAAACAATGAAAATGTCTCTTAAGGAACATCTAATGAGATGAAACGATTTCTACATCAGTATAAAATGCACATCGTCAATGACTATTACAAGCATGTTGTCTTAAAACACTACGATGTTATTAAATATAATGAGTATTATTTTTATGCTTTACATTTATTTCAATTATAGATGTTCTTTTATGTTATTTTATATCTTATAATTACAATTTACAGCTAATTTTTCTAATACTTCTACAACTTATATTATGTTTACGCATTTAATTATATAGATGTATTGAAGATTAATTCATTTTTTAGGATTTGTCATTTGTGAATTTCTTTCGACCACATAAAGTACTTCTAGAATTTCATGACGCTCGTTATTTAAATTTGATTTGTATGATTAACTGATTACGTTTTCTGTTAATTATTGTGTTTTTTAATCAGTTTTGTGTTTTAATATTGTTTAAGGTAAACTAATTGGTTGGATACAATAGATCGACAACGACTCGATATCATGATTCATATATTATAGTGTTTCGTTGGATGTTATTTTTTCTAAATATATTTAACTTGAGATGTAGTGAACGTATTAGCTAGTTTTGTCCTACCAACTTTTAATAAAAATATATGAGTAGAAAATGAGTTATAAAAACGGATTTTTTGTTTTTTTTCCTTGGTAAGATGAGTAATCACTTTCTCTCATTGATTAATCATGTAAACATTAATTTTCTATATCAACGTGAGGAGAAAAATATAAAGATTAAAGAAACACAACATAGCAGTGTATATTTTTAAACAAGGTAAATAAGTTTTTTAAAAACAACCGGTTAGTAAATACTATTAACACGTACGTCAATAATAAATATACAGTATATCATGAAAAACTTTAAAAGTTGCAGGCGCATGATAGTAATGGACTAATGGCGTTTGAAGGAACTTATGTTGATATTGAATTAAACACTCGCAAATGTAAACAAAATATGGAATTATTGGTTCAGTGAAAAACATGTGCAAGATGTGGCTCCGTCCTTAATCATTTAAGTTGGAATATGGTGCACATGTGATTCATGCAAGAAGTGGTTTATCATGACATTCAACGTACACCTTTAAATCCTTGTGACTTGCAATGGTCGATATATGTAATCCAACAAGTACAATGTGTACTGCTTTGCAGCGTGTAACTTTCTTATATAAACTTGTTTGTAATTTGGACCGATACGAAAATGTGACTATAAATTTTGAGGATCTATACAAAGATAAACTATAAAAGTTTATAAGAAATTATAAACGTTAAAGTTTTATAAATGTTCACACAAAACTAAAATGGCTAAAGATTTTATAGACGTCGATGAAATTATAACCTTTCCTAAATCTATAGACAACTTCTAAGCATAAGGTTTGATAAAAACTATGAAAATATAGAATATGTGTATAAAAGTTTAAAAAGCAAATTGTATAGAATTGGTAGATTTATGAAAAGGTAAAATCACTTTTTCTTCATTTGCAAGGTTTGAAGTTAGATTTGAGAAACAAAAGCAACATCCTTAACCACTTAAGGTCTTAAGCTATAGCCTGTAATTTGTTGTAAGCTGCTTTAAAATGTTTATAGATCTTAAATAATTTAGAACCTTATGAATAATAAAATGAAATCGATTATTGTATAATATATCTACTAGACGAGTACCCGTGCATAGCAACGAAATTTGTGCATAGCAACGGAATTTGATAACGAAATATCGTTTAGTGATAAACAAAGTTTATGGGTTATAAACGAAAAATAATAAAAGTTTGAAGATTTGGGGATTAAACATAATGTTTTGAAACCCGGTTCGACCCGGGTGGTTCATTCGGTTGGACCGTTCCGGTCGAAAAACGGGTGTAAACGAGCCGAGTCGATTACCGTCAAGCTGGAGCTCGACTCGACTACTAAAATTCGATCTAGAAACTCTACTCGAGCTCGATAGAGCTTTAGATATAAAGCTTGAGCTCGAAAATCGACTCGGCTCGATTATTCCGCAATTCAAGCTCAAACTCGATTGAGAATCAGCATTTTAACCTCGACTAGGCTCGCTGAAAATTAAATAAGCACATTTATATATATAATGGTAGAAGCATAATTTAATCGAAGATAAACTCGTGAGCCCACAAGCCTATTTTGAAGCTCGAATTTGACTCGAAAGTATATCCCCGTAGTTCAAGCTCGAGATCGACTCATTTTAATGGAGCTGAACTCGAGTAATTATCAGTCAGTCTCGAATAGTTCTATCAAATCTCATTTACATCCCTTTACGTACGTATTAAATATAGCTAGTAAGTTAAAAAAGGTTAATAGGTAAATGGTTATATTTCTTATTTATCTGTTTTGTTACTTCTAGGGTATGTTTGGCAAAACTAGCTGTAAGCTGTATGCTGTAAGCTGTAAACTGTAAGCTGTAAGCTGTAAACTGTAAAGCTGTTAACATGAGCTACAAGCTGTATTTTTTTTAATAAAAGTGTTTGGTAAATTAGCTGTTAAATGTAATTATAAGATGTAAAATGACATAAAAGGACAAATTTATAATTGTAAATAAATGTTTAGAGGGTATATTAGTAATTTAAAGTTTTAACAGCTCATAGACATTTAAAAAGCTTCATGGATCAACTTTTCATTTTGGAGCTATTTGTTTGAAATAAAAGTTTGTAGCTAATGCATCCAAACGAAGCTACTTAGTTTATAGAAGATTATTTTGTAACAAAAAGCTAATAGCTCCTCCAAAAAGTTCCTGCCAAACAGGCCCCTAGTAAAACAAATGCAAAACATCTAACGATGGATCAAAACTGTTAAATTCTCCTTATGACACGTTTGGTAAAAGGAAAAATATAAATAAATAAATAAATAAATAAGGTAGAGAATAAAAAAGCATGAAAATGAAAATGGTAGAAAATGTCCGATTAACTCCGCTGTTTGGTAAGGTTGAAAAATTAACTTAAGAAATGACAAAATAACAAATAACAATCTTTGTTTGATCAAAACTTCGATGCGTTTACAAGTTACAACCAATTTTTTAAACAAGTGGCATAAGACTAAAACAATCACATAGTGTTGGGCGTGGATGGCTGGAAGGCCTCGCGCTAGCCCACCAGCCAAGCGGGAGAACGCGAGCCGAAATCACCAGCCAAGATATACATAATTTCTCCTTTTATTGTGTTGTATTTGTGTTTTATTGGGTTATGTATGAGTCAGACTTGTCCTATAACGCCAACTTTTGGAGAAGGTATATTTTGTTTAGTTGTATATTCCGAGTTATACGTAATAAAATGTTGAGGTGACAACATTTTTTGCCATAACGCAAGACGGATAACACCACGACATTTGGTGTTAAGCAAGTCAACCAATTGTATCAAGGAACAATTATTACATTGTGTTCTCGAGGATCACTTAAGAAAATAAATTAGAAAAATAAATTGAAACCAAAAAAAAAAAAATATAGTTTCGAGTATCACAGGAGAAAAACTGGAAAAAAAAATTTATTTGGTTGATTTTAAAGTAAAATATTTTCTCTTAATTTATGTTTAAAATGTTTACTGTGTTTCTTTTACTTTTCCTTACTTAAAAAACTTGAGAACCAGGCATTAACTACGTGTGCTTGTGATTCACAAATTAAACCGACAATCAATTCCATATATTCATATTAAAAAAATAAAATAAAATAAAATAAAAAATAGTGAAATAAATTTGGTACCTTTGTGATTCTTTTTCAAAGCAATTGTTTCTTTCTTTTAATATAACTTTCAATACTCATTACATTAATTTCATCAGCAAATTAACACCTAAAATTTTGAGATCTGTGTTTGAAACTTTGAATAAAGGAAAAGATGTGCAGAATAAGTGAATAAATATTGATGATTACCAAAGTGGTATTAATGAAAATTCTCTACCATTTTTATTTTCATGCATTTCTATTATCTAACTTATTTCAATTTTTATAATTTCTTTTTACCAAACGTGTCCTTATGATCACTAAATACAGATTATTTTGGTTTTTATGTTTTTTCCTTCAAGTTCCTCGGTTGCTTTCAAAAACATGGTATAGCATAATGCATTAGATAACAAAATCTAATTTTGTTAACTTTTGCATAGCTTTTTGGAAAAAGGAAATTTTACTATAGTTTGACCCCTTTGGTGGAGTTCTTACTACAATTTCGACAGAACTCTTTGCTAAATGAAATTTGTTTATGTTTTCAACGTAACGAAATTACTGCCTAGTGAATGTGCTTCAGTTCCTTTCGTATAAGGAATAACAAAACACATAAAAGTACAAAGATTTCCAAATTGTCATCATATTTTTGAATTAACTGAAAAAACATCACATAAAACGGATATAATTAGACCAACCAATGAGCACATGTCCCGACTGTCTTAATCAGGAGGTGAGCTTTGAACTCTGACTATTTCTTCAATAGGTCTTTCGTTGACCAGTCAATCTGAGCATTTGCGGTGAGGATGGTACCATTGAAAACTTAGGACAAGGGTGAGACTCGAACCCGGGTCTATTGACTCGTGCACGAGAGCTTCACCCATTGGACTAAAGCTCCAATGATATGCCTCTAAAGATAATGGCAATGTGATGTATTCAAAAATTGATATGACACTAACGTAAAAGTAATGATCAAGTGACCATTACATATAGCTTTACGGTCTCCACATAAGCACCACAAACTCAACCTAAACTAACTAATAGACATATAATTCATAGATATTAATGTATGAAAAACAATAGTAGATAGCAAAGGGTTTAGAATTTACCTGAAAATACTTTCAGAAATATTAGAAGGATATGTTGTTTAAAAAGTTGATCCCTTACAAAGTTTCGATGAAAGAGTTCACCCGTACACTTCACTTATCCTTCTACTTTATG
Source organism: Chrysanthemum seticuspe (assembly GCA_019973895.1). NCBI lineage: Eukaryota > Viridiplantae > Streptophyta > Magnoliopsida > Asterales > Asteraceae > Chrysanthemum > Chrysanthemum seticuspe. Next base: position 114,975,498 of record BPTQ01000001.1, on the reverse strand, counting down.
GTCTCTTTATCATAGATTTTTTGGGTGTAACCTTTATGGCTTTATCGTGTTATCTAGTTTTTGTGGACACAAAAAATCGATTTTTTAAATAACATAACTTATAACGTGGACATGGATATAAACATGCAAGGTTTCCAATGCTCATATGGTCCCAATAACAATTACTACTGTTTGAAACTCACATTATTCAGAACGGTGTTTTTATCAAGAATCAAGTATATTTTGATAGAATATACGGATTACGGAGTAACATTAATGTAACGAAAAGTTGTATATAGAAGTTATCAAATGTATTTACGAATTTGAACTGATAAACTCTTCTGTTTCAACTATGTAATTTTACTCATTTTAGATCTCGAAAAAGTTTAAATCGATGAGTAAACCTTGATTATGTGCACCATTTTTAAGTGTCGGTATAACATAATGTAACTCGTTATTCCTTTTTTCTCGGAGAGAGGGAGTGCTTTTTAAGATATACAAAGTATTATTTATTGTGTTGTGAATAAGTACTTATTTTTTGAAATATATATATATATATATATATATATATATATATATATATATATATATATTTTAGAAATGAATTTGATTGAAAACGGATTACAATAAGATGACAAGCAAACGGGCAACAAGCTGTGCCGCCACCCCCTTTTGAATGGCAAAACCAATTCTACTAAAAATGAAATTTTGTAACTTAGGGGTCGCAAAATTACTTTGCACAACCCGTTGAACCCTAGTCAAAAACTCCACAGCTGCCGAAGCTAGAAACCCAAATGTATAAAAAGCAAAAGGGGTAAATACGTGTTGATTCTCTAAACAAGCTTTCTCGTGTTTAGCAACTTTGCTCGATTCCGCTTTCAACGCCGCTTGTCCCGCAACAAACCCATTGTCCCTTAGCCCAACAAGAGGGGACACTCCGGTAAGATCCACACAAGCATGTTTCCCCCCGGCCCATCCAAACACAAGTATATCATCTGGCCGTAAAGTAGACTTCCCTTCAAGCGGATCTGTCAGAAAGTTCACGAGGGCCTCTTTTTTAGTAGACCTCCCTAAAAGTAACAAATAAAATTAATGAAAGAGAGAATGTGCAGCATGTTTGAGAGATCGTTGAAGAAAAATGTTTAGTGATTGACCCGTGAAAACTATCAAGCCAAGTAATTACTTCTTTCATTATCTAGTATTTCGTTTCTCTTTACAATTTTTTACAATCAAACAAAAGATAAAAAGATAGTTTTGAAGTCAATTATCACTTTTACTCTTGGCTATTTTAGATATGTACTTTTGGTCCCATTGCACTTTTTTGTCACGGGAACTCGATAAGGAAAGATTACGACTCTTCATGGGCCATTCGACCCACTAACTCTGCAAGTTGCAATGATCGATTAAAAGTTTTTAAACGTGCTGTATCTTATTTTGATTTTTACATTTTTTTTAGAGCAGAAAAAAGCATTAGGTGATTAGAAAACTGTTTTTGTATACAAAATGTAACTTCCCTATTTTTTTTAAAAACTTAATTATAAAAAAACGAAAATGATAACCGAAACATAAACCAATAAAAAACTGAAGAAAATGAGAAAATCAATAGGTGGATTTTGTAAAAAATATAATATCCGGTTTCGGTTTTGGCCAAAAGTCAACCAAATAAAACTACGCTCACATCTAGATTTTATACATTTTCTTAGGAGCGAAAAATATCTCACCCACGTAAACGAATTTTGGTATTATGTAATTATTTGTTGACGGTTTGCTCATTTGAAAACAGACATTGATAGCACTTGTTGCATGAGAACGGTGTAGCTCGTGATAGAGAATGGTCTCGGTGTAGCTCGTGATAGAGAATGGTCATTTGCAAAAAGGAAAGCAAAAGAATCGGTACTTGTTCACTCAAGGAAAGTGGTATGACCATCTGAACATGTTTACTTGTAAAATATTTTACGACTGTACGATTAATCTTGATAGGACAAAGAATCGTAAGTGCAGACGAAACCTATTAACACCACTTTCTTTATTCTTTCACACTTTTTTACTTTTCACTCCAACCACTCACACCATTTTACCTTTCAACCTATTTTCTATTTATTATAATACCCACATTTATACAAACATACTTCACTAAATACCCTACACACTTAGAAATTACAAAAAAAATATTGATCCCAGTTGAGTACTTGATCTTAATTATTAGCTTGCAAAGGTTAAGTTATGCTAGATAAACTAACACAACTAGTTTAGAAATGTTTTGAGTTTAATCAAACACTATGCGGAATCTAGTAATTGATATTAAGAAGAACACAAACAAACAATAAACGCTTCAATATTATTGATGAATAATACGAATACTCTAACAAGTATTAGGGTTTACAACCTTGAAGCTAACAATACGACTCGTCTAAATCACACGTACCGATCTCTATACCCCATGCCTCCTTTTATAGGCTAAGGAGTCCTATTAGGTTTACAATATGTATTCCCCAAGTAAATAAATCATTTACATACTTATCTAAACATTCTATACTTATCTAAACCGTCTTATAATTACAAACAACACTAATAATCTTCAGCAGCAGTAATCTTCACACTTAGCCGTATTAAGTCTTCAGCATTACTAACTTAGTACTAGCAGCACTAATCTTCTCCTCTAGCAGCATTAACTACTTAGTGTATTTTCTTTGAACTTCCCAGCAGCAAAATTATACACTAGCAGTCTTAATATTGAAATAGCAGCAGTAATCACATAACCAACAGTAGTAACAACACTTAGAGTATTTTCCATTAACCTCCATGAGTAGTCTTAGCCATATAAGCAACAACAGTATCTGAAAGTCTTTGAAACCCAACAATCCTTCCCTAAACTTGATATCCTTCCAAAATCATCAAGTTTCTTTCAAAGCATTGATAATCACTAAGAGGATGCTTCTAAACACTTTACTTCTTCTTCTTAGGATGTAGGATGTTCTCCATCTTCTTGATCAACTGGTAAATTATTTCATTATATTTGTCAATTTGAATTCTAACTTTTCCAGTATCAAGCATCTGATGAACTGTTGCTTTACTTAATCCAGAATAATCTTTTTCAACTAGCATGTAGAATTGAAGTCCCTACATCCCTACAGTATGAACTCCACAAGATTGATATACTTTCCATTCCACAACTGTATTACTATATTAAGAACTCCAAACACCATCTTAATGACTTTTCTCAGGTTCAAACATTGTTTTCAAGTCTCCCCAAAGAACCATGTCTAAGATGTCATATGGTCTGTCATATCCATATTTAGCTTTCACCAGCTGTCATAGAATCTCCAAATCATCCATATCAAAACTTCTTAGCATCTTTCCAAAAGTGACGAATCTTTGAGTCTGTCCACCAGCTCTGAAATAACAAAGAATCATTCGGCGCGTAGTGAACTGCCAGATAGATCAACACATAATCACTTCGTTGTACGACCCTCTCGCTGCAAGAAAAGCCCTTTTATCGATATTATTTCCCAGCAAGCTGTTTTACCATGCAATCAGATTTCCAAGCAATAACATATACTTTGACCTTCAAAGGAACAACATCTACTATTTCCTCATCAACATTTGAAGCAATCACTGTTAGCTTTGTTTTTCAGCTTTGTCTCTTTCTAATTCATCCCTTTCTTCCTGATCTTTCTTCTTCTGCTCTTTTAGTTTCTGCTTCTTAGTTACTTCCTGCTCTAACTCATCACCTGCTCTCTTAGTAGTTCATTCTTTTTCTATCTTATCACCCGCTTTATTTGAATTCCCCACCATTTCTTCTTCATTTATAGCAATAAAAGTGTTTACCCTTCTGAAAACCTTATCAAAGTTTTCTTTGACCTTCTCAAAGCTAAGATTCTTCAATTGATATTGCTTCTAGTTATCCATGTTTTTAAGATAGGTACAATACACTTTTCTGAGTTCTCCTTTAGTTGGTGGATTATTCCTTTTAGCTTTTGCCTTTTGAGCTGCAAAGAACTTTCTTCTCTTCTCCAAGATTTCCATGTACAACCTGGCTTTGTCTTCCATTGACAGTTCCTCTTGTTCTTCTTGTAACATCCTCTGAGCCAATAGATGATCTGCCTCATTCTTAGCTTGAATATCATCAAATTCATTTCATTCTTTTGCCAAGGCTAGATTATCTTCTTCTTACTTCTTTCCTAATTCAGCTTCTCTATTGTACTCAGCTTGCAACTGTCTAGCAGTTTCTTCATCAACCAAAAATTGTTCTTTCTTTGTCAAAGGCACAACAGGTTCTTTACTCACCTTTCTTTTCCTTTACCCTTTGGTTGTTGTTGTTGTTTGGTGATAGTTGTTGTTGTTGATGAGGGTTCTCTAATAGTCACACATTTAGCTTTTGGTTTTAATTTCTTCAATCTAGTAAGAGCATTAGCCAAAGTTATGTCATCATCATCTAAAGAAACATCAGCAGTTGTTGTGGTAGCAACAGTACTAACTGAAACACCAGCAGTAGAAACTATGTCACTAGCAGCATCAACTGGCACATCAGCAGTATTAAGTTGAGCAGTTTCAACCATCATATTTGCCACTTCAATAACATTGTCCACATCAACTCCAGCAGTTGTAACTATTTTAGCAGAAGCAACTTCATCAACACTAGAGCTGGCATAACAGATCCACACGACACGACACGAACACGAACCTGTTAAGACACGAACCTGTTAAGGTCGAACACGAACACGACACGATAACAAATCGTGTCATTTTTTTCGAACACGAACACGACACGAAAATTAACAGGTTACACGACACGAACCTGTTAAGGGACCTGTTAACAAAAAATACTAAATTTATACCAAATACATAACGAAACAATACCTGCACTTTCCATATCTAAGGGACCTGGTTAATAAGTTACAGACTTACAGGTACAAAGCAACATTAATGGATTTTACAGTACAACTACAAAGCAACATTATTCAAAGACATTTTTCTCAAGTTCTTCCTTCTTGGATCCCCTCTTCAAACGTTGACCGAGTTTGAAGCATCCGACTTCTTGTTAGTTACAAATTATGTGCTTTGAAAATCATCAAAATCCTATAAAACAAAAGTTAAAAAGGTGAGCTTATGAGCAGAAAAATGCCCCCTGTTGGGGCTGCGTTTGGGCCTGCTATTTCAGCAGAAAAATGCCCCCTGTTGGGGCTGTTTGGGGCTGCTATTTCAGCAGAAAAATGCCCCCTGTTGGGGCTGTTTGGGGTTGCGTTTGGGGCTGCTATTTCAGCAGAAAAATGCCCCCTGTTGGGGCTGTTTGGGGCTGCGTTTGGGGCTGCTGTTTCAGCAACCATAAACGTTTATTTAGAAATAAAATTTGAAGTCCTAATGTAAGTAAATAAGTTGTGACAAGCAAAGGCACTTACATGGAACTTGTTGAAGGCTGATAAAGTCTACGACTAAACCTGTTTTCAGCATCTATTCTGTCAACAAATGGTTTAGCATAACCTGCAATGCTGAAAAAATGACAACTCAAAAGAATCAACAGGAGGTTTATAATCGATCAAATCAACAAAAATTGAAAAGATAAGTGTATGACAGACCTTCAAGACCAGCAGTAAATAACACAAGATCAGCAAATGCACTGAGTTGGGTTAGAAATTCATCCAAGCAGAAGTTCAAATACTGTCACATAGTTGATTTTGGGTTTGCCGTCAAAATCCTTCTATGCAGAAGTTCAGATATTATATTAAATACTTAAAAATACAGATAAAGAGCAGTAATAAATGATGAGCATAAACGATAGTCACCCGAATCTTTTAAGACCTAAGCAGACAAGCAATAACCATATAAAACACAAATTCCATCACTTAATCATTCAACATTGCACTAAACGTAGAAATAAGGTGTTTATTTTGAAGCTTTGTTTTTTTTGTACTGATTATAAGTAAGATAAACAAACGACTTAAAAACATTTTTATAAAGCTCGTTACAATCTAATCAAAATATCTTCTTTTTCCTTTTCAAACATTCTTTGAACATCATCTAAAGGGGACCATGGCAACCTAATAGCAGATTATACCAAAATCAAAGAATAAGTGCAGTAAGTAAGAAAAGAACAATCTTTTAGGTGTATGCACTTTAAGCAATTTTCCCTGACCTACTTACTCATCACACCACCCACCACCTACACGAGAGCCTTAACATATCAACAATCATTACATCCTATAAACTTTTATTCAACGCCAAACACCCAAATTCAATCATCTAGTTTCATATTCTCAAATCAATCATCAATCATTAGCTTATATGAGCCAATAATAAAAATACCTCATTGATAGCAAGCATCTGACCATTGCTCTTCTTAACCTTCCTAAACTTCCTCAAAAAATACCTATTTAAAAAACAAACAACACAATATCAAGCAATCTACTAAACTTTTTGAACTAAAAAAACATACTGTAAAAGAAAAAGATATAAAATAATACCTTGAAGGAAAGTGTTTGTGGATGAGTGGATCGATTAATGTAGAGATGGGATTGTGGATTTGTGGATCGATTAATAGATTACATACCTGTTAATATGAGAAAAGGAGAAAAGAGCCAAGTGTTTTAGGATTGGAGAGGCGCCACAGAATATGAGAAAAGAGGAAATGTTTTTAGGGTTTATTTTTGAACATATATATATGACCTCTTAACAGGTCTCTTAACGTGTCTTAACAGGTCCGGACCTGTTAAGACACGAAACCTGTTAATTTTATTCGTGTCTTAACAGGTCCGGACCTGTTAAGACACGAAACCTGTTAAGACCCGACACGAAACCTGTTAAGAGCAGGTCGTGTCGTGTCGTGTTAACAGGTCCGTGTCAGAAATTGCCAGCTCTAATCAACACCAACATTCATGATTCATATCTTCAGCAGTAGTATCAACAACAACATTAACATTCAGCTTAGCAGCAATATCAAGTTCAAGTTCAACTACATTCCCTTGTTGATCTTGTACAACAAATTCATTACCCTCATCAAACTTTGTCTCTTCATTCATTATCTCATCATTCAACTCCTCAGTGTCTACCATTACCTCATCCTCATCTATCATCCCTTGTTTGGTAGCATCCTCTAAATCAGGTTCTTCATTAGATATAACCCTGGCAGACACTCCAACTTTGTATAGCCTTTTAAGTTTATTGGTTCTTGATTTGTCTATCCTTTCTAACTTCCTGACCCTCCTCTTTAAACTGTCAATCTACACTGCTTGAGAGTCTGTCTTATGAGTTAGATCAAGAACATGTGTTTTTAAGTTGGTACAAAGAGCCATCAATTCCTTTAGTTGTTCCATGCTACCCTCATCACTTTAGATTGTGTTAACTATCCTGAGAGGTGAATCACTGGGAATTTCAGGCCCAGTCTCAAACCTAGTCTGAGCAGCTGAGACCCCCTTGGTTTCTTGGCGCCTAAGGATTCCATCACTTGAATCAGTTCCATGGGAACTTGACTCATTAGATGTTACCTTGGATTGGGTCTTATTTATGTTACTACTATCCTCCATGGATCTAAGCTAGATGGAGTAGTAGCAGCCCTCACCAATCTATAATGCTCATCCCTTATGATAGCCTCATCTGCATCCATACTAGCACCAGCCTGAGGTAGCTCAATGCCCTTTTTTGCTTTCCTAGGTTTATGTGTCTTTTGAGGTTGAGAGGATGAAGCCAAAAGTCTGGGTGTGTGTTGGACATTTGATAAGGATTTAAAACGTACACTTTTAAGGGGTCATTTAAGCCCTTAGTCGTCCACTTTTATATCCGTTACTGCTTAGTTTCGTTCCTTTTCACTTTTTAGATCTCTTGGAAGCAAAATGCTGGAATGATGCATATTTGGACGAAAAGGAGTGAATATATGAAGAAAATGGCAAAGTCAAGATCGAAGACACTCAAGCTGCTGAAATTGCACCTGACGACGTCCCAATCAAAGGGCGACGCCGTCCCTCTATACGAATTAAAATCTTTGACGGCTCAGTAGACTTTTTGCTAAAATACACCTGACGGCGTCAGGCTTTGAAGAGGAAGGGCGTCACCAATACTTTTCATCTCAGATGGCCTAGATCCAGAATCAAACGACGTCACTACTGAAGTCTGACGGCGTCACAACTACAACGTGACGCCGTCCCAACGATTACTTGGCCAAGACGAAAACCCTAATGACGGCGATCTGACGGCGTCCCACCTATAAGGCGACGCCGTCGCAAGTGTAAAATTATATATAGAAATCGAATTTTCATAATTTTAAGATGTAGACTTGTGGAGTAAAAACCCTAAACGTTTCTAGTCCGACTTGGACAATATCTTAAGGTTCTCAAACCCTATTTTACATCAAGATAAGTGTTTTACTTCATTGATTTCATTATGTCTTCGATTGAATGTGTGTATGCTTGCGTGTTTAACATGTCCGGCTAAATTTCTTGTGTGTTTGCTTAGATCTATGAAACCTAGTTATTAATTATTGATTGGTTGTCTCTTATCTTAATTGTAATTGTCTTAGGAGTGCGATTAGACCATCGTTGTGTTTAAATGCTTGAGTAATCTTTGTGAACCTTAGCTTATGAATCACTTAGTGGATTTGTAGTCTAAACATCTAAAGATAACCCTTAAAGTTAGTTTATGATTTATCTAGAGATTTCGTAGGCAATAACCTTAAGGTAGTCTCAAAGAGTTAGGGAAAAAGGCACACCCTACGATCTTAGAAAACACAACGCGTTAAGAATAAGGATGTGACAATTCAACCCCCAATAAAAGATAACTAGGGAGTAATAGTATCTAGGTAAGCACATTTTTAATCATCATACGAGCACACATCAAAAAGACATAGACTACCCATAGTTTAGATAATTAGAATAGTAGAGTAATCGGTAGAAGTACCATCCCCCAAATCCAAACCCCGAGATTTTACCCTTAGCTTTTTTTAAAAATATAAAAAGATAAAAAAAATCTTCCTCAACCTCAACCTTAGCGTAGTACACTTCTTACTAGCATTTCTATTCCCCTAGAGAATGATATCAATACCCGAGGCTTACCCAATACTACACTACAACGATTAGGTTCACTGCCTAGGGTGTTGAAAAACTTGCTCGACGAAAAGGAAATTCCTTTGACCCCGAACGCGCCTTGTACGCGCATCAACATCAGTTTGTGTTCCTGAGTCTTCACCTTGTGTTGAAAGAGGCAGTAACCATATGTGGAAAAAGTGGTGTTATTCTACCTAAAAATTGATTTCCCATCCTTCTCATATTAACAAAAATCTTTTTCTTGTGAGAAGGGGGATCATAAATTCTTGAATGAATTTGCTTTTGTGAAAATTGATCATCCATAAAAAGTTACAAAAACCTTGGATACATATAAAATTTATTTGCAAATTTATCCAAGTTCTTAATCATACTGCCAAAAAATCAATTTAGAAAAATTAAACTTCTGGTTTAAGGCATGGCAGATTATAGCAGATGCCATATTGCAACCAAACTCATTCCAGAAAGTTGTTTTTGGACTTAAACATTGTAAGACAATATGAATCAAGAATTTCCACTATGGTGAGAAGTTTGCTTTCAAAAACTTTAAAGAATTGTTTTTCTTCTCATAACCCATCAGTGCAAGGTTTTTAAAAATAGTAGAGTCAGAAAAACACTTAATATCTTCTTCATCCGCTAGGTGTAAAAAACTTCTAACAGATGCCTCAATTATGAGTATCTCCTGGGCATCTACTAGGGCATGAATTTCATCTATGCCATCAATAGTTTTGACCTTAGTAGTTGCCCAAAACTGTTTAATGTTAGATATGTATATAGTAGGTTTTATAGTTAATGCATACCTTATAGGGTTTGCATTCAAGAAATAAATTATTTGAGTAAAACCTTCACTTTCTTTTGGTTTATTAAGATAAGCGATCATATTATGACTGTCAGCAAAAGTAACTTTAGCCATTGTTGTGATTTGAAAGTGGGTTTTGTGAATTGATGATAAAAGAAAGTTAGGGTTTCGTTTTGAGAGAATTAGGTACGTTTTAAATCAACCAAGAGACCCAATTTTGAGATTTATACCCTTAATTGAACAAGTTACAGAACAATCCCTCGAAACAACTAGTAGTAGTAACCTTAGCAGCACTAAGTATGCTTAGCAACTTTAACCTAGGTTGGCAGCAATAACCTTTTAGCATCAGCACTAACTCCAATTCACATCATCTTAATACCTTTTCTTATGTTATTCCTGCAAGAGGTTAGTCTAAAATTACAAAAACATATTCACAATGATCACAACATCTAATTATACCTAGCAGTTTTAAGTATAACTAGCACGATTAACAAGCAGTTGCAAGCATATCTAGCAATACTAATTACACTTAACAGCAGAAACACTTTTTGACTTTAATAACAACACTAATCCATATATAACATTCCAATAATGGCAGATAAATATTGAAATCTACCTACATCAAAAGCTTTTGTAAGTAAATCTGCAACATTTTGATTAGTATGAATTCTAACCATTTCAATTAACTTAGTTTCATTAAAATATCTAATAAAGTAATGTCTGATCTCAATATGTTTTGTTTTTAAATAAAAAACATGATTTTTAATTATGCAAATTGTACTGTTATTATCAATGAATTTTTTGGTTTACATAAAGTTGTAACATAGTCTAGCAGTTGATACTGAATCCAGAGCACCTGTTTACAGCAACTTGAAGCAGCTTGTAACACCCCCAAAATCTCAACATAGCAGCGGAAAGCTAATTTGGGTGTTACTTTAAGGATCACAGTCAATAATTATAGAAAACGACTCAAAAAGAGGAGTTTAGGTTAACGTTGTTATCATTTAAAAAAAACTCATTGTTTTGTTACAAAGACTTCCAAATAGTTTAATGATACTCAAAAGATAAATCATGAGTTTATAGAAAATGATAACATTATGTTTACACCACGTTTGTAAAGGTTATGCAAGCCCACTCGGTGCCGTAGGATATCTTTAACTATTACCTGAGATAAACATGCCAAAAGTGTCAACAACAATGTTGAGTGAATCCATAGGTTTATAGTTAATCAGTTGAACACAAGAAAATAGAAGATAATTGCTTCAAATACAATTAATCATGGAAAATCACAGATTATTATGCACTAAGCTCATGACACCAATACTCAACTGCATACACCTAATTACTGGTGTACGTAACAGTTTGCCCCTAAGGAGGTAATTGCCAATTACCTCATGCAATTCAAATATAGTGCGCCCCGGTTATTTCTGATAACCAAGACGTGGTCGTTAATCCCAATAGTACTATCCACGATATATGCGTTCACTCGCAAGTGACTAATGGTTCATGATGCATGGGTCTTTCGACTAACAACTTAGGCAATACCAATAATCAAGTAGCGTACAGTTGCAAAAAGGCTTGTGTTCTAGTTTATAGCATGTATCTCCCTCACGGGGTTTGTAAAAATAAGTAAAAGCGAGGCTATGAACTCACCTTGGTGATAGTGATAAAGCACAACGAGATCAAGTATGATATAGCAACGGCTCTGTAACACCCCCAATATCGTGAACGCATGGTAACTCAAACTGGGTGTCACTTTATGGCATAACAGTTATAACAATGGAAAACGAACTCTAATTGAGTCGTTTTAAAAGATTTATCATTCGATTTATATAAATATCAGAGTTTTACAAAATGAGGTCCCAATAGTTTCATGATTTACAAATAAGTTTTCGAATGATAATAAAATTTATAGCCTTCTTGAAGTATCTGTGCCCCTCCGTGCCAGCCTCGTTCATTATGGACCTGAGATAAACATGCTAAAAGTGTCAACACAAAGGTTGAGTGAGTTCATAGGTTTGCAAGTAAAACAGTTGATTACAAGATTTCCATGTTTAATATGTCATTGGTTACGTTTTTATACACCAAAAATGTTAAAAACAATTATTATTGCACATAAATACAATAAAAATATGGAGATGGTGTTTTCATTGCCCTAAGTTCCTGACATCGAAGCCTTAAGTTTTCTAGTTTCTAGTTTCTAGTTCCTATCCGTTTGACATACCAGTCAAGTGGGGAAACCACCCGGAATAGTTTCTGGTAGATGTCCACCTAGGACATCCATAGTTCCTCAAATGATTATGCATCCGTTTGACATACCAGTCAAGTGGGGAAACCACCCGGATGGGGGAGTTCAATCCCAATAGATCTATTCACAACATTCGCATTTGGTTCCTAACTTAGGCAATTTGGGAATGTTTTATACATCTGTATTCGTATGAAAAAATAATCGTATATTTGAGTTATATGTTTCAATAAACAAATAGAGTGTTCCATTAATCGAGTAAAACATTTCAAATAAACATACTGTTTGTAAGTAATTGCAATTGTAGTAATAGTTTTAGCATGTATCTCCCCCAAAATAGCTCAAAATAAGTAAAAGATGGGCTATGACTCACTGTGAACTAATGATATCAAATCGTATAACGGAATCGATGGATAAGCTGGGAAGTCTCTATGTTCAACCTAAAACAATGATATCGTGTCTTAGGTTTTGAAATAATAATGCGAAAGTATAAATGAGCCTATATACGTCCTTATATTGATCATGAAGTAGTACTTGGTAGGCTGTTTGTGTCGTTTTATAGAAACAGTTTATGAAACTTTTTTTTAGTTTATATATCTCGTACTACCATTCGGGCCATCATAATTCAGATGTCATGTAGTAAACGTTCGAGGAGCTTGGACACTTTAAATTGTAAATCCAGCAACTCGTCGATCCGTTTACTCAAATGAAACCCCTCAAATGAAGCTCCCTAGTTTTGTAGTGCTCAATATGTAAAACATGTATTTTGATTACTTGTTTATATGACATATTAAGAGTTTATAAATACAATAAATAAACTGTTGGGAGTTATGCGAAGTAGGATTTCTGCTGTCAATACTGCCGAAGGATTCTGCTGAAGTAGAAGCAGAATATGCTGAAGAAGAGATTCTACTGAAGTGTAAAAGCAGTGCCGTGTTACTGCTGAAGGGTGGAAGCTGACTAGGATCAGCATGCGCTGTATTATTTAAATGCTAACCCATCATTATTCTTGAACTGCCCGAGGTTAGCATGGGTTTTATTGTACTGCTCAATATTGTTTAGTGTTTTAGTCATTAAATGCATGCTTGCATGTTTAGTCGATTGGGTAGTAATAGATTAGGGTTCCTTGTCTATAAAAGGAACCTCATAGTTTGTAATAGATAACTAATTCGAAACATAGAGTTTCAGTTAATAAAAAGATCCATAGAGGATCTAAGTGTTCTTAGTTATAACAACTTGTATTTACTTTCCGCTATAGAATATGGGTTGTAGAGATTTTCTATTAGTTTGCTTATGATTACATAGGCAACACTAACGATCCACGAGTGCTCAAGATCTGTCAAGGTCTGTCTGTGTTCAACAAGTACAACAAGTGGTATCAGAGCCTCGGGAGAGTCTCTACGATACTAAGAACCTTATTTACCTTACCCCCATACAACCAATAACATATTCACCATGCCTGGAACTGATGATGAATCAGAAGTCACCAACAACAACATCAAAAACACCACCTCTATGCAGCAACTTAGTCTCTCCAACAGTAATGGTAAGTTTCCTTATCTGAAAAAAGAAGAGTATGATCTGTGGACCATGAAGATGCAGAACTGGATCTCCAATATTGATTGGAATCTGTGGGAGATTGTGAAGAATGGAAACAGTCTGAAGAAGACTATCCCGAATCTTGATGGTAAGTTTACCATTGCTCCTCCCAAAACTGTTGAAGAGATTCTAGCTGTGCAAAGAGAGCACAAAGTAAGAACCATCCTTCTTCAATCTATTCCTGAAGATCACTTGGGTGATTTTCACCACATGGTTGATGCTAAGGACATCTGGATGGCTCTTAAAGCAAGGTTTGGTGGAAATGAAGAGTCCAGGAGAATGAGGAAGTCCATGCTGAGACAACACTTCCAAGAGTTCAATACCTCTGAAGAAGAAGGTATCCACAAGGGATACGACAGGTTTCATAAGATTCTGAGTCAGCTGAACCAGCTGAATGCTAAACCTGACAATGATGATTGCAATTCAAAGTTCCTTCGATCTTTGCCTCCATCATGGTTACATGTGAGTATAGCCCTAAAAGCTAAAGGTGGGTTGGACATACTCACCTTTGATGAGCTATACAACAAACTCAGATCTCTTGAACCTGATGTCAGATCTCCCTACCGTGCATCCTCTTCGGGTCATACAGCCTTTGTTGGGACATCTCACTCCAATATGATGATGCATGCTTCAAGTCCATCTTACTTACCATCATCATCTTATCGTCCCACTCCATCATATCCTCAAGCTAAAACTGGTAGTATATTGGAGGATGTTCTTCACTCATTTGTTGCTGATTATGATACTCAGCAGCATCTGGTATATGAAGATTTTGACCAAGTGGACCCACTTGAGATGGAGGAGATGAAGCTAAAATGGCAGGTGGCCATGCTTTCAGTAGACATCAAAAGATTTGAAGAGAAGGCAGGAAGAAAGTTTGGCTTCAATGGAAAGGATCTAGCTCGCTTTGACAGGAGAAAGGTCAAGTGTTTCTCTTGTCACCAGATGGGTCATTTCTCAAGGGAATGCAAAGACAGGAAGAGTGGAGAGGGAGCTAACTACAATTCCTATCAGCAGAATCAGAAGGGAGCTATCACTTCAGCAGCTCTTGTTACCTTGGATGAACAGGTCAACTGGGCTGCACATGAAACTGTGAATAAGGAAGCTGCTGATACAGAGAAGCTTGGATTGCTGGCAAGATGCACTTCAGAAGATAGGCATGATCAGTTTGCCTTGATGGGACTTTCTCAGGTACACAACTGTATATTTGGTTGTAGTGAAAGATACAATGAACTTAAAGAAGCTTATGATACTATGAAACCTAGATACAATGAATGCTATGTTGATAATGAAGCTTATAAACTTTCGTTAAAAACATTAGAAAGACAAAAGGTTTGGTTTCAAAAGAATCAGATAGCTTATGAAGAAAAGATAAAGGTGCTACAATTTGATCTAGATATTGCTGACATTAACTTAAAACGCACTGAAAAAGAAAAAGCTGATGCTAATGCTGAGAATCTAGAGCTTAAAGAGAAACTTGCTGAGGAAATAGCTAGACATAAACAATGGTTAATATCAGGTGACAATCTAGCTAGAGAACTCTATAATAGTCAGTCAGTGAACTCTGGAATAGGTTTGGGTTTTCAAAAGTATGTAGGATTGGAAGCTAGGCAAGATGGGCGTAAATCTACACCTGCAGGCTTAGAACATTTTAAAAAGGAAGGTGATTTACATGCTGTCCCTGGACCTATTAGAGGTGAATTTATGCCCACTGACCTGTCTGTTACTATTGACTTTGATGGATCACACCATCTGTATGGCAAAAAGTCAAAAGACTTGCTAGACAACGATGCTTCATCTTATGACTTTGTCTCTTTCTCTGACAGTGACAATTCATCGGATCAAGGATCTACTTACAGTTGTGATTCAAGTGATAAGTCAGACCTTGCCAAGCCCTCACCTGAGCCTACACCCAAGCCTGCACCCAAATCTATCTACAAGCCTTCTAGGACAGCTGCTGAGGAATCTACTTCCAAGCCTGTTTCCCCTGAAGACTTGTCCTTTAAATCTTTGCATAATTTGTCTGTTAAAAACAATTCCTTTAATGTTTCTGGTTTAAGTACTTCTACATATAATAGAACATCTGCTTTGTTAAATAAATCTTCCAAAAGGAAGACATGTTTTGTGTGTGGAAGTAAACTTCATTTAATTAAGGATTGTGATTTCTATGAGCAAAGATTGGGTGTATGTGCTCCTCAGCAGAAACCTAGACCTGTGTGGACCAATGTTAAGAATATTCCACCTTATGTCCCACAAGCTACTGACTCTCCTTGGAAGAGATCAACTGATAGACCGTATGTGCAACCTACTAGCCCATATTTTAAACATGGTTATTGGCCTGCATATGTTGACTCTATGAATCATGGGAAATGATGTTGGGGTACTACTGTCAAGCCCTCAGCAGGTTGTTCTTGGAATGATAAGGGACCTAAATTTCAATGGAAACCCAAGAACAAAGGTGGATCTTTCTCCCCTGTTAGGATCCCTTAACTGCTAAGTTTAAGGGGAGGCATAGGCCTCAGGGGAGGCATATGCCTCAGGGGAGGAGTGATCGCTTCCAAAACAGTCAAGAAATATTGACCAAAGGTTTTAGTCAACAAAAAGTCAACTATTATGGACTCAATACAATTTTCCTTGGAATTTAGTGGATTCCCAGGTCATTAAGTCCCACGGAGGTGAATGGTGTGTGAAAACGTTCAAAAGTAGAATGATCACTAAGGATAATGATCTGTAAGGATTTTGGTTGATAATTACACTACTGATTGTTTGGAATTGTATTTGGATACAGAGCTATAAAGCACAACAATCAGATTAAACAAACGTGTATAGCAAGTAAATAAAAAATGTAAATTTAAAAACTACAGGGACTTAAAATGACAAGTTTAAAACTAAAGGGTAGAAAATGAAAATTTTAAAATTTTTAAACTTAAAGAAAATTAAAATCTAAAAAGAAAATATTTTACTAATATTATATTAATTTAATATTAATTAATTAATCAAAACTATTTTAAACTTATTTAAAATTTAGTTTAATTAATCTAAAAAGGATTTATAATACAAAACTACTAAGAAAATTACAAATTTATTTTCTAAAAATCTAGAACAACTTAAAAGATTTATAAAAATTAAAAACAAATATTTTTGTCTTTTAGCTAAGGTTTTATTAATTAAAAACTTAATTAATAATTTAAATCTAATTAAACTAATTAAAGGATTAAAATTAGAAAATAAAAAGGGAAAATTATAAGATTGATTTTTATAGGTTCTAATTAAGTTGACAAAGCTAGGAAAAATATAAAAACATGGTTTTACTTAATAAAAATTAATTTTACTATTTAATACTTTAATATTAATTAATTATTAATTAAACTATTATTAATTATTAAAAATACTAGACGACAAAGGAAAAATCTGAGAAAATTCTTAAAAATACTTTAATATGACAGAAACTTAAGAAAAATATAAAAACAGATAAGTGCTTAATAATAAGCTGAAAAGAAAATTAAAAAGCTAAATTATATTAAATAAATGCTATCACTATTTTTAAAGTTGATGTTTTTTGTGTTTTTTATTGTTTAAACCTATTTAACTACTGAAAATAAGCAACTTTAATAAAGACAAAAATTTTAAAACTTGAAAATAAGCAGAACAAAAGCTTATTAGCTTAACAGTTTGAGTTTTTAAGCTTAAATTGATTTTTAAGCTCAAACAAGCTTGAAACAAGCTTCACAGTTGGAACCAAAAGTAAAATAAGATGTAAATAAGCTAAAAGTACTTAAATTAAGCTAAAAGGCACAAAGAAACATACTGATAAGCTTAAGATAAGCTAATAAGCACTTTTACTAAACCAAGAAACCAAACAGGCATGCAAGGATTTTGTAGGCCAAATTTAACTAGGGGCAAAAGCTCAGAAGACAAAAGCAAGCTTGGATGTAATAAGATGGCTTATTGAGGTTCCCAAAAAGCCAAGAATATCACACTGGGGCCCACTAATGAGCTTATGAAAGGCTTGAGAAAAAGCTTGTATTACACTGAGTATTCAGTGTTCACATGAAATGGGACAAACAAAAAGCTATAAGCAGGCTTATTAAATAAGCTGTAAAGCACAATATAAGCACTAGACCTTTGAGATGGGTGGTTAAGCTACACAAAAAGCTAAAATACACAAGCTGGGACTCACTAATGAGCTTTTGATGAGCTTGTGAAAAAGGCTCAACTACACTGATGACTCAGTGTAGTGAGTGATTTTGAGAAAAGAACATGAGCATGATAAGCAGTCCAAATAAGCTATAAATGGAAAATAAGCATTCACACATCAAACTAGCCAGAAGGGCTTATGAAAACAACAAATTACACAAGCTATACCTCTCTAATGAACAAGAAACAAGCTTATGAAGTAAGCTGGCTCAACTGTGCACAGGGGAGGTTTTTGGAAAAGTGCTTAAAACAAGCTAAGAATTAAGCAATTTATAAGCTGAATAAAAATAAACTAAAATTATTCTAGTGAAGATAAGCAGCAAAATAATATTAACCTAAAAGCTTAAGTCCTAAATCCTAACAGTAAGATCACAAGAAAAATAACAAGTTTATTCAAAAACTGAAAATAAGAGAATTTGACTTTTTGTGAAAACCAAATAAGTTGACTTTGATGAACTTTGGATCAATCCTACTCACTGATTATGTTGTAATAAGGTGAATTAAGACTAGATTGATCAATACTAACAACTTATAAACATGATAGCATGATTATGGGATATAGAAATCCAACAGTCAATAAACAAGGTGTGATAACAAGTTATTTTGACTTTCTTTAAATTGAGCACTGGTTTTTATTGTATCTCTGAGTTATTAGATGTTAATATGACATATAACAACAACAAGAAACAACACAAACAACCTCTAACACAAGTAACACAGTAAATCCAAACAACCCTTTAATGAAACTGAATTTGTGATTTCCAATGGATTTCATAAATTAAGACCATGCAACTGATTCATAAGAACATTTAATGATATAAGAAGCTGATTTAAGCACATAAACACCAATAACAACAACAAAGACCTATAAATTACTATATTGCAATATTTATAGTGAAAAAGTGAAAACTTAAGCAACTAAGAAAATTAATGAACAAGCATGCAATATTAAGCACTAATCTCACTAACATACACCAAACAAGCATAAAAGCACAGAGATAAGCATAGATAAGCAGTTGAACAGTGAATGACCAAAATTAAGAATTTAGCTTACAAATTGCTTCCAAGCTCATAACTGAGAACCAAGGATCAAGACCACTTCCTATAGCTTCCCAAGAAGCATCTATCCCAAGGGCAATCCAGAATCAACCCTGCTCCAGCTTTCTTTCTTCATCATTTTTTATTTTTGATTTTTTTTTATTTATAACTAATTTTTTTGTATTTTTGATTTTTAATTCTAAACTGAGTTTTAAAGTTTCTAATAGCTTACACAGGCTATATAAGGAGCTTATATGAGCTTATGAGTCCATAATATTAACTACTAACAACTTTAAGCTAATATGAGATTTTTGAACTTGAAATTTGCACAAACTGAAAATGAAACCGAAACTTGAAATTGATTATTGATAAAGGTTCACATACACTGAAAACACTTAAACAAAGTACTTGAAAGCTAAATTTTACACTGGAAAACTTAAATTAATTAAAACGACTAGGAAAATTTAAAATTACACTAGATAGCTTCCCACATTGCTTCTTTCTTCTTTATATTGATCTTTTTGAGCTCTGTCGACATCTCTGAAACTTTCCCACTTGATTTCAACCCTTGGATCCTTTGAATTCATCATAATCGTGCACTTGGCATTTTGGCGCCAAAAATATCAAAAGCAGGTTTAAAGCATTTAATGCTTCTTGGGAGATTGTGGAGGTGTAGGAGAGTGGGTAGACAGCTGGAAAGGTGGTGAGGTGGTGGAAAAACCATCCTGGTTTTGGTTTGCAGACGAGGTAGAGGAAGATGAACAGTGAGAGTGGTTTGGGAGGGAAGTGGGTTTGACCGGGGTTTGACCCTGGTTTTATTAATAAGGGGATTGGGCTGGGGTGGTTGTTGGGCTTGGGTTTTGGGTTTATTAATATAGGGTCCGGTTTGGTTTGTAGTTTATATCACAAGGATCATTCTTGTAATTTCCTGATTTTTGAGGGACTGAATATGTAACTTTCACAAACTTATCAAAAGGGCCAAACATGCCAAGTACCAATAATACAAGGACTATAAATGCCATTTTTCATCTTTAAAAGAAAACAAGGACCATTTTTGACACTTTCCAAAAGTTTAAGGACCTTTTCTGCCATTTTCCCAAAGATTCATTCAAGGACCATTTTTGACAACTTAGAATATTTCAGGGACCTTGAATGATAAAACTCCATATTTTTGGATTCCAGGGACTAGATTTTCCAATCTTTGAAAATTTAGGGACTGAAACTGTAAATTATGTAAACTTTGTTGTTTTTTTATCAGTTTTCAATCCTTTTGCACTTGTAACACATAAAAACACATTTCAATGATATTTATAGTATTTTGTGGCATTTCTGAGTGTTTTCAGATGTTTTTGCAGTTTAAATGGAAATAAAATGATGAGTATTTAGACACTTATCAAGGAGTTTGTAGTAAACTTTGTGTATATGTTGTTTGCTAACACTAACTTGTTCATAGTTTTTAGTCTGTTATGTCTCTGTTTTTGTTCTTGTGTTTCTCTGAGTTTGTTTTGCAGAATGCCCTGTTCAGTTCAAGTTCATCAAGTGTGGTCCTTTGGTATATGGTCTAGTAAGCTCAAAGCTTGTTTCCTCTGAAAGCTAAGTAATGAAGTGAGCAATGTGTTTCCACTGAAGATAAAGTACTGAAGACAAGAAATTAAAGTCAAATTGTTCATTCATACAAAGTACAGCTTACAGCTTACAACTTACAATCAACTTCAATGCAACTACAAGAAAAGAGCTTTACATGATCTTCTAATCCTAATCTAGTTCATATCATCTATTCCAACATCTAACGGGCTGTTGGATATGCATGATCGCTCACATATTTCACACTAGATGCTGGATATGCGTTTGTAAAATCTTGCATAACCACCCATTCCTTCTATCTCGATGGCTGGATATGCTTGACCGATAAGACGAAGATGCTAAGGATCAAAATGGAAAGATGGATTGATGCAAACGATGAAGATGACGATGACCACAAATGGTGTTGAAGAAACATAAAGTTTCGTTTGTGTTTCATCTATCGATTTCAACCAAAATGCAATCCATCCACCTTCCTTTAGCTCTTCCTCTATACGAAGTGTAAAGATGCACCATAGATTGGCGCAGGTAGAGCTAGCACAACCTCTCTTTCGGCTCGAGGCCTTTGTGGAGGTTGAGGTGCTGGAGGTTGGGAGTAAGAAGTTATCTCTGTAGTGGGTTCCTCTGAGTCATCAGAAGAATCACTTGGATCCACTACGCTATCATCTTCAGAAGAAAGGAGAAATGGGGATGTCAAAGGACGAGGGTCAGGTGGACGTGACCAAAACTGGAGGAAATCACTGGATGATGATGATGATGATGGAGAAGAGTTTGGGTTTACAACCTCTGGTGTTGTGTTCATGGTTAATTTTGGTTGATTGGGTTTGTGATGAAACTAGGGTTTGTGATGTTATTTGGGGTTTTTTGATGAAGAGAAGTACGCATTGGGATGATTAAATAGACGGATGCAAGGGTTAATGCAATTCAATGCGGTTAGATGGCACAGTAATTCTAGAATCCTTCCGTAGGTATTCTAGTCTTGGGGTGGTTTCTGCCGAAGCATATTGTTTCAGCATATTGACTATGTGTTTCTGCTGAAGCGTTAATTTGTCGTTGGTCAAGTTGAAATACACGTAGGATATGGTCAACTAAAGTTCTCATACTTTTGACTATATTCTTGGTAACGGTTACCATTCCTCTAAACGCATTTCTTCCACTTCAAACGAAACTATTCCCTCTTCAGTTCAAAATCATAACCCTAAAATCACATATCTCTCATGGCTCTTCAATTCAAGAAAGATCACAATAAAGTTGCATTTCTGGGTAAAGCAAAGGGCGATGAATTGTATGAACCAATGGTGGAGTTCCTGAAGCGGTCCAAGATTCACTTTGCCCTAACTCATTCCCCTGATGGGATTTATGAATCGTTGGTTAAACAATTTTGGGAATCTGCTGAAAAACGAAGTGAAACAGAGATTGTTGCTTTGATTGATGAAACAGAGCACGTGGTGACGGAGGACCTGATAAGGAGAAAGCTTAATTTGGATGATGCTGATGGGGTTTATCACTTAAGTACAGAGGTGATTCTCCCTGGGCTGAGAGCCGTTGGGTATCAATGTACAAGAACGGACATATGGTTGAAAAAGCATTTTTGCCATATGTGGAGATTTTTAGTTCACACTCTGCTTCAGTGCATTAGCAACAAATCTGGAGCGTGGGATCAATTCTCTACGCAATTGGCTTGTGGTATTGTGTGTCTATCTCAAGGGATGACTTATAATTTTTCTAAATTTATTTTTGATAATATGGTTGAAAATATAAATAGGAAACAACATAAGTTTTTAATGTACCCTAGATTCTTACAAATAATCATAGACACCTCTACCCAAGTCCAGGCCTTTAATCCCATAGGAGCTCTTTCAGCTAAACTATTTGCCTCTACGAGAACTAACTTTGAGGGGGCACATCATCCGTTGTCAGCAGCTATGGTGCCTCATGGCAATGAGGCTACTGATGAGGAAAATGTTGCTGATATCCCACCCTCTTCAAATGTTGCTACTAATGGCAATCCATCAGTTAATATTGATGAGGGTCCCTCTATTACTGCTGAAGCATCTCATATTGCTCCTGACCATTCTCCACCTGTACCATCACCCAGACTGAGTCCACCACCTACACAGGCTTCAATTGATGAGTTTGAGTCTGACCAGAACAGGATGACCACACCCAGTCCTCAAAGGGAACCTTTTGATGAAGTACCTCCTCATTTTGAGCATGACCCTATTTCCACTGAAAGGTCCAATGAAACTCCCATTACCACAGAGCAATCTGCTGGTGGAGCTGAGGACCCTATTACTCTCACATCTGTCTATGCTCTTGTTAACAGGTATGCAGCTGAGGTGACTGATCTCAAAAAGGAGCTTACAGAGACCAAGTCTACTCTTGGTGATAAGATTGAGGAACTGCATAATAAAGTTAAGGACCTAGAGGAGCGACTTGAAAAGAGTAGCAACAGGAAGTTAGTCATTTCTTCTGATGAGGAAGATGAGGAATCTCGGCTTGCTTCCCTTAACATCTTAGCTGATGTGGCTCAAGAGAGTGTTGTTCCAACTTCAGTTGATGTTGAATCATCAAAAGTTAAGGCACCAATTCAGTTCACAAGGAAGAGGAGACGATCTAATTTGGGTAAGGGATCTGCTGAAGTCTCCAAGAAACCAAGTGTTGACAAAACTACATCTGCTGAGGTTCAAATAGAGGACATTGCATCTGAACCTGATCTTCATGCACCTGTTCAAGAACCATCATGTCCCACCCCATCAGCAGATGATCAAGTTGTATTTCATGTTGGAAGAAATTTTTATTTGGATCCTGCAACTGATATCCTTACCACACCTGTTGAAGATCTCTCTCAAAACGATTCCTCTAAAGTTCAAATTGGTGATTCTCCTCCAGCTGATGTTGTTCATGAGTCTACTATTAAAGAGAAAGGTGTAATGATTGAAGATGAGCTTGGTCCAGATCTGGTATCTGAACAAGAAAGGAGAGGACAAGAAAGCAGGTTTGCTGAGTTTGCAGATCAGAAGAAAAGTGAAGAAGTGGCTAAACAAATTGCAGACCATTCTACTTCTTCTTTGCCTCCTGAGAGACGAAGAGAATTAAGTATTTAAATAAGTTTGAGTCTTATAAATACTTACCTTTATTTAAAATGCTCGAGTATTATAGAAAAAAGGAATATAAGCTGAGCTTCGACGTGGAATTTGTAATATTCGAAAACCCGGGGCTATTAGAGGATTATAACAACGCCTTCTTGACAGCTCGAAGGAGAATAGAAGATTATAACAATGTCTTTTTGGAGACTTAAAGTTATTTGAAGATTATAACGACTCTGTCTTGAAAACGTCCAAGAAAAAAGATCAAAACCTAGTTTTTCTTCAAGAACACATGAATGTTCTTACAAGATCTATAAGAAATGCCTTAGGTTTAGGACTTTATATGTTAAGAAGGTTGGTGCAAAAATTTATGAAGGTTTTAGGCTAGTATTTATAGGAGAAGGGATTTGGCTAACTATATATTAGGTTAGAATTTAACCATGGTTAAGTTTACAAGTGTAAAGATCTACATAATCAATGGTCATGATCAAGCCACCATGCTTGATGACACATCAAAGGTGGTATTTGCGAAGAACACCCCTCAACATAGTTCTCTTGAGCCATAGATCTATACTCAACTTTTCCAAAATTTTCAATAGGTATTTTAAATTTTTGAAAAAGAAGTTTTTGACTTTAAACGATTTCTCGAGAAGGTTTTAACGCTCAAAAACTTGAGTATCCCGCTCTGATACCAATTGTAGAACCGTAGAGGGGGTGAATACGGTATTTTCGGCTTTTTTGAAGTTTAAAGACTTCAAGCCTCAAAGATTAATTTGTGGTTATACAACAATAATCACAACAACAAAAATTACAACCAAAGTCTATAAAGCATGTAAAGAGGACACCATGATATATACTGGTTCGGGATGGGGGGTTTATACCATTCGTACATCCAGTTGCGAATCTACGACACGATACTATTCACTAAGTATAATCCTTTCGGTGGACTACAAACCGTTACAACTTCACTCCACAGATATGACTAAGATCGGCGCTCACAAAGAAGAGTTACTCCGAACAATATTCCGCCCTCAGAAACCACCCAAAAGAATCTCGTTGTTCGACTTAACACAAAGACTTTCCACCGGAAGTATCAAACCCCAACTAGATCTCCAACGATCTAGGCTTGGTTACCAAGACACAAGACTTCTTTTACAACCAAATTGAGTGAATAAAAGTTTGATTGTTCAATAAAACCCTAACCTAACCTAGGGACTTGATTGTAATAGAAAGGGTATATGAGAAGACCCTCAAAATAATCACAAAGTGGAATAGGTTAATGTGATTCTTTCCTTGCAAAGAATGTGTTCTTCAAAAGATGATAAGTGATAGATCAAGAACATGCAAGGGTGATGAATACAATAGGAAAGGGTGGGTATTTATAGGCCAAAGTACCAAAAGTTTAAAAACTTTTACGAGGCTGGCGCATCGCTGGCGTGTCGGAGCGCCACCAGCGCGCTAGAACCTGTAAAGGTTTTTCCTTGTGACTTTGGTCCTTTAACTACCCAACCTTGCTAAACCCCCAATTGTATTTCACACATTAGACCTTTTCATTATTCATCCTCAACGCTAACCAAATCAAATAGCCATTTGATAAAAATCATTTTGTGAAGTGTTTTAGTAAAACCAATTATCAAAGAAAGAGAAAGAGAGAAGGGATATTTGGGTAGGGGTTGTTTGGGTATTCTCACATGGCATAGATAAGAGAGAAAGATTATGCCATGATATATTTCTTTCTTGGAAATAAAGTGTGGATGTTGTAAGATAGAGAGAGAGGGAAGAATTGAAGTCAAATGTGTGTAAGAGGAAGAGTATGAGAGAAGCTTGGTTAAGGTTGAACCATGGTTTGGTTAGGTGTTGGCATGGTTATGTTAAGAATGGAATATTCCAAAGGTATCGAAGAATATTCTTTTCTTGGATAAGAGGGTGAGAGGAGAGTGAGTTGGCATGGATGTGATGGAGAGATGATGGGTTGTAAGGATGTGATGTTGAGGTGATGGGGAGCCTATGTTTGGGATTCAAATTTAAATGTGGGAGTGTGTGAGTGAGTGAGGAGGTATGTGACTGAGAGTATGAGTTGTATATGATGTGAGAGTGATGTGATGGGGAGCCTATCCTTTGGATTCAAATTTGAGTGTACTGTGAGTGTGTGAGTGAGTGAAGTATGTGAAGGAAGATTGTTGTGTGAGTAAGGGAAATGATGTGAGTAGTGTGTGCAATTTAAATTCAAAATGTGGTGTGTGTGAGTGTAATGAGTTGGAGAAGATAGTGAATATGAAAGTGGCTGATGTGTTCAAATCTTAGTGGTTTAGAAAGAATGTGGTGAAAAAGAGGTTGATGTGTAGAATGTTAAAATGTTGGGAGACAAGAAGTACATGCAAGTAAAATGTGTGTAAGGGAATATTTAGAGAATGTTGAAGATAAGGTTTGGAGGGTTTTGAAAATGGTTTGAAGGTTTATTTGGTGTAGGTGATAATCATAAGATTGATTAAGGCTTAATCACATTGTCATTAAGAAAGAAAATGTTTGACAATAATGATTACGGGTTGTGTTTTGGGTAAAAAATTCAAAGGTTACTCATAATCCTAAATAACTCAAATGTAAAATATTCACAATATCATAATTCATGATTTCCCACAATTTGACATAATCAATAATCATCTTGATGCAAACAAGCTAAGTGCTTCGCATCATGGTAAAAGCATATCCATAACGAGAAAGAATGCATTTACGCAAAGGGACATTTGACCTTGTTTGACCAATACGGGAGTAAACCCGTTACGTGATTAGAGAAGACGTAAATACGGATTATGGTCATATGAATACTTTCACTTGATGTCATGTGAAAAGTATATGTCTCATAGGTTTAGAAAAGCTTTGGGAAGAGGCATTTGATAAACTACTTGATTTGGCGTTTTATCAAAAACGAGAGGTTGTGATTCTGGATTCCTCTAATTCTAAAACTCGTTTTCAAGTGTTCCCAATGAAGCACATATCATATACATACATGTATTGAAAGATCCACATTTGTCGGTTAAGGGAAAAGCCGACTTTCAAAAACCGAGACGAACCAAGACAGGTTATGGCGCTCTGGCCGCGTGTCGGAGCGCCAGCAACGCGCCAGACCCAGTACTTGGTTCGTTTTGGTTTTGGCTAACGTTTATGATTTTATGTGTTGCGAAGGTTTATTTGTTATCATTAAAACAAAAGAAGACCTAATCAATGTTGTCCCAACATAATATATCAACTCTTAATCCAAGTTATTAATAAACCAAATAAATATATCAATTCTTAATGCAAACTTTTAATAATTAAACATAAAGAGTTCATTTACACACCAATAAGTTACTCGCATATTAAAGATTAATCATAACAATTCATTTTTTTTATTAAATAAAAAACTTATGTTCACTCATTTCTTTAAAAAAAATTAATATCTCTTAAGCTCTTTATGGTTAAGAAAAAAATTAATAATAATAATAAAAAAATTATACCATCGCGACTTGTTGAAACTTGCTTAATAAATCATATATGATTTAACACAATTTTTTATGTTTGAGCATTTAAAACTTGTAGTAAAGTGAACATAACTCTCTTTACCAAAGCCTAAGAGTCTCACTAATTTTTTTACCGAAAACTAGACATTCATAAATTCTAACCATATATAATACATTACAATTAATTCGTCAAAGTTGGACATAATACACAAAAAGACAGATGATTAACTTGAACCGGACCGAAAGAACCGAGAACCCAAGACAAAGAATAGGTGGAACCGAGAACCGTCCCAAGTTCTTCGGCTCGGTTCCGTTACGGTACGGGAATTTTCGGTAATTCCCAACGAGTACCAAAGTGTTTAAAAAATTAATTTTTTCGTTGTTGATCATTGAAAAAGGACATGTTATACAATATAAACACACAAAAATGTCTCCAACAATGCAAATTGTTCCAAATTTTAGTTCTTCAAAATAACATAAACAAAACCACAAATTATCAAAATATAAGTTTATAATTGTTCAAAAGTATCAAGAACACGCATCTGTGTTCAAAACCTCCAAAAATGCTTAATGGTTCATCACTTGTTTCCCCTTATAATTTCGTACCGCTTCTTCCATCTCTTTAACAACCTCGTCATCATTTAAAAGATCTTCATTTTCATCCACATTTATTGTAACATAGTATTTAATCAATTATGAAAAAATATAAAAAAATGATATTAGTAATCGTAAAATTGATAGTCTTATGTTATTTGGAATGAATTAAAGGTTATGGTTTTAATTTATTTTGGCGTTTTAGGTTTTTGATTTTTTTGTTACAACTTAGTAATGTTATTTTATTTTATTTATTATTATTATTATTATTATTATTATTATTATTATTATTATTATTATTATTATTATTATTATTATTATTATTATTATTATTATTATTATTATTATTATTATTAAGGATGCATGTACACAAAGTGGCAAATAAATCCTATAAAATTTTATATTTTTAAAGAGCTAGTTCTTTTTTGAAAAGAATTGGGACCGGGCGAACCCGTCCTGAACTGTCTCGAGAACCGAAAATTTTAAATTTGAAGAACCAAAAACCATACTATGGTTCTACCGTTCTAGTATACGGTTCGGTTCCTAGTCGGTATCGACACGATTCCTCAGCTTTCTTGGAAAACCTTAGATGATTTAAACACATGTGATCTCTATCACATGTGATCTTTATCACACGTGATTATAGAATTTTCATAAAAAAATTGCTCTAAACTAAAAGTTATATACAATGTGTATTATATGCTTGGAAAGCCATGAATATATGTTTTGCTCTAAACATAGCTTTGCTATGACTACAAATTGCAAAACAACAATTTATAAATTGCGGGTTCAAATCTCGCTAAGATATGTGAGATATAATTTGTAAGAATGTGATGTATGTTGTAATAATTTGCCCTTAAAAAAAAAAGGCAAAAATGCATATATATCTTTTGTATAAGTTTTTTATGCACGTAATATAATGGTTTTTATGAATGCTTTGGATATATATGCCATTTTTGCATTTTCGAAAGAATATATATACAAAAGAAAAAAAAAAAAAAAAAAAAAAAACCTTGCAAATAACCAAACTATTTTTTAAAGCTAGTAAAGAGTTTTATACTGATAAAAGGAAAATCCGAAACATCCCTAAAATAAGTAGCACCACCATCACGCTCATATCTCTTGTTAAAAAAAATGCAGAAACGAGAGGCGAGTGGTAAACCGAGCGGTACACCGGCGGGGAAAAGAGGGCGACCGCAAGGCAGCACGCAGCACAATATGGCTGTTGCTGCTATGGCTGACATCAATCCCGCCTCTCTCCTTGGCCCTTCTCTTCAAGTTCACTCCACTTTCGCCGGTCCCTTTTTTCAAAACCCTAATTCTACTTTTCTTTATACATTCGTTATAAAACCCTAATTCTACTTTTCTTTATACATTGGTTATAAAAATGTCAAATTGATATAGATTATGTTGTTCATTTAACTTCACGAGTTAGTAATTGGTAGGGTATTGATTATAAATCTGTTTGTTATACCACTGTGTGTTTAAAAAAACTCGCCTCGTAGAGATAGGTGCTTTTATAGATTTTGACAGTAAGCAGCAATTTGGGCTTTTCTTTTGGTAGAAAGTGACTCGAATAGATAGTGGCGTAGGCGTTTTCTGTAGATTACAAAAGCTGTAAAGATCAGTGATTAAAGTAGTATCTCTTGTTTGCCCGCCTGTTCACTTCCTAATTCTGTCGATCTGTCCTTTATAATGTAACTTGATATGAGTAAGGGCGTATAGCATCTTGATAAAATAAGGACTTGCCAAGACTGATAGGCAGTGGTTAGAACTTAGAAGTCAAACTGGGCTTGCCATTTCGGATAACATGAATGCAATAGATAGTGATGCGGGCATTTCATATAGAACATCGAACTTTTTTTTTTTTTTTTTTTTTTTTAAAGTATGCTTTATCCCTTTACCTATTACTAATAGTTTGCAGTTGTACTCTTGGTAAAGATTCAACTTTAGCTACATGTCCGTATAGATTATCTTTGTTGAGAACTAACATGAGCATGCATACCCCGGTGCTTGTTTGCTGAACTTGAGCTCGAACACATACAATTGATCCTATGTAAAATTTTCCGAATCACTAAAACTGGTTGAACAAATGTTAAATGCCACTAAACCTTGGAAGAAGTTGCTTATGGTGTACGTATAATGTTTCCTTCCACATTATTTAATTCATCATGGCGTCTCTGAGATTTGATGCTTTTTTTCCCATCCGGTGCAGATCAAAACAACAAAAGGCTTGTTTTTGCTCTTCAAAGTGGATTGAAGAGCGAGCTGACATGGGCACTAAATACACTAACGTTACTATCTTTCAAAGAGAAAGATGATGTGCGTAAAGATGCAACCCCACTAGCGAAGATTCCTGGATTGCTTGATGCTCTTCTCCAAGTTGTATGTGGCCACTTTTATATGAACTTGCGTTTTAATCATCTTTGATTTTAAAACTTAAGAAACTAATTTTCTTATAAATTTTGTATGCACAATAAGGACAGATAGATGACTGGCGTGATATAGCTCTCCCGAAAGAGCTCATAAAGACGGCAAGAACAAGGTCAATAGGTGTTAACGCAACTGTTACTGGTTTTGGAAATGAGTACAAAGCATCAGGATCTAATGACGTGTCCCATCCAAAGTAAGTTCCAAATATGTAGCGACCTATTCTTTCTTCACATTCTCAGATTTTGAAGCAGAAGGTTTTGTGTGCGACCATCAATTTTGCTCTTCTTATGGCAGCATAGGATCTGCTTCTGTTACAGATGCTTCTGCGCAGAAAAAATCAGCCAAATCTCAGCCTTCAGAATGGTGGCTTGCTGAGGATGGTCTGTTTAATCTTGATGATGAGGGGCGGGCAGAAAGGCAGCAGTGTGCTGTTGCTGCATCAAATATTCTCCGCAATTTCTCTTTTATGCCAGAAAATGAAGTCATTATGGGTCAGCATCGCCATTGCTTGGAAACAATCTTCCAGTGCATGGAGGACCATGTTACAGGTGAGATGACAAAATGCTGCATGTTTCTTACCAAATACTAACATGTAAAAAGAAAACAATGCATTTATCTTTATAATCTATTAATCTGCTTTACCATGCTTTGTAAATACACAACCTAAATAACCCCATCTCTCCAGAAATAAGTTCCCAGATCATCCAATTAAAAACTGACTAGTAACTAGGGAAGAACGATAGAATCTTAAAACACTGATTATTGCTATATAGCTTTCAGCATAGTCTCCAACCATGATTTCCGTTTTATAATGGAATTTTATTCCTGTCAAATGTATCCATCCGTACTAGGTCATAACTTTCTTTAAAATGATTGTGAATATGCTCGAAATAGTGTAAGCATACATGATCACGTACCCCTCTCCGGCGGGATTGGGTACTGTTGCTGTTGTAGTATCAGCATACATGATCCCGTCAACGAAGCTATAAATTTACTTTAATAAGTAAAACAACTGGAATAGTTACTGGATCATGAATTTGTTTTTAATTATGATGAGTTAGCATCATTGATCTAGAACGAAACTGTGGTTCAGTGCTGTATGCAATTTTTTTCTTGGATAATGGAATATCATCTGACATAAAGGAAATTTATTCATTTAATTTTAGCTGTGTATTAGAATAAAAAACTGAATGCAAGAAAGGTAAAGACCATAAGAGTAGGCAAAAAGCCTCAACTGAAGGCCTCATCTTCTTCGTCCACCCTATTATGTTTTCTACTTTTCTGAAATACTGGTTGTGATACGTTCTGTCTAGGCTGTTGCTCTCAAGTCTTAACCCTGTTATGTTATGATATCCCATCGATTTCATGATTGTGGTTGGAAGAAAATTCAGACCGATACTAATCCTACTAGCTCCAGTATTGTTCCCTATTTTGGGTAGGGGTGGCAATTCGTGTCGGGTTCGGGTTGGCGGGTTCGGGGTTGGTGGGTCAGAAAATCTCAACCCAAACCTGACCCATTTAAATCATCGGGTCAGCTATGTCAACCCTAACCTATGTCAACCCTAACCTGTTTAGACATAACCCGAACCTAACCCATTTAACCCGTATATATACTTGGGTTGGCGGGTTAAATAGGTTACACGGGTTGAATCGGTCCAGCGGGTTTCGGGTTGACCCATTTAACCCTTTTTATATACAAAAGTTGGCACATTACAGGAGTTAAACAGGTTTTCGGGTCGACCCGTTTAATACATTTAACCCGCATAATAAAATATAAATAATTTTGAGTTTATGAAAAAAAAAATTCTTAAACGGGTTGGCGGGACGACCCGCATATTTTATTCCCAACCCGAACCTGACCTGTTTAATAAACGGGTTAGATATGTCGACCCAAACCTGACCCATAATCTATTTAGCACAACCCGAACCTGTTAATTTTCGTGTCGGTTTCAGATCGGGTTTCGTGTCGGGTCAGAAATTGCCACCCCTAATTTTGGGGGACCTAAACATAGACCCTACACCTACTACACTTGACATGTTACGTTCCATTCTCTGGGTGCAAAGGTCGCTAGACTTAGTCTTTAAACTTATGCTATCGAACCTGTAGAACCCTTAAGTCTCGTTTTCTCACCCTTTATTATCCATTAATTTATCCCCTTAACCCATGGGTTAGCTACCTTATTCTTACCATTTTCACATCTTTTTCACTCAGTTTTCTTCCCGCGTGCAGTATTGCCTTGGTGTCTATTAGGGATAGTTATTGCTTATATACTTTGAGGAATGAGGTATTTGTAGGATGAGATAACGCACCAAGGCTGCTATGCAGAAGATCTAATTCAATGTTCGATATGAATGATTTGGCTGTCTAAGATACTTTGGGGATTAAGTGACTCATTGTTCAATATGAATGATTTGGGTAGTCTAGGATACTTTTTGGGGATTAAGTGACTTCTCGTTAGAGCATCTTCCTTTACATCCGAGGTGGCTGCGTGGGACCATGTTTAAACTCTCCATACTGAATGTAAACTACTTGGATCATTGTGATCTTATTGACGATGGAGAGGAAGCTGGACCAAATCATGTCCCCCTTTGCAGTATGCTCTGCTCATTGGGATGTAGTTTAATGTTTCTTGAGGTTCCCAAGGGTGGATGCAGTGTTATTGATATTAAGGTATCCTATACATGTTGCGCATTATGAATTCATTAGGATTGCAGGTTATTTTATGCCGCTCCATCTTGTCGTCCCGACATCAAATAATAGTGCAGATCGTGCTTCTTCCTAAGAAATTCTTGTGTCCTAAAAGAGTGCTTAGTTTCTGTTGGCACACACAGTGTTCATTTCTTGCCATCACTTACATAAGGATTGTTGTAAATGCCAGTGAGTGATAAAGTTGTTTATTATAAGAATTTACTTGACAATTATAATTTATAAGCATTTAACACTTGATGAGTTTTTGACATAAAAGGTATGATTATTTAAACTGTCTTGTAATCCTCATATGACAAAGTGGCGAACACAATGTTTTAGTTGCATACTGTTTACTCAGTTTATAGTCTTATA
Organism: Chrysanthemum seticuspe; assembly: GCA_019973895.1. Taxonomy (NCBI): domain Eukaryota; kingdom Viridiplantae; phylum Streptophyta; class Magnoliopsida; order Asterales; family Asteraceae; genus Chrysanthemum; species Chrysanthemum seticuspe. The sequence continues at coordinate 114,942,357 of BPTQ01000001.1, read as the reverse complement.
TATATATTTTTTCTTTTTGTAATCCAGTCATATGTGTCTTCTATTGACGTGAGCAAAACAGGTTTTCCTGTATTTTTCTTGCTAATAATACATCTTCACTGTTGACAGAGGATGAGGAACTTGTAACAAATTGTCTGGAGACAATTGTCAATTTGGCTCCACTGCTTGACCTTCGAATCTTTAGCTCAACCAAGCCTTCTTACATTAAAATAACGTAAAAATCGATATCTTTCTTTTTTGTTATATTTGGTATAGACATGCGACTGTACTTCTATAAAATATAACTCATCCTTATATCTCGTATTTACTATAAAAGAGAAAAGCGAGCGGTTCAAGCCATCATGGGAATATTGGGATCTTCTGTCAAAGGTTGGCATTGTGCGGCTGCAGAGTTAATTGGGCGTGTGATAATAAACCCGGACAATGAACCTTTTCTTCTTCCATCTGCTCCACAGGTTTATTGTCGCTTTATATCACATCTATTCTTGTTTTTTCTTTCCAGACTTTCCATCTTAATATATTTAGTGTGGCTCACAGATCTACAAGCGATTAGTTGATCTTTTGAGCTTCCCAATCGTGGATGCACAAGCTGCAGCCGTGGGGGCACTTTATAACCTTGTAGAAGTTAACATGGACTGCCGATTAAAGCTTGCAAGTGAACGATGGTGAGGTTTTTTTTTAACATTTCATTTCAACAGAAATAGCTGCTATAATTAATAAATTTTCTACACTAAGGCATGAAATTCCAAACTTTGATAAACACAAGGTTTTACTGTAAAGAAGGGGTGAGATACATTTCAGGATGCTGGCCCCGCATGTATTTGATACTAGTATCATACTACAAAGTACAAAGAACGTGCCAGATTCATCATTTCTCACATGCATTAGTCAGCTACAATTCCGGACGTGTTTGGTCTTGTAGGGGACCTTTTTCTTTTATTCTGGTTTCACTTGAAACTAAGATGGGGATGACTTATGAGAATTTAATGGTCATTGGGATGTATCCACTATCATATGCCATTACCGACATATTAGACTTTTGAGGCCAAACACAAACACCATATCTTGTACAGTAAATTCAAGGTTAACATGGGTGTTTTAGCAAACCTACAATTGTTTCTTTTCGCTTTAGTGGTTTTTCTTATAAGTAAAAATAACTATGTCCAAGAAAACAATAATAAAATTTAGAGGCAAATTTTTTATTACTTGGGCTGATTGGCTTAAAATGCCTTTGTAATTGCTAGCGTCTTGCTAGTTTTTTTCTATAATATGCCGCCGTTCCAAAAAAAATGTTACTGCACAATATTTTGTAGGAAAATCTGAAAATTACTTGAAACTGTCCGAGTTGTTAGTATGGTTTAAATCTTTTAGTCAGTAAAACTCATCTTATGCTTTTATCTAAACTGACCAGGGCGGTTGATAGGTTGCTCAAAGTCATAAGAGCACCACATCCAGTACCAGAAGTTTGTAGAAAAGCAGCAATTATACTAGAGAGCCTAGTCTCGGAGCCACAAAACCGGCCTCATCTCCTAGCCTATGAGAATTCATTTGCGGAAATACTCTTCTCTGACGGAAAACATTCTGATACATTTGCTAGGATTTTGTATGAATTAACGACAAAGCCCAACAGCAAAGTAGCAACTGCTCGTGGTATATGGGGCATGTAGCATTTAGCACAGGTGATCTTGCAGTAAGTTTTCGGAAAAATAGGTATATTATTAGCACCTGTATTGCCTGTAGTCTAGTTTGAACGTGAATTTGTCACTTTATTTTAATCATTCTAGCTGTGGAAATTCGAAGTAAATGTTGTGAATCATTTCAAACGGTAATTTAACTCTAAAGTAGATGAACACTTGGAATTCCTTGTGGTATTATTTATTACTTGGGGTCTGATTTCATTTGTTTTTTCTTTAGAACCAACAAGTATGGACGTGACACGCGTATAGCTTTTATTTTGCGAGGTACAAGTCAATTTGATATTGCTCTATGCATCATAAATGTTTACCCTTGATTTTTGTCGTAAAATTCAAATCATTAATAGTAAATTGGCAAATTTTACTTTTATTCAAAATATGTATAAATCAAGATCGTCATGTCTAGGGGTTTTTGTGTGTGCCCGCGTGCCATTTACATATTTAGCGTAGATGACAAATATGGTGGTGTCGTTAAAATGTCCAAACAAGTTCTGGACAAAACAACTTTGTTTTTCTTTCCTTTTCACGTGATTATTGATATCGTACCATTATGGTACGAAAAATCTACTTGTTTGAACAACCGTTATGAGGTATTATGCCTACAGTGCGGGCAACTTGCCAACAGTGGATATGTCTTCATTGCAGATATGTTCTTTCAGTTTACATATATGATCTAATAGGGATAAAAGCCTTGTTAAATACGCAAGGATTTCTGAAACAAAACATTCATGTTCTTGTTAGTTACGCAAGGCATTCTAAAACGACCCGTGCATGTTCTTGTTAAATACGCAAAGCCTTCTAAAATTATTCATCCATGTTCTTGTTAGATATGCGAGGACTTTTACAATACAACATGAAAGGTGTCTTTTAGGTATCATGTACTTAGATTTGGCAACATTTATGATGGGTTAAGCAATTTCACTTTTATTTCCGATTGGATTTGTAGGTGGCATAATAAGAGGACCAAACAGGTTGGATGATGAAGGTTATACGGTTTTAGTTATAACCAAATATCTGACACGGTATTTATTTATTGGTGTAACTATATGATTTGTTCAGCTAGAGTGCTTTATGACCTGCATATATGGTTTCTTACCGTTTGGTGTGAGGCTTGAGCCGTCTCACAGACTCAAACCTCTTAAAGTTCTTTCTTCCAAAAGGTTGGTGTGCCCACTTCGGGTTCGGGTTTGAGCTGGTTTTGATCCAAAGTTCCAAGTCTTATCCACCGAACCTTATTAGATAAAACATAATCAAGATTGGCCTAATTTTAGGCAAGTGGGATGGAAATGTTGCCTCTATGACTCTATCTCTATGGTTGAGACCATGGACCATGGGTCTATCCCCAGTGTTATAATAGTTGTACCACAAAACATTTGTGTGTTTGAATTTATATATCGTGTTTAAATTTTGAGGGTAGAAATAAATTGGAAATATGCAACATATGTTACCCATAAGGCCATAATCAAAGTAAAATAGACATATGCTAATATGGCAAAAGTTCAATATAGATCTTAAATTTACCATAGATCTAATAAACCAATCATAGTCATTCCTTTTTCTAATAAAAAATAAAATAAACTTTCATCTTTTTTTTTTAAAATTAAATATCTCGCAAACCGTTAATCGTTACGCGAAAAAAATATACCATCGCGACGAGAATTAAATTATCTTTCTATAAATATGCACTTCTATATATTTTTAATGATTTTTTTTTCAAAATTTCGGCCCAGAAAAATCATATATGATTTGTTAAAATCATATGTGATTCGAGTTTTACAAATCATATATGATTTTTGCAAATCATATGTGATTTGTAAAAATCATATATGATTTTCAAAAATCACATGTGATTTGTCAAATCACATGTGATTTTTGAAAATCATATATGATTTTACAAATCATATGTGATTTTTTCGGGCGGAACTTTTGAAAAAAAAAGTTTGTCGAAAATATAGAGAAAGTGTATATGTATAGAAAAATAATTTAATTCTCGTCGCGATGGTGTATTTTTTGTAGTTTGAAGATTTACCATTTGCAAGATATGTTGTTTTTAAAAAAAAAGGTAAAAATGGGTTTTTTTTTATTTTATTTATTTATTAAATTTGATTAAAAATGGATAGCTAAGATTGATTTAGGGTGCGTTTGGTATGTGGGTTTTAGGAGGTTTGGGTTGATACATGGACAAAAAAAATTGTTTGGTGAATCTTCTTTAGGCTCACGCGCGGGTCTTGTTCCCAAATCTAAAGCCCAACTAGTATCCCTGGTTTTTACAATCTAAGCAATAAAATATTTCGTTTAATTTGTTGAAAAAATTTCATCCACATGATAGAGTTGACCATTTGTCTAACTTTTATATTTTATTTACAAAAATGTATTTCATCTTTTATAATATATATGTTTATTTAAAAAATAATTAATTTTCTCTCTCCTCATTACTTTCAAACCTTTGCCAAATCTAAATCCAAATCCAAATCCAAACCCACTTACAAACCAAACGCACCCTTAATGAATCTATGTCAAATATGAGATCTATATTGATCTCAACTCACGCTAATATTTTACGTAATCCGACAGCTAGTGTTTTAATTCAAGATGTTGCAATCATATTTATTGTTATTAACAAAATAATCAAAACCATATACAAGTTCGGTGTGAACCAATTTTTTTTTTAGTATAAACACATTATAAAAGAAAACTGTTATTTTCAGTGTGAAAATACTATGTAACGTCGAAAATGTAATAGAACAATGAGGCTGTCTTTCGTTTTCTTTTGAATTGGCTCTATACCAATTGCTTTCTTCTCGTTTAAGTTTGGTGGATAGTGAGCCGAGTTAGCTTGAGTGAGCTAGTGCCATAAGGCTTAATAGGCAAGTAAATGATGCATTAGAGTAGGTTTAGTGGGGCACCGTCGCTAACTCAGCATCACATGAGTTTATCTTTCTACAACATAGTGTAATATGACAACAAAAATCACCACCAAAATATACCCCACTTATATATAAATATACCCCAAAAAAACTAACATCACACACACACAACCAAATCACAACTTGGTCAGGTTTTCGACCGACTTCTCTCTTTTTCCATCGACCAACGCGTGGGTGGGTGCATGATATTATAGTGACAGATGTGTCGTTGCTCTCATCAATGCGTGGGTGGGTGCATGATAGCATATCTACATACGCATCATTGCTCTCATCGACGCCTGAGTGAGGGTCTTATTACACATGGTGATGCTTTTAGGGAATTATGCATGTAAATTTAAAATAATCGACTACATTCTACCTTGAAAATTTGCCACCTCAATTTTAGAAAGAAAAGCTTAGTAGCAAGAATAAAATACTTGGGCTAGTTTCATGCTTAAGACTATTCATTTGATTTTCACCTACATAACATTTTTAAACAACGTCTTACAAGTTGTTCGCCTTGTCCAAGTAGGGTAGATGATGAACTAGTCGATGTTACTACTTATTAGCTAATTATAAATAGTCGAATAACTAAATAAGACATGTAACACAAAATTTAGATGCAATGTTCATGCCAGAGTAACCAAGACATTTGACAAGAATTTACGATACGCGACAAAAATTCTTATGGTTCATAAGGACCCTTTAAAGCCTCTCGAGTACGCCCATGATCATATAGTATGTTACATGTAGTAGCAATACTTAAAAAAGTTTATATGTTACTTAAACAAATATTAGAGGTTTAATTGTATTTTGTATAAATAGAACTTAGGATCATACTTAGGAAACTAGTTGTTTGGCTTGCAAGCCAAGCATGTAATCATCCGAGGGAACTCAGATTTGATATGAATTATACCCCCTCATCTTTATAAATAGAGGTGAGAGAGATGCTAGTTTGTACATTCTTTCTTGGTCATTCGTTCATCAATACAATGTAAGCGTTTGAGATCATGTGCGTGTTTTCCTTAAGTCCATATTGCGCGCTAGCTTGCAAGGCTTGTTAGGTTTCCACACAAAAATTGGTATCAGAGCCGAAGGTGATGTTGTTTTCTTAAATCTAGGTCGACTCAAAGGTGTACAATCCCAACACGTAGTCTCTTCTCTTAATGGTTCGTCGGTTTCTGCGCAACGGTGGGACGTTTGACGTTGCGAGTTCGTTAACCGTTGGATATCTGTGAAATTCGAATTCTAGGTTGAAAATACATAGATCTAGGATCTCACCAGAGTCTATCCAACCGGAGGTTCATATAGAGAGACACAAGTGGTCCAAGTTTCTAGTCCAGAATCTGGAGGTTCTATTCTGTTGGGTTTATTCAGTGCCCAAACTTCCTTTAACTAGAATTTGAATAGAAAATATCCTAAGTGTTGTATAACCATAAACATCAATCAAGTTACTAAATGAACAGTCACTCAGTGAGTCCTGTTAAGGAAGCTTAGGACGAGTTTAAAGACTCTCCATTCAGTGAGGCGGGACTCAATGAATGATACATGAGTCAAAGAAGAAGGTGATGGGTTCAGGGAGTGATGACAATAGCTCAGTTGATAACGCTACACGCGTCGTTCGGGGTCAAGGAAACTTCCTTTTCTTCGAGCAAGTTTTATAACACCCTAGGCAGTGAACCTAATCGTTGTAGTGTAGTAATTAGGGTAAGCCACGGGTATTGATATCGTTCTCTAGGGGAATAGGAATGCTAGTAGGGAGTTACTACGCTAAGGTTAAGGTTGAGGAAGATTATTTTTTTATCTTTTTTATATTTTATGAAAATGGAAAAGTACGAATCTCGGGTATTGGATTTGGGGGGTTGGTATTTCTACCGATTACTCTACTATTATCTAATTATCTAAACTAAGGTTGTGGGAGTCTATGTCTAATTAATGTGTGCTCGTATGATAGTTTAAAGATGTGTTTACTTAGTTTGTATTACTCCTTAATTATCTCCTATTGATGGTTGAGTGTCACGTCTTATTCCTAGTTGCGTTGTGTTTCTAAAGTTGTAGGGTATGCGTTTCTCCCTAACTCTTTGAACTTACCAAAGGGTCTTGTCTACAAATCCACGTAGAGATTATAGACTCCTACTCTAAGGCACTCTTCGGATGTTTTAGCCTACAATCACTCAGGTAATCATACTCTAAGGTTCACAAAGATGAATCAAGCATTAAGTACACAACGAATGACCTATCGCATTACTAGATCATTAGTCAACTAAGATAAGAAACAACCAATCAATATTCAATAATTAAGTTTCATACTTCCTAAGCAAACACACAAATAAATTAGCCGGACATGGAGAACATGCAAGCATACACACAAATAATCAAAGACATAATTGAATTAATGAAGCAAAGACTTATCTTGGTGTAAGATAGGGTTAAAAACCCTAAAATACTGTACAAGACACCTTAGGTTCGGTTTTAGGTTTTTACTCCAAAGACTCTCCACACAAATACTGAAAAATTCGGATTCTATATATAAGATTACAATTGCGACGGCGTCACCTTATGTTTAGTGACGCCGTCGTGTCGCCGCCATTAGGGTTTCGTCTTGGCCACGTTAACCTTGCGACGGCGTCACCTTATGTCCGTGACGCCGTCCTCTTCAGCTTCTGACGTCGTCTGGATCGCATCTAGGCCGTCTGAGTAGCGACGGCCTACTCTTTCACAACTAGACGCCGTCCCTTGAAAACACGAGTTTTGCGTTCTGACCCGTCACAATAATTCTCCGACGGCGTCGCAAATAGAACCTGACGCCGTCGCCTTCTACATTCAGCGACTGTGAGTGTCTGATTTCGACTTTGGCCATTTTCTTCATATATTCGCGCCTTTCTGTCCAAATAAGTGTCATTCCAGCATTTTGCCTTCACGAGACCTAAAAAGTGAAAAGGAACGATATTAAGCAATAACGGATACAAAAGTGATCAAATAAGGACTTAAACGACCCCTCCAAATGGTACCTTTTAAAACCTTATCATCAGTGAACCCAAAGTCTCCTCAACAATAAAGAAGACTGAAGACTTGGACTGAAGACTTAGAGACTTAAGGAAATGTGGGACAAGGCGGGATAAGTTTGAAACACATAAGGAGGAGTCCTTATCAAGCAAATGTCAAACTTACCCTAAAAGGCTAAGAATCAGAACGGTGTCATCATTGTTATTCAGAAATCATTATTATCATTTACTCAAAGTAGAATGTTGTAACAAAGACAAAATACGCATGTATTTTCTCCAAACTAGCTTAGGTCATCTTTGTCTTTATTGTAATGGTTGTCAGCTAAACTTATGTATAAATAGGATCATAAGGTGGAGTAAAAGTTAAGTTTGTGCACTAAATGCTTATACATTCACAAACACTTTTACTCCTCCAAAGACAATTAAGTCCCTAAGATTAACTCAGTTGGTTAGCATAGTTGTACACAATCTTAACTTGAATTTAGAGAGGAGATCACACCATACTTGTCATTTCAATCCCAAGTGTTGTTTCGAAAACACTTGGGGTATAAATTCCTTAAATTAATTCTAATAAGGACTTAAACGTTGAAAACTAGTGTTATTTACTTTAAGTTTTCTTTACATTAGTAACTAGTTTTTCACTAGATCACTGAAACATGGAACACAGATAGATTAACTTTATAGTTAAGCTAGTCGTCTAAAGGGAACAACATATTCAAAGTAGATTCGATAAGGTGTTTGAAGGCTTAAAATTGTTGAGTTTTTACAAAAGTTTTGAGGTTTATCACGATTGTTGTTGCAAAGGTTTAGTTCGACAAGGTTCATGCTTCAAATAGGCTTATAAAAGGTTGAATATTTAAGCTTCAAGGTGTAGTTTTTGGGGTTCTCGAGGTGATCAAGTTTGAAGGGTAAAATAAGCTTCAAGGTTTTTTTGGTTATCTAGGATCTTCAATCACTGAAGTTTGAAGTTATTTGCGGGTTCTTGGAATTCACATCTTGGTGATTTTTGGATGACAAGTAAGATATAGCTTTGTCTTGGGATTCAAGAAAAATTATTTCTTAGAGTATAAGGTATATCAAGGTAGTATACTTGAGGTGAAAAGGTCAAAGCTTTAGGCTTTTCTAAAGGTTTGAGTCTTTAGGGTTTCTAAAGGGCTAAATACATTTTACAAGGTTAAAGCAAGGTTAAAGAAGAATGGCTAGTATGCGTACTATGTTTAACATTGGAAAGCTCGATGGGGATGGTGTAAAAAATGATGGAGGTTCAAAATGAGCTGGGTTTAATCAACTTGGTCTTGATGATAATACATGAGTCCATGAAGTACAAGTTCAAAAGTGTGTTTTATTTGAGGTGGGACTGTAGGAAGCTGGGGAAATCGTGAAGCTGAGGTGGCCCTCCCACATTATTTTCCTCTAGTGTATATTTGTTATGTCTCCATGGTAAGAAAAATATACATGACACTTTTCGCCTTCCTAAATATTGAGATTTGCATTTTTGGCCCTCCCACGATATATTGTGTAACACCCCCAAAATAGGGTCCAACGGAAGCATACAAACCTTGGGGTGCTACCATATTGGTATCACAATATAAGGTACAAAGAATGGTTTTCATCCCATTCATTTAGAAAAAGATTCATTATCAAAAACATTAAGTTTATATTTTATGAAAACAGTGCGGAAATAGGCCCATAAAGAAATCAAAGCGGTCCCAATTGTTTTTCAGAGTCGCCCATGACCATTCCTCTTGCAAAGCGTCTTCCAGAAGTGAGCTATCGCCTTAAACCTGAGAACACATGCTAAAAAGGCCAGCTTTCACTGGTGAGTTTATAGAGTTTAATCACAAAATTTAGTAGTGGATCTGATAGATTTTATTTGCTATATGTGACTAAGGCAGATATATACATGCTATACATTCCAACAATATTCCAATAACATTTTCCATCAATAATCCAATAACATTTCCAATAACGTAACGAGATCTCAGTAGGGCCCTAGTGACTCTAGCCAGGTACCACGGCCATAGCAAAGCATAATTCAATGTTACCTTGGTCTAGGTCGGATACAAATGTCTATTCTTAGCTAGGTACCGTGTTATAGCAAATCCCAGAATCAATGCTACCCTAGTCTAAGTCAACATCTGTCGCGTATCTAACCTTTCCTAGTCAGCACATTAGCAATTCAAAAGAGTAGTGGCAGGTTCAAGAAATAGTTTGCAACTCGCATTTACTTCCAATAAGCATATAAAGCTTTCAATCACCAATTCAAATATTCCAATTAACAGTCATTCTCAAATAATATTTAACATATTCAATTATATTCAGTTAAAACCAACATGTATTCTCCCTCAAAATAGTTATAAAACCTTTGAAAAAAATAGGGGCTATGAACTCACCTTAGCCACATCAATGCACTATTCACTACTAACACGACTGGCATCTAAAGCTAATCTCCACGGCATCCAGAAGAAGGTACGACGAGTACGATAGAACGGAAACGGCGCAACCTAATACGTATACGATCTTCTAAAAATACGGCTCATACGATAATGAAGTCGATAGAAGGTAACGTGTCGTAGTTTTCGTGGATTATTCATATCATTACTTTCAAAAGTCCATTATCATTCTTCAACGTTTCATGTGGTGATAAGAAACATAGACTCACCATACAATTCACAGAAAAGAGGAAAAACATCAACAAAGAAATACCTACAATACTCAAGCAAGCCAAAGAAGACTAAGAAATAGAGACAACTATTCATAAGGCATAAATAGGTCAATTGGTAAGTTTCGGTAATTTCCTCAAAATCCCAAATAGTTTGGAAAAAGTCGATTTATGTTTATAAAAATATAATTTAAGTTTTAATTAATAAGGATTTGAAATTTATTTAAACCGTATTCTTAGGTAATTGATAGGTTAACTTCTCGTTATTAATGAGGTAATTGTCAATTGAACATTTAAGTCCGTTATGAATTAAATATATTAAATTCATATAGAGTCTAATATATTGTATCCGTCTCTAGTCCGAAATGTTCAATTTGTCCAATTGTCTATTAATAACGATCCATTAACTCTAACATGTCCAATCCGATTATATATCATTTTTATCCAAATTCAAGTTCCAATCTCAATTTCCCGAAACGTACCAATATCACAAGTAATAAATAATTATCGCTAGTCAAGTATTTTAACATTAATTACAAGTTAATACATGTATCAAATAAACCAAATATGTCCAATTCATAAGTCATATCGAAGTTTATTATCCAAGTTAAATTCACAATTTGTAACTAGATCCGAATCTCAATTACCATTATTTACCGAAATGTACCAAGTTTTAAACGTTTATGAAATTTTACCAATATTGTAGAAAACTAGAAGGGGGGTTGAATAGTTTTACCGATTAAAACTTCGTTTTAAACTATTTAGATCGACTTATGTCAATTTATTTAATGTGTGTGTTGGATGATGATAGATAAGCATATAAATAAGTAATGCAATGATAAAGAGTAAAGGAACACAAAACTACGACACGAGTATTTATAGTGGTTCGGCTACAAGGACACCTTCCTTGCCCTACTCCACTCCCCGAGTTCCCCACTCGAGAGTTCGTAAGCACTACAGAACACAACCTCCTTAATGTGGTGGAGAAGCCTTCACAATGTCACCTACTCTTTATCTGGTACAAGGCTAGACACCGAGTTCTTCCACGAGGTAGAACCAAACCTATCACAACGTCGCCTACACTTGATCCGGTATAAGGCTAGATACCGAGTTCCATTACAAAGGAGGAACTACTACCCAACACTACACCACAACACAACTACCCCAAAGGAGACACACTCCTTGTTACAACACTAGAAGGGTATCAATATCCTTTAACCCAAACTATCTATCTTGTACATCGAAGCACCATATCGAATGTACACCCTTGGCACCTTTCACTAATGCCTTCGACACGACCGCTTCGGCACCTTTCACTAATGCCTTTGACACGACCCTTTGGCACTTTCACTAATGCCTTCGACACGACCCTTCGGCACCTTTCACTAATGCCTTCAACACTACACTTCTATGGAGGGAGAAAAGAACTATCAACAAGAGACACTTCAGTGGTCTTGATGATGGCGAAGCTTAGCAACTCATGACCTTGAGCTTGCACGTCTTCAAGAGGTGGTGATCTTTCCTTTAAGAGGAACCTAGAGAATCACAAAAACATAAAAATACATAGAATGATCCTTTGGATCTGAGGTTAGAGATGTTACAATACTAAGAGAGAGTATGTGTAAAAGGGGTAGTGAGTAAGAGAGAAATGGCTCACTATTTATAGATAAAATTGTCTACTGTTCCACGGTTCCTGAGGGATCCGGCTAGTGCAATCCTAGGGATCTGGTTGATGGGTCAGCTTAAGTCTGGATTTCGGGTTGCAAACCGGTTTATGGGTTATGGGTTATGAACCATGGGTTATGGGTAATGTTTTATGGATACCCAACAAGATGCAATGTATCTAGGCATTGGGTCATGGGTCTTGGGTCATGGATCATGGATAATACCCAACATGACTTCATGCATGATGTCATGCAATGGGTCATGGGTTATGGATCAAGCTCTATGGGTATGGGTCATGGACTTTGGGTTTTACCCAACAACATTCATTGTATCTAGTCAATGGATCGTGGGTCATGGAATTAGGTTTTTACCCATTACAATATATACAAAGTATATATGTATATTATGTAAACACTAGTTGTTATACATATGCATTTCTATAAGATGTAAACAATAATACTTGTTTAGTGTTTTATATGAAAATGTAAGTGCGTTAGTAAAATATTGGCTCAAACCTTTTACGTATTTTATTTGTTTTGTTAAAATGATTTTACGTTTATTATCGACAAAACATTAGAAGATCGTAAAATATAAATAAACGTTTTTATGGCTTATTTGTATTAACAATCTCTCCCTTTTTGTTGATGACAAAACATAAGATATTTTAAGAAAAAACTAAAATTCGTAAAAGATTGAATTGAAGTTTTTACTCTCTTCCCCTCTTTTTTTCGAAACAAAAAGAGCGTCGAAAAGAAACGAACACATTGTTTTGAGAAAAACGTGTGAAAAGTAATAATATGAGAAATAGAGAGTAAGAGAAGAGAAGGATTCTCGTCTTAGCTCCCCCTTGACGGATGCTTCCCTTTGTTGAGGGCGTCAAGTAATTAGGAAGACTAAGCGAGTATGTTGCAATTATGTTTGCAAATGGTTTCGTCTTTTGACGAAATGCCCCCCCTTGACGAGTGCTCCCTTTTAAGGAGGACGTAAAAAAAAATCCTAAGTGAAAGTATTGCAAGCGTTTCTGCAATTGCTTTGCTTTGACGAAAAGCTCCCCCTAGTTGAGGGTGTCAAAGTCTTCATGTGTATTTTGAAAATCTACAAAACAAGGGTTAGAAAGCAAGCATATGATGCATAATTTCCTGTAAATGAGATTCAAATTAGTGATAAAAAGATCTTCTGTTGCACCGAATCCAACGGTTCCTCCCTGTGAGGGATCCGTCTAGGCAAAAGTGAGGGATCCGTATACCTGCATTCTTATGACATCAATGTGGATGTGAAATGTGATATTTAATCATCAAGACAAGTTATGTATTATGGCACTAAACATATTCTCATAACCATATAGCACACAACATGTAATATCATTCAATAAAATGAGAGAAATGATGTACATAACTCTAATACTAAGAAAATGATCAGAACATGAGGTATGATTCCTAGCAAGTCTAAGTTAAACCTAAGAATAGGACACCACTAGGATGATTAGATTTGTTGACCTCATCAAAGCGTTCGAGGAGGTGATAGAACATGAAGCGTAGCTCGTCTCGTACTTCATGTACTAAGCCTTCAACATGTTGAAAATGATAACAATCTTTGTCATGGCTAGGGAATGGTGGTGGTAGGAATGAAGTGGTTTGAGGTGGAAGGTTGGATGAAGAGGGTGGAGGTTCCACAAAATATGGAGGGATTTGTGGAGGCACATTTGGAGGTGGTTCTACTACGGATGAAGGTGGTGGAATATGTGTTGAAGATGGTGGTAGAGAGGTATCTACTTCCATGTGACCCGGTTGTTGATTTTGTTGATTCCTCATAATCCAAAATGGACTATTTGAGGGTGATGGAGAAAAGGATACAGGTGCTAGTGTTGTTTCAACACCAAAGTTTTGTTGTCATGCTATTTTCTCAATTGAGGAAAATGTTGGCAATGGTGGTAGATGAGATGGCCTAGAAGGCAAGTCCTATAAATTATAGAGATGTGGAGATGATAGTGGAGTGGTGAAAGAGATTGTGGAAAACTAGAAGGGGGGGGGTTGAATAGTTTTACCGATTAAAACTTTGTTTTAAACTATTTAGATCGACTTATGTCAATATATTAAATGTGTGTGTTGGATGTTGATCGATAAGCACATAAATAAGTAATGCAAAGATAAAGAGTAAGAAGCACAAAACTACGACGCGAGTATTTATAGTGGTTCGGCTACAAGGACACCTTTCTTGCCCTACTCCACTCCCCGAGTCACCTACTCGAGAGTTCGTAATCACTACACAACACAAGCTCCTTGTGGCGGAGAAGCCTTCACAACGTCGCCAACTCTTTATCCGGTACAAGGCTGGACATCGGGTTCTTCCACGAGGTAGAACCAAGCCTATCACAACGTCGCCTACACTTTATCCGGTACAAGGCTAGATACCGAGTTCCATTACAAAGGAGGAACTACTACCCAACACTACAAAACTATCCCAAAGGAGACACCCACTTTATTACAACATCAAAAGGATATCACTATCCTTGACCCAAACTATCTATGTTGTACATCGATGCACCATATCGATTGTACACCCTTGGCACCTTTCACTAATACAAATAAGCCGTAAAAATGTTTATTTATATTTTACGATATTTTACATGTCAAAGGCATTAGTGAAATGTGCCTAGGGTGTACATTCGATATGGTGCATCGATGTACAAGATAGATTAGTTTGGGTCAAAAGATATTGATATCCTTGTTGATGTTGTAATAAGGAGTGGATCTCCTTTGGGATAGATGTTGTGTAGTGTTGGGTAGTAGTTCTCCCTTTGTAATGGAACTCGGTATCTAGCCTTGTACCGGATAAAGTGTAGGCGACGTTGTGATAGTTTTGGTTCTACCTCGTGGAAGAACCCGGTGTCTAGACTTGTACCAGATAAAGAGTAGGCGACGTTTCCGCCACAAGGAGTTTGTGTTGTGTAGGGATTACGAACTCTCGAGTAGGTGACTCGGGGAGTGGAGTAGGGCAAGGAAGGTGTCCTTGTAGCCGAACCACTATAAATAATCGCGTTGTGGTTTTGTGCTTCTTACTCTTTATCTTTGCATTACTTATTTATATGCTTATCTATCAACATCCAACACACACATTTAATAGATTGACATAAGTCGATCTAAATAGTTTAAAACGAAGTTTTAATCGGTAAAACTATTCAACACCCCCTTCTAGTTTTTCACATGAAAAATAGAGAGTATGAGAAGAGAAGAATTCTCGTCTTAGCTCCCCCTTGACGGGTGCTTCCCTTTGTGAGGGCGTCAAGTAATTAGGAAGACTAAGCGAGTGTTTTACAATTTTGTTTGCAAATGGTTTCGTCTTTTTGACGAACGTGCTCCCCCTTGACAAGTGCTCCTTTGAGAGGAGGACGTCAAGTAGTAATGTACTTCTATGTGAAAGTATTGCAAGCATATTTGCAATATGTTGCTTTGACAAGAAGCTCCCCCTAGTTTAGGGTGTCAAAGTATTCATGTCTATATTGAAAATCTACAAAACAAAGGTTAGAAAACGAGTATATGATGCATAATTTCCTGCAAATGAGACTCAAATTAGTAATAAAAAGGTTTCTGTTGCACGGATCCAACGGCTCTTCCCTAGGAGGGATCCGTCTAGACCAAAGTGAGGGATCCGTCTGCCTGCATACTCATGACAACAATGTAGATGTAAAATGTGGTGTCAACATCAACAAGAGTTATATATTGAGATGCTAAACATGTTTTCATAACCAATAAGCATACAACAAGTAATATCATTCAATAAAACGAGATAAATGATACACATAATTCTAAAACTAAGAAAATGATCTAAACATGAAGTATGATTCCTAATCAATCTAAGTTAAGCTTAAGACTAGAACACCACTTGAATCCTTAAGCTTAAGAAAGTTTAGTTTTGTTGACCTCATCGAAACGTTCGAGGAGGTGATAACACATGAAACGTAGCTCATAATGTAGTTCATGTACTAAGCCTTCAATATGTTGACAATGATAACAATCTTTGTCATGGCTCGGGAATGGTGGTGGTAGAAATGGAATGGCTTGAGGTGGGAAGTTTGAATGAGGAAGGTTGAGGATGCACAAAAGAAGGAGGGATTTGTGGAGGCACATTTGGAGGTGGTTCAACCAAGGATGCTTGTGATGGTAGAGAGGTGTCTACCCATGTGATCCGGTTGTTGATTCCTCATAATTCAAAATGGACTATTTGAGGGTGATGGAGAAAAGGATACCGGTGCTAGTGTTGTTTCAACACCATGGTTTTGTTGTTGCGCTATTCTCTCTATTGAGGAGAATGTTGGCAATGGTGGAGGATGAGATGGCCAAGAAGGCAAGTCCTCTAAATTGTAGAGGTGTGGAGATGAGAGTGGAGTGGTGAAGGATAAGGCTCTAGGTACTAGAGGTGATGGTTTAGTGAAAATTGGGGTGTTTGGTTTAGGAGGTATAGTAGTGTTTGGCAAGGTAGTTTTGTGGGAACAATCCTTTTGGGGATTAGTTTGATTGGTTGAGTTGGTTGAGAGGGAATTCTAGCATTTGTAGTTTTGACGGGTGATGATTCGGTTGAAGAGATTTTGTGAACAACCCGAGCAAGTTTCTTAGGTGGTCCTTTGGTGGATGAGTTTGCACTAGGAGCTTTCCTAACGATGAAATGATAAATGGATAGTAGAGGCTTTTAGATGCTAAGAATGATGTTATTAATTGTGACTTAGAGGTACTAACAAATGTGGTTTATAAAGGAAAGGAATTGGTAAGTGAATTCAAAGCTTAAACTACTAAAATCCTTCAAAATGCAATGATTTGAATGCACAAGAGTCAACTTCAGAGTTGCAATGATCAAGGAAGTCAATTAAGACAAGATGGAGTGTTCAAGTTAGCAAGGAAAGCTTGAAATGATTATTTTAGCTAGGATTAGTTGAGTCTGTGCAACCGGTTCCCACGGTTCCTGATGCAGGTTTTACTGACCAGGTTTTAATATTTATAATTACTCGTTATACCTATGGTCTTTCCTAATGCACTAACGGGCAGTGCACCCGGTCGTATGTAGTGTAGTATTCGGTAAAACCGAGGTTGTCCCAAGAGCTATGTGTGCGGATTTAAACTAAGTCTAGATGTCACAGATTTCAATAGATTTTAAGGTGGAAATGATTAATAACTACTACGACAAGAAAATATGAAAGCAAATAAAGGCGTGGGTTGAGATCAATAGAGGAGAGGGGTGTTAACCTAGTTATTCATCATAACTAGTTATGTTCACGTCTAATTACTTCCAATTACTTCAGGTGGGGTCAAAGTCGCTAGGACAACATTTGGTCAGTTCATCCTAACCTATCAGTGATGACGTATAGTCTATACTCGGGTCATGAACCCGACTAAAGTCCGAACTGGGCTAAACCGTTAAGTGCTTGGGCCCACGACGGCCCAATCCCAAAGTTATTTATGGAATAGGATATCGGATATCTCCTAATTATGGAGATAATCGTCTGCCAACCGACTTAGGCGGGATACGCCGAAGGTTGGGGAACACGGAACCAACAAGGATTCCGTGTGTATATAAAGGGAACCCTATCCCTCGTTAAAGGTACGATCTACAAAACCCTAACTCTCCTTTAACCCTAAACCGATTACTTACTCTCACGCCGGAGGATAATCGTGGGAGACAATCCCACGATAAGCCTAACGGTGTTTTCTGTTACTTAGTGTGCAGGTCTCAAGAATCAAGACTCAATTGGTATGAGAACCGGAGCCCCGAACAAGGAACGCCCAACTTTTGTATCAACAAGTGGCGCCATCCGTGGGACCATCACTAAGAACTAAGAACTAGAATGACGAAGCACGGAAATCAGCGATCGCAAGCAGACCTCACAGGAAAGAAGCTGCATAGCGGATCAGCTTCTAAGCAGACTACTAGGACAACCAGTGTCGCTAAAAATCAGGGATCAGGCCCAGACCTAGTCCTCCCTATGGTGGAGCAACGCTTGGGGACAACCTAAGCCACTACAACCACCACCAGCGCAGCAGATCCACTGCGCACCCTTTTTGCTACTCCTCTCCACTCAGTGCTAGAAACTGACCTCTCAAAGGCACCAGATGCACCCGAAAGAAACAAGGGCCCGGTAGTAGAAGCAGACACCCTCTCTCTAGAGGGGGTCACATCGGAACTCGCACCGGGAGATTTCGTATCTCAAAATTACGAAACCTTGGCAGCCCTCATGCAAGAGGAAGCAAAAAAGAGGTCGAGTCGAAGCCTGCATACTCGACTCAATTTCGACTCAGAATATGAAACATCCCCATCGCGCCGTCAAAAGGGGAAAAGCGGGAGGGATAACCGCCGACCCCAGTGTTTAACAGAATTGGGAGGAGAGTTGAGGATGATGAGACATCTAACTCACAGCATCTGGAAGGAAGCGAGGAGGATGAACGGCGTACCAATGTCCACGCCAGACTTGGTAGCCGCAGAGTCTAGGACAGACTTGGGCGATGATACTCCCCAAGTGAAAGCCCTTCAAGTGCAAATTCTGAGGACAGTCGGCGCAAGCGCAGAAGGAGGGAAAATTCGTCCTCTGGAAATTCCTCGGACAACGAGGATAGCGAGACTGGACACTGGAAGTCCAGGAGGAAATACCGTGACCAGGAGGAGGAAGACATGTCTCTTCCGTGGCACCGCCAAAAGGTGTATGCGTTTAGTCGACGTATCAGCAATTTATCAGAAGATAAGAGAAGGCGCATGCCCGCTAACGTCAAAACCTATGACGGAATAGGTGATCCTGACGACCACCTAAAAAATTTTGAATCAGTCGCTACTATCGAAAACTGGCCACAACCTGTGTGGTGCCACATGTTCAATTCCACACTAGTGGGAAACGCGCGGAACTGGTTCAGTAAGCTTCCACGCAGAAGCATTGATGGCTTTGAAGAGTTGAGAAAGGCGTTCCGCCTAAACTTCACTCAACGGAAGAAGTGCGCTAAAAATCCTGTTGAACTCGCCAGTGTGAAACAGCGCCAGGGGGAATCTACAAGCGCATATATGGAGCGCTTCAAAGATGAGTGCATACAGGTTAAGGCGTGTCCCGAAGTGTTGAAAATATCAGGGTTCATGAACGGGATCAATAACCCAGAGCTCATCAAAAGGCTGAATGACAAGATCCCCCAAACCTTCAATGAACTAATGAAACGGACAAGGTCCTTCGTCCAAGGAGAAGCCGCCGCGGCGGATAGCAAGAGAAGCTACTCAAACTATCGGTCAAAGGAACAACCTGGGAGACAATCCAATGACCGGAGTAGCAACCGAAATAAGAGCTACCGCGGTCAGGGGAGCGGACGGGATAACGACAGGTATATCCCGCTGACCAAGACCCCAAAGGAAATACTCGCAACAGAAGGCGCAAACTTTCCAAGACCACCACAAATGCGCACCCCAGAGGATCGGCGCGTGGGGAGTGGATACTGTGACTATCACGCACAGAATGGCCACACCACCAATGAATGTGTCCAACTGCGCCAGCTCATTGATAAAATGGTAAAAGAGGGCAGATTGGACCATTTGGTCAAGAACATCAAGGAAGGAAAGGATAGACAGAAGAATGGGAACAAAAAAGAGGCACCTAAGGAAAAGGCTGACACCATCTACATGATACAATCATGGCAGCGGGTTACTAGGCAGAAGGTCAGCCAGAAGTTTTCCCGTGGAAGTGAAATCTCTTTCCCCACCTTAACTGCGGACAATGCAGTGGTAGAGCCACTCACCATTGAAATTAGTGCGGGGGGTCACGACATCCACCGCATGTACGTTGATGGAGGAGCATCTGCAGACATCATGTATGAGCACTGCTTCAAGCGACTGCGACCTGAAATACGCAGTCAGTTAAGCCCGGTCAGGACAGCGCTGAATGGTTTTACGGGAGAAAAGATATGGCCTATGGGGCAAATACGCTTACTAGTCAGCGTGGGCAATGAAGAACACTCCACGACTTCCTGGATGGAGTTTATGGTGATCAAATCCCCTTCGCCATACAATAGCATTATCGGAAGGCCAGGGATATCAGCCATGCGCGCAGTACCGTCTACAGCACATGGGATGCTTAAATTCCTAGTGGAGGGTGGCATTGTTACTCTCTACAACGCCGCTGTATCACATAGAGAATGTAACACGATTACATGCGAGACGACACCCATTCCAGAACAACGCGCATCCAAAGTTCCAAACCTAAAGGTTGCAATTCATCCTGATTACCCAGAACAGAAAATATCAATCGGAGGATCGCTGTCGGACAACGGCAAAGCAGCTGTGTGCGCACTCTTGCAAAAGAACTTGGACGTTTTTGCATGGGAGCCAAAGAACATGACCAGGGTACCACGTTCAATCACAGAACATAAGCTGAGAATCCGACAAGGATACTCACCAATACGCCAGAAGAAGCGCGGCCAGGCTCCAGAGTGCACGCAAGCAATCCTGGCAGAGGTACACAAGCTAGTAGAGGCAGGAATCATGCGAGAAGTCTACTACCATGACTGGCTTTCTAACCCAGTAATGGTCAAGAAGAGTGACAGTAGCTGGCGAATGTGCGTGGACTTCACATACCTTAACAAGGCATGTCCACAAGACTGCTACCCACTACCAGAGATAGACTGGAAGGTAGAATCTTTGTGTGGATACCCACTCAAGTGCTTCCTCGATGCATACAAAGGATACCACCAAATACAGATGGCTAAGGAGGACAAGGAAAAAACAGCCTTTCATACAAGCCAAGGCGTCTACTGCTATACCAAAATGCCCTTCGGCTTAAAGAACGCAGGCGCCACCTATCAGCGGTTAGTAGATAATGCATTTGAAAAACAGGTGGGCCGTAACTTGGAGGTTTACGTCGACGACCTGGTCATAAAAAGTCATACTGAGGATGAGTTGGTGCGCGACATTGAGGAAACATTTAGAAGACTCAAAGAGATCAACATGAAGCTAAACCCCAAAAAGTGCACTTTTGGCGCTACAGAAGGCATGTTTCTTGGATACCTGATAGAACCTGATGGCATCAAAGCATGTCCAGAAAAAAACTAAGGCTGTCATCGAACTTCCTTCACCGCGCACGTTGAAGGAAGTCCAATCTCTCAATGGGAAACTGGCTGGCCTAAACATATTCTTATCCAAGTCAGCAGACAAGTCACTACCTCTCTTCAAGACACTCAAGAAGTGTATAAAAAAAGGAGATTTTCGCTGGACCACGGAGCAGAAGAAGCCTTCACACAGCTTAAACAACACCTGGCAACGCTCCCCACACTTGTAGCACCCCGACCAGGGGAAGAGTTGATTATGTACTTATCCGCAACCCAGGGAGCAGTAAGCGCAGTGTTACTGACGGATAGGAATTCAGTACAAACACCTGTTTATTTTGTAAGCAAAGCGCTCAAAAAGACGGAGATGAATTATAGCGCAATGGAAAAGTTGGTCCTGACATTAGTGTTCGCCGCCAAACGGCTGCGCAGGTACTTCCAAGCGCACCCTATAGCAGTAATCACAGACCAACCGATCAAGAAAATCATCTCCAAACCTGACGCATCAGGACGACTACAGAAGTAGAGTGTGTTGCTAGGTGAGCACAACATTTCCTACAGACCACGAACTGCAGTAAAAGGGCAGATACTAGCCGATTTCATCATCGAAAAGCCAGACACTGATGATGCACCTGCACCACGCAAGGAGGAACTACAAGATCCATGGATCTTGTTTACGGATGGATCTTCATGCGTTGATGGGTCAGGGGCAAGCCTCATCCTCACAAATCTGGAAGGAATGGAATTCACTTACGCGTTGCGTTTTGAATTCACAGCAACAAACAATGAGGCAGAGTATGAAGCCCTGATCACGAGACTACGCATTGCAGCTCGAATGGGTGTACGTAACCTGGAAGCGAATGTAGATTCCCGGCTAGTAGCCAACCACGTGTTGGGCGAGTAAGTGGCCAAGGAGGAAAACATGATTCAGTACCTCGACAAGACCAAGTCACTAATCCAAGGCTTTGACAGGTTCACCATCAAGCAGGTTCCTAGGGGGAAAATCAAAAGGCGGATGCACTAAGCAAAATTGCATCGACGAGCTTCGCACACCTGTCAAAACAAGTGTTGGTGGAAACATTGAAGAGCAAATCCATCTCAGAGATGGAAATATCCACAGTAATAGAGGAAGAAGGCCCTACGTGGATGACACCGATAACGGAATTCATAAGCAAGGGAGTATTACCCCAGGAGCAGAAGGAAGCCCGCAGGATACGGCACAGAAGTTTGAACTTCGGGAAAACATACTATACCGACGCTCCTTCCTGCAACCATGGCTCCGCTGTGTTGGCCCCTACAAGCAAATTACGTACTGCGGGAAATCCACAAAGGTTCATGCAACATGCATTCAGGACCACGGTCCGTGGTGGCGCGCGCTTTACGGTCAGGATACTATTAGCCCACCATGCACCGCGACGCGCGGGACTTAATAAGAAAGTGCAGCGACTGCCAAGTTCACAGACCCGTTCCTCGCCAACCACAACAGGAGCTAATACCAATTACGGCACCATGGCCATTCTACAAGTGGGGCATCGACATCGCAGGTCCTTTTCCTGTTGCAGCAGGAGGATTAAAGTTCCTCATAGTCGCCATAGACTACTTCACCAAGTGGATCGAAGCAAAGGCAGTGGTAACAATCACTGGCAACCAGGTAAAACGCTTTGTCTGGGAAAATATTGTATGCCGCTTCGGGCTGCCTAGGGAAATCATCTCGGACAATGGGAAACAATTCTGCGACAACCCCTTCAAGGACTGGTGCGAGAAGTTAAAAATCACACAGCACTTCGCGTCAATTAAACACCCACAAACCAACGGCTTAGTAGAGCAAGCAAATCCGAGCCTGGGTGAAGGCATTAAGGCACGCCTGGACACGCAAAAAGGAAGGTGGGTGGAAGAACTATCGCATGTTCTGTGGGCGCACCGCACTTCAATCAAAACCAGCACAGGGGACACCCCCTTTTCTCTAGTCTATGGGACAGAGGCAGTCATACCAGCCAAAATTGGGATGCTAACTATTCGCACTGCTAAAATCAATGTGGCTACCAATGACGACGACCGGCGTATCGACTTAGACCTACTGGAAGAAAGGCGCGAACGCGCAGCTATACGTGAAGCAAGATCAAAGTCAAAGATGAAGGGATACTATGATGCTAAAGTACGAAGTGTTTCATTCAAACCAGGTGATTTCGTTTACCGAGCCAATGATGCGAGCCACGCAGAAGACACGGGCAAACTTGGACCGAAGTGGGAAGGACCCTATGAGGTTACCGAAGCATTAGGAACCGGCGCGTACAAGCTACGCGACATGGATGGTCGGGAACTTCCACGTACATGGAACATCTGCAACCTTAAGAGGTGTTATCTATAGGAAGGGCTACGACCCAACGCACGGACACTCCTGCACTTTGGTGAAGTGCCCAATAAATATCCGTGTATTTAATTTTTGTTTTACTTAGGCATATGTCTTGTTTATTTTCTTTCATAACAACTTGCAAATATTAATAAAACGTCGCGGTTTCTAGCTAACTCCGCGACACATTTCACTTTGTTATTTCTATATACTTTATGTCTTAACATTTTTGATCTTTTGCCTAAATGGCGTGCATGCACTAAACCCATGATGGTAAAAGGATGAGTGAACCTACTAAACAACTCATTGAGTAAGAGGGTTGCAAACCCATCGACATTGGATCATGTATCCTTGTTAAACACCTTGTTCTTAAGACGTTGGAATAAGTTTTGTACGCATCCCACGATGGGTGCGCAACAACGCATATGGTGCACGTTTAACAACTTAGGAACCTAGACACTTGATTCCTTAATATGATATTTACAGTACGCTGCATATCACAACATACACGATTATGATAAAAAATACTTAGAAATTATGTTTTAAGTATACCATGAATCTCATACATGATTATGAACTTCACATATTACCCGCGCTTATAAAACAGTTTGCTTCTTAGACAATACGCACGTTTTCTATGAAAAAACAAGTAACTAAGTGCAAATACTGTAAATAGCAACAACGTTTAAATAAATATCCCATTCAGTACCATGCGTGCTTACAAAAAGGATGTTTATAAATACAAGTTAAAACCTAGAAACTATTACAACGCTTCAGAGAAGAACTCCCCACGCGGCTTGTTGCTTCCTTAGCCTCGCTTAATTTCTTCAACAAATCGGAGTCTTGGCGGGATACCGTTGCAACACTAACCGGTACCCCGTCAGACCGGGGAAGGTGAGCAGCACCAACACCGCACAAAATGGCCTTGCCCTTAATACCTTCCTTCTTGGCGAGCCTTGTAGCATGAGCTTGCAAAACTTGTTTCAAGGGAACTTCCTTCTCCAAAGCAAACAGATTCAAGATATTGTGAGGGCGAACAAACACAGGTACCTGCAGCTGGGACTCATTGGGTTTCAGAAAATAATCCTGTTGCGCCTCTGCATCTTCTGAATGATGCCTAGCCAATGTTAGCCCCTCCATTATTACCCCTATAGGATAATCTTGGTCGCGCTCTAATTCAGCAATTAAAGGCAGCTCCAATACCTTCATCTTCTCCATTGCTGCAACCAGATCATCATACGCATTAGCGTTGTATCCAGGTACCTTTTCAGCAGGCACCTTCAAAAGATCCGCCTCATGAAGCTTCTCCACAGCTTCTGCTTTACCACGCTCCAAGGCGCACTGAACCACCCCACCGAAAGCATCCCCCACTTCTTGTGACTCCAAGGTACTAAGTGTAGCAAGACGAAGACCATGGCCTATGAGCCATCTGCGCTCAGGTATAGTAGACAAGAGTTGGGGATATAACTCCTCGTCATACTCCAAGCTAAGCTTGCGCAGTTTCATTTCCTGCACCTCCAAAGCATTGCTCACAGTAGCACCAAAGTCTTCCAACTGCGAGACCAAGTTTTCCTTACCCTTCTCCAGATACCTCAGCGCCCAGAGACACGAAGACTTGTACCCTGATGCTTCAGCACACTCTTGGCCTATTTGGCCCATCAGCGCCATTTTATCTTCCGCAAGCTTTCGGGCGTACGAACTTAGGCCCTCTACTTCGGCCTTGGCACTAGCCAACTGCGCCTTCAGCGACGCAATTTTCTAGTCCTTTTGCGCGCCTTGACTGCCTTCCCCAGCAACCTTAGACTTTAGCTTCTCTACTATTGAAGCTTGATGCGCAGCCGCCTGCACCAACTCTTCTATAAGCTGCTCCATTGGCGCATCCCCAGCTGCCAATGACTCAGAACTTTGGCTATGCGGCTCAGAAAAGGCAGAGAGTACAGGACCATCTCTGGGGGCGACTCCGCAGACTGTTCAAACCTGTACACAAGAAAGCAAATTAATGTTTCACATAAACAAGGAGCGGCGCAAAAAGGACTTTGATGGTATTACTTACTGTGGACCAGATGCATCAGCCGAGGGGGGAGGTGACGCAACATCGTTTGATGATGATTCCACTGTTAGGATAACAGGGCGCTTCTTCCTCGATGAACTTGCGCCATCCTCTCCGACTGATCTCTTACGTTTCAACCCGAGATCCTCCTCTTCTTCCATATGCTGCGCCACTGCTACTAGTGATGGCTGCGCTAATGGAGGTTGCACTCTGGGGCTCGGCACGCTTTGCAGCAGCGTCGCTTCCATTGCAACAGAGGAGCTGGTTCCTGTTTCTCCCAGATTCATTTCCAGGGTACGCCCGGCAGTGGCATCAAGTATGGGCTCCTCTCCCTCTTTCAGCAGACGGGTCCCTACATTAACCTGAAGCGACTTCGCTAGCTGCACGACTCGGAATAGGTCCATCTCTGCGCAACAGCAAACATACAACACAACGGGTTACAAAATAATGAAAATGATCGGAATGGCTCACACTAATAAAGCACAAGGGTTACGTAAAGGATGAGCACCCACCCTGGCCATCCAAGCCCACGAAGATTGGCACCTCATCAGGTCTACCAAAATAATTACGGCTTATGCTCATGTGTATCAAAAATTATTCTGGATAAACACTGATGGGAATACGGTTGGCATTGATTGTGTCTGCGTCTTCCGCATTATACGATCCAGGGAGGGGGCGCTCATCCCTTGGCAGTGTCCCCTGAGTGTAGAAATTGAAGCGCGATGGGAAGCACACGTTGTCTACCTAGAAAAAAGTTTCTCTCCAATTCCTGAGCGCGTCCAGTTTTTCTGTATAACACTGAAGGCGCCCAGCACGTTTAGCGAATGATACCCACCCGTGCGACCACGTTGTGTGGTAGAATGCATGGAATAGGTGGATAGTCGGGTTAATTGCCAGTAATCGGCAATTAACCTCGAAGTTGGTAATTTTCACTGCACCTATGCAGTGCAACTGTGATATATGCAGACGGTAGTAGTTTAACACGTCGCTCAGGAATAAAGATATTGGCACGCGTTGATTCGCGAATTCAAAAAAACGTGTATATACCCCTATTTTCCCATCGGGAAAATCCGCAATTGATGCCCGCGCACCCGGAACTTCCGGATGCACTGCGACGGGGATGTAATAATCCGAAGCGAACTCTAGAAGTTCGTCCTCAGTTATATCGGAGGTGAAATCAGATAACTGTTTGACCATGGTATTGTTATTTATAAGCGTAGTCGCGGTTACCTTCTGACTAGCAATTTTCTGGGTTGCAAATTGAAGGTTGGTTAACAATGGCGGCTTGAGTTTTTTTTACTGTGATAATCACAGTGAAATGAAGGACAAAGGTTATATAAGTTCTCTCATCCATGCGATGCACGACACGTGGATCCTACTATCTTTAATGTGTGGATCAGATTAATTGATGGGACGCTGTTACAGTTGCTTTCCCCGATTTACGAGGCATCTATTTTATATTTTAGGTTTAGATACCACGTGTATCTTTCCACACGGGGGCCTTTTTTGGCTTCTTTGTTACGCTTCGAAGTTATTAATTGGCTGCAGTTATTAGTCTAGCATCCGCAGTTAGTCACTGCGCATACTAGACTGGGGGGACATGATGACGTATAGTCTATACTCGGGTCATGAACCCGACTAAAGTCCGATACTAATGAGCCCAGCACGAACTGGGCTAAACCGTTAAGTGCTTGGGCCCACGATGGCCCAATCCCAAAGTTATTTATGGAATAGGATATCAGATATCTCCTAATTATGGAGATAATCGTCTGCCAACCGACTTAGGCGGGATACGCTGAAGGTCGGGGAACACGGAACCAACAAGGATTCCGTGTGTATATAAAGGGAACCCTATCCCTCATTAAAGGTACGATCTACAAAACCCTAACTCTCCTTTAACCCTAAACCGATTACTTACTCTCACGCCGGAGGATAATTGTGGGAGACAATCCCACGATAAGTCTAACGGTGTTTTCTGTTACTTAGTGCGCAGGTCTCAAGAATCAAGACTCAATTGGTACGAGAATCGGAGCCCCGAACAAGGAACGCCCAACTTTTGTATCAACAATCAGCAAAGGGTCCCACTGGAGAAATTCGGTGACCCGTCATAAGTCCAGTTGTTCTTAGTCCTTTAAGCCAAGTCATTAAGTACCGCTACATGCTAGATTCATAATAGTGAGTGCCCGGGCGCTAGCATCTTAAACACTCACCCCCTACTTCTTAAGTTCATCCAAACGGTAGGTGATCAGTTGGTCAAATCGCACAAGCAGAAAGGGTCGTCAGTTGGTCATATCTTACCCTTCCCACTCAATCTACCTACTTAGGGTCAATTGGTCATATCTCCTAAGTAACTAGCCACTACCGCCATTCAAAACTACCGAAACAAGGGTAGCTACCAACAAACTATGCATGCATACACTTAGAAATAATTGTACGGAAGCAATGTAAACATAAGCAAATTAATTAAGGAATCATAACTAGGCCAGCACCAGAGGTGCTTAGCCAAACATATAGTAAATCATACCAACAAAAATGAATAAATCATGAATTGAATTGAACATAATGTTTGATACAAATTACTTGATGTAGAGCTAATAATGATGATGATTGCGAGTGAATTCTTCCTTCAAAGATGGCCTGGAACTGCTGGAAATTGCCCTGGAGTGGTGCCCTAATCGACCCTTAGGAGAGGGGGTGAAGAGAGATACTTCAAAATGCAGATTTAGGGCTGTATTTATAGGCCGCGACATAGTTACGGCGTAACCTTAAGGGCTAATTACGCCGTAACTAATGACGGCGCAAAGAAATCCGGATCTCGAACAATTACGTCGTAATTTAATTTATTAGTTACGGCGTAACTAAAGTTACGCCGTAACTAAATTATAATTACGACGTAATTTATCAACTTCGTACTTTTTCATCTCATATTAATTTCTTGAAACTTTATTAGCCTTGTGTACGTCTTTGGCCCCTGAAGTTCTAGCAATCTTTACTTTCGGTCCTTGTAATAAATAAACTTAATATCATCTTGACCGCTTTTATCCCCTGGACTTCAAAACTTTGCGCCCAAGTTTAATAATTACGGGGTAATTAAATTGCCGAATTACGCCGTAATTCTTCATCCGTATATTCTTATCCGCTCCGTAATTATCTCTATGACGTAACTAAATTAACATGTTACGCCGTAACCTTCACAAAAATAATTACGGCGTAACCTTAAGATGAGGTTACGCCGTATCCTTCATAGCATCAAATTTGTGCCGTAACATTATTAATGAGTTACGGCGTAATCTTCACACAGAATACTCAGGCCTTTGTAATGTGAGTCACGACGTAGTCAGAAGTGCCACTAACGTCGTAACTTGTCTTCAGAATATATTTCTTGGCCTTATATCACATAATTTCCGCTTCAACGCCTCATTTATCCTGAAATGCAAATATGAGCGAATATGAACGAATTAAGTACCATATTAATACAAATGTGGCCATAAACATGGGAATTTGATATATAAAATATCAGGCTAATTTGATGTTATTAAATATCCCTCCACTTAAATTCTACTTGTTCTCAAGTAGACCCTTTAAATAATTCTTAAAAAGATGTCTCCCAAGATTAATTGGAAGATATGAGTTTAAAAATCACCTAAGCTAGAAAAATCCAAACCAAGCACCTCACTAAAAGGGAATTGAAATCACACTCTCTCTCATAATTCACGTGTTTATTTTTGGGTGATCACTCAACTGCTCAGTCATTGCGAGTATTCAATTATAAGCTTGGCAAAGATACTAATCTCCACCACTAGAGTCTATAGATGCAGCTATTCTAAAAGGCAATGGGTTGACACAACATAAAGGCTTATGGGGTTATTTTGTCATTACTAACGGGCTACGGCGAAGGGGACAAAATCAATGATATATGACCAAATCCATGGCCAAGACACCAATGATTGCTCGCTTCCTCACCTAAGCTCGATTCATGACTAAAGGTAGGATAAGACATGGGAACACATTTAAATGGTGTAAACAAAAAGACATGAAACAAATAGATCCCTAAGTCCACAGTCACCCCACGACTAGTCGCATTCAATTCCATAGCAAAAATCGAGGGTAAAGAGTCAAGGGGTCTTCAATACACGAGTCAATGCATATAACATATAGCGTAGTGCCTCATAATCTCCATAAACTAGGAAAATAAGATGCATTAACTCGGCCTTCATCATCCATGAAAAAAAGTATGTGCTATAAAGATTTTAAAATTTGGTTCAATTTAGCACATATTTCTTTCAAAATCAACCATTTCAATCTCCCATCCCTCCTACTTGAAATGTACAATGTCTCCATTGTACGAATATTAATTAAAATTTGAAAGGCGAGATAGAAATGTACGGGTTTCTAATTTTATCCGTAAGACAAAACAAATATAAAACAATTGCGCCTAGTTGAACAAGGCGAGAACACTAATCATAAATAAACACTTGCTAGCATGCTCTTTTTCTTTTTTTTTTGATGCAAGACAAGGTATACATAAATATGACTGATACGAACATAAAAAGTATCCCCCCACTTGAGATCAACTATAATCTAAACCCGATCTTCTTCCAAAACCCTTTATTCAAAACCCGCGACTTTCACCAGTGGAACCAAAATTAACCAACAGCGCCCGGACCATGGACATAAGGAAACTACAGGGTAGGCTAGGCGATAGGTGTAACGAAACAATTTGGGTAAACAAAATGAAAGGAAAGGCTATGAAGGGTATATCTAGGGGTATCTTGCACTAATGATGAGTACAACAAAAAGGGTTTAACAAGGGGATTGACTAATCGATGTGAGAAGTCAATATACACAAACATAAATGGATGGGCTATTTGGGTTTAATCCTAAAAATTGCCTTATATCCTAGCTGCACCGATCACACCAAGTTACCTTAGTGTAATGCTTATGATAATGGTCTCGAAAAGATATACAAGGCCAAGTTCTAAAGTCTACTACAGCCACCGGCATACTCATTTTTATGGTGTTATGTATAAGGGGAAAACGGAAAGGGTTATTCTCACACAATGGGAATATAGGGTAGGTGTGCTCAGTAAAGATTAATCCAGTTAAGTAATGAAAAATATGTCAAAATTTTACTAATGAAACACTTTACATCAAAAACTAGAAAAATAGAGGCAAGTAAAATCAAGCGGGTGGCTATGTCTAATCCCTTCCCCCCCACTTGGGTCATACTTAAGCATATGAACGAAAGATAAGAAGGGTTAGAATTGGAACAAAAAACTCCCCTGGACTTGCTCGGCATGATCAAAGACACACGAGTAAACGTGTCCCGCTTTGAGATTTATGAGCAAACTTTAATAACCTGAATTCACTTAAGACAACCAAACGCATCATACTAGAAAAACAACAAGTATTAAAAGAAAATGAAAAACCTAACTCACTTTCGTAGGAATCACGGTTGCATTTAGCATATGCAACAAGCCTTTTAAACCACTTGGTGTCTTGTGAGGGTTTACAGGGAATACACCCACAAAGTTCATTTAAAACTAATACAAGGTTATGGTATGTAAGTTTCAAATGTAATTTCGGTTACAGGAGAGGTTACGACGTAATCACATAAGTGAGTTACGCCGTAATTAGATAAAACCTGGAGACCTTCGATACTGGAGGAGGTTTACGGCGTAACTCAAGGTTATGGTTATGCCGTAACAATTGCACAGAATGGAAATTCCAGACTGGTTCTGAATTTTGGTGAGCTTAAACGCCATCCTCCTTGCTCCATTTCCTGCAAAAAATAAATACAAACATACCAACCCCAACTATTCTAATAAAATGGAAAAGAACAGATAGGCATAGGGTGCCTCCCACGAAGCGCTTGTTTTTGTTCGAGTCACAAGCTTGACTCCACCCTTATTTACTACGTAAATGGGTGTTCATCCCCTCACTTGAAATCAAGTGTGGGTGAAAATAGCAATAAACACCATGAGGGTGTGAATTTGCTATGGGATGGGGAAATGATAAATTATGATCATACCTAAAAGGAGATGTTATTTCCCTCCATACTTAACCCATTTTAGTTGATGGCATTAATGATTAGTTCACCTCGTGACATGGCTGATTAATTGGCTCGTATATCTCCTCGTTAATCACTGAAGTGTCCAAGATCTTGTCCTCTAATTCCTTTGCAAGATCAACTAAAATTGGTTCAGTAGCCGGAGCTACATAACCATCATCGGGTGATGCGACAAGCAAGGTTTGTGAGGTCAAGGGTTGCGCAATTTCATCCTTGTTTTCAGCAACCTGTATAGGAAAACTAGCAAGATTCTTAGTAATAAAAGAAGAGTTAGAAGTGTTGCCATTTTGCGTTGTAGTTGATTCCACATTAGCTTGTGGCATTGCTTCATCATCCTGTAAGCTCCATGCTTCCATCTTCTTCAATTGATCATTTCTTGTTTCTTCATTTCTGTTGGAATCACTCCTAAACAGTATTTCAAGTATTTATATTTCATATGTAATAGGTAGCTTTATTATGGCCTTTATGTTTGTTTAAGGTCTAGCTTATGTAGAAGGCCCATAAGCTTAGGCCCAAGCCCACATAAGAAAGGATGGGAACTAAGAGTGTTGCCCTAGCTTCCCTCCTATAAATACTCTTGTAAACCCTCATTTGAGGGTTGGTTGTTCAAGTTTTCTTTCATTCATACTCACGCCTAACCTTTCTTTATTTCTTACGCGTATGTGTGTTTGTTTACTTGTTCAATCGCCTTAACCTCTTTCTATATTACTTGTGTTTGTAAAACTAGTGACCTAACAGTGGTATCAATCGCCTACTAGTTGGGTGAATCGTGTTTGTTTTTGAAGTGGGTTTTGGTCCTACGCCTAAAACGCACCTTGATACTTTGGTTCACTTAAAAACATCTTTTTTAACCTTTTGAATCCAAGATTCTTGTCCTTTCAATGTCTTAAGGTGTTAAAATACGTGTTTTTGGCAAAAAGTTTCAAACTTTATGCGTGGATAGTTGTTTTTGAACGTGTTTTTGTTCTTGGGTGTCGTTCTACGCGTAACCCGTTTAGCAGTTTTGGTACATCAAGTTTCACACTTTTGTGTTCTTTTGGTACTATTGAAGCTATTCCATAACAAAAATCTGGTTTAGAAACACATTTGGGCAAAATCAAAATTACGAGTAATCCTACGCGTATTGAAACCCTAAAATTACGCGTAAGATTTTCCTTGGTTTGATCTTCATTTTCGTGGTTTATTCCGTGTTTTCTTACTTGGATAAGTCTGAAAATACGTCGACTTTGGATATCTTTTGCACTGTGATAGTGTAAAAGATCATTTGGGAAAAAACCCTAAACTTACGCATAAGCATAAGCTTACGCGTAGAAATCCTACGCATAAGATTCACTTTACGCGTAAACTTAGGTCTACGCATAAGGTAATCCTACGCCTAACTTTCTACGCCTAACTTTTGTCTACGCATAACTTTAGTGGTTTTTCTACTTACGCGTAAGCTAAAACCTACGCGTAACTCCTTATTGTTACGCGTAACTTTTGGTGTTTTTACGCATAAGTGCGACTTGGTTTCTTGTCTTTTCTACGCCTAAGGACACTTCATCAACAAAGGTTCATTCGACTACAAAGATCCATTTTTACTACACAAGTTTATCAACATGTCTCAACCACCATACTCTAACTATTTCCCTCACACTTATAATCATCAACAACAACAACAATGAACTCCACAACATCAACAATGGAATCAACAACAAGCTATTTATCAACAACAATTTAATCAACAACATAATCCACAAATTGGTGCAATTCCACAACAACAAATGGTTCTACCACCACCAAGCCTTCAAGTTCAACCCTACACAAATGATTTCAATCAACATCCATCAAGGAACACTATGAAGGAACCCACTTGGTTTGCAAAGATGTGTGAAGCTTTAAGCAGCCAACAATCAATTCATGAAGCTGGATCACTTGATAGACCTCCAATGCTCACTCCAGGAAACTACGATCAATGGGTGATAAGGTTCTTTAGGTTTTGTGATCTGAAGAAGCCACATGGAAAGTTCTTAAAGAAGGTTATCTTGGAAGGTCCATTTGAGATGCCTACTGTCATTGTACCCGGAGATCCAACTGCTGTTCCACCAAGAGATGAACAAACCAACATTGCTACTGTTGCAGATCTAAATGCTACAGAACTTCTACACTATGAAGCTGATGAACTTGCAATGGAATAGATCCTCTTAGGATTACCAAACCCAATTCTTCGTAGTGTTGATGCTCAAAAGACTGCACGAAAAATGTGGGATCATATTCGTCTTCTTATGGAAGGATCTGTACTCAACCAGGAGGATTTGGAATCCAAAATTTACTTGGCTTATGAACACTTCATGATTGAACCTGGAGAGACACTAGAGTCCTATAATCATCGATTTTCAGACATCATCAATGATTTGGATAAACACAACATCATCATGCCAAGAATTGCAGTGAATACTAAGTTCCTGAGTAGTCTTGGTCCAGAATGGGAGAAGTATGTCATTTTTCTCCGTCAAGCGAAGAATATGCACCATTCTACTTATGGATTGTTGTACGATTACTTGAAGCCTCATGAAAAGGAAGTTGATCGGGAAAGGATTCTCCGTGCTCAAATTGCTAAACAGTCACATCCGGATAATCAACAACTTGCCTTGTATGCTCAACAGAATTATCCCTCTCAACCAGCAACTCAACCAACTGCTTCAAACACACCTTCACAGCAACAACCTCAACAAAATCAACTGGTTCCATACAACAACAACAATGCTCAAGCATATGTCAGTGAAGCAACTGAGGAAATCGATCCGTTCGAAGCATTGCAACAAGGATTTGTGATGATTGCTAATGCTTTTGGCCGTTACACCAACAAATCCAACAATCGTATTCGTTCCTCATCTAACACACGGACTCAAGCTGTTGTGAACAATGGACGTGTTGAAGTTCAGAATCGTGATTATGGTCGTCAGATGGGCGGTGGTCAAGGGTTTAATGCTGTGGGTAGGAATAACAACAAAGCTCAAGTGGTGGAACAGGGAAATGCTCAGAATCGGTTAAATGGTCTTAGATGGTACAACTGCAATGAGAAGGGACACCTGGCTAATTCATGCCCAAAGCCAAGGACTAGGGGCAATGCTTATTTCAAAGAGGCTTTACTTTTGGCTCTTAAGGATGAAGCTGGTGGATCTCTCACAGACAAAGAACAGAGCTTTATGGCAGATGCTGACTTAGATGATGATATGGAGGACTTGCAGGCCAATGCAGCTGTTATGTTGATGGCTAATATGCAAGAGTTACACATGAGTGAAACAGGCCCAGTGTATGACACTGATGGCTTGTCTCAGGTACCCGACCAAACCATCATCATATCTGAACTAATATCTCCATCAATATCTGAATCCGGCACGGCTCAGAATGTTCAAAATGAGTCATCTACATCTCATTCTGACGATTTTCAAATAAACCCCGTAGTTACATTTGACGATCCAGATGACCTTATGGTTTCCCTTGATAATCAAATTGACTCCGTGGTTATACTTGAGGATCTAAATAATGATCATGTTGTGACTCACGTTGAACACGATGAACCTTTGCCTCATCCAGATCTTGTTCTGTTACTTAAAGACCAACAATCCCAAATTGCTGAATGTGTTGCATTAAATCAAACCTTAAAAAGTAAAAATGCACTGTTAACCAAGGATTTTGAATGCTTACAAATGCAACTCAACTTTTTCAAAACTCAAGAAAACCGTGAAAAAGGTTTTGAAGCCGCTTTTGCAAAATCTCATTAAAACGAAAAATATTTAGAGAGACAGTTCATATTGGTGCCTCAGTTAAACTAATAGTTCCCTTTGGTATTCCAGTAGACCTAGCAGTTTACATTGATGCCCCAAATAAACTTTTAGCAGTCTTACTCTACATCTACTGAGTAAA
>BPTQ01000001.1:114493156-114906405 GCA_019973895.1 Chrysanthemum seticuspe | reverse complement strand
GACAAATTGAAAATTTTAAAGAACAAGTATAAAACTCTAAACTGAAAAGTTTCTGTGCAAAACTAGTAGGTCAACGAGTTAAAATCCTAGTCTTCTAAAACGTGAGTTGACTCGTTAAAAGAAAACTCTATTTCTAACACTAAACGCAAAAAGAAAATGTTGAGAAAAGATGTTGATCGACTCTTGGAAGATGTTATCTGTGCTGATATCCATAATGTTGTGTTACTTCATGCCTTGCCATTTGCATCTGATTACATCTCTGCTGATATTGTTGAAAATGTTGTAACTGTTGAGAACACCGATAATGTGCTTCAGATCGAGTCTTTAAAAACTGAAAATAAACGATTACTCAATGAAATTTACAATGCAAAACGTCGTCTTCATTGGTGTGAAAAAGATATTCACAATCATCAACTTAGTTTTCAAAAGAAAATTGCTCAGTTGAGTGCAAAATCTTCTGATCCTAAAATTGAGCAACTGGATGATCAAAACGTGTCTTTGAAAAGTCAAATCTCAAAATATGAACAAGAAATTTTAAAAGTTAAACAGGAATATGGTGTCATATTTGATTTGCTCAATAAGACTCGTCATGAAGCATCAAACGAACTTGATCACTATCTTGCTCACACTAGAGAAGTCATGAATTTTGCTGGTAATATTCGTTCTGAAAATCAAGATTTGATTCACACTATCTCTAAGTTAAGAGAAATGTTAGGAAAGTATGAACAACTTCCGCCTACAGTGATTAAGAGAATAGCAACAGTCACACTTAGTAATCGTGAACCTAGAATTCCCACTGCCAAATCACAAGCTGCTAATGGGTTTCCCTCTACTGAAACAGGAATAGTTGCATCTTTTCCAAACATCCGCACTTCACAGCCTAGGAGCACTCAATCGAAGAATAGGAAGTTGCGACCTAAGAAAAGATCAATAAGGAAAGCTAAAGTAGAAGAACACCCTAGGACTCTGAATAAGACTCATGTTGCTTCCACTATAGATGTTGCATCTGGAAAATGTAATAGAAATAGTGATGTAACGAATGCTAAACCGTTAAGTTCTTTTGATATTCAGTCTGATGCACCTTGTGTTATTTGTCGAAAGAGTATGAATTCTGATTGTCATGACAAATGTGTTGCTAAAGCTATAATCTCTCAATTACGGAATCCTAAGAATCGGAATATCTCTAGGCCCACTAATCATTCTAAGTCTGTGCTTGGTAGACCGCCTTCTTTAGATTCTAAGGCAACCATTGCTGTCACTGTAGCTTCAGTTTCACCTCCTAAGAATGTAGTACCACCTAGTCCTTTCACTAAGACTAAAGCAAAGAGTAGTTATAGATGGCAGAAATGGATATATAACACACTAGGATTTAAATGGATGCCTAAAATTATCAATGTGTGTATGTCTAATATACCTGCTTCGGAACCCTCTAACATTTCGGGTTCCACATCTACTTCTATTCCATCTGTGTCGTCTGTGTGTAATGCAGGTGATACAGATCATTCTCTGGATTGTTGATAGCGGATGTTCCCGACACATGACAGGCAACCTTACACTGTTATCAAACTTTATTGCAAAGTTCATTGGCACTGTCAGGTTCGGGAATGATCACTTCGCAGCTATCATGGGCTACGGAGATTATGTCAATGGGAACATCGAAATCAGCAGGGTTTACTATGTGGAAGGCCTCGGTCACAATCTGTTTTCAGTAGGTCAATTTTGTGATGGAGATTTGGAGGTTGCTTTCAGGGAGAAAACTTGTTTCATTCGTGATCTACAAGGAAATGACCTTATGTCTGGCTCCCGTAATTCTTGTCTCTACACTATCTCTATGCAAGACATGGTTGCTTCCTCTCCCATCTGCTTACTTTCAAAGGCAACATCTACAAAATCCTGGCTATGGCACCGTCGTCTCTCACATCTAAACTTTCAAACCATCACCAACCTTGCTCGACATAAACTAGTTGAAGGACTCCCACGATTCCGGTATTCTAAAGATCACCTTTGCTCAGCCTGTGAACAAGGGAAAAGCACTCGTGCTCATTTTCCTTCAAAGGTGGAACACAGCTCTCAACATGTGCTTCACCTTCTTCACATGGATTTGTGTGGCCCGATGCGCGTGCAAACGATCAATGGCAAACGCTACATCTTAGTAATTGTTGATGACTACTCACGATGGACTTGGGTCTACTTTCTTCGAAGCAAAGACCAAGCTCCACAAATGATCATCACCTTTCTCACAAAAATACAGGTTCAGCTCCGCAACACCGTCAGGATAATCAGAACAGACAAAGGAACTGAATTTGTTAACAAAACCCTTCGAGAATTCTATGAGAAAGTGGGAATTCAGCATCAAACATCTATTGCACGTACACATGAACAAAACGGAGTTGTTGAAAGACGAAACCGAACGTTAGTGGAAGCTGCAAGAACAATGTTAATCAATACTAAACTTCCAGATTACTTATGGGCAGAAGCTGTATCTACTGCATGCTATACTCAAAACCGTTCTATGATCACAAAACGCCACAACAAAACACCTTTCGAGCTTGTCCACAACTATAAACCGAACCTCAAACACTTTCATGTATTTGGATCCCTTTGCTATCCGAATAATGATCGTGATGATTTTGGAAAGCTCAAAGCCAAAGCTGATATTGGAGTCTTTATTGGATACTGTGACAATTCTAAAGGTTTCCGAATATGGAATCGTCGAACTAAGGAGGTAATGGAAACGATTCATGCTCATTTTGATGAACTCACGGAAATGGCTTCTGAGTATAAAAACTTAGAACCCGGTCACAACCGTTTAAAATTCCCTCAACCCCCATCATCAGCTGAACAAAGCCCCTAGCAAACTCGTCAACAAATGGAAAGGTTATTTGCTCCTCTGTTCAGTGACGATATTGATGAACGTGCTCCAGGTGTATCCGCTGTTTCTGCTGCACAACCTGATAATATTCCTATACCTGATACACCTGCTACAACAACTACTGTTGAAGATGCACCTACACCAGTTGACTCCAACACAACAATTGAACACACCGCTTCCAACAATGATGAACCGGCTGATGATATTCTGAATGAAGTACCCCCACCTGCAGATTTTGATCCAAATGCATTCTTTAACCCGTTTGCTAATGAGACTGCTGCACCAGATGTCGCGGAATCTTCAACAAACCATTTGAATCCTCAGAATCTGCACAATGTATACCAACATCAACCCTCTACACATAGATGGACAAAAGACCATCCTCTGGCTAATATTATTGGCAACCCGAATCAACCAGTCGTTACGAGACAACGTCTTCACTCAGATGGTGAACATTGCATTGATGCACTCACTGTCTGCCAATCCGAACCTAAAAACATTAAAGACGCAATGACAAAAGACAACTGGATTGAATCCATGCAAGAAGAACTCAACCAATTCAAACGTCTTGAAGTATGGGAACTGGTTGAAAGACCAACAGGAGTCTACGTCATTGGTTTAAAGTGGATTTGGAAAAACAAATTGGATGCTGAAGGGAATGTCATCCGAAACAAGTCACGTCTAGTTGCTAAGGGTTATCGTCAGGAAGAGGGAATAGACTTTGAAGAATCTTTTGCTCCGGTTGCTCGTCTTGAGGCTGTTCGGATATTTCTCGCGTTCGCAGCTCATATGAATATGACGGTCTATCAGATGGATGTCAAAACAGCGTTTCTCAATGGACAACTTAAAGAAACGGTCTATGTCAGCCAACCAGATGGATTCGTTGATCCTGAGTTCCCGAACCATGTCTACAAACTGAACAAAGCTCTTTATGGTCTCAAACAAGCCCCTCGGGCATGGTACGATAAGCTATCATCTTTCCTCATTGCCAATAATTTCACCAAAGGCTCGGTTGACCCAACTCTTTTTATACAATATCACGGGGAACATATCTTAATTGTTCAAATTTACGTGGATGACATCATTTTTGGGTCTACACATAAAAAGTTTTCCATCGCTTTTGCAAAACTAATGAAGAAAAATTTTGAAATGACCATGATGGGTGAACTTACATTCTTCCTAGGATTGCAAGTTCATCAATCACCCCGTGGTATTTTCTTGAGTCAGTCCAAATATGCCCTTAAATTGTTAAACAAATTTGGAATGAAAACCTGTGATACTTATGCCACACCAATGACTCATACCAAGAAGCTAGACGCTGATTTACATGGGAAATTAGTTGACCCTACCAAATACCGAAGTATTATTGGGTCCCTCATGTATCTAACAACTAGCAGACCTGATATTGTCTTTGCCGTTTATCTATGCTCCCGTTATCAGTCGCGACCAACTGAAACCCACCTCTCTGAGGCTAAAAGAATCCTCCGATACATCAAGGGAACCATTAACTTGGGGATCTGGTATCCGAAGGATTCTGGTTTTGAACTAATCGCTTTTTCAGACGCTGACCACGCAGGATGCTCAGACTCAAGGAAAAGTACTTCAGGAGCTCTACAATTTCTTGGCGATAAACTGGTGTCTTGGCAATCAAAGAAGTAGGATTGTACATCGCTGTCATCAACCGAATCAGAATATGTAGCCATGTCCGCGTGTTGTGCTCAAGTCATCTGGATGAGAACACAACTCAAAGACTATGGTTACGTATTCGACAAAATCCCGATGTACTGCGACAATCGGAGTGCCATTGCGATCTCGTGCAACTCAGTTCAGCACTCGAAATCAAAGCACATCGATCTTCGCTATCATTTCATCAAGGACTACGTGGAACAGGGTACCGTTGAATTATACTTTGTGGGTACAGAATACCAATTGGCAGATCTTCTCACCAAAGCCTTGCCTCCCGCTAGGTTTAATGAGTTGGTCCACCGGATTGGTATGAGGTGTTTGACTCAAGAGGAATTGGATGACCTCATAAAATAGTCTTAAAAACCTGTCAAACACCAAAACATCTTTTGTAAATAATTTTTCAAAAACAAAATACAAAAATATAAAATTCGATAAAACAACAAAAATATTCTCCTAATCTATCTTTCTTTCAACATGGCAAGTACATTTCTTCCGTCAACATTTTAATCTTTCAAAATTTAGTATTTTTTCCGATCAAGTGTTGAGGGGGAGAAATTTTCACTTAACTGTTTCAAAACATCAGTGTACTTGCATGTTTTCATATCTCGGTTGTTTCATTTTACAATGGTGGTGAAGTTTCTGGTACAATGACACTCCTCGGACTAAAATTAATAACTTTTCATCAGTTTTCTTAAGTCGAGGGGGAGTGTCGTCAAGTTTCTTTCCTAAAAACTTTGTTTGGTAACCAAAATGGAAGTTAAAAGGCTTTGTTTGAATAAGGAAAAGGTGGAGGGACCAAAATTGTCAAAAGGTTAAACTCACTTTTAATAAAACACCCTCCCACCTACTTTCACTTCTCATTTATTACTAAAAACCTAAAACCATCCTATGCATAGAATTCATTCAAGAAATCCGTGTTTCAGATCATCATTTTGTAAGTGGATTAATGTTTCTAACATGTTTTTGAACATTGGTTTTGATTTTCAAATGAATCCAACGGTCAAATCTACTGATATGGGTGATTTTGTGTTCTTCGCTTACGCGTAAGAACACATGATCATGTGTTTGTGGCTAAAAAGATAATGTCAAAATGTTTTAAAAACATCAATGATATGTTTTCTATCCTCAAAACAAACCCAGAAACACGAATTGATGAATTTTGAAAATTAGGGTTTATGAGTCGAATTGGGTATTTTTGAATGTGAAGTGTTTTGGTCAAAAAGATTGTTGGGTTATGCTCTTGTGTTGTTGAATTTATGATTTCCAAGGTTTCTAACCACCCAGAAACACGAATTGGCTAACAATTTGAAATTAGGGTTTAATGTTCATAACTTTTGGGTATTTTTAATTCTCAACAAACTAAGTGTTATAACTTAGCTTATAGACTCTCAACATATCTTAGGATTACCAGAATCAGTATGGTGCAAATTCCATTGCTAAAAGTGATACGCGTAAATCTCAACCCTTAGGGTTTTGACCTACGCGTATGACTTTCTTCGCATAACTGTTCCATAATTGTTCTTGCCATAAATTGTTGTTAAAATGAAGTATTGTGTTAATGATAATGACTTGATGAACTTATTTCAGGCTTGCTACGCTTAAACTTCAGAATCAAGGTCAATTGCA
Organism: Chrysanthemum seticuspe; assembly: GCA_019973895.1. NCBI lineage: Eukaryota > Viridiplantae > Streptophyta > Magnoliopsida > Asterales > Asteraceae > Chrysanthemum > Chrysanthemum seticuspe. The sequence goes on along the minus strand of BPTQ01000001.1, from coordinate 114,900,221 downwards.
ACTCTACGCATAAGGATTACCCTACGCGTAGTCATGTTACGCGTAAGAATTATCCTACGCATAACAGTTACGCGTAAGGTTTTACAATGGAATACGCGTATCCTGTGAAGGATATGCGTAAACAGTGACCTCTACGCATAAGGTCTACTCTTACGAGTAAGCCTTACGCGTAAGGTATATATATACGCCTACGCGTAAGCTCTACGCATAAGGTGCCCTTTTCCTACGCGTAACATTTCTTACGCGTAAGTTAGGATCCTACGCGTAAGCTTTCGTCTACGCATATGTCAATACTGTTTACGCTTAACTTTGCCAATACTACGCTTAACCCTGGATTGACCTTCATGATGAATTGTTACGTGTACAAACTTGTAAATAAACTAATCATATCGTCACGAATCCAATAATGTTACTAATAAATCTAAAACGTTTGAGATATTGTGAACCATAAGTGATAACATAAACTTTAAAACTTAAAGGTAACTAACTCACGAAACATTTCACGACGTCATTGGACTATTGAACATACAAGTGACTTAGGACTCGTAACAATCATTGACACTGTACATTCAATAACTAGACAATAAGACCTTCTGTTGACTAACATTATGTCTTTCGATATGTTGGTTCTTTTGGCTAATGTTATTTCAGATCACGACATGGCTGAACAAATGAATGTGGATGCATCTGAAGTTCTCTCCATTGCTGATATCTATCCTTATGGCTATCCAATGAAGATAGGAAAGAATAATCTCCGTGTTGACTTTGACACCCTCACTTGCTCAGAATCTTCGTGTTTAATTGCTATTGATATTCTGAGGACTCATCCGTATCAGAATATGCTCACTCACTCTGCAACTGTTCCTGAGATCTATATCCAACAGTTCTGGAACACTATGGAAAGGGTCAAAGGACGAACTGCTGTGACGGTGACTCTGAATCACAAACCAGTCACCATTACACCTGCAGACTTAAGGGCTGTTCTCCTAATTCCTGAAGTCGATCCAACCAAACTATATGCCACACCTGCTGAAGAGCTCACTCTCCAATTCTTAATCGATATCGGTTATGACGAGGCTACAGGAGTAATCAACAAGCATTCTCACGTAGAGCTTAAGAGTATTCCTCAACCATGGAGAACTCTCTACATGATCATCACCAAGTCTGTTTCTGGTCGTGACAGTGGCTATGAGCATCCTAAGCTCATGGAACTGCAAATATTTTGGGCATTGGTCAACATGAAACACATCGCTATCGAAGCTCTGATTTGGGATGACATGATGTCATTTCTCAACAAGCTTGGCTCAAAGATTCCCTACATCAGATATACTAAACTGCTGATCCAGAGAGCACTTGGACTTCATCCTGATATTCCCAAGAGGCTCAATGACCCCGACAATCACGATATGTTGACGGAACCTATTCTATCTGTCAGAATCAAGGAATCGTCTACAAAGAAACAAGGTGGTGTGTTGCCAGATTTCCTTCTAACTGAAGATGTCAGAAAGCTCGAAACGTACAAAAGGTATCTGGAAGCAGTTAGACAAGGCAAGGTTGGTCATCTCGATGAAAAATCTTCTGGTACACCTGTAAGGAAAACCAGAAGAGGAAGTGCAGGAAGCGCAACAAGTACTTTGAGTCAAAGGAAGCTTCCTAAAAGGAATCCTCCTTCTAAAAGGATTGTTCCCGTACAGGAAGCCGAACCAATTCCCACACTTGAACCGCAAAGAAAGCTTGTGGACGAGAGCTCTGAAGATACTGATACAGATGAAGAGGTTCATTACTCTGCAACTGCAACCGAAGCACCTGCCTCAGTAGCAAAACCTCCAAGTCCTTCAACTGTCCAAGGAAAAGGGAAGACTCCAGCAATTGTACCCTATGATGAGAGCTCTGAAGAAGAAGAAGAGCAACTGGATAAATCATACAGGAAGAAGTTTAAAATCGTCAGACATCTTCAAAAGGCTAAAGAATTTGCTAAATACCAAATGGGTGGCCCCGGTGGGTCAAGTGGTGCAGCTCAATCTTCACCAACTCCTGATGCGGTTAATCAACCCGATAAGGGAGCTGGTGCCACCACTCTTATGCAACAACAAAAGCCTGTAGAGGATACTATTGTATATGATTTTGAGAAACCGGAAACTAAGAAAGATAAAGATGCTGCTTACGACGATGTGCTTCTGGATAGTCCTACACGCTCACAGAAGGTAACTTCTGAACCACCAAAGGACCCAGAATCTCCTCACATCTCATCATCATCGGATTCTTCGTCTCATTCATCACAACCACCATCTAAGAAGTCAACCAAATCATCATCCAAATCCGTGAAGAAACCACCTAAATCTTGGATTTCTCAGACTCATGAAAGAATTGTGAAAGCTGTCCAACAAGTCAGAAAGAAGGACATACTTTACAGAAAACTGAATTGGTTTGCTGACCAAATACAGTACTTAAATGATGAGAAAGACAAGATGCAGAAAGAAAGGGAATTTGTTCAGAAGTTCATGAAGAGTCATTGTAAAGAGGAACTGAACGAAATGATCGAAGGTTACACTAACAAGTACCTTCAGGATATCGTTCCTAAAGTCCAAAAGGAACTGGAGAAGACAGCAAGAGATCATACCCACAAGTTTCTTCTCGACACTGTCCCCGGTGTGACTAGAGAAGTATTTTCCAGACAACTCACCCCTAACATCGTCGCATTGGTTAAACATACAATGGCCAAAGAAGCTGATCTCTCTGAATCTGAGCTAATCGCTAAACTAGTGATGCAAATGTCAAAGCGATCTGGAACGTTTACTTCGGATGAAGCTAAATTTTTCGAAGGTCTACTTGATTTTCAACTCAGATCATCATGCAAGGAGTCAGCCGATCAACCCAAACGGCCAAGAGATGACGATGATAAGGACAAGGACCCTGCACCTAAACGACAGAAGCAATCTGGTGAATATTCTTCGATGCCACCTCCTCCACTACGGACTTCTTCTCAACAGAAGTCTCCTCCACCTCGGTCTTCTACTGATAAACCTCGGGACGATTCCGAGTTACCACCCCTGACTCAAAAACCAGGTGATTACTTTGAGTATACAGGTGGTGACGATGAAGAGGTCCTTGAGCCCCAACAACAACCCACCTCTCCCAAACAAGGACAGAAACCAGCATCATCATCTAAGCCTTCGAAAAAGAAGAAGAAGACGCTTCATACTGACGTCATATCATGGCTAGATGACGATAAAACTGAAGAATTTGAATGGTTTGCTACACTGGTTAACAACACTCCCTACCCTGAAGAAGGTCAAGAATTGGTAGACGGTAGTACCTTGGAGCATGCAAAGATTTTGCAAGAAAGGTTTCGGGTGAAGAAGATGACGAAATCTGAATTGAAGCGCATCAAGAATGAAGCATTCCTACTTTTGAAAGACAGCTCGGAAAGTGCAATCGAGGATGAATATCACCTTGAAAAAATTGCTCGAGCCATGTCTAATAACATGGATTGGCTCAACCCAGAAGCAAACATCGACTTCACCAAACGGGACAATCCTCCATATTACACCGACTGGTCTCGACCTCTACCTACCATTGGCCAACCTGATCAGCCGAGGATTCCTTTCAGACATTTTTTCAACAAAGACTTAGATTTTCTTCAACACGGTGGCGATGGTTCAAGGAAATACGCTACATCTCTGGCACTTCCATTCCCTGCTGCCATATACTCTGATTGTATAGCCATCGAGGAACGTGCTACCCACATGTTCTCTGACAAAGTGGTAGCGTATGACCAAGATGCAATGTATGGGATTCACCATTGGCCGGAACGCCAAAGAATCTACTACAGAAGCTGCTTGGTTCAGAAGTCTCAACATGCAGTGTTCAGTACTAAAAGTATCGTGGCCATCCAACATGTTGGTCTATCGTCTAAATGGGACTACACTTTTCTCAAGAAGATTGTGGTCAAGAGACAAGACGAAAGGGACTATGCATTCTCTGAAGCTGACTTTGAGAATTTGAACATCAACGATATTGAAGACATGTACCTTGCCAAAGTTCAAGGTCGCATGAGACAATTTCCAACTGAAGTACAACGTGAATTCATCAAGTCACTGCTCATCTTCATCAGACGCATTGTCATCAAAGAACGTGTTGAAGATCTTCAGCTTGCCATTGAATCATATCAGAAACGTGTAAACTTCACTCCACCACAGCTTGATCTTCCCGACATCAACCAGCTTACACAACTTACGCTCATCAGCAAACCTTTCGGCGTCGTTTACCGCAGTGAACTTCAACGAAACTGCTTAATGGCGTGTGACGATCTTCACAAATTTGGGGATCACACTTTGAAGCTGGTCAGGGATGGATTGGCTTATCAGTTGAAGGATATACATGAAAAGATTGGGAACCCAAAGCGATGGAACTCTAAGGACAGAAGGGATGTGAGAAGGATCATCAGTATGATTGATGAAAGGTTGTTCAGAAGGGATCAGTTCAGACGATTGGAGAGCTTTGTTGGTGGTCGACCCAGGATGAACATTACCGGCTTTCAACGCCCTGTTTGCACTCCTGGAAACATCACTGGACTCCCTGGTACTCCTTGAATTGTTTCTTTTCTTTATATATTTGGATGCATGATATAATATGTCAATGGCTTGTGCACACATAACAGTGTACAACCCGTAATTGTCAAGAAAGGACCCTGTGGTACGCCTCAGTGCCACAATCCTTATAAAAGGAGCGAAAGCTTCTTATTTTTGAGTAAAACCTATCAAACCTTTCATTTTCAAGGTGTTGCTCAAAAACACAAGTACTTCCCTATATGATTTTTCAAAACCTCAACCGTTTATATCACTAGTTGAGGGGGAGTATTTGAATTAAAACTTTGTTCACAAATTGTTCATAGTGGTCATCTTCCCGCAACACTCAAAATGGTCATATTTATTGTCAACCGTTCAAAAATAACATTTTTTATGCCATTTTTGAGGGGGAGAAAATTGTGTGATAAGAAATATGTTGTGCAAAATGCAAATGAATCTGTGTACCTCAGACTTAACCAACGAATTGACGGTACTAAACTGTTTGTAACTCGAAAAGACTTGTCCTGGACGGGTAATAATTTCAAGCTAGTTCGCTAGTAATGTAAACGTGTCTCGCAAAGGACTTGTCCAAGTAGAAAGTACCATTCGAGATAATCTTGGTAGACATGAACTCTGACGGGTATGACAACCTTTTGAGGTTTGTCTACACCTTCAAGGTAGTTATTAGAGCTAGTTGTCACCTAAAAGCTGACAATGTAACTCTTTAACTATGCAACGTAACCGTGTCTCGCGGGGGATTGTCTATCTTCAGTAGATCAATTCAAAAAGTGCGCGCTCTTTCCTCACTGTGCATTTAAACCATTAATACTCTTAAGCACATGTGGAGGGGGAGTATTTATGCAAAACCTTATCTCTCACAATCGTTCAAACATGTTTTTCATTTACAAACCCTTTGAGAGATATTTTCACATACAGTGGTTTTAATGGCAAACATAGGTTAGTCATGGAGTTATAAGGTGACTAAGGTTAGGAATAACCGTCCTATGATCCGCCAGAGCCGGAGGGATCTACCCAAGGACACTACCATTAGTTAGTGTTAGAAGTCCTTAGGAATGATTGTAAAAAGGAGAAAATGAGAATCGGAGAAAGAAGGAGTTGAAGAATCAAAAAGAAATGTAAAGTAAAGGGTGAAAAGAAACAGCCCTCCAGATTATTCAACTTAGGGCAGACACCGGGTTCAATTCATATGCTACTGGTTGTCACTTAGTGACACCGGTATTGAAGATTAAAAGTCGTCATGAACCCAGTGACGCATGCACTAAACCTTCTTAGCCACTCAAGTTTCTCTCAACAGAAGCTTGTTTCATTCTCACAGGGAACCCTACGTAAACTATTGGCTTTCTCTTAGAGATCGCTGGTATTGAAGAAGGAGACCCTCTCCCTAGTCTCCGCTCAGGAAAACCAAAACGCACTATTGAGTCTAGAGCCACGAGATTCATCAAAAGATCTCTTAGGAACACTTGACATCTCATCACTTGTTGATCAACAAATAAGATCTTCAGTGATTCAGTAGTTCATATCGAGTCCTTCACAGATCTTAGCAATCTGTCGAGAACATTTATGAGAGGTTCACTTCTGTGATTCTCAGTGATTGAATGGAAACTCTTGCCAGGGTCAACATCAAACAGCCCTGACAGCAGGTCACTTCGGTAACTCCCCGTGGATTACGCGGAGTGTGTCTCAAACGGTCTACAGTCGTGAGGTGATGCTTCGGTGTACCTCAGCGACTCATCTGAACTGTAGATGTACTTCGGTACATCGCGTTATCTCACTTGTGGGACTCCAGTTCAGGAACGGCCTTTGTAAGAATTAGAGTTGTGTTTTCACACTATGCTGTTAACACTCTCGAAGTTCAAACTTGTAAGTGCCGGAAACCGCTTATTACTAACCGTTTGACATGTTTTCTTCTTATGGAAGCTCCGGAGCGGAATGATCGTGCTGATTCTTCTCATGCTCACGCCAACATCATCACTAATGGAAGTTCTATTCTAAAGCAACACAACCGTCAGAATGATTCTTCATCAAATCAAAGAATCTACAAAGTTAAAGACTTAGAGAACTTCATTAGTATTGAATTCCAACGTCAAAGAGCGTGTGAGCATGTTGAAGAATGACGTGGAGACACTGGAGCAGCGAAGCAGACCTGAGGCAGACTGATGCAGACAACAACATACTATCACTTTCACCACAAAGAACAATGATCAAAGAACAAAGTTAATGATGACGTCGAAGCATAACTGTTCAAAGATAACTATCTCTCTACACTGGGGAGATTGTTCGAATCAAGGCAATTCCTCTCACAAGAAAGAAGAATGTCAGAAGACGTCAGAGCTACTATTACATCAATGCCTTCACCGTTTACATTCATATATACTTGAGGGGGAGATTGTTGGAATCACTCCTAAACAGTATTTCAAGTATTTATATTTCATATGTAATAGGTAGCTTTATTATGGCCTTTATGTTTGTTTAAGGTCTAGCTTATGTAGAAGGCCCATAAGCTTAGGCCCAAGCCCACATAAGAAAGGATGGGAACTAGGAGTGTTGCCCTAGCTTCCCTCCTATAAATACTCTTGTAAACCCTCATTTTAGGGTTGGTTGTTCAAGTTTTCTTTCATTCATACTCACGCCTAACCTTTCTTTATTTCTTACGCGTATGTGTGTTTGTTTACTTGTTCAATCGCCTTAACCTCTTTCTATATTACTTGTGTTTGTAAAACTAGTGACCTAACAATTTCTCACAACCTTCAAACGTCCTAGAAAAGGGATAGGTGGGACATAAGGTCTGATATAAGGTAAATCACCAGGAACCGGCTCGTTGTTGACTTCTTTCATCTTTCCCACCATTGCTTTGATAGTTCCAACCGCATTCTTTTTACTTTCCAGGACGTTTTGGTTTAATTATTCAAGCTTAGCCTCCAAGCTTTTCCTCTTAGCGTCAGGCTTCTTTAAATTCAAGTTCGCGCCCTCCTTGAATTTCCTAATCATTTCGTCATTCGAGTCGTGCATCCTTTTTAAATTGTCAGAGTATTTATTGACGGCTTCCTCCAATGACTCAACATATCTGGCATGCTCATATGCTTTTCATTCTTCTTGGAGAGAATTCTCTTGTATATCATGAATGTTTTCCTTAACCATCTTCATATCACATCCAAGTCTATTAATCTGCTTGGTGATGTTACCAATGTCATCTAAGCCCTTGCTATTTGTTACCCAAGTGGTTGCTCCATCATACCAATTTCGTGAATGGTAAGCCATCTTTTGAATTGATATAAGGGCTTGTGCTGGTGGCATCGTAGGGATAGGCCCTTGAGAATCGAGCATTTGGTGGGAAGGGATGTTTAAACCTTTGTAGAAAGTAAGGATCATCTGATGGTTGCTGATATCATGTGTTGGGCATCTATAGAGAAGGTCATTATATCTTTCCCAAGCTTCATCTAACGTTTCATCTACCACTTTTCTAAAACTCCTTATTTCTTCCATTATCATGGCCATCTTTGAAGGAGGATAATATCTTCTAATAAATGCTTTCTCCAAAAGATTCCATGTATGGATCGATCCAGCAGGAAGCCTGTTTATCCATCTTCTGGTTGCACCTGTAAGTGTAATTGGAAACACTCTAAGCATTAATGCATCTTGAGTGACTCTTGGAGTGTGGAAAAGATCTGCGATATTTAATACTCTTCGCACATGCAGGTGGGCAGCATCATCATCAGTTCCCGCAAAGAGCTTTTGTCTAAGTTCCCTCATGAACTGGCAGCTGATCTCAAAACTGATGTTATCATTAAATTATGGACATACTACGCCCGATCTTTGGTTATCTCGAGTCAACGTCATAGTGAGCACGTCAAAATCTGAATTTTCCATATCCTGAAATATCAAAAACAAACAAAAACAGAAAAGAAGAGAAAAAGAAAACAAAAATAAAATAAAAGAAAATAAAACTATAAAAGAAAAACTTAAATTAAAATCCTAAATAGCTCCCCGACAGCGGCGCCAAAAACTTGATGTAGGTTTTACTGACCAGGTTTTAATATTTATAATTACTCGTTATACCTATGGTCTACCCTAATGCACTAACGGGCAGTGTACCCGGTCGTGTGTAGTGTAGTATTTGGTAAAACTGAGGTCGTCCCAAGAGCTATGTGTGCGGATTTAAACTAAGTCTAGGTGTCACAGATTTCAATAGATTTTAAGGTGGAAATGATTAATTACTACCAGGACAAGAAAATATGAAATCAAATAAAGGCGAGGGTTGAGATCAATAGAGGAGAGGGGTGTTAACCTAGTTATTCATCATAACTAGTTATGTTCACGTCTAATTACTTTCAATTACTTCAGGTGGGGTCAAAGTCGCTAGGACAACATTTGGTCAGTTCATCCTAACCTATCAGCAAATGGTCCCACTAGAGAAATCAGGTGACCCGTCATAAGTCCAGTTGTTCTTAGTCCCCTAAGCCAAGTCATTAAGTACCGCTACATGCTAGATTCATAATAGTGAGTGCCCGGGCGCTAGCATCTTAAACACTCACCCCCTACTTCTTAAGTTCATCCAAACGGTAGGTGATCAGTTGGTCAAATCGCACAATTTGAAAGGGTCGTCAGTTGGTCATATCTTACCCTTCCCACTCAGTCTACCTACTTAGGGTCAATTGGTCATATCTCCTAAGTAACTAGCCACTACCGCCATTCAAAACTACCGAAACAAGGGTAGCTACCAACAAACTATGCATGCATACACTTAGAAATAATTATACGGAAGCAAATATAAACATAAGCAAAAAAATTAAGGAATCATAACTAGGCTAGCACCAGAGGTGCTTAGCCAAACATATAGTAAATCATACCAACAAAAATGAATAAATCATGAATTGAATTGAACATAATGTTTGATACAAATTACTTGATGTAGAGCTAATAATGATGATTGCGAGTGAATTATTCCTTCAAAGATGGCCTGGAACTGCTGGAAATTGCCCTGGAGTGGTGCCCTAATTTACCCCTAGGAGAGGGGTGAAGAGAGATACTTCAAAATACAGATTTAGGGCTGTATTTATAGGCCGCGACATAGTTACGGCGTAACTTTAAGGGTTAATTACGCCGTAACTAATGACGGCGCAAAAAAATCCGGATCTCAAACAATTACGTCGTAATTAAATTTATTAGTTACGTCGTAACTAAAGTTACGCCGTAACTAAATTATAATTACGACGTAATTTATCTACTTCGTACTTTTTCATCTCATATTAATTTCTTGAAACTTTATTAGCCTTACGTCGTAATTAAATTTATTAGTTACGTCGTAACTAAAGTTACGCCGTAACTAAATTATAATTACGACGTAATTTATCTACTTCGTACTTTTTCATCTCATATTAATTTCTTGAAACTTTATTAGCCTTGTGTAGGTTTTTGGCCCCTGAAGTTCTAACAATCTTTACTTTCGGTCCTTGTAATAAATAAACTTAATATCATCTTGACCGCTTTTATCCCCTGTACTTTAAAACTTTGCGCCCAATTTTAATAATTACGGCATAATTAAATTGCCGAATTACGCCATAATTCTTCATCCGTATATTTTTATCCGCTCCGTTATTATCTCTACGACGTAACTAAATTACATGTTACGCCGTAACCTTCACAAAAATAATTACGGCGTAACCTTAAGATGAGGTTACGCCGTATCCTTCATGGCATAAAATTTTTGCCGTAACTGTTAGGAATTGGAAATTCTATGTTAAAGTGTCGGTCACCTCAATTATAGTCTAGCATATGTTAGCTCATAGATATGTTGTTATTTACGTTATTCAGTAGTTAATTAGTTAGTTAGTAGCATAGTTTAGCGTAGTGTTTCATCGTGGAGGAAGGACGGGTCTTTACCCACTGTATGCCTGATCCACAGTCCGTCAGGAGGACGTATTAGTTGTAACTATAAATACCCCTTCCATCCTTGGAAGGGGTGTGGCTTCTTTGAATCTAACCATTCATTTTCTTAAGCAACTCTCTTTCAAGGAACCTCCTCTCAACTCTCTTCATCTCTCTAAAATGGCTTTCTTATTTAATCATTGTCCTAGACCACCCGAATCATCAAACAACATAATATTTATGATCTTTCAATTGGCATCAGAGCCTAGGTTGTGTTGTTTGTGTTGATTCTCGTGGTTTATTTCATGGTTTTATGCGGTTTGTTCACTATTTGATACGGTTTGTGTTATTTTGGATGTGGTTTGATATGGTTTGACGTTGTCTTGATGGGTGTCATTGCTGTTTTGTTATTTGGTGTTGTTGGTTGATTGAATCCGGCTCTAACTGTGTTTTTATGTACAAAACAGATTTTCTACAAGTTATATTTCAAGTTATGTTTTTGCTTATGTTGTTCCAAAGCTGTTTTGATTTTGAATCTGCTGGTGCATACATTTTATGTATACAAGTCAGTTTTTAAGCAACACCATACTGGTTCTATAATGTTTACTGGTCCTGAACATGTTTTCATAAGTCTTTTGAGGTTTTTCATCAATGCGAGTTAACTGTTTTTCATATATGCGAGTTGGGTAAAAACATGAATGTTGCGAGTTGCATAAATTGTCCAGATTCTATGTCTGGAAAGCGAGTTGTGTCAGTCATTTAACTCGCATTTTTGAATGCGAGTTGCTTACTTGCATTATTGAATGCGAGTTGCTCAAATGTCTTTGTGTACAAGCGAGTTGGTACAAGCGGGTTGGTACTTGCGAGTTGGGTACTAGCATTAAAGATGCGGGTTGACTATTTAGTCAACTACGAGTTGGTATGATATGAGTGGGGCATGATGCGAGTTGATCAAGTAATAAGTGACTTAACTCAAACATGGAAGCGACTTGAAACAAAAATGTAGAAGAAGACTTGACCACAAGACATATACCAAGACTCAACCATGTAAACCAAATACCAAAACTACAACTCGACCTATGTTTTATTCATCATCGGTCAAAGTTTACAACTAAAAGATTAAAGCAACAAGAAAGGGAAATTTAAATGGATCTCATATTCATATCGAGCCTCAAACATAAACCGGTCATGCCTCTAAGCAACTCGAAAATAATGTCATTTGATCTCAGATTTCGATTTCGTGTGTCTCATAAATTTTCAAGAACCTCAAAAGATCTTAATCACGAATATTTCTTCATAGATCTTATTCTTACAAGGTCAAAATGGAAAATTAAATGGATCTCAGTGTCTTATCTCGTGTTAATCAATGATTATTCATATCCATAGAATGAATATGACACGAGAATAATTAATTTTCATCGATCTTAACAATTTGTTTAGAAAAAACCCTATCCGAATCAGAAATGAGAAGATAATAACAACCATGTTATCCCTTCACATTTGTTCGTTCAAAGCTCAATTAAGGAGGGGGTTTAATCATTTATAAAGCTTACCTTAATGTACCTTGGTTATCAAAAAACGCATACCATCTATGTGGCGAGTCCCTTGGAGGTCATGTGGATGATACAAACTTCAAGCCATCCCTGTGGCTATGTTTTTTTAAGTTCGTCTTGACTCGATCGAGAATAGTTTACATGGGTGTTATTATTGATGAGATGAGAAAGAGTAAATGGCTTGTGAAATGAATTTTTTTTGGAACTGCATATGATGGGGGCGGACTGAACTGGTGTGAGGTTTTTTAGGGTTGATAATTCGAGTCATTAGGGTAAGTGTGATCAAAGAGTGGCGTTTTATACCCAGAAACTTAGGGTAAGATTAATACTGGATCTGGTTTTTGATGTCTTGGGTCTGTAGCAACTCACATGGGCCGATTCATATTAACTGTTAAAATTCGGGTATGGTTTGCTTTAATGGGCCAAACGATATTAAGGTCGCCTTGAGTTTCATGTTGACTTCATTCGTGAGATTTTCTAATATGAAATTTGTGCTATCCGAAATTTTGGCATCTCATAAATTATGGAGACATATGACTTGATATTTCTCAATAAAGAGTGGTACTTTGGTCTTAGTTGATTTGGTAGTAAAGTGACGACTCACGGATATATTGAAGTTGTTCTTGGTTTGTTGATCCCGAATATTGCCAATGTTGGGCTAAATATTTGATTATCAATGTGTTCTTATACATTGTGTCATGACTGGCATTTTCACTGGTTAATATTGAGTGGTACAACCGTGCACGTTCAAGGTCATTGTGCAATGAGAATTTGGCATTTATCATCATGAGATGCGAGTTATGATTCGTTGATGACATTTATTGAAGAGATTTGACAAAGAGACTTGATGATGAGATTCGATGTGTTATGAGGCTCAATACTTTGGTTTATACATTTTCAAAAAAAAGGCAATATGTCACGGCTTGGATTGTTATTGGAACTAGGTTGACTACGGGGTTGTTTGGACGGTATTTCTTATTTGGATTTGAAGTTGTTGGGTTCAGTAAATACCCAATCCCCTTAATCTAGGATTTGAATAGAAAATAACCTAAGTGTTTAATCCGTTAAACACTATCAGGTCACTGAGTGCATAGTCTCTCAGTGAGCCATCTTCAGGTTACTCAGTACGAGGCGAAGAAGAAACCTCTCCACTCAGCAAGGCGGAACTTAATGGGTGAATACTAAGTCAAGAAGAAGATGGTGGATTCAGTGAGTGATGACAATAACTCACTGAATCCCTAAGACTCCTCTCTAACTGTTAGCACTGAAGACAAACTGAAGGAAGAGACTGAAGGCTTTGAAGACTGAAGAATGAGCGGGACTAGGCGGGAAAAGTTTACCCAGATAAAACTAAGTCCCCAAGTGCTTTACCCAGATAAAACTAAGTCCCTATCTACTAAAGCCATATCTTCCTATTTATAGTAAGCGGCGATACTAAAGGATTCTCTGTTAAGGAAAGAAGCTTCGCCGCCTGACTACTAATAGCAAAGTAAACAGTAATCGAATATATCTATATTCGTGATTACTGTGATCAATGTGTTTGTCTTCTAGGTTAAAGTTAAAATCATACTTGTATAAATAGCATAAGAGAATGAGTGAAAAGTTTAAGCTTGTGAATTGTAAAAACACACATACACACAAGCCAACTTTTCACTCCTCCAAATACAACTTTATCCTTGAGTTAGCTCAGTGGGTTCTAAGAGTTGTGCTCAGACTTAGCCTGAGCTTAGAGAGGAGTCACCCCAAACTTTTTCATTTCAATCCCAAGTACTATTCCGCAAGTACTTGGGTAATGTATTCTTTTGATTTATTTCTAATAAGAATATGATGTTGAAAATTACTTTGTGTGTTTTACTCATGTTAATTTCATTCATTATTCACTGTTAAAATGCGTTAAGTACTTAATTGTTTTTTTAAACGATAGTGAATAGGGTATAACAAGTGGTATCAGAGCAGGTTGATTATAAAACATTTTTTTTGCCGCTCTAAAATGTTTTTAAATCAGGATCCCTATGGCTGAAATTGATGTACCCCAACTAGTCGATAAAAAGGGTGGAGCTTATTCAGCTGTTGCCCCTAGACTTGAAGTTGGCAAATTCAACAAATGAAAAAAGCGTATGCTTTGCTATTTGATTGGGATGGAACCTTATTATATCAAATGTATTAATGAAGGTCCATTTGTCCCAAAGACTGCTGAAGGTTTGCCCAAACCTGAAGCTCAGTGGACTCAGGATGAAAGGAGAGTGGTCAACCAAGACCAAAGACTCAAAAGTATCATCATATCATGTCTTCCTGATGATATAATGGAGTCAGTTATAAGCTGTAACATGGCTAAACAAACCTGGGATGACCTGGTCCATAGCCATGAAGGTCCATCTGATACCAAGGAAAATAGGATAATGGACCTGAAACTTGAGTATAATACCTTTAGGGCTAGGGACTCTGAAACTCTCTCTCAAACTTACACCCGTTACAAAACTCTTTTAAATGAACTGGCTAATGATGGTGTTAAGTTATCCAAACATGAGATAAATGTTGGTTTTGTTAATTGTCTCCCTGAGAAATGGTTGAACTTCTCTCAGGGACTTAGAAATGCAAATCACATCCAAAATCTTGAACTTCCTGAAATTTATGGGAAATTTGTCTATGAGGAAAACCTCATCAACAGACGATAACCTGACTTAAAGAAGTCTCAGGAAGTCAAGAAGTCCCTGACCATCACCTCACCTATATCAACTGCCTTCTTTTCTAACAATGTGGTTCAAGATTTTAAAGAAAATTCTGATGATGAGCCTGATGAGAGATCAAGTGAGGAGTACCTAATGACCTGAACGTTGAATTTCAGGAAAGGGCACTCCTTGCAAACTCTCGAAGGTTTATTAAAAGAAACAAAGGTTTTTCAACTGCTAAAGCCAACGAGGACACTGAATGCTTTAAGTGTCACAAAAGAGGTCATTTTGCAAAGGACTGTTTTTCAAAAACAATTTCTGAACCTTCTTACAGACCATCAGGGTCAAATCAATCCTCAGGCTTTAGCAAATTTCAACCTAAAATCTATCAGTCTCATCAAAACTTTCAGAATAAATCTGACCAAAACAAAACAATAGATTTTGAAGCTAAGTATAGGAAAATCAAAGCTAAGCTTGCATTACTTGAGGCCAGTCCCTCATAACCAAAAAGTGTTCAATCTGTGCAGGGTAAAAACAAAGGTCTTGTTGCTGAAACCTTTGACTGGGATGAAGAGCCAGTCTCATCAGATGATGAAATGGTGCATATCAGCGCACTAATGGCCCTCTCAGAGGAAGACAAGCTAGCTGTTGGAAAGAATCATGCCAGAAATGGAGAATGGGTCAACATCACAATGAAGAAGGTAAATATTCTACTTTCTATGGATGATGATTCTGGTTGGCAGTCCTATATGAACTATATCAATGTTGATCTTAAGTTTGTAGAGGAGCAAAGACTAAATCTTTTTTCTAAGTACAACAAGTTAAGTTTTGAATTGAATAAGTGTAGGGATGAGTTAGTTGTGTTAAAACAAAACAAGCTTGAGGCTATCACCTTACAAATTCAAAACACTGAATTAGTTAAAAGAAATCAGGCTCTTCAAGATGAACTTAAGAAAGAAAAATAAATCATTGATAGTTGGACCAACAAGAATCCAAGAGTCTTTGATGCTGTGGGTGCTCCCAGTAGCAAAAAGAGAGTCATAGGTGAACATCATCTTTCTGACTCTCACAACAAAGACCAGAGTCCTAAACCATTTGTGTCTAGTGGCATGATTACCAATATGTTGTCTATTCCCAAGCCCAGTGATTGGATTGAAAGACTTAATCCTGAGAGTAAGCTTCCTAACTTTGACTCTGGAAGCATTCTAGAGCCTGAAAGTCAAGCTCTAAAGGCATGCTTGGACTCCCAGATGTGCCCAGTAGCACTGAACACATCTCTGAGTCTGAAGATGAATCTCAAGCACCACTTCCACCTTTGGAACCTCTTCAGGGTGCTGATTCTAGCTCTGAGCTTACTTCATTACATTACAATCCACACTCTCCTAAAGAAAGGCCTGGACTTGGTAGAACCATTTTGAAAATACCATCAAAACCAACTCAACAAGAATCCACCCCCACTGAAAATTCCACATCCTCAGTCCCCACTGAAGCTGATCAGATTCAGCAACTAACTGAACTTGTGAGGAAGCTAACCGACAAAATGGAATCTATTGAAAAGGTCCCTGAACCAATCAAGGAGACAAAGTCAGCTTCCTCTAGTTCCTCAAAGTCAAAAGCCACCACAAAAAATAAGCAGAAGTGTGATCTGTGCCACTATACCAGTCATACCACTGACAATTGTTATAGAATCCTTTTTTGCATGATCTGTAAAAAGGATGATCACAGGACTGCTGACCACTTGCAATATGTGAGCTCTCTCAGTCAAGAAAACTACACCAAAGTTGGTCATCAGTATGCTTCTTCATCCAAAGCTCAAAAGTTGAGAGCAAAGCCTTTTCCTCCTTGCCCACACTGTGGCTTTAATGATCATCGCCCTGATGATTGTCTTATGAACATATGCTGTGATATTTGCGGTAACACAACTCATAAGACATCTCAGCATGACAATGTCATCCATGCAAGGAGAAGTTCAAAACAACCCAAATCCACTGAGTCATCCTCAGTCTCTAAATGCAAAACCTGTGGTAGCTTATTGCACTCCACCACTGACCATGAATCGATTGCTCAATTCAAAGAGACCATGAGACCCAAGCCCACTAGTAAGTGGGTCATGAAGAGAAACTAATTCAGTTTACTACTTGTGCAGAGGCATGCCAGGGAGCCTATCTGGCATCTAGACAGTGGATGTTCAAGAAGCATGACTGGTGTGAAGGAATATCTGCATAAGTATGTAAAGGAACCAGGGCCCAAGGTAGTATTTGGTGATAACTCATCATGTTCCACTGAAGGTTATGGTTCAGTAAACTACAATGGAATAGTTTTCTCTAGGATTGCCTATGTCAATGGTCTCAAATACAATCTCATCAGTGTCAGTCAGCTATGTGATGCTAAGTACATTGTACAATTCAATGACAAACAAGGTACCATTTTCAATGCCAACAAGGAAGTTGTGTTGATTGCTCCTAGGAGAGACGATGTTTATGTCTTAGACATGTCAACTCTCTCTAAAGATGGAACCTGTCTCTTTGCCAAAGCCACTGAAACCATCAACTAGCTGTGGCACAAGAGACTCTCACACTTAAACTTAAAAAACATCAACAACTTGGCAAAACAAAACAAGGTCCTTGGCTTACCATCACTAGTTTTTGCAAAAGATAAACCATGCTCTGCCTGTAAAAAAGGCAAACATAAAAGAGAATCTTTCAAAACCAAGCAAAATTTCTCTATCAAAAGCTGCCTTCACCTCTTGCATATGGATCTCTTTGGACCAGTCAGTCCCAGATCAATCCAGCATGAGAAGTATACACTTGTCATTGTTGATGAGTTCTCAAGATACACTTGGGTATACTTTCTTTCCAAGAAGAGTCAGGCAGCTGATACTATAATGTCGTTCATCAGGAACATTGAAAATCAGAATGACATTACAGTGAAACAAATCAGAACTGACAATGGTACTGAATTTAGAAATGCTGAGCTTGAGAGTTTCTGTGATGAGAAGGGAATCTCCCAAAATTTCTCATCTCCTTATACCCCTGAACAAAATGGGGTAGCCGAAAGGAAAAACAGAACTCTCATTGAGGCTGCAAGAACCATGTTAAATGGCTCAGCCCTCTCAAAGCATTTCTGGACTGAAGCAGTTAAAACAGCCTGTTACACTCAAAACAGGTCAATCATTGTCAAAAGACATAATAAAACCCCTTATGAGATATTCAAAGGTAGACTTCCTGACATCAGCTACTTTCATGTGTTTGGAATTTATTCATAACCACAAGGATCATCTGGGCAAGTTTGATGCTAAAGCTGATGATGGATACTTTCTAGGATACTCACTAATCTCCAAAGCCTTCAGGGTATTTAACACAAGGAGACAACAAGTTGAGGAAACCTATCATGTCACCTTTGATGAAAGTATCGAAAGCATCAGGTTCACCAACACTTCAGTGGAAGAAATAGGAATTGATAACTCATCAAGATATCCTCCTGATGAGTACAACACTGAAACCAATTCCTCATACCAAGCTGATGCTGACATCTCATATTATGTTTTGCCTCACAACCTGTCACAACCAACTATCAGTGAATTCATTGATAATCTGTCAATCCCTACTGGGATAGGTAACACTGATCCAAATGATCAGGATCCTATAACTCAAGAACCTCTACCAGAACAAGACACCTCAACAAATGATCTAAATGATCATGTGGCTCTTGCACCTGAACTCACACCTGAACTCCCAGTGACATCTTCAAGCTCAGATCCCAGACCACAAAGTAAGTGGACAAGATCTCAGGACATTGAGCTTGTAAACATCATTGGTGAACCCACTGAGGGCATGCTCACTAGAAGCATGGCTGCTAACTTAACTGTAGCTTTAGCCAATGAATGTCTATATGCTGATTACCTATCAGAGATAGAACCCAAAAGTGTCACTGAGGCTCTAAAATACCCAAGCTGGGTTCGGGCTATGCAAGAAGAACTGCAACAGTTTGATAAAAACAAGGTCGTGACCTTGATCAAATGTCCTCAGGATGTAGTAGTCATAGGAATGAAGTGGGTTTTCAGAAACAAAACTGATGAAAACGGCACTGTCATTAAAAACAAAGCCAGACTTGTAACCAAAGGTTACAGTCAATAAGAAGGCATTGACTATGATGAAACATTTGCTCCTGTTGCAAGAATGGAAGCCATCAGGATCTTCCTTGCATATGCAACATACATGAACTTCAGGGTCTACCAAATGGATATTAAAAGTGCATTCTTAAATGGTGATCTCAAGGAAGATGTATATGTTCAGCAACCTCCAGGCTTTGAGAGTAGTGAATTCCATGACTATGTCTGCAAGCTTTACAAAGCCCTTTATGGACTTAAACAAGCTCCCAGGGCATGGTATGAAACTCTCTCAGCCTTCCTGATACAAAACAAGTTTGTCAGAGGAAAGATAGACAACACTCTGTTTGTCTATAGAACTCAACATGATGTGATTCTAGTCCAAGTGTATGTTGATGACATCATCTTTGGCTCAACAAACTACAAACTTTGCAAACAGTTTGAAAAACTGATGACATAGAAGTTTGAAATGAGCATGATGGGGGAACTCACATACTTTCTTGGACTACAAATCAGGCAAACTGATAAAGGAATATCCATCAGTCAAGAGAAATACACCAGAAATCTCTTGAAGAAATATGAGATATCTGACTGTGCCTCAGTGAAGACTCCAATGGTCCCACCTAACAACCTTGGACCTGATCTCACTGGCAAATCAGTCAATCAAACTCATTTCAGAGGGATTGTAGGCTCACTGATGATCTAACTGCTTCTAGACCAGATATCCAATTCTCAGTCTGTCTAATAGCAAGATATCAGTCCAATCCTAAAGAATCCCATCTCACTGCAGCCAAAAGAATACTCAGGTACCTGAAGGGAACCCCAAACCTTGGACTCTATTATCCAAAATGCTCAGGGTTTGATCTCAAGGGTTACTCTGATTCTGATTATGCTGGCTGCAACATGGACAGAAAAAGTACCTCAGGGTCTTGTCAATTTCTTGGAGGAAAACTAGTTTGTTGGAGTGCTAAAAAGCAACAATCAATGGCTATGTCCTCAGCTGAAGCTGAATATGTCGCTGCAGCAGGATGTTGTGCCAATGTATTATGGATGAAGAGTCAACTCAGTGACTATGACATCCATTACAAAATGGTACCCATCTTCTGTGACAACACCAGTGCAATTGCAATCTCCAACAATCCTGTCCTCCATCAAAGAACCAAACATATTGATATCAGATATCACTTCATCAGGGATCACATAATGAAGGGAGACATAGAACTTCATTTCATCCCTACTGAATATCAACTTGCTGATATCTTCACCAAACCTTTGGACGAACCTACCTTCAGGAGACTGAAAGCTGAATTGGGAATGCTTGACATTGAAAGTCAGGCATCTGAAAACCAATCTCAGTGAGTTCTGTGAACTGGTTCATCTCCCTGAACATCCAAAATCAACCTCTCACTGAATGAGTAAGACTCACTCAGGGTCCCTGACAGAAAAGCATTGAATGAGTAACTAAATGCTCCAAGTATTAGTTACTTAAATGTCATAGGTTGGTAATCCCTTCAATTTAATATAGGAATATATGTCTTACTGTCAGGGGTCTCATCACTAAACCTCACCCCACTTGGCATTAAATGCCTTCTCTCACATAAAATATCCTATGGATATTTTATTACTGCATAAGTGCACTTTTACTGTGCACTGCAACTGTTCATTTGAAAAACGGGATTTTACTGCGGGTAATGGTGGGTGGCATTAAATGTGGAATTTCAAACGATTTCAAAAACCGTCTTTACAAATCCACATTTATGCAAAAATCACCACTCTCACCACTCTATAAATACCCTCTTCTAAAACAAAAACACACACACAAATCTTTTTCTGCAACTAAACTCTGTCAAAATCCTTTCTCAAATCCAGAAAAATTTATGTGTGTTCAAAAAATCATTAAACCTTCTTTTGGAAAACCCTTCTTGTAAACATTTACAAAAGTTTTTCATCGCAAACTTTTTGATTGTTCTAGTCAAAATACTTTCTTTTCAAACCCTAAAATCTTTTAAATGGAAATGGCTAGAACACAATCTCTCCAGTTTGCTTCTCAGTGGGTAGGGGATCTTACAAACGTTGAATTTAAAACAAACAATGTCATACGAAATTTTGAATACCCTGAAACTGTCCCAGCCTACAAAGACATTATGAAATTTTTATTTAACTGCCCACTGAAAACTGCCTTTGTTCAGTGTCCCTCTATTGTTTACCAAAATCTCCTCAGGGAGTTTTGGGCAACAGCCAAGGCCTATGACCCGATACCCTCTACTGATGAGAACAAACTCAGACCCCTCAGAGAATATCTCATCAGATTCAGTCTTCACGGGGGGCAACAACGATTCACCCTGGATTACAAAACGTTTTGCACTTCAACAGGGTTGGATTACAATAAAGGTGTTTATGTCGCCCATCCTGAACCTTCCACTGTGAAGGATGGGTTAAAACAATTCATTTTATATCCAACTTTTTTGGACAAGACCCCAGTCACCAAAAGCTCTTTTCCCGTGGCTTGGAGGATCCTGTTCACCTTCGTGATTCAGGTCCTCGGCGGGAACCACTCATCCACTGAACAAGTTAACTCTATTCAGTTGATGATGGCATACTGCTTGATGAATGAGGTCACTGTCGACAAAGGGGAGATCATTTACAGTGATCTCGTGACCAAGCTACAGAGCAAAACTAGGACGAAATACGTTTCATATCCTAGGTTTGTCTCTTGTGCTTTTGCAAGTGTTACTGGGTACAAACTATCCTCAGGAAGAAAATTTTGGTGCTTTACCAGGCATCCTGAGCCAATCAAATTTTCAAAAAGACCCATCCCTTGTCACTCCTATTGAATTGACGGCCCACATGATTGCTGTAAACAATCAGAGTGGATCAGTGTCTCCAAACCCTGCTCCCAAAAAGAGAAAGGGGAAGTCTCAGACTGGGACTAAGACTAAACCAAAGTCTCAGGGCCCTGAGGCTTCAGGAACACTGCCTAAAAGGCACAAAAAGCCCGAGACTAAACAGACACCCACTGACCAGGCAACATCCACCCCCGTGACAATGAAGGACACTGATACATCACAGTCAGTGCCCTTGGTCACATCTATTACTCCCCAAGATCCAGAGGGAAACAAACAACCCGCTGGTAGGGGAGCGCCTTCCACTACGCCTGATGATGACATTAACAAATCCAAGTCTTTGTCTGAGGGCACACTGATCAATCCCAAAGACTCAGGGGGAAACAAACAACCCACTGATAGGGATACAACAATCACTGAATCCGCCAAAGGCATTGGGAAACACCCACCAGTGTCTCAGGGGTCACTGGGGGACAAAGACTCGGAGGGAAAGAAACAACCCGCCGATACGGAACCCAAAACCAATCCTGACTCCGAAGAACGCACTGGGAAACTCCCACCAGTGTCTGAGGGGTCAACGGGGGACAAAGACTCAGAGGGATATATACCACCCGCTGATATGGAACCCATCACCAACCCCTTACTCACAATTGCTGATGTCACTGGTATTCTATTCTCAGAGGATGAACTTGCTGAAACTGAAGATGAAATTTTATCAGCTGGAGAAGAAATGGACGCTGAGGTTCAATCTGAACAAGAGCCTCAGCCTGATCTAAAGGAGCATACTGAGTCACCATTTCATCCAGAAGATAATGACTCGGACTCCTCATCATCCAGCTCTGGGGAATTTAACCGTTTTGACAACATTCTTCCAGTCACTGAAAGACAGCTGGTTCAGTGGATCACTAAAGCCTCAAGGAAGCTGTACACTGGGGTTACTGAACAATTTTGGGATCAACACACTGAAGCGGCAGCCAGCTACGCTGATCTTCGATCTGATGTGCTCACCTTCAATGAAAATGTTCATGAGCACAGAGATCTCATGTACCAACACCTTATCAGACTGGATGAAAACCTGGTTAAGTTTCTCAAGCATCTTCAGTCATGTGGAGTTACAATTGATGAAATTAGGGATGCTGTTAAAGAAGACCCAACAATCAATGCCAAAGTGCTGGAAGCCACTGAAGTGTATGTGAAAAATTCATCTCGACTCACTGAACTGATTGAAATGCTCCAATATGCAAATGTTCAGGGTCTCCAATCTTCAGTTCAGTCTCTTCAAACCTCAGTGGACTCTTTGAACACTCAGGTAGCTGCTATGGCTCAGGCCTCATCTTCTATGGCCTGGAATCTTGGTCCCTGAATGACTGCATTGGAGATCTCTCAAGCTAACCTGGATGCAAAGGTCACTGGTCTTCAAGCAGATACCTCAGATATCAAGGCCATGATCACCGAAATCTATCAGGCCTTCAAGGGTCAAGCAGCTCCGTCCCCTTCAGCACCAACTCCAACTCTTGCCCTCACTAAAGTTCTGACAACAGTTGAGGGGGAGAATACTGCTGAAGAAACTCCTCTTCACACTGAGGGGGAGCAAACACCACCAGTCTCAGTAGCTCCCACATCATCTGCACCAGTCTCAGCAATACCCATCTCCTCACTACCACCACAAATATCAACAACAACAACACTGACGGTCACAACATCAATCATGACAACAACACCACCCTTAGTTGCATCATCTTCCTCAGGTCAGGACAAAGGCAAAGGCAAAATGACAACTGCTGAGCCTGAGAAGATTCCTTATAAAATCGACAACACTGAATACCTGCTCACACCACAACAGCTGAGTAAACATCTTGCTAAAGAAGAAAGAAGATTGAAACTAGCTGAGGAAGAGAGAATGAACAGAGAAGCACTGGCAAAGGTTGTCGCCGAAGATGCTGAGAACATGGGATTAGATCCAAGCAAGCTTCAAAAGGGTCAGGCAGGGCAAAAGTTCAAGGATGCTCAGGCTGCTCAGATGGCTGCAATGAGAAAGCAGTTTGAAGCAAAGAAAAGGAAAGCTGAAGCTGTCAGGCAAGAACGAATTGATCATTACAACTGGACAATGACAAGCAGAAGGAAGCCTGAGAAAATCACTGATGTCAAAATCATCCCCAAATCCAAACCACTAGCAATGAATGTCTACAGGGGGGGTGATAAGAGACATTTCGAGATTCATGATCCCTTAACTTTTGTTGATTTTGGGATCACTGAACTCGATGAGCTTGGTCTAGTCAATGAAAAGAAGCAAAATAAGGTGGTCAAGGACCTGATGAAGATGCTCAGCAATAGATATGAAAGGCTGAGAGATGCACCAGCCCAACTGGGAATTCAGCCTGCCTTGACTGCACCTCAAGGATCTCAATCACAAGCATCCACTGGCAAAAGGAAAAGAGTTGAGTTCCAGCCTGAGATCAAAGTGCCTGGCTTAGAATGCAACAGAGAGCTGCCTGAGGGTGTGATATTTGTGAACTGTCTAGTGATTGAAAAGCCTGAAAGAGGGCTATTTTTCATTGATGTCTACGGGAACCCAGCATTCCAAAGGTGGAGTGATATCGATCAGGCAGGAGTGGCTACTATGATCAGCTATATTCCTGTGACCTCTCAGATCCAATCCCCAGCAAACATCAGGTTTTGTCAAGACCTGAATGCTATGATAAGAGACCATCCTGACAGGGAAACACTCATCACCAAGAAATTAAAGCTTGAAGCACTGGGAATCCATCTGGACTGACATCATGTTATCTTTTCTTTGTACTAGTGATAGGAACCATGTAAGATGATTAAGAAAGATGTATGTTTTTGTTAAAATAGTCAGTGTTCCATATTGTATTCATTAGTACATTCAGTGTAAGAAGAAGCCATTTGCTCACTTACACTGATCAAACACTTAGGCTATTTGTATATCCAAATAGGGGGAGACTGTTGGGTTCAGTAAATACCCAATCCCCTTAATCTAGGATTTGAATAGAAAATAACCTAAGTGTTTAATCCGTTAAACACTATCAGGTCACTGAGTGCATAGTCTCTCAGTGAGCCATCTTCAGGTTACTCAGTACGAGGCGAAGAAGAAGCCTCTCCACTCAGCAAGGCGGAACTTAATGGGTGAAGACTAAGTCAAGAAGAAGATGGTGGATTCAGTGAGTGATGACAATAACTCACTGAATCCCTAAGACTCCTCTCCAACTGTTAGCACTGAAGACAAACTGAAGGAAGAGACTGAAGGCTTTGAAGACTGAAGAATGAGCGGGACTAGGCGGGAAAAGTTTACCCAGATAAAACTAAGTCCCCAAGTGCTTTACCCAGATAAAACTAAGTCCCTATCTACTAAAGCCATATCTTCCTATTTATATAGTAAGCGGCGATACTAAAGGATTCTCTGTTAAGGAAAGAAGCTTCGCCGCCTGACTACTAATAGCAAAGTAAACAGTAATCGAATATATCTATATTCGTGATTACTGTGATCAATGTGTTTGTCTTCTAGGTTAAAGTTAAAATCATATTTGTATAAATAGCATAAGAGAATGAGTGAAAAGTTTAAGCTTGTGAATTGTAAAAGCACACATACACACAAGCCAACTTTTCACTCCTCCAAATACAACTTTATCCTTGAGTTAGCTCAGTGGGTTCTAAGAGTTGTGCTCAGACTTTGCTTGAGCTTAGAGAGGAGTCACCCCAAACTTTGTCATTTCAATCCCAAGTACTATTCCGCAAGTACTTGGGTAACGTATTCTTTTGATTTATTTCTAATAAGAATATGATGTTGAAAATTACTTTGTGTGTTTTACTCATGTTAATTTCAGTCATTATTCATTGTTAAATTGCGTTAAGTACTTAATTGTTTTTTTAAACGATAGTGAATAGGGTATAACAGAAGTAAAGTTTTTTCGGGCACGTTTACTTATTTCGTCTTCTTTCTTCCTACCATTCCGCGAAGATGACTTGTTTGGACATTTATAGAGTGTGATAAAGACTTGGCTATTTAGGTACGGTTGTGATTCTTTCTCTATTTACCCACAACGTATCTATCACTTTGGTGTCTCACGAAGTAGAGGATACGTCAAGAGGTTTTGTACATTGGGTACATTGTTTCTTCTTCAAAAGGATTAGTATAAGTTTAAGTAACAAATCTGGGGAAGTTCACTTCATGATCAAGTTTGACATATCGGGTTTACTTCACCATGTGGTCATAGCAACAGCCGTCAGAATGCGTGAATGATGTGTTTACCAAAGTGTTTATTGGATGGTTGATGTTATTGTTGATGTTGGATAATGAATCGTTAATGAACCGCTGCATGTTCCCCTAAAACTGATATTCACCGAAACCAAAGTTGTCATAACATATTCAAGCTGACATTATTTACGGTTTTGTCTTGATTTTGTAAAATCCCGCGAAAGAACCTATTTCTCGGTTTAAATCATAGACTTGTAAAATCCTATAACAATGGAAACATCCTGATAATTGTAAGGTGCATTTCCGGATCTATATTACGGTTTATTCTTGGTTCTTGTAAAATCCCGCGAAAGAAACTATTTCTCGGTTTAAACCATAGAGTTATAAAATCCCGTAATGATGGAACCATCCTGGAGAAAGGAAAGTGTATTTCGGGATCTCATTTGATGCTGGTGCTACGGTTTCTGCTTCAAAGAAGGGATAAAAGGGTGTACTTCATGAATTGGATGTGTGTTTGGATATTCGTCATGGCGGTTTGATTAGTTCAAAGTTTTACGGGGTTATGCTCATTAAACCATGGTCGGGATGAAACCATTATCAGAGTTCACTTAAAACGTCAAAGGAGGTTAGAGTTGAGCTTTTAACCAGAAGATGTGACAACGACGTTAATCCACTATTATTTATTTGAGGTTGAAGTGAAATATCACGGGCAAGTGTACTTAGTATCTGAAGGTATCTGGGATGGTTGGATGAAGATTCTTCATGATCCTTGTTCGAACTTATTATCAAAAACGAAGACTTGGAAATCTAGTTATTGTTGGGTGACTTTTACCTTTTCTTTTACCACTTGGGGGAATTGGGCTCTTATCACCTCAAAATAACTATCACTTTAAGGAGTAAGGTTGTAGTGCTCAGTGTCACATTCAATTTTGGATTTTCAAGAGGTGATGTACGTCTTATACTTGATGGTTGGTTGGATGAAGAGTATAGAGTACTTAGAGATTCAATGGTGGATGAAGTCTCGGCACCGCTCTTTGGTACATATGTGCAAGTTTAAGTCACGAGTTCGAGTTAGTTTACTTCAGGGTCAAATTCATCATATTGGGTTTTCTCCATCAGCTGTCACGACAAAGAGCCTACTGAATGATAATGGGGTTGATTACATGTTTTGCCAAGAGAGTTTGAAAAGAGAGAGATTATGACGTCTGTTCACATCAGTTCAGGCCTCGTACTTCAAAGAAAAGAAAAGTGTACGCTTCAGTGCGCTTTATCTTCAAAAGAAGAGAAATCGTCTAATGACGTTTGAACACATCAGTTCAAGCCTCGTTCCCTAAAGAAAAGAAATGTGTACGCTTCAGTGCGCATTATCTTTGGAAGAAGAGAAATCTTCTTATTATGACCATTCTCATCAACATGCTTCATGCTTTTTCCATGCGCTTCAGTCATCAAGTGAACCGGGCTTCCACTGATTGTTTTCTCATTCCACTTGCTCGATTATAATGAAGATGGCGACATCATGTGCTTATTTTGCGGGAGAGAAGTGTGAATATAACATTCGGATGATTTTCACTTATTTAATCAAGAATGGCAACTCCGTATGCAATTCTTGAGGGGGAGAAGAAGTGTGAAATTACTGCATGGTTGATTGATTTATGAGAATAAATGGTCAAACGGCTCCAAACTCATGTAAGAACTGATCTTCTTCTTATCGGGTCATCGTTACATGGAGTTTCTTCTATGAGCCGTTGGTTGACATCTCCACACAGGCTGATATGATTATCGACAAAGTGTTTCCGGTTAATGCTTCACGTACACATCAACATGATGATTCCGAACAATCTCTCTGTTCTTGTTTGATGTGATTGGTAGTTTGGTGTTACCATTTCGTGTGTTCGTTGCGGGCTGATTGTTGATTTCCTTGATGAACATCTTTTTGTTCTTGTTTGATTGGGAGGGATCTTAATTAAGGGGATTTGCAAGATGTAAGTTAATTAGGATGCTTTTTGGTGTGTTGAAGATGTTAACTATCTATTCCCCAACTGGACAATCTTGAAGAAGGTCGAGTCTACAGTTGGTTCTACATTTTCTGCTACATGTTAGAAGACTAAAGACGAGTTGCATTTGATTATCTAAAGACTTCTTCTTATTCAAGCATTCATCATAAAGATTGTCAGTTTAGGGGAGAGCACAAATTGGGGGAGGGTGAAATGTCTAATTTAATCCCCAATTAGACTTGCTCACATTTTTCAGCAAGTTGATTCTCACAAAGACTTTCAAGTGTTTTTCTCAAAAGATTTCTAGTATACGGGCTTATAGCGTGTTGCTGATTATGAAGTATCAAAACCAGCAAGGGGGAAGGAGACAAGCACCTAAACGCGAGTAAACTTGATGAACTTAATACTTCTAATTGACTGAAGATATCCAGGGAAGACAAATGTTATTACCGCAGAGAAACTCAAGGTTTGACTCATGGCGAGTAAACTTGATGAACTTAATTCTTCTAAGTGATTGAAGATATCCCGGGAAGACGTATGTCATGACCGAAGAGAAACTCAAGGTTTTACTCATCAAGGCGTTTAGTGTTATTATTCCAACTATGTGGGGGAAGTGATGTTAGAGAAAGTTTCTGAAGATATAAGAGGTACACAAGTTTGTGATGATCTCGATGTTATCGCAATCATCAGGGGAGAGAGAATTGTGTACATTGGGGGCGCTCAGCTGTCTCACTTGAGGGCTTAATCAGTGATTCAGAGATATAATCACTTATTCCGGAGTTGACATCCGCAGAGATAATAAGTGATTCGGCCTGCTTCTTCAATGTTATCGGTTGTTCTCTCTTTGGGGAATGTGTGTACTTCGGGTCCTTGAGCTTCATACATGATCATCAGGGAAGAAAGCCATTGTTTACCACAAACATTGGCGAGGTGTTTTCTCTCCGGGCATGATGTGTATTCGGGAGAGTTCTTGGATATTGGTGTACTTCGGGTTCTTGAGCTTCATACATATTCATCAGGGAAGAAAAATGTGAACATGGGAAGGTGTTCTTCATTCCCCTCATGAAGTGTGTTCGGGAGAGTTCTTGGATATTGGTGTACTTCGGGTTCTTGAGCTTCATACATGTTCATCAGGGAAGAAAAATGTGAACATGGGAAGGTGTTCTTCATTCCCCTCATGAAGTGTATTCGGGAGAGTTCTTGAGCATTATACTAAGAGACGGACTGCGTCATTTCAACTACACGGGGGAAGTGGTCTCTTGACAACTTTTTGGAATGGATTGCTTCAGACTTCAGTGGTAATGAAATATGAGAAGAAATCTAAAAAGTGGGATGATACGTTGCTGTTCTTGTTGATGATATTACCCCGAATGGAGATCCTCGATTATCGTTCTTAAAATGGAGCAGCGGGATCGATGATAATGGTGTGCTTCTTTGTGCACCTGGCTATTGAAAGCTTGAAAGAAAGCTTTGAATCTGCTCAGCTAAAGGATATTCTGTTTGGGGGGAAGCTGCCAAAGTCTCTTTCTCTCAAAGGCTCATGTTCTATCTTCTATTCTGGAGCCTCGGAAGCTTTGGTGGTAGAAGTTTAAGAGATGACGAACTCTATCTTCTACGACGTGCTGTTCGATATCCTTATCTCGGTACTCGTATCATCATTCTCTCAAACTATATCATCTTCTCTATCTTTGTATATATTTATCAGAAAAACAAAATACAAAAATATAAAACCAACAAAAAGAAAATAGAAAAATATAAAACCAACAAAAACTCATAAAAATCAGAAAATTTAAAAATACCAAAAATACGTTTTTCTCAAGACATGTCTTCTGGTATCGATAACATCTACGGCCTTAGAAATGTCATTCAATAATGGCACGGGACCATAGATGAAGTTCGAGCAGGAGGTGTAAATATTCTTTTTCCAAAACATGTCACAAACTATGGCTTACAGTTATTTCAGACTGTAACCCGCGCTTCAAAATATAGCTTACAGTTACTTTAGACTGTAACCCATGCTTAAAACTATGGTTTGCTATTATTTCAGATAGCAACCCGCTCTTCAAGAAAGGAAAGTGTTGCGCTAAACCAATTTTCAAACATTTCGTGCACTTATCCTAAAAACAAAAATGAGGAAAGTATGTCGAAGGACTGCGGTTCCTACACAAATGTTTTTCCGTCTAAAATTCTTCAGAAAAGTATTTGTTGTTTTCAAAAATGGTGGTAAATGAGTTGCTTGTAAATATATCAGATTCAGAGTTTTTGAAAAAATTGAAAACTCAATCAATGACTTCAGCGCTTTTAACCTTTTTAGAAAAATAAGTCATTGATTGAGGGGGAGAATGTTTTCAAATTTATATCATCTAACGGACTTTCTTAATTATCCTCGTGCTTAATTGAAAATGATGTTAACCTATGTTGAAGGACTAGGTGCCTAGGATATGATTGTTAGGATTAGATGATTAGAGTTTGATAAACATATAATTCCCATGCACTTGTATGATCTGATTGATATGTTGGATTGACTTTTATTAGTCGATTGACGTTTGGGTGATGTCGACCACCATATATTTGTATGTGTGTTCACTAACGTATGCAGGTATATTGGTATATAAGAATGTTCTCGATCCGGATCCCACAATACAAGATGATTGGATGCCGAAAGGAAAGGGTAACTATATCTTGGGTTGACAAGTGAAGAAACGGAGCTTAATTTGACTTCAATGGAGAGTTGGCATGATAATATGCAACGTAAGAGGTCTCACTGCATCTGCAGATGGTTTTCTTCATCATCAAATAAAGAAACGGAGCTTAATTTGACCTCAGTTGGCATGAAAAAATGCAACGTAAGAAGTCTCACTGCATCAGCAGACGGTTTTCTTCCAACCCTCAACAACATCAACAGAAGCAGCTCAACCACATAACGTATCTATGTGCAGGATAATTGTGATGATACCATTTTCGTAAAACAAATTTTAAAATAATATTGTTTTGAAAAATGGAAAAATATTGGTTTTGAAAATAAATTGGACTTAATCTTGGAAATCACCGTACTTCATTTTATCAAAACTTAATTCACTCAATCATCGACTACGGTCATCGATTGAGGGGGAGAGTGATTTAAAATAAAATATTTTCAAACTATATTTCTTCATAAAAGTTCCGGTTTGTACGTTAAAATGTGGTGATCTAAAGATTTAATGTTATGTCATGGTATGATTTTCTTTAAAACTCAAAGATCTGTCAAAATGAAATTTTTTCTGTTCTTGTTTGATTGTGAAATTGTTTTATTTTACTTAAAGATCTCTTAAAACAATCATACCTGACACTAACAATCTTTAACGTCTTTAATTGGTCCTTATCTGTCATTTTTCAAAATTAAATCTTGCCACGTCTTTCCCCAAACTTTTCTAAATGATTTTAATCAATTGGGATCACAAATCTCAATTGGTTTGAAATATTTGATCGGTGGAGAGATCGTGATTTAAATCTCAAATCTGTTTTATTGGAATTGGTTTTAGTCCTTCAAAGGCACCCCTGCCTCCATGTGCTAAACGATTTCAATATACATAATGCACATGTTGAGAGGGTGCATTTATCCAAAAACAAGATGAGTATTTAAACCAGGCACATATTCTCCCATGTTTACTAAACTGTATTAAATCACTTGGGATCCAAAATCTCAAAGGGTTTGATATTTTTGATCGGGGGAGAATTTGTGATTTAATAATGAAATTTGAGAAAAGGTGATCGTTTTGATTCAATTGTGCAGGCTCCTCTCTCATATGTGCTAAACACTTTCGAATCTCGAAGCACATATTGAGGGGGAGCATTTCAAAAGAAAATAAACTATCAAGGTACAAAAGCTTTTATGTTTTAACATAAAGTACCTTGATTGAGTTTTTAAATGGTTTTCTTAATGGCTTTTGTGATCATGGATGTGCTTCAAAAGAACTCTTTCCTCTATGTGATAAAATGATTTCACATATCCTATGCACATATTGAGGGGGAGAATTTTACCAAGAAAATCAAATGGCTTTTTCTATGAAAATTGTGATCTAAGAAAATATTTCAAAGTCCTCTTGTCTCCATGTGCTAAATAATTTCTAAATCATATGCACATGTTGAGGGGGAGGTTTTCTAAATGATCAAAACTATTAAGGTACAAAATGCTTTAATCTCGTATCACAAGTACCTTGATTGTTTTTCCAAATGATTTTTCAATTGGTTTCAAGGAAGAATGAACTGTACCAAAAGACCGACCATTTTACTTTATGTATGGAGTTATAAGGATGGTGAGGTTAGGTGATAGTTCCCACGATTCGCCAGAACCGGAGGGATCTACCCAGGGACAATCCACTAGATAGTGTAGAGTCCTTAGGTATGATGAAAAAAGGAGAAAAGTGAGATATGGGAAGAGTGCCGACTGAGTCTGAGCTAGTACTGGAATAAACCCAACAAGGTTCTAGTTATGAAGTCTCGGTAAGCACTGAAGGGGTTGAAGAATGAAAAAGAAATGAATGTGAAAAAGGGTGAAAAGAAATAGCCCTCCAATAATTCAACCTTATGGCAGAAACCGGGTTCAATACATATGCTTCTGGTGTTTACTAAGGTAACACTGGTATTAAAGACAAGACATCATGGACCCAGTGATGCACTTCACTAAACTTCCCAAGCTACTCAAGTTCCTCTTAAAAGGGCTTGTTTCATTCTCACGGGGAACCGACATAATCTATCGACTTTCTCTTAAAGATTGTTGATATTGAAGAAGGAGACCCTCTCCCTAGTCTCCGACATAGGAACCAAATGTGCACTGTTGAGTCTGGAGCCAAGAGATCATCCACAATATCTCATTAGGACACAATACTAATGAAGACTTGCTATTTCACACAATGTGGAAAGTAAGAATATATTTAGAGTCCTACGCTTTATCCTTGTGGTATTGCCAGAACATCCGTGTGATATGAAAATATTCACGATGAAGATGGAAATCCTTCTAGAGCCAACATCAAACAAGCTCTTGGTGGGTGACATGTGAGATCTTGCAAAAGATCAAGCTTGTGACAACTGGATAGAAACAATGGGGCGATTCAATCTTGAATCAACCTTGGTCCAGGAAAAGGATTGACGGATACCTTTGAAAAACCGGTCGTTGTGATCAAAAACTCTTTTCTCTAGCACTTCGACTGTGTATTATGTCTTCAAAATAAAAGGGTATTTATGATTGAAAATTGATTTCTTCTTCTAAACCTTCGTCGTATTGAAAAAGTCTTTATCTTAAGCAAAACGCGATTGTTTTCAAATCATTTTCTATCAATCAGTAAATCTCAATTTGCTGGTTCACTCACTCCGTGTTGTCTTCTTTGAGACGTTCCGGTTTGAGAACGGCTAGAACAGCTGCGAAACCCTGTCAAGGAGATTCTTAGGAATCCTACCTGATCACAGGCAGTACTTGTACTGATCAACGGGGAACCGTGGGCCGTGTACCTCAATTCAACGAAAGTGATCAAAGACACTTTCGTGTGTTTTATTACTAACTGTTGTTTGCAGGTACATTTGGACGGTTGCAGCTGATCAGAATTGAGGAGTCAATCCAAAGCCGCTTGCTCACAACATCCACACTTAATTGAAGAAATCATGACTGGTGCATATCTACATAACATGGTTCTGATATTTTTATACTATGCTTCTGCTACGATGCTGCAAATATCATGAACCAGTAAAGCTTCCGCTACTCTGATGGAAAGATGTCATGATCCAGAAAGTGTGAGCATGTCGGTCCGAAAGTCACAACTTCACATGATGGCAACACAACTATGGATGATCCAGAGAGATTTACTGTGGCTGATGATCTCAATGAAAGCTCGAAGATCATCAAAGATGTAGATCAGTTATAGACCTCCACTGAAAGTACAAATCATTCAGACTTTGAAGAATCGCTACTAATGCACAAGATTGCAAATATGAAGAATTGAAGTCTACGAGCTCAAGAACAAAGTCAAGAATAGAATGCTAGGATTCAAAGTGTAAATCATGGGATGACCTCCCTTAGGGGGAGATTGTTAGGAATTAGAAATTCCATGTTAAAGTGTCGGTCACCCCAATTATAGTCTAGCATATGTTAGCTCGTATACATGTCGTTATTTACGTTATTCAGTAGTTACTTAGTTAGTTAGTAGCATAGTTTAGCGTAGTGTTTCACCGTGGAGGAAGGACGGGTCTTTACCCACTGTATGCCTGATCCACAGTTCGTCAGGAGGACGTATTAGTTGTAACTATAAATACCCCTTCCATCCTTGGAAGGGGTGTGGCTTCTTTGAATCTAACCTTTCATTTTCTTAAGCAACTCTCTTTCAAGGAACCTCCTCTCAACTCTCTTCATCTCTCTAAAATGGCTTTCTTATTTAATCATTGTCCTAGACCACCCGAATCATCAAACAACATAATATTTACGATCTTTCAGTAACATTATTAATGAGTTACGGCGTAATCTTCACACAGAATACCCAGGCCCTTGTAATGTGAGTCACGGCGTAATCAGAAGTGCCACTAACGTCGTAACTTGTCTTCAGAATATATTTCTTGGCCTTATATCACATAATTTCCGCTTCAACGCCTCATTTATCCTGAAATGCAAATATGAGCGAATATGAACGAATTAAGTACCATATTAATACAAATGAGGCCATAAACACGGGAATTTGATATATAAAATATCAGGCTAATTTGATGTTGTCAGTTCCCTCAAGTGAGGGATCTGTCTAGGCTAAACTTAGGGATCCGGCTCTCAGCAGCCAAGAAAAAGGAAAATGATGTTTTCTAAGGTCTAGTACCTATACATCTTGAGTGTTTTAGTTTTCTTAGGTGTCTGAAGAGGGACTTAAATGATCAAGAGAAATGATTGATGGTAGCTAATGATTGTATTTATGGAAGAAAATTGGGTTTTCATGAGTACCAACGGGTGATCAAAGATGACACTAAGAAATTTGAGAGTGTCATGTGGTGTTAAATGATCCTAGAGATCAGATGGTAACTTCACAAATCTTCAAACTTCACAAATCTTCTCAGTTGCCATCTTCACAATCTTCAAACATCAGCACTAACAACTGGTTTTCTAGTTTTCACGATGAAATGAAAAAGGTTTTTGAAACTGAAATTGTCAATCCGCTAAATCATGTTAGTGCGAGAGTAATTCATTTTGAACAAGCATTTTTGAAAGAAACAGATGACTTTGTCAAGGATCATAAATCCCTGGTAAAGAAAGCTAATGAATGTTTTGAACACATCAAAGTTTTGGAAAATTTAAATGATTCTCTCTTCGAAGATGTTATGACTACCGATAGCATGTCCATTATCCTACAAACATATTATATTGAAGACCATGAAAGACTCCAGTCTGAGACCTCCGCAATTGTTTCAAAATATGAAAAAGCTCTTGAAAACTTGAAAAATAAAATATGTCATATTTTAAACAACTTGATCGAAAAACTGAGGAATGCAAGTATGAAAAACTGTCGTATGAGCGTGCCAACAAGGACATGAAAGAGCAAAATGATCTTTTGTGAGCTTAGCTGGGATGTCAAAAAGGAAAGGTTGTGGATACTAAGTTTACAAAACCATTGACTGAGGAGAAAACAAATGTTCCCAAACCGGTTTCCAAACCAAAAATGTCTATTTCTCAGTTTGCTCCAAAAGTCAATGAGAAAAATGATTTGTCAAAAACAGTCACTCCACAGTTCTTGCCTATTAAAAAGAGAATTATCAAAAGTGTTGAAAAAGAAAAAGCGGTTATTGAAAAACCAAAAGTGATTACACCTGGCATTTCTAAGACTAGTACACAGAATGTGACCAAAAATCCAGTTAAAGAATCTGTTAGTTCTAACGACATGGTCTACAATCACTATCTAGAAGCCGCTAGGAAAAAGGCACAGTTTTGAAAAGATGGAATTTTAGGTGCAAAACCTAGGGTGATGAATTCCACAATATTTCAAAGCACTGCTAGTAGTAGTAAACCATTACCTAGGTACACTTAACAAAAGACTAGGGATTGGCTTGCATCTAAGAGTAGTTACGTGAAGCAGAATGCTATGCATGTAGAAAACAACACTAGAAATTCTGAGTCTTTTTCGAACAAATTTTTTTTTCTTCCAAAAGACAGTAGTGACAAAGTTAAAGTTGTTGTTTTAAACAAAAATGTTGAATTTGTCTGTCCTACATGTAAAAAATGTGTCTTTTCAGCTAATCATGATGCATGTCTTGCAAAATATCTCAAGAAAGTAAATTCACATGCTAAGGTTCAATCCACTAAGACTATAAACAGAAACAAACCCGTTGACAAGATGAACATGGAAAAGAAACCTAATAGGCGGATCTCTTCAGGACGTAGTTTTTCTAAAAATGAGTCTTTCGCTGCATCTGAAAAGAAAACAACTCCTAGATCTTGCTTTAGGTGGATTCCCACAGGAAAAGTTTTAAACACAGTTGTTATTAGATGGATTCCCACTGGGAAGATTTTTGATACTTACTCCAAGACAAATAATAGTGAAAATCATCAAGATAAGGAAGTAAAAACCACTACAACCGTTGATAGTGATCACCCTCACCGTGAGGAAATATGTACTTCTAACACTGTTATTTGTGAAAATTCTTCTTCTGTGGATGCAGGTATTTGTAAAAGTGTTGAAGGTTCAAATACCCGATGTGGTAAAGAAGAACTTTATGCCAATATCGCATGTGGAAATCCTTTTCTAATTCCACTCTTAACTCCACTTTTACTTGTCCAAACTTAATTTCTCTTTCTTCAAATCTTCTTTGTATATATCTTTTCAAAAAACCAACTACAAATTTTGAAAAACCAACAAAAAAAAATACAAAAACAGAAAATTTTCAAAAATACAAAAATATTTTAAAACTCAAAAATCCAAAAATATTCTTCTACTACATGTCTCTCGTATAATCGATATTCTGTACGTTTCTAGAAATGTCATTCAACAATGATACGAACATGTACAGATGCTTAAGCGAGAGTTCTCTAAAATGTTTTCAAAAAATGTCGTTTCTTAAAATTTCTTTCTAAATTTCTATAATGGCTTCTGGACACATCAGTTGAGGACCTGCGCTTCAAAGAAAGAAAAGTGCTTAACCAAAACAAATGTTTTAAATGTTTTTCAAGCACTTTTCCTAAAAACAATGGCTTGCAATTACCTCAGACTGTAACCCGAACTTTAAAGAAAGGAAAGTGCTACGCAAAATCGATTTTCATAACTATCGAGCACTTATCCTAAAACAATTGAAGATAATTCTTCTCCTATATCTTCAAAAGATTTTCAAAATCTTTTTCTCATATTGCGTACCATTGATTCGAAATTTTTCAAAAAGATTTATCAAAATCTCTCTCATTTGGTACCAAGATATCTCCCTCATCAAAAAAAATTCAAAATATGCTTTCTTGAAGGGGGGTATAAAACTGAATTATTCCAAAATTCATGCTAAATTAGTTTCTCTCTAAATGCTTTTCGAAAAACATATCTTTTAATCATTTTGTTTCAAAAACATCATCGATATGCTATTTTTGATGGGGAGAAACGTGATTAAAATGTGATCAAAAATGTTTTACGATCGTTGTTGAATCTCAAAAGAGCTCGACTCAAACGTAACCAAAAAATTGACGATAAAATAAAGTCAGTACTCGAAAAGACTTGTTCCTAGACGGGTAATAATTTCAAGCTGGTCTAACTAGTGATGTAAGCGTGTCTCGAATAGGACTTGTCTAAGTAGAATGTACCATTTCGAGAAACTTTCTTTGGATTTGACCATGCCGGGTAATAATTTCAAGCTAGTTCTCTAGTGATGTAAACGTGTCTCAAATCGGTGTTGTTCATTGAAAGTTGATCAATTCAAAAGTGCGAACTCTTCCCTCAAAGTGCAATTTTATTTTAAAAATGTATGTGCATATGTGGAGGGGGAGTATTTCTGAAAATACAAAACTCTTAAGGTGTTAACAAAATAAGTTTTATAACAATAAGCACTTTGAGAGATTTTTAAGGAAAAAATGTTTTATGAAAACATAGGATAATCATGGAGTTATAAGGTGATTAAGGTTAGGTTTGTGTCCAAAGACAACACCAATAGTTTAGAACTAGAAAGTCCTTATGTATGATTGAAAAAAGGAGTAATTTGAGAAAGGAGAAAGAAGGGGTTGAAGATTTAAAAAGAAAGGTAAAAAAAAAGGTGAAAAGAAATAGCCCTCCATAATCAACCTTAGGGCAGAAACCGGGTTCAATTCATCTGCCACTGGTTGTCACTAAGATGACGCCGGTATTGAAGACAAAAACATCATGGACCCAGTGACGCACTGCACTTAACCTCCTAGCCACTCAAGTTCCTCTTAAAAGGTTCTTGTTTCATCTTTCACGGAGAACCTTGCATAATCTATCGACCTCTCACTCCGAGATGTGTTGATATTGAAAAGGTGGCAGTCTGCTCCAGCTTCCGCTCACTAGAATCAAATCGCACTTAATCGAGTCTAGAGACACGAGATTCATTAAAAGATCTCTTAGGATACACTGTCCAATATCATACACTTGTGTTCGCCAAAAAGAACACAAGTTGTATAAGAGTCTTTTGAAAGATCTTTTGATCTTGCCTCACATATCATGGTGGTTGTTACTTGTGACAACTCGCAATTTCAGGTCATTTCTCGAAACAATTCATGCTTCACAATTTCAACATTTATCGTAAACTTGGTTTACTTGTTCCAAATTCGCGTAACCTTTAAGGTTTAGCGGCGAATTCATGATCATAACATCACGTACATTTCATATGGACTAAGTTTAGTCTACATTTCATTAACATCATTTGCATCACGTTAGTTCATTCATGACATTGCATTTCATATTAACCGCGTAATTTTTATATTGAATAAACGTTATCGCGTGAGTTATTATTTTGTATATTTAATCCATTACTTTCAAAAATGATCCCGAGATATCTTTATACTTACATTTAGTTTATAAAAACTATATTTTGAGTTTACCTAGTGTTTTAAATTTATTTTGTATATAAATCGTTAAAGTTATATTATTACGACGTTTTCTTAAAAGTTACTCGATAATTATTTTATCACTCAATTTTTACAAGGAATGTATTTTTACAATTTTTATAATATCATTATACTCTTCTTTGATCTATTAAAAATTTACTTTTACCTAAAAGCTACCAATTACCTTACAAGTTAATTCTACCTACACAATTACTTACAAATTACACAAATATTTACACAATACATTTTATAAAAAAAAAAAAAATATAATCTTTCAAATCCCTCCCCCTTGGCCGACAAGGGGAGGGTTAGCATTTATTGAGTTGGTAATTCATGTCTTTGATAGTATAGATCTATACTCAAGCTTAAAAGTCTTCACTCTTTCATCTCATTTCATTCTTCTCATAATTCAAGTTGATAAAACTTTTTCTTCTCTCTTTGTTCTCTCCTTCCTAACCGGCCATATAGAGGTTTTCACAAGGGATCATCAATTTTTCAAGCTCAAGTGTTTTTACAATCTAGATCACACTCTTTATAAGGTTTTGAAATAAAAACCTAGAGTGTTTAGGCTAAACCTTGTTCCTTGCACCTCATCATATTAACTTGTAAGCATATCATTTATATTTTTCATATCTCCTTTTCATTTCATAAGTATCTCTTCATTTTTGGAGCAAGCATGCATGATTTGTGTTGTTTATACCATTTTTACATGATTTTTAGAAATATATATATATAAGGTCATCCTATAATTATCCCCTTGGTATACTTTGGTCTTGATGATGTTTAGGAACCCATGACACCCTAAGAAGGTGTATGGTAGGATTAGATTAGCTTTGGAGTTGATTTGAAGGGATTAGAATAGGTTTGGTACGAGAAAAACTATTTTCGATAAGTATAAAAAGTGTTCTGTCCTTGTTTTGATTTTCTGGAAAATCCGACAGTAGGCACGAAATTTTGGCCTTGATATTTAGAAAATATACTTTAAAACGAATCTGTGGCCGCTTGAACGGATAAAAACGGAGTTATAACGAAGAAGTTATGGATTTTACAAGTTTGACGACGAAATATATATTTTTCAGAAAATTCAGCAACCTATTTTTGGTTTGTACGAGTCAAAAACGAGTCCTAAGCTTTACAAATTATTTCGACTTATCAAAAATATATTAGTATACTTTGATACGAAGCTAAGGACATATTATACGTAGAAAACGGATTTGAAACGACAAAGATATACACGTTTTCATAAAACTGCCGTAACTATTATTTTCAGAAAAACTATATTATTTTTACGAGACAAGTGTTACGGTAACTAAAACGACCATGTTTAAGGCTGTTTTTAACGTGGATGTGGAACTTTTTGGAACGAAATGTCTTCTAATAAAATCAAGATCACCGAGCATATTTTTCAAAACAATTGACCGTTTGTATAGCGGAGTTTTAATAAATTATTTATGGATG
The DNA here is from genome assembly GCA_019973895.1 of Chrysanthemum seticuspe. Classification (NCBI taxonomy): domain Eukaryota; kingdom Viridiplantae; phylum Streptophyta; class Magnoliopsida; order Asterales; family Asteraceae; genus Chrysanthemum; species Chrysanthemum seticuspe. The sequence continues at coordinate 114,859,885 of BPTQ01000001.1, read as the reverse complement.
TTTAAACTTGGCCGAAACTCATTTTTAACCAACATTTTAGACAAAATCACCATCTTTAACCCTTAGTATCTTTATGTTCGAGACCTTTATGTCGAAAACTCCTGAACTGAAACTTCTAGATTTTGATACAAACTTTCCAAAACCGTCGAGTTCGTTTCCTAACGATCGACGTACACCTTTTTACGGCTAGTTTTTCAAAGCCATTTTTGTCATTTTCAAGAAATTTCCGACGACATTATTTTACGTCGAAAAGTGATAATTTCACTATAAATCATTACGAAACCATTGTAGGATGACATTTTGACGTAAATACTTGTAAAGTCATTTTTGAATGGTCAAGACGTCAAAAGAGTATTTTTCGACGATAAGTATTATTTTCAAAACTCGCAAATGGTATAAATAACATACGAAATGCATGCATAACATTACATTGCAACTCATTACATATCATATCATTCGTAATAGGTCCCGGTTAAAGTATCCCGATACATCTCAGTGTACTCACTCTTGTCATCATACCAGTTTATCAAGTGAGTTTTCATAGCCCCGTTTTACAAGTTTTTACATTATTTCAAACCTACGGGGGAGAATACATTGCACAACATTTTTATTACGATACCAAGTATGTTAAATTCATTTACATTGCTTAAGTTACAACGTTGCCAGTTAAAAGTCCCCACTTCAATGCATGAGCCGTTAATTTTCTAGAAGCGTGTGTGAGTGGATAGATCTATCGAGGGTGACACCTCCATCCGGGTTGGTGAATCCCAACTAGTCATACGGATGCATTTCATTCATAAACATTATTAGAGTTGTTTGGCAAGACACTCTGTTGGGGCATACATCAGTCGGAGCTTCGGTATCATGCGCTTAAGCAATTGTAACATTTTTTTTCGTGACATTATTGTCATGCCAGTAACATTTTTATGTGACATGATTGTCATACCAGATATATACTTGCGTAGTCGTATAATACATTTACATAAACCTATGATTTCTCACCAACATTATTGTTGACCATTTTAGCAATGTATTTTCAGGTAACTAAGGCATTATCATCATGGCATGGTTAAAGAACCACCTTTTGAGTCGCGGCGTCGACTTACATCATTGCACATTATGGCATTTTATTTCAAAACCATCGTTTGGACTTGTAATATATTTATATTTCCGCAAACTTTGTAAACTTTTGGGACCTATGTTGTAACTCTGATTATTTTATTAAATCAAACGATGTATTTTCCAAACGACACTTTAGGTCGTTCAATATAACTGTGATTGTGATGCTATGACAGTCAATCCCCAGGAATTCCATTCCGCTGCAAAACAGGTAATTTGGGGGTGTGACAGATTGGCATCAGAGCTTCGGTTATAGAGAACTAGGTTGCATCATTGACCCTAGACTATAACTACATCATCATAGCATCTCATCATTTCATCATAAATACATAGTCACTATACATGCGGTTTTATACGCACATTTCACGAGTTATTTACTTTCATTTCGAACTCGATTGTCACATATATGCCTTCAAATACCCATCCCATTATACTCACATCACTTTGACATGGAGAATGCCTTGTCATTCCCTATCACAATTTTAACATCAGTTGACTCAACACCGATAACATCAGATGATGACACTGAGACCTTTTAGGAGGACGAAGTTGCACCTACACCATCATGATCACTATTGATTCACTGTAGGATCAGGACAATTTTTGTAATACCTGAATTTCTAAAATTCACAAAAAGACCAAAATAACCCTACAATTAAAAGTATGAAAAATTAATTCAAAAGAATACCAAGTAAGCTATGTAAATTCAGAGAATTTTAAGAAATATCCCACATGACCTAAATAAATATTAAACACTTTGTAAAGGTAATTTTTATAGTTTATGATTTTATAAAAATTAGTTTTGTATTTTTATAATTACCGAATATATTTAATTAACTTTATAAAAGAAATAAAACTAAATAAAAGCCCAATATAATTTATATTATTAAAAGACCATTTAATTTAAGTCCAATGCATTATAAAGCCCACAAGAAAAATAATAGCTCAAGTATATATACAAATATTCGGTTCCTATAATCCCTAATAACCGATTTTCACCAAACTGACCTAAAAACCCTCAACAATTCGACTTCTAGTTTCCAGAGCTTGAGACCATTTTTCTTGGACGAGATTCAAGGTATAGAAGGTGGGAAAAATAGTGTTTGAGTTCCAGAGTTGCTGTGGTAATCGTTGTGAGTTTTTGAGAGAATTAGGGTTTCGACAAAGAGAGGTTTTGTGCTTCTTTTGTTCTAACGATCCAAGCTCATCAAGGGTATGTTTCTAATGTTGAATTCAGTCTTATAAGTCGTATATAACACATAAAAATTAGCCATGCATGATTTATAAGTCGTACGAAATTATTTGAAACCTAAAACCCTAAAAATCGTATATTAATAACGATTGAGCTTATAATATTTTTAGAGATCATGAATTGATTTTTCCAGAAGTTGTTACATGTTATAAGACCTGAATAAAATGCATAATCATGAATTCGAAGCTTGTGTGAATTGTCTTGGGTTTTTCTTGTTCGAAAACGCATAAAAAGGAAAGGTTTTTAAAAGGGGCGATTAGGGTTTTGCATGGACTAGGGTTTCCTTGTAATCATTGAAGGTAATAAATGAAGTAACAATGATGAGTTAATGATTGGTTAAACTTAGGTTTAGGGTTTGTATTTGAACTATGTCTATTCGGCCTTAAATAAAAGTTTTGGGTTGGTTTTGTAAATTATGAAACTTAAGGGTTACTTTTGTAAACAGTAAAATAAGGGTACTAAACGTATAAAAATAAGTGTGGGGGTTAAACATGTAATTTTGGATATTTAAAGGGCTATTCGAGTTGTATTTAAATTATTAGGGTACGTTTTGTAAATTCTAAAACCTTTGGGTTAAAAGGGTAAAATCTGATAAAGTGAGGTTGGATTGTGAAACTAAAGATGTCAAGGGTGTGATTTGAAATTCTGAATAATTATGGGTTCTACAAGTGTAAATTGATTTTGTAGAGACACGCATGAGTTTAAGTTAAATTCGGTTTGTTATCATTTACGTTCTAGGTTAAATTGGGAAATCATTAAAAGAAGTAATATGTGAATTTAATGCGTATTTAGTAATATTTAAAGAATATGGGAAACCCTAGAACCTAAATAGGAAGATGGTGAATTAATGAGGAATACCCTAAAATGTTGAGATTTCGTCTGTCACTAAAATGAGAATATCCTGACAACTCTAAGAGTATTAATGAGATTAATCCGTTATACTAATAAGTATTTAATAAATCATAATCCGTGTAGATTCGTTGGAGGAGACGCGACGTTACATCTTCATATTCCTACATTCGTTACTTTTCTCTCAATTGCTTTAAGGTACGGATATTCTGTCTTACCTTAAGACACTTATGTTACCGTACATATATTCTGACCTTCTTAGTAAAGGTTCCTTATGATGTTCTTTCGTTAGTCTTTCCATTTTACTTATTAGGGTTTCCAATGCCATTGCTATGAACCCTTTCCTGATTGTGTGATTTGTTGTCTATCTGGACTTATGTTTTATTAAACCATGCGTTATCTGAATTAAACATTACGTTAGGAAGACTTTGATATGCATATTTGTGAACCTGGTTATATTTGAATATGAACCTTATGATATGATGTTATCTGATAAGTTATATGTGACCATTATGATGAATTATGATATGTGTCATTTATGACAATTTGTTTGACCTAAGTTAGTTTGACACCCGAGCCAAATTTAACTAGTCATGGGGGTTCCATGTCCGTATCAGTGATGCACCTCTGATATGACTCTAGGGCAGTAGAGTGATGTTCTGCCACGTCCCTTATCTGTTATTTGTTATGAGCTCAGTTGGTATTATATTACCTATATATGTCTGTGGGGCGTATGGATGCATCCTAGATCTGATCTGTTATCCGATATGATTTGTCTGGTGAATGATGTCGTGTGCAATACGCGTCTTCACAACTTCTGGGAGCTAGCTACTCCAAATGATTTTCTAAGATTATTTTTATAAAGTATGATGTTTCTGATATGATATGTTCTGGGCTCGAGGTAGTTAACTAAATCTGTATTTGTTATTTATATGATAAGTATTCTGATTATGTTTTGGTATGTCGATGCTTATGATTATGTCTTCGGCTTATTATATGCTATTATATGTGTTTATGCTTTTGTATGTTTAGGTGACTATCGTCTGCTATGCTAAGATATGATTGATATGTTTTAATATGATTCGCATGTTGTTATCTGATGTCATGTTAGTTTATCTTTACGTGAATGCGTTGATCTGCGAGATGAATGTGTTAGTGTGATAGTTAATATTCTACAAGCTTAATATGTATAGTTTGATCAGTTAATTTTGGGAACTTTGCTTATATGTTAGTGTTTTATTGTCTATGTGATCTGCCATGTTTGAACTCTGCTGATGTTAGGATTTGATCTAAGAACTGGTTTAGCTTATGATATCTGTTTGGATAATTGCTAATGGTTATGCTATGTTTTGTTTGGTCTTTCTAATTATAGTTGTCTGCTATGTTTCTATTTGTTTGTGTGACTGCCATGATTTGAACTGCTATTTCCGCTGCTGCAATATTGAATTAAGTACATTAAATGTTGATTAATTGATTTGTATGAATGCCATGTTTATTTTGCTAGAAAGTGTTTTCGTTAGCTTTAGACTTTTCGTTTGGTTTATATGAAACCTAATTGTTCTTGATATGTTGTATGTTTGGTTGTCCTGATGTGTTTGTGTATGTGTCTTTGATGTGCTATGTGATGTCTATTTGTTATGTGGTTGGTTGGATTTCTGTATATTTGTGCTTCCACAGAATCCTGAAAGATCCTTCGTCATTATTTCATTTTATTTTGTTATTCGTATATTTGTTTTGCTTTTGTTTCGTTATATCCGTTCACTGGGCTTTGTAAGCTCAGCCGCACTTTTCTTTTCCTGCGGCAGGTATTAAGCATTCAAGATAAGCTTATGGGATAGCTGATCTGGGTTGAGAGTAGAAATGAGAGCAAGACTTTGACTTTTAGAGATCTTAGATTTATTTTGAATATAAGTTATTTATATTATCTTTTGTAAGTTTTTGTGAAGGCTTCCGCTTTTGTACATTAGTTAAAGTTCTGATATGAAACCGTATTGTGATATCTTTACCCTTGTCGGGTCGGGGTGTTACAATTTATGGTATCAGAGCCTCTAGGTTTTAGGACCCTTAGAGCTTAGGCTATGACCTGTGAGAAGTGGGTAGATTTAGGATTTTCCTTTCTGCGTACTTCTTTGCGTACCCTATCGTATTTAAGTTTTGCTGATAGTTGGAATTTCTTTTAGATGGTTATTCCCCGTCGCGCTAGTTCATCTGATAGGAGTAATCTAGGACCGGCTAGGCAACATAAGGAGAAGACGAAGTGGGCCGTTATCATTGCTAAGGGCTGCACGAGGTATGGTAAAGTGAAGAGGACTAACAAGAGGATAAAAGTTCCGGCCTATATGTGGCCATGCACGATCGAGGAGAAGCTGACCCTGAAGGAAGTGGACGGGAAAATGGTAGAGGATTATGAAACTAAGGTGGTTGACAACGAAGGTTTCACTACTACATATCATGATAGGTGCCCCAAGTTCGTTGAGGATGAAGGAGTAGGACGAGCTGAGAGTCGCGATCTGTATGCCTTCGTGGATCGTGTGCCAGAGGAGGAAGAGAGGAAGCGTAAAGGTGGCTTTGCTAGTGGCTTACTACCACAGCCTGAAGGAAACAAGAACGGATGGATAAGCGAAGAGGAAGAGGAAGAAGAGGAACCCGAGGAAGAGTACGAGGTGGAGTCGGAAACGGAGTCTACGGCTACTAGTAGGTTCAATCCGACACAAGAATAGGAATTGTACTCCTGAGTAGTTGCCCTCGTTATGAGAAGTTTTGACATTGATTTTGGGTTAGGTCCCTTTTGTTTCATTCGACAATTGAATCTTAGGATATTGAGTTTTATTTTTGGAGTACATTTTTGACGATTTTGGAGGTTTGTTTGATTGATGGAATAAACAAAATTTGATAATATAGTTCCTGCTCGTTGATTTCTTTCTGATAGATTCGTTGAGTTTCCATTAGTCCTCATCAGTTTCGTCTGCTATTTATTTTCTATATGATGTTGTTTTATTATTGTTTGATTAGGTATGACCATTATGATGGTATACTCATGTGGTTTTGGCCTGTTGTAGTAGGATTATTTGTTATCTGTATATTATCTCTATATGGTTTGTTTTGCTATGATATTCGCTATGTGTTGTGTCATGACCCGAGACCAAGTATAGTGACAATAAGAACTTGTTATGTGATGCAAGTATTATGACGCCTGATCAACGTAATAATACTGAGATCACATAATCTGAACTTATTGAAGGTATACGACGTCTGGGAAATGCCTGTGATTGATGTGTGTAGAGACTTTGATTGGTATCTGTTATTTGGTGTTTCTCATGTTCGTTTGAATTTTGTACCTATTTGTGAGATTTTCGTCGATATCTGTTTCATATAAGTTTTGTACGCTTGAATCCGAAGTTGTTATGATCCGTACGAACCTCTAGATTGCTATGATCACCTTAACCTTATATGTCTCCCCATATTTCTGCGACTATTGAGGCCGATAGAATTTATTTCGTCTATGCATATGATGTCCTCATCATTAGATATCTGAATAAGTTAGAATTTGTCGTTTGATTTTCTGCGTCTCATCTGTTCTCCGCCATTATTCTAATGAGTATATAATTATCTATTATAAGTATTTGACTATTTATTTGATTTCTGAATAAGTATGAGATTGAATATTCTGATAAGAAATCCATTTATTCCAAGATAAGATTAACGTTCGATATATTCCTAGAAATTCTGAAATCCGATTCGTTTTCTGCTCTGTTCCGTCTTGTCCAATTTCGAGGACGAAATTTTCTTTTAGAGGGGAAGAATTGTAATACCTGAATTTCTAAAATTCACAAAAAGACCAAAATAACCCTACAATTAAAAGTATGAAAAATTAATTCAAAAGAATACCAAGTAAGCTATGTAAATTCAGAGAATTTTAAGAAATATCCCACATGACCTAAATAAATATTAAACACTTTGTAAAGGTAATTTTTATAGTTTATGATTTTATAAAAATTAGTTTTGTATTTTTATAATTACCGAATATATTTAATTAACTTTATAAAAGAAATAAAACTAAATAAAAGCCCAATATAATTTATATTATTAAAAGACCATTTAATTTAAGTCCAATGCATTATAAAGCCCACAAGAAAAATAATAGCTCAAGTATATATACAAATATTCGGTTCCTATAATCCCTAATAACCGATTTTCACCAAACCGACCTAAAAACCCTCAACAATTCGACTTATAGTTTCCAGAGCTTGAGACCATTTTTATTGGACGAGATTCAAGGTATAGAAGGTGGGAAAAATAGTGTTTGAGTTCCAGAGTTGCTGTGGTAATCGTTGTGAGTTTTTGAGAGAATTAGGGTTTCGACAAAGAGAGGTTTTGTGCTTCTTTTGTTCTAACGATCCAAGCTCATCAAGGGTATGTTTCTAATGTTGAATTCAGTCTTATAAGTCGTATATAACACATAAAAATTAGCCATGCATGATTTATAAGTCGTACGAAATTATTTGAAACCTAAAACCCTAAAAATCGTATATTAATAACGATTGAGCTTATAATATTTTTAGAGATCATGAATTGATTTTTCCAGAAGTTGTTACATGTTATAAGACCTGAATAAAATGCATAATCATGAATTCGAAGCTTGTGTGAATTATCTTGGGTTTTTCTTGTTCGAAAACGCATAAAAAGGAAAGGTTTTTAAAAGGGGCGATTAGGGTTTTGCATGGACTAGGGTTTCCTTGTAATCATTGAAGGTAATAAATGAAGTAACAATGATGAGTTAATGATTGGTTAAACTTAGGTTTAGGGTTTGTATTTGAACTATGTCTATTCGGCCTTAAATAAAAGTTTTGGGTTGGTTTTGTAAATTATGAAACTTAAGGGTTACTTTTGTAAACAGTAAAATAAGGGTACTAAACGTATAAAAATAAGTGTGGGGGTTAAACATGTAATTTTGGATATTTAAAGGGCTATTCGAGTTGTATTTAAATTATTAGGGTACGTTTTGTAAATTCTAAAACCTTTGGGTTAAAAGGGTAAAATCTGATAAAGTGAGGTTGGATTGTGAAACTAAAGATGTCAAGGGTGTGATTTGAAATTCTGAATAATTATGGGTTCTACAAGTGTAAATTGATTTTGTAGAGACACGCATGAGTTTAAGTTAAATTCGGTTTGTTATCATTTACGTTCTAGGTTAAATTGGGAAATCATTAAAAGAAGTAATATGTGAATTTAATGCGTATTTAGTAATATTTAAAGAATATGGGAAACCCTAGAACCTAAATAGGAAGATGGTGAATTAATGAGGAATACCCTAAAATGTTGAGATTTCGTCTGTCACTAAAATGAGAATATCCTGACAACTCTAAGAGTATTAATGAGATTAATCCGTTATACTAATAAGTATTTAATAAATCATAATCCGTGTAGATTCGTTGGAGGAGACGCGACGTTACATCTTCATATTCCTACATTCGTTACTTTTCTCTCAATTGCTTTAAGGTACGGATATTCTGTCTTACCTTAAGACACTTATGTTACCGTACATATATTCTGACCTTCTTAGTAAAGGTTCCTTATGATGTTCTTTCGTTAGTCTTTCCATTTTACTTATTAGGGTTTCCAATGCCATTGCTATGAACCCTTTCCTGATTGTGTGATTTGTTGTCTATCTGGACTTATGTTTTATTAAACCATGCGTTATCTGAATTAAACATTACGTTAGGAAGACTTTGATATGCATATTTGTGAACCTGGTTATATTTGAATATGAACCTTATGATATGATGTTATCTGATAAGTTATATGTGACCATTATGATGAATTATGATATGTGTCATTTATGACAATTTGTTTGACCTAAGTTAGTTTGACACCCGAGCCAAATTTAACTAGTCATGGGGGTTCCATGTCCGTATCAGTGATGCACCTCTGATATGACTCTAGGGCAGTAGAGTGATGTTCTGCCACGTCCCTTATCTGTTATTTGTTATGAGCTCAGTTGGTATTATATTACCTATATATGTCTGTGGGGCGTATGGATGCATCCTAGATCTGATCTGTTATCCGATATGATTTGTCTGGTGAATGATGTCGTGTGCAATACGCGTCTTCACAACTTCTGGGAGCTAGCTACTCCAAATGATTTTCTAAGATTATTTTTATAAAGTATGATGTTTCTGATATGATATTTTCTGGGCTCGAGGTAGTTAACTAAATCTGTATTTGTTATTTATATGATAAGTATTCTGATTATGTTTTGGTATGTCGATGCTTATGATTATGTCTTCGGCTTATTATATGCTATTATATGTGTTTATGCTTTTGTATGTTTAGGTGACTATCGTCTGCTATGCTAAGATATGATTGATATGTTTTAATATGATTCGCATGTTGTTATCTGATGTCATGTTAGTTTATCTTTACGTGAATGCGTTGATCTGCGAGATGAATGTGTTAGTGTGATAGTTAATATTCTACAAGCTTAATATGTATAGTTTGATCAGTTAATTTTGGGAACTTTGCTTATATGTTAGTGTTTTATTGTCTATGTGATCTGCCATGTTTGAACTCTGCTGATGTTAGGATTTGATCTAAGAACTGGTTTAGCTTATGATATCTGTTTGGATAATTGCTAATGGTTATGCTATGTTTTGTTTGGTCTTTCTAATTATAGTTGTCTGCTATGTTTCTATTTGTTTGTGTGACTGCCATGATTTGAACTGCTATTTCCGCTGCTGCAATATTGAATTAAGTACATTAAATGTTGATTAATTGATTTGTATGAATGCCATGTTTATTTTGCTAGAAAGTGTTTTCGTTAGCTTTAGACTTTTCGTTTGGTTTATATGAAACCTAATTGTTCTTGATATGTTGTATGTTTGGTTGTCCTGATGTGTTTGTGTATGTGTCTTTGATGTGCTATGTGATGTCTATTTGTTATGTGGTTGGTTGGATTTCTGTATATTTGTGCTTCCACAGAATCCTGAAAGATCCTTCGTCATTATTTCATTTTATTTTGTTATTCGTATATTTGTTTTGCTTTTGTTTCGTTATATCCGTTCACTGGGCTTTGTAAGCTCAGCCGCACTTTTCTTTTCCTGCGGCAGGTATTAAGCATTCAAGATAAGCTTATGGGATAGCTGATCTGGGTTGAGCGTAGAGATGAGAGCAAGACTTTGACTTTTAGAGATCTTAGATTTATTTTGAATATAAGTTATTTATATTATCTTTTGTAAGTTTTTGTGAAGGCTTCCGCTTTTGTACATTAGTTAAAGTTCTGATATGAAACCGTATTGTGATATCTTTACCCTTGTCGGGTCGGGGTGTTACAATTTTTATCATTTTGTTGGGACAGATTATACCATTTGGTAGAACTTATAGGCTTAGTCCTAATGAACCTATTGTCTTAACTCACCACAAGGATTTCCATTATCATTATTGTTATCATTTTTATCATTTTCATTTCGAGCACCATCCGTACCATCACATCTCATACACGATACTCATACACCTGACTTGCAGCTTGGGAAGCGTGCATGATTTGACACACCATTACCATCTACCACTAAGACTTTAGACACTACACCATCTCATAGGTTTGAGGACTGTGAGAGTTCTAGGGCTATTGTTGTTAGACCGCCTACTACTCCTACACTTGAAACACGATTAGACCACCAACAGGAACAGATAATAAGTACCTTTCTAGCTAATGTAAGCTTTATCATTTATTATCTCTACGATAATCACCACCTTGTTTATTTCATTCCTTACTCCAATTGCCCAGTTTTCCATCACTTCACGACGATACATCACTATCTTACTAGGGGTTAGGCCAACTTTATTCTCGACCAATTAGTAGACTGTTATTACTCGATAAGGTTCTCTTATGTATCATACAAACCATCCAACAAATTTTATTCCAAATTATCCTGCTACTATTTCATGAAATTATTTCACTTGATTTTATTTTGAACTATTTTATCATCATCTTAGAAACGTTGTTTCATAAAGTTTTAACGCAAGTTGTTTTATTACCAACTTATCAATTGGTTTCAGTCATTTTATCAACTATTTAATATCCTCATACGAAACGATTTTCATGTTACTCTGAAAAATCATTGAGCCATTATCTTACAAAACAAAACGTTGAATACCATCTAAAACTTCGGAAGAACATAATACCATTTCAACAAATACAAGCATCACATCATTTGTCCTTGATTATACATGGCCTGATCACCTATGTATAATTCAGGAAGAATTATGTCATGAAAATAACAAGCATCATTTCAAATCTCCTAAAACAATTCTCATTTAAAAGCAAAGTTTATAATCAGATAAATCGTGCATAAACATTTCTTTTTGTTAACACTCTATAGATGCTTACGCCATTTATCTCTCACTCAACCGATAAGTTAGGATTTGACGAGTGACCTTTTTTTTAGGAAAGACTTCCTATACCATCTGTGAGGAGGATTCCTCGATACAAGAAAACAATGATAGGGTTTCAGAATTTCCCACAAGGACTAGAACTAGGAATTAGGATGATTCAAACTCAACAAAAATCTTAAGACATCACGAGACATTTCGAACCACTATGTTGGATTAGAATTCAAATTCTGCCATTTCATAAGTACTAACTAGACCGAGTTACAAGACTTAGTACTACTCGAATATACACTAAGCAACACTATAGGAATAAACCAATCCTCCTAATTGAGACTACAGAACATTTTATTAAACAAGGCTTCAACAATATGTGAACTTCCCTACAATGAGTGTCCCTTAAAGGAAAATTTGGTTAAATTAAGGTTATTGATATAAACTTCCCCTAAGGCATTGTGTTCTCTAGAAATTCCAAGTAACCTCACTTCCATATCAAGAGATGCCACAGGTTGAACATGTCGGACAATCAATGACTCCCCATCTACAAGTGAAACTAGAACAAACATTCTTCGACATAGTTTGAGCTGATATCTATTTTCTTGCTAGCATGATAACAATGTTAGGGATGAACTATTTTTGGAAGCACACAATATCGGAACAAATCTTGAAAATCAATCACTACACCACCTCACTTAAATATTTAAGGTTTGTGACTTTACTACATGGAGCATGGAAACACTTCGATAATCAAACAATAAACATTTTAGTCATAGAGACTAAGCACCTTAGGCAAGTAAGACTCAGGTCATGACATTCGATAGGACTGGAAACGCGAGGAATCACAACTGTTACCTATAATCTATTCTTTTCAATAAGGTCCTTTCCGACAGATTTAACATTTTGAAATCTAACACGAGACACGTGGTATCAATTCCAGTTGTACCTATTATAAGCTATTCGATTCACCTTAGACTGCTGACAGTCATTTCAGGATTTCCATGAAACCTACTAGGACATGATTACCGCCTACTATCCTCAGCTCAATGGTTAGAGCTAGAGAGTAATTTCCACATTAGATAATATGCTCAAGCCAGTATGACTTTCCAGAAATGGTTAGGCAAAACATTCTCCATCGACAAGTTTCTTTGCAACAATAGTTAGCTCATGAACATATTGACTACACCAATTGAGGCACTGTAAGGTTGAGGTATCAATCACTTATTCCAGGATTAAAATCAGGAAAGTCCAATTCATAGGTCCATAACTCATTCAGGAAACAAGCAAAGAAGTCATACAAATCAAGAATCAGTTACAAGTAACAACATATAGCTAGATAAGCTACATCGTTATACGACGCAAATTTTGGAAATATGTCCCATCAGCCGCAAACCATTAGAATTTCAAGTTGGAAACATAATCTATGTTCAAAATCTTGCCCTGGAAAGCGAAGTGTGATTCAGAAAAACATTGGACGAACCGATACGACTCATATATCCTCACTTTTCACCGATGACACTGTAGAACCCAACACGAACTGAATTCAGGGACTGAATTCCTTTTTGGATGGGCGAATGTGACAACTCGCAATTTCAGGTCATTTCTCGAAACAATTCATGCTTCACAATTTCAACATTTATCGTAAACTTGGTTTACTTGTTCCAAATTCGCGTAACCTTTAAGGTTTAGCGGCGAATTCATGATCATAACATCACGTACATTTCATATGGACTAAGTTTAGTCTACATTTCATTAACATCATTTGCATCACGTTAGTTCATTCATGACATTGCATTTCATATTAACCGCGTAATTTTTATATTGAATAAACGTTATCGCGTGAGTTATTATTTTGTATATTTAATCCATTACTTTCAAAAATGATCCCGAGATATCTTTATACTTACATTTAGTTTATAAAAACTATATTTTGAGTTTACCTAGTGTTTTAAATTTATTTTGTATATAAATCGTTAAAGTTATATTATTACGACGTTTTCTTAAAAGTTACTCGATAATTATTTTATCACTCAATTTTTACAAGGAATGTATTTTTACAATTTTTATAATATCATTATACTCTTCTTTGATCTATTAAAAATTTACTTTTACCTAAAAGCTACCAATTACCTTACAAGTTAATTCTACCTACACAATTACTTACACTTTTCTTACAAATTACACAAATATTTACACAATACATTTTATAAAAAAAAATATATATATAATCTTTCAAATCCCTCCCCCTTGGCCGACAAGGGGAGGGTTAGCATTTATTGAGTTGGTAATTCATGTCTTTGATAGTATAGATCTATACTCAAGCTTAAAAGTCTTCACTCTTTCATCTCATTTCATTCTTCTCATAATTCAAGTTGATAAAACTTTTTCTTCTCTCTTTGTTCTCTCCTTCCTAACCGGCCATATAGAGGTTTTCACAAGGGATCATCAATTTTTCAAGCTCAAGTGTTTTTACAATCTAGATCACACTCTTTATAAGGTTTTGAAATAAAAACCTAGAGTGTTTAGGCTAAACCTTGTTCCTTGCACCTCATCATATTAACTTGTAAGCATATCATTTATATTTTTCATATCTCCTTTTCATTTCATAAGTATCTCTTCATTTTTGGAGCAAGCATGCATGATTTGTGTTGTTTATACCATTTTTACATGATTTTTAGAAATATATATATATATAAGGTCATCCTATAATTATCCCCTTGGTATACTTTGGTCTTGATGATGTTTAGGAACCCATGACACCCTAAGAAGGTGTATGGTAGGATTAGATTAGCTTTGGAGTTGATTTGAAGGGATTAGAATAGGTTTGGTACGAGAAAAACTATTTTCGATAAGTATAAAAAGTGTTCTGTCCTTGTTTTGATTTTCTGGAAAATCCGACAGTAGGCACGAAATTTTGGCCTTGATATTTAGAAAATATATACTTTAAAATGAATCCGTGGCCGCTTGAACGGATAAAAACGGAGTTATAACGAAGAAGTTATGGATTTTACAAGTTTGACGACGAAATATATATTTTTCAGAAAATTCAGCAACCTATTTTTGGTTTGTACGAGTCAAAAACGAGTCCTAAGCTTTACAAATTATTTCGACTTATCAAAAATATATTAGTATACTTTGATACGAAGCTAAGGACGTATTATACGTAGAAAACGGATTTGAAACGACAAAGATATACACGTTTTCATAAAATTGCCGTAACTATTATTTTCAGAAAAACTATATTATTTTTACGAGACAAGTGTTACGGTAACTAAAACGACCATGTTTAAGGCTGTTTTTAACGTGGATGTGGAACTTTTTGGAACGAAATGTCTTCTAATAAAATCAAGATCACCGAGCATATTTTTCAAAACAATTGACCGTTTGTATAGCGGAGTTTTAATAAATTATTTATGGATGTTTAAACTTGGCCGAAACTCATTTTTAACCAACATTTTAGACAAAATCACCATCTTTAACCCTTAGTATCTTTATGTTCGAGACCTTTATGTCGAAAACTCCTGAACTGAAACTTCTAGATTTTGATACAAACTTTCCAAAACCGTCGAGTTCGTTTCCTAACGATCGACGTACACCGTTTTACGGCTAGTTTTTCAAAGCCATTTTTGTCATTTTCAAGAAATTTCCGACGACATTATTTTACGTCGAAAAGTGATAATTTCACTATAAATCATTACGAAACCATTGTAGGATGACATTTTGACGTAAATACTTGTAAAGTCATTTTTGAATGGTCAAGACGTCAAAAGAGTATTTTTCGACGATAAGTATTATTTTCAAAACTCGCAAATGGTATAAATAACATACGAAATGCATGCATAACATTACATTGCAACTCATTACATATCATATCATTCGTAATAGGTCCCGGTTAAAGTATCCCGATACATCTCAGTGTACTCACTCTTGTCATCATACCAGTTTATCAAGTGAGTTTTCATAGCCCCGTTTTACAAGTTTTTACATTATTTCAAACCTACGGGGGAGAATACATTGCACAACATTTTTATTATGATACCAAGTATGTTAAATTCATTTACATTGCTTAAGTTACAACGTTGCCAGTTAAAAGTCCCCACTTCAATGCATGAGCCGTTAATTTTCTAGAAGCGTGTGTGAGTGGATAGATCTATCGAGGGTGACACCTCCATCCGGGTTGGTGAATCCCAACTAGTCATACGGATGCATTTCATTCATAAACATTATTAGAGTTGTTTGGCAAGACACTCTGTTGGGGCATACATCAGTCGGAGCTTCGGTATCATGCGCTTAAGCAATTGTAACATTTTTTTTCGTGACATTATTGTCATGCCAGTAACATTTTTATGTGACATGATTGTCATACCAGATATATACTTGCGTAGTCGTATAATACATTTACATAAACCTATGATTTCTCACCAACATTATTGTTGACCATTTTAGCAATGTATTTTCAGGTAACTAAGGCATTATCATCATGGCATGGTTAAAGAACCACCTTTTGAGTCGCGGCGTCGACTTACATCATTGCACATTATGGCATTTTCTTTCAAAACCATCGTTTGGACTTGTAATATATTTATATTTCCGCAAACTTTGTAAACTTTTGGGACCTATGTTGTAACTCTGATTATTTTATTAAATCAAACGATGTATTTTCCAAACGACACTTTAGGTCGTTCAATATAACTGTGATTGTGATGCTATGACAGTCAATCCCCAGGAATTCCATTCCGCTGCAAAACAGGTAATTTGGGGGTGTGACATTACTTGTCTCAAATGGTCTATAGTTGTGGAGTGATACTTCGGTATATTTCAGCGACTCACCTGAATTGTTGATACACTTTGGTATATCTTGTTTGCCTTCTTGAGGACCTCTAATTCAGGAACAACCTTTGTGAGGATTAGAGAAGTTTTTCACACTATGCTGTTAATACTCTCGACATTTAAACCTGTAAGTGCTGGAAATCCCGCCTAGGAGATTCCTTTCACGAATCGAGTCCTTAAGAAGTGGGTCATTACTTGGATTTATCCAATGTAATGATAAATGTCCCTCAACGAGATTCAGACGGCTGATGTACCTGACCAAGGTGAATGGAATCAAGACATTCATCCGTAAAACAATCGTAGTGGTCTATTTCCTAAGAAAAGTCCACCGTGATAGATTGGTATCTTTTATCTAAGTTATTTATGCAGGTACTGATGATAGTCCCTTGGAGGAAAGGCCATTTACCATCACCGTGTATATCAACACGTTCACCTCCACATACTCATACTTATATGAAGCTCATCCTCATCAAAGATCTAGTCAGAATGTTTAAGACAAAGTGTTACTTCAAAGTTAAAGATCAAGATGTGAAAGAACAAGTTCATGTATCAAGATGTCAAAGTTAAAGTTCATGTAACAAGTTCATAAATCATGGTTATCTTTTGTTGATTTATGTTGGTTGTTGAAGCTGTTTTTAGTACTTTTTTGTGGTCGGAAATTTTTTTTTCCGACTTGTGGGTAAACAATTTCAACATTGTTTTAGTATCCTTTTGGTAAAAACAAAAAGTCATATATTTCATTCCAGTCAACATCTGTCTTGGGTCAATCAATCCTTTGGTCCAATCAGATTTACTCATTTTTAGACTTTTTTACCAAACCGTGATGTATATTTGGTCTAACCGGGTAAACGAAGCATATTTTATGCTTTTTCTGGGCCTTTTTATGAAGACTGAACGGAAAACTTGGTCGGAAACTCGCCGGAAAATTGGTCAACTGGGTCAAAACCCTAAACTTACGCATAAGGATCCATCTACAGAGAACGTTACACATAACTGTGAAGTTATGCGTAAGAAATGGTTTACGCGTATGCACTTACGCTTAAGACAATGTTTACGCATAAGAAACATGTTTTACGCATAAGATATTAAGCTTACGCATAAGGAAAATGGAAAAATGTTACGAGTAACTATGGTTACGCATAAGCAATGTGTTACGCGTAAACTGAACTATGACCACAACTTACACCAAATACCAAACAAACATCTCGACCTCAGTTTCAATCTTACATCATCAGTCCGTGAGATCCAAATCAATTCCAACTAATCCTAAACCTAGACTCAACAATAGACCCTCACAATCTCTCCCCAACTCTCAATCAATCAAGACTAAAAAATTAAATGATCTCAGTTTTGATTCAGTTTTTTTTAATTTTAAAGATTTTTTACTTGAATCATCATCATCATCGACCCATGTGGAGTGTTCCTTCCACTTTAATATCCGAATACACCATAAGAAAGACCAAGACCTCAGTCTCAATCGTTCTTTCATTCGGTTTTTAAACAACAAAAACAATAACAATTACTCATCGCAACCTACGCGAGACCCTATTAAGGATCTTGACGCCTTTAGTCGTGTTCTTGATTCGAATGGTACAAAAACGAAGACATTTAGTACGGGTGTGGCTGTGGATTAATTGTTAACTTCGCTTATGGTTGTGTCTTTTGATTGCTGATGAGATTAAGATGAGAAGAAATTTTCAGATCTATTTTTTTCTGAAGGCGTGTTTGGTGCGAGATGACAGATAGTGTGAGGCGGATTATCTGTGTGTTTAGGTTTTGGTAAGTGAGATTGTTTAGGGTAACTCTCTTATTTATAACCGGGTATTAGTTTGTGTATGTTGGAATTGGATCGTGGGCTTCAATTAAACGGGCCTCACTCATATTTGGAATGAGTTTTTGCTGAATCACTATCGTGGGCTTCTGCTTCTCATTCGGATTTGGGCTTGAGTAACATTGAATTGGACTGGGCTGGTTATTTACTATATCCAGACAAGGGTTATATCTCGATGGAATGAAAAAAAAAGGATGGTATACAAATTTTTTTGTGTTTACACGAAATCTTTTTGGATATATTCCTCATATAACGAGTGGTATTTGGTATGGTAAAATTTTCACGGGAGGATACATAATTCACGGCTTGAGCGAAGATCTGAAAAAATGACTACAGAGTTTTTGTACGGTATTATCGACGAGAAATTAACGTGGCATTTCACGGGTGGACTTCTTTATCTTTGAGACGATGGTTGGTTGGATGCATGTCTCAAGATAACTTGTTGAAGCACATTATGAAATTTGACAATCTGGTTATGACTGATGTAAGGAGTTACGTTGTAGTGCTCACAGTGTGTAACCATCACTTTAAGGAGTTACGTTGTAGTGCTCAGTGTCACACGGCGTTGTGGATTGTTCAAAAATTTAGAACAAGCAGTAAGTCACAAAGTTAGGATGTTTACTTCCTTTTCAAGTTAGTCGTATTGGGTTATCTCCATATGTGGTCATTACCATTAGCCGGTGAATTCAAAGGAGGTTCGATAAAAGGTTGGTTAGAGAAAATATTGAGAGTATTTTTGCGACATATTCTCACAGAATTTTGATCAAGCTATGATGTTAATATTTCATCAAGAAGAAGGTAATACGGCATGTACGCAACATTATGATGATTCCGATAGCTCGCAACCATCAGGAGGGAGAAGTTGGTATTTCATCTTTCGTGATTGGATTGACGAAGGGATTTGTGCTTAAGACAGAAGAAGGAGAACTAATGTGTGTACATCGGGGCTTTTTTACCAATGTGGATGCAATACTAAGTGAGTTATGTTGTTATGATGTTCCCAGAACGACAACCATTGTGCTACAATTAAGAGTCTATTTTCTCCGATGGATGTTGGAAGAGTGTTGTCGATTCAGGAGGGAGCAGAAAAAGAAAAAGGCTCACTAGTTAGGAGGGAGTAATAACCTAAGTAGACCGTTACAGTTGAAGTTCAGAGCTACAAGGATTTGTGCCGTCAGCGCCAAAGATCAAATGCCGAGATCGTCGGAAGGGAGAACTTCAAGTTTGCCTCAGTATCTAGACTATAGAGACTCTGCGCTTCAACAAAGTCAACATTGTTCATTACTATTGTAATTTACTTTGTTTTGTATTTATAGGTCTCATTGTAACCATTCACGTGTGACGCTATCTTGGAGGGAGATTGTTAGCCTCGCTTTTTTATAACGATAACGTCACTTACGTGAATTGGACTAGATGCGTAGTATACTTTGCCCATAGGGACTAGTATCTATTAAGTGGAAAAGTTAAGGTTTGTTGAACCTATAAATACCCCTCATGACTCTCCATGAGGGGTGAGGTGAAGCATTAGGCTAAAGGTGTAGTGTGTGTTTTCTTAATAATAGTCTTTGTTTTCTCCTCCCTCTCTCTAGTTTCTCTCACTAAAAAGGATGTAGATCTTCATCTTCTTCCACCAACCCCGACCTCCAAATCACATAAATCATGTGTTAAACGGTCCTAAAAACATTAGTATGAAGTTCAAAGTCTTTTCAAGACGTATGAGTATGGTGGGGAAGATGACACGACAAATCATTGAAGATGTTGATTGAAGGCAAGAAAGATCAAAAACATTTATCAAAGATCACAAAGCATGAAGGAACAAAGAATCAAGATAATTCTAAGACATTTCACGAAGTTCAAAATCAAGAAGATTAACGACATCATCACAATGAAGCATCTAAAGAATGACATCCCTTAGGGGGAGATTGTTAGACTTAAGAAAAGTGAGTGTCATTCTTAGATTATTATCTCGTGATTTGTATTTATCTTATATCGATTGTAAACGGTTTATGTAAGTTGTAAAAACCGTAAGTCTACTATTCTATCCCACATCACCCCAACTAGTAAACTATGCAAGGGTTCCTTCCCTATAAAAGGAACCCATGATCTTCCATTTCATGTGTGGAACACTAGTGGAACTCTAGGGGTAAGGTCACATAGTCTTCTAGGTTCTTCCAACTTCTCCTCTTGTATCATCTTCTTCATTCTTAATCTAATATTCTATCTTTTGTTCTATTCAAAAAAATGCGTACATCGGGGACGCACAACAAGTTCACGTGATCGGGCTTAATCGTTTATTTAATGATTTTTGTTAGAAATTGGTTGATTTTATATCCTTCTCTCGTCTATTTCTACGCACTTCTTCCTTATCCACCTTCAGCAATTTCGGGCAACAAATTCAAGATGATCAGTGTTCAAACTTGTTACTTTGGTGTTATTATTTCATGTGTACATTACGGGCTGATTTGTAATATGAAAGATAACTGGAATGCATTTAGTGAGATGAAGATGGTGATATCTTATTCCCCCGAATGGACAATCTTGAAGAAGGTCGAGTCGACAGTCTATTCTACATTTTACGTTGCGTGTTAGAAGACTAAAGACGGTTCTAATTTAATTATCAAAAGACTTCTTTGAATTCAGGAAATTCATCAGAAAGGTTGTCAGTTTAGGGGATAGCACTAATTAGGGGAGAGTAAAAGGCCAGTTTTAATCCCTAATTAGATTTGCTCGCATTGTTCTTCTGCAAGTAAAGAGATGGCAGCTGAGAAGATTCATGAAGTTTGAAGATTGTGAAGACACTCTTGGAGCTGTTGCACTTATCTTTTGTATTTAATTTTGCTTGTAGGGAACATTGTAAGCAACTCCCGTATGACATCACTTGGGGAGAGATTGTTAGCCTCGCTAAAGTGAATTCATTACGGTAATTGCATTAGTTTCTTCTTTTACTCATACGCAAGGACTAGTTTAGTCATTTTGCTAAGTTAGGCTTGTTTCTAGTATAAATACACCTCCTAGTCCCAACTAGGAGGGTAGGAAGTTCACATTTGTAAAATAAGGTGTGTGTGCTTTCTTCTTCTTCTCTATAGAAACACACACATCTTCCTCTTTTCTTCAATTTAAATAATACCATTTCTTATTCATTCTTTGAGCTTCCCCGACCCCCTGAACCACATGAATCTTATGTTTTTACGGTCCTACAGGGTTTTTATGAACACCAATGGGTGATCAAATATGACACTAAGAAATTTGAGAGTGTTAAGTGGAGTTGAATGATCTTAGAGATCAGATGTAACTTAAAAGAAATATGGAAAATTCCTTAATAATCATAAAAAATGAAAAACTAGTTTCTAGCCTATTTTGAGGTAAGGATGATTAAAATCAATTTGTTAAAATTGAAAGAAATATCAAACTAGGTGTTTTGAGATGATATAAACAATGTGTGAGTATTAGAGTGGACATGTGGTGAGTTTTGATGAAGTGATAAATCAAAAGGCACCTTGAATGTGATCCTAAGTTACCTATGAGTGGATGTGAGACCAACTGAGCTTGAGAAAGACTTAAGTGATCCTAAAGTATCATGTTTAACTAGTATAATAAGTTCTGGAAGATTGGATTGAAGTGAAGATGTTTAAAAATCTACTTTTGTCTACCCGGATCCCACGGATCCCTTACTTGAGGGATCTGGCTAGTTATAAATCAGGGATTCGTCTTTTTGAGACAGAATACTCCACAAAAAAACATGAAATATTTTGTTCTAGGTGTCGCATACTAAAACTAATGATTTATACTGGAAACATACATCAATACAAGCAAAGGTGCAAAATATATTGCACATAACGACAATCTATAGGTGAGTAAATATGATAACAACCAATTAAGATAAAAGTAACAAAGTAAGTCTTGCATAATTATGAGCATACATTGTTTGATAAAATTTCTAAAATAACCATAAAGACAAGCATAATGTTTGTTTCGTCAATCTCTTCACTTCTTCTTCTTTCCCGAATTCATGATGAAGTGAGTTAGACATTTGAACATCCCCTTTGTTTGCTTGAATTCTTCAGACTCATTTGGAAGAGTGGGAAGTTGTTCATACTAGGTCATGGGGTCGATTTGAAAGTTAGAAACGGGATCGACTTCAACTTCTTCATCTTCTTCCAAAGAGTTCGAGAGAGCACGAGGCCTTTTCCCATTGATCATGAGCTGTTTGAGAGGTTGTTTGGTAAGTGGTACCACAACATGGTTAGCAAGAAAATGATCATCGATAATAGGAGAAGGTTGCATTGCATTAACATACTCACAGAGTCGTGTTAGGAGCATACCATAGGGAAGTACCATGTTATTGACTTTGAACACACCTACCATTCTTTTAACCATGTAATAGGAAAGATTGAAAGGTCTTTGGTGGATGAGACAATAGATCATTTGGACAAGATACACATTGGGATGGTCTTTGTTTCTAAACAAGAAAATGACATTTTCTCTAATGATTTCTTCCCATTTTTGTAAATGGGAAATATCTCGGAGAGTTCCATTTGATAGGGATCACGATAAATGAGTTCTTTGTTGCGGTTGAGACGAGATTGGTCGACTCTTTTTTTGAAGATGGTGTCTCGAACAACTACGGGGTCATCGAGAGGAGTGTGTTAAATGGGTTTAGAGTCTAGTGCGAAGGATTGAGTAGCTATTGACCAATCTTGGGAAAACATACAAATTCCTTCACATGGTATGCGAAGGATTTGTGCGAATGTGTTGAGGGGGTAAGGTAATGCTTTGATTGTTTATAATGAAAGCGATTGAAATACTTTCATTATTGTTTCGAATAATTCTAACACTTTTGTAAAATTCAAAAATAAAGACCAGAAAAATTTGTTTATCAATTTCCAAGAGACAATCAAAGTTGATTTCCGAAAGACTTGATGAATGTCGGTGTTTTCAAGGAAACATTCCTTAACTACACGCCCTTCGTGGATAAGTCGTTTTTTGAGATTTTTGAAGATTTTGCGATTGGTTTTTGATAGTCCTTCTTTCCGATAGTATCTAGAAAGGTAGTGAACGGTTTTTGATAGTCCTTCTTTCTGATTGTATAGAACCTTTTTGTAATGAAACCAATTTTATAATACCCAAGTTCTTCAATTGGTGTAATTGAATCTAATTAAAAAGTTTAAAACCATAAACCCTAGGATGAAGATGATGATGAATAGAACATATGAGTGTAATTACTTACAATGATATTCAAGAATGATATGCTTGAGAGTATGAAGCCCTATGGAGATTGAAGCAGAGATTAGGTCGTTTTTGTGTTTTTTAGGAAGAGGGAAAAATGGATTATTTTGGGTTTTTAAAAGCGTATAACTGATGTTTGTGTACACGGTTCCCCCGAATCCCTTGTTTTAGGGATCCGGCTAGTACAACATGTGGGATCCGGGTATGCAGACAGAAAATGAAGTATTTGGAATTATTCTTTTTACTTGTAATAAGTTATACAATAACTTATTTTGGAAAAGAACTTGTAGAATGAGGTTCCTATTTGAATAGACGTTTGGCCAAGGTGTTTTGACGGGAAGGAGGATTGTTTATCGATTATCGGTAAGTTAACTATCAAATATCTATTTTGCGATGACGGCGTAGGTTTGATAATCTTTAGTATTTTTTAAGAGAATAAAAAAGGAATACTGTTGGATCGATATACTTTAATCAAACTAACTTTAACTAGCTTGTTAAGGTTTAACAACCTCGGATAAATCCTAAGTTATTAACAAAGAAACACTGAGCAATCTTTATCAAGTACGCGGAATTTACTTAACAAAGCTAAGAAGAATAACTTTTATTATAAACTCTAAATCTGCTTATTATGCAGATATTCTAGACAACTCTAAGATTATCGAACTTCTCTCTAAAACACTAAATAACTTGTGAATTCGTAAACTCTAAAACTCATAGACTCGTACCTCTAATGGCAATCTAGGAGTCCTTTTATAGGCTCAAGGATATCCTAGTCGGTTTACAATTTGTATCCTTGTACGACAAGTAATATAAACATAGACTATTCTAGAGTTACAATACTTTCCATAAACGAATATAACAGTTCTTTTGTTCTTTCAGTACTTTGACTTCATGGTGCAGTACTTTGACTTTGTCTTTAGCAGTACTTTGACTCTTTGACTTCTTCCAGTACTTTGCAGCTTACAGTACTTTCATATCTTCAGTACTTTCATATCCCAACAATCCTCCCCTAACTTGAATTCTACTTGCTTGACTTCAAGTTCCTTTGTGAATATATCTTTAACAACTTCATCTTTAAGAACAGATTGTTTCTTAGTCTTTGGATTGTATCTTTGTAGTGTCTGTGCTTGTCAAAGTATCTCTAGAATTATTCTTTCACAACAGCATCCAGCAAGCTCCATCTTTTCAGCAACACAGCAACATATGACAATTTGTACATTAATTCAGTTAAAGTTGCATACTATTCTCATCACTTCCAGGTGTGTTAACTCCTGTGAGAGGTGAATCATTGAAAACTTAATGGATTTAGATCTCTTTACCAAAGCCATTATCTCTGGAGTAGCCAAATGTTTTGGTGTGTAAGACCATGGTACATTGATAACCATATGATTTTTAGCAAATCATCAGCTATCAACAGATTTGTTTTGTCTTTACCAAAAGTTGTACCCTTCTGGACTAGTTAGTTCTTCTATCTAATGGTGAACTAATTACCAATAATGGTTTTTCCACAGCCTTTACCACAAGCCATTTTTTTGTGGGCTAGCCAACTCTTCACATTACTGATATGGTGAGTTGATTACC
The DNA here is from genome assembly GCA_019973895.1 of Chrysanthemum seticuspe. Lineage (NCBI taxonomy): Eukaryota > Viridiplantae > Streptophyta > Magnoliopsida > Asterales > Asteraceae > Chrysanthemum > Chrysanthemum seticuspe. The sequence continues at coordinate 114,834,815 of BPTQ01000001.1, read as the reverse complement.
ATTCAACTTATTAGCAAGTTGTCAACTAAAAACGGATTTGATATATTTTTACCAGAGCCGTTTGTTCATGGATTAGCCAATCCTTTTGTAACCATGGTGGATTGATGACCTATTGTTACCATTTCAAAATCCATTTATTTCACTTAACCTTTGTTTCAAAAAATTTATTACTTAGCAAAAGGTTACATTCAAAAAACACTTAACTAGTTAAAAACTGCAAGCAGTACTTTGATGAAAGTACTGTTTGATCAGCAGTACTTTGAATAAAGTACTTATTTATCAAAAATAATTTATTCAATTAAGTCTCATACCAGTTTTTCATCATCTTCAGCAATGGTAGTCCAGTTGATAAACAAGTTAATAACCATTCAAGCAGTTTCATTATCCTCTTCTATTTTTCATTTTTCATCATCTTCTGCAAACATGTGTATCATTGTTCCATTTTTCAGCTCTAAAACATGAACTCCAGACTCTTCAAAGAATCTCCAGCAAATAATTTCCCAATTTTCTTGATTCTTCCAAATATCATCAGTGCTCTCTTCTTCAGTTTCCCATGCAGTGATGAGATCACCATGTAAAACTAAACCAATCCCTTCTAATGGATTATGTTCAAAGTAAGCTTTCACCACATGATATAAATAGAATAAATCTACTCTATCTATAATGTGCAATAAGTCCCATAGCCTATTAAAAACTTTGAAGCTTTCATCTTCTTTATGAAAAATCATATAATCTCCATCTTTGGATTTCACAAATTCAAAAGCACTAATCTGTGATCTGTTCATCTTCATGTCAGTATCTTCTTTTGAATAATCAAAATCTACCACTCTGAGATAATTCCTTAATTCATCATTAGTCTCAGATCTTAATTCAACTTTTTCTTTCTTTGAAAACTGAACATCTGTAACTTCAATTTTCCTTTTTCTTTTCAAACTCTTCTTTCTCTCTACTTTAGTCCAAGTAGCTTCTTTTCTAAAATCTTTGATGCCTGCAACATCCTTCTTATAATCCTCCCTAGCAGCATCATACAATCTTTTCATCTCAAAATAATTAAACTTCTGCAATCCTTTATACCCTTGACTTTTAAGATAAGCCATCATAGCATTTCTGTCTTTAGCTTTATTAAGTATTCTTGGCATAAATCTAACAGGAACAGGTGACTCTAAATGTTCACTAGCTTCAGCATTCAATTCCTCATGCAACTTCTTAGCTGCTTCTCTACTCTTAGCTTCTTGAGCTTCCTGAGCTTCTCTATCTTTAGCATTTAACTCTTCTTGAATCTTTCTAGCTGCTTGTTCATTCAAAGCATCTTGAGCAGCTCTTAACTGTGCTAAAGTTGGTTTCTTCTTCTTAACTTCTACCAAAACACCCTTTCCTTTATCCTTAGGATCAATTGCAGGTTGAGAAGTTCTTTGTTGTTCTTGTACTTCTCTAATAGTAACACCACCTCTTGGCTGTTCTAAAATTGTAGCAATGAACTCATCATCACTTGCAGAATGAATAGGTTTGAGAATAGCCTCCTCCTCTTCTTGTATAACTGTTGTAGAAGGACCAGCTTCCTCTTCAAAATCTAATACTCTTGGAGTTATTACCTCTTGTCTGAAAGTGCTTTGAAAACCAGTACTTTGTTGTGCAGTACCTTGATCATCAGCAGTACTTTGAACTTGAACTTGCTCCTCAGTATCTTGAATAATCTTTTCTTTAGACTTTTTAGAATTTTCAGGTTCATTCTCTTTAACCATATCTTCTTTCAAGTTATGTTCTTCTAAATTCCTCCCCAAGTTGACAGAAGATGGTTTATGAACCTTTTGGTGTTTACTTGTCTTAGACTGCCTTTGCGCTTTCTTCTTTGATTTGACCCAGATACGAAATTCATTAACCAAAGGCCAGACAAAAGTTTTTAGCCTTCTAAATTTTAACTTCAGTTTCTTGATCTGCTTGGCTTGAGCCTTAGTAGACTTTTGCAACTTAACCAACTCCCTTATTAAAACATAATTGTCCAATGTCATTTCTTCAGGGGGTATAGTATGTTCATCTCCTTTAATTGATGAATGTTCCTCTGATTGAGAAGCAGGAACAGATTGTTGGGGAGATGGAGAAGGTGATCCTGCAATTTCTTCTTGAACCTCAGTACTTGGTGAAACAGTACCCTGTGGAGATGCAGTACCTTCTTGAGAAGCAATACTTGCAGATGCAGTACTTGTAGGTGCAGTACCTTCAGATGCAGTACTTTCACTTGCTGCATCATCTTCAACATCAGCTCTAACAGCCTGAACAACTTCCATCATAGAAGTAGTTAATAGCGTATCTGGACCTCTGAAAAGATCACTTCTTCTAGCCATAAAAGTAAAAATCTTTGCTTGTTGTACAATAATAAGAAGTAAATCGGTAGGCTTCGGTACATCAGCAAGTTGTTTGTTCAAGAAAACTTGTATAAACCTGGGATACATTAACCATTTGGATCCATGATTGATGTGAGAAAGCATGCCATCAAGAATCAGCCTTGAAAAATTAAAAACACGATCTGTAGGTAATCCCACCATAGCAGATGCTATATTTGACCCAAACTGCTCCCAAGAAGTACTTTTAGCACTAATACAATGTATTAAAAACTTCCATTGAGGACAAAATAGTTGTTTCCTGAATGTTTGTTCTGTTAAAGAACCTTCATAACCAATATGCCCAAAAGTTTCCCAAATCAACTCCTTAGAAAAACGAATAGCACCATCGTCATCATTAAACAACAAATCTTCTCGAATAGATGCTTCAGTAATCTTCACAGTTCTTCCAAAAACTGTAGCCCTAATATAAAATTCTTCATTCTCCATATTATCCCTTGCAGTAGCCCAAAATTCTTGAATCCAAGGTTCAATAATATCCGGCTCCACTAAAAGAGCATAACTGATTGGCGACCCAGTGAGATAATCAATAATATCATGAAACGCCTCATTATCTTCAGTCTTATCTAAATTGGCCACCATATTGTGCTTTGAAATAGTAGGTCGATTTGCCATTGATGATTATGTAAGCACAATAAGAATTGGAATCAAATAAGAATGAGAGAAATATGGAAACGATGCTAAGGTATTAATATAAGATGGAAAATCGGAAAGTAGTTATTTATAGGTGAGATTTGAAAAATCACTGCCCAAAATAAAATTACCGTTAGCATTAATTACCCCTTAATATAACCGTTGGAACATTACTTTAAGAAGACAAACAGTACTTTCCACGTATGCAGTACTTTCCAAGCAGTACTTTCCAAGCAGTACTTTCAGGAAAAACAGTACTTTTCCAAATACTTCTGTATAAACTAAGTATACACAAATATCCTCCCCTCAAGCAATGCACAGGACTATACTAACAATAAGTAGTCCTCCCCTTAAATGTAGCTCAGTAGTTAATCATGCCAATGCTCACCACCAAGTGATTGAATCTTGAAAAATCAAAGCCTTTGGTGAGTAAATCAGCTACATTATCATCTGTGTGAACCTTAACAACATTAATGAGCCTGTGCTCATAGCAATCTCTGATAAAGTGATGCCTAATCTGAATGTGCTTGGTCTTGGAATGATAAACAAGATTCTTTACAATACAAATTGTACTCTCATTATCAATATTGATAGGAGTATTTTTGAAATTGAACCCATAGTCCAAGAGTTGATTCTGCATCCACAAAACTTGTCCACAACAGCTTGCAGCAGCTACATATTCAGCTTCAGTAGAGGATGTTGCTGCAATTGTTTGTTTCTTACATTGCCAGGACACTAACCTTCTTCCAAGATATTGGCATCCTCCAGTGGTTGATCTTCTATCATAATTATCACCTGCATAATCACTATCTGAAAAAGCTTCCAAGTGAAAAGGTGACTCTTTTGGATACCACAACCCCAACTTAGGTTGTTGTTTCAAATAACAGAAAATTCCCTTCACTGCATTCATGTGAGAGATCTTTGGTGAGACTTGATATCTTGCACATAAACAAACTACAAACATGATATCAGGCCTTGATGCAGTAAGATACATAAGAGAGCCAATCATTGATCTATATAACTTGACTTCAACAGGTTGGCCATCTTCATCTTTGCCCAATGAATTGATAGATTTAATAGGTGTAGTAACAGTCTTCATATCATCAAAATTGAACTTCTTAAGTATGTCAGTAACATACTTATCTTGACTGATAAAAATTCCTTCCTTTGACTGCTTAACCTGGAGTCCCAAAAAGAAAGTTAACTCTCCCATTGAACTCATTTGAAATTCTTTCTGCATCAGCTGCTCAAACTCCTTAACCATGGACTGTTTGGTAGCCCCAAAGATGATATCATCAACATAGACTTGAACTAACATGATATCTTTCTTGTCTCTCTTGATAAACAAAGTCTTGTCAATAGCTCCCCTCTTGTATCCATGTTGCAATAAGAATGTAGAGAGCCTCTCATACCAAGCTCTAGGTGCCTGATGAAGGCCATAAAGAGCCTTAACCACCTTGTAGACTTTGTTTGGGTGTTTAGGATCTTCAAAACCAGGAGGTTGCTTGACATAAACTTCCTCTGTAATCGTGCCATATAAAAAGGCACTCTTTACATCCATCTGGTAAACCTGAAATCCCATATAAGAAGCAAAAGCAAGAAATATTCTAATAGCCTCAATCCGTGCTACAGGAGCAAATACTTCATCATAATCTACTCCTTCTTCTTGTCTGTAGCCTTGAGCTACTAACCTTGCCTTGTTTTTGATAACATTGCCTCTTTCATCTCTTTTTACTCTGAAGACCCATATGGTTCCAATAACTCTCTTCCCATCTGGAAGATCACATAAAACCCAAACTTCTTGAAGTTTAAATTGAAGAAGTTCTTCTTGCATAGCTTCAACCCAGCTCTCTTTAGTCAATGCTTGAGCAATATTCTTGGGTTCCTCTTGAGAGATAAAACAAGTAAATAGGCAGGTTTGATGGTCCTTATGATTCAGCATGTTTTGTTTGTAGACAAAACTAAGTAAAGCGTTATGAGGTTTAGTAAAACTCTTAGCTGTGTGTCTAGTCATCACTCCAGAAGTAGAAGGACCAATGATTTGATCAGAAGGATGATTCTTATGAATCCTTAAAATTGGAGACTGTGGAACTCCATACGTATCATCCAAGTTAGTTAAATCAACATCTTCATTGGAATCTGAGAAAATACCTTCATCTGCAAACTCATCATCAGTTTCCTCTAATCCAGGCATGGTAGGATCATCCAAATCATCTAAAGTACTGTCAACTGGTGCAGCAGTACTTTGGTCGAAAGTACTGTCAAAAGTACTGTGAGAGTACTCTGCAGTCTTGTTCTTCTTCTTTGCCTCTTCATAAGCTCTCCTTTGTTCATCAGTGTAAGAATGTGCTAATACATCTTGAAGAAGCATCTGATTAAGTTCCTCTTGAATAGATTGATCCTCAGCAGATAATGAGGATTGTGGTGCAACAGTACTTTGTTTTGGAGTATCAGTACTGTGCTTGGGAACATCAGTACTTTGTTTTGGACTTACAGGATCTTCATCAGGAACATCATCCGGTCTAATATGAACTCCATGAACAACATATTGTAAATCTTCTCCATTGTGCATAGGTTGATTTTCTTCTCTAACAGTTACATAATTCATTGAAGGAGATAAAACCTCGATATCAAACATCCAATCAGGACCTTTACCTTTCTCATTGTCTTGATCTTCTAAAAACTCAACATGAAGACAATCTTGAATCTTCTTAGTAACTCTGTTGTATACTCTAAAGCCTTTACTGTTAGTGCAATAACCCAATAAGTATCCTTCTTCTGACTTGCCATCAAATTTCCCCAGAGTATCAATGGTGTTTAAAACAGTGAGAGGACATCCAAAAGGCTTCATAAAACGAATGTTGGGTTTATTGCCCATCAGCAATTCATAGGGTGTCTTCATCTGTGGTTTGGTGACTGAGACTCTGCTAAGTACATAACAAGCAGTACTTATAGCTCCTGCCCAGAATTGAATAGGTAGATGGGAATCTGCTAGCATTGTGCTTGCTGCTTCAATCAAAGTCCTATTCTTCCTCTCTGCAACACCATTTTGCTATGGCGTTCTTGCAATACTAAACTTCCTCTTTATGCCTTTGTTTGCACAAAATTCATCCATAAGCTTGTTCTTGAATTCAGTTCCATTATCACATCTAATACCTCTAACCTTGAGTCTCAATTGGTTTTCAAGTGCTATAATCAGTGTCTGAATAGCATCAAAAGTATCATCTTTAAAACCCAAAAATAAAACCCAACTGAATCTACTGCAATCATCTGTAACAACAAAACAGTACTTTTTCTTGTTTAAACTTGCCACAAAAACAGGTCCAAACAAATCCATATGTAACAGCTCTAATGGTTCTCTAATTGTTCTCTCCTCAAGCTTCTTACAGGAAGCTTTGTGTTGTTTACCCTTCTTGCATGCCAAGCATGATTGATCATTCTTATAAGTTTTAGAAGGTAAGCCTCTAACTAGATTGCCTTTGACCAGTTTGTTGATATTCTTGAAATTAACATGGCCCAATCTTCTATGCCATTGATGTGCCTCTTCAGATGTTGCTTTAGCCACCAAACATGTAGCTCTTCCATAAGAATGTAGACTCTTCATGTCTAAACTATACACATCATTTGTCCTTGGTACTCTAGGGACTACTAATTTATCATCAACAGGCTTGAAATCAGAAGAAAGGATGAGACATTCTGTGTCAGTGAATAACACAGGATGCTTTTTATCACAAATTTGAGAGACTGATAACAAGTTGAACTTAAGCTCCTTTACATATCTAACATTCTCAAAGTCTATAAGCCCTGCTTTGATAGTTCCTTTTCCAGTAATCTTTCCTCCATTGGGATCATTCCCAAATGCAACTCTTCCTCCACTAATATTTCTAAAATCAGACAGGATCTCTTTGTCTCCTGTCATGCTTCCAGAGCAACCACTATCCACAATTAGATGATCTTTAAGCTCCTCTTCTGGGTTGCCCTGCACACAAAGAAAAGAGTTAGTGATTTTTAGGAACCCAAGCCATTACTGACTTGTGTTCCCCTTGTGGAGTTACAAACTCAAATTCTTTGAGTATGTAATTCCCACTATCTTTCAAATGATGATCCAGAATTATCTTTTGATCTTTAGCATGTGGATTTTCAAAACTTTTTGATTTTTCAACATAAATCTCTTTTACAAGATTATTAGCTTTTTCTTGTATCTCAAAAACATCAGATTCACTTTTTGTTGAAAGTATTGTTTGTCCCTCAGCAGTACCTTCCCTCTTAACCCATTCTGGTTTAACATGTGGTTCCTGTGATCTAGATCCCCTATGTGAATTGTAATACCTTCTAGGTTGATAGTGAGATCTCCTAGGATTCCTATTCCAAGTAGTGTGATCAGTACCTTGTTTTGGCTGAGCAGTACCTTGGAAAGTACTGTGAGATACTGAAGGTTTTGAAAAAGGTCTTCTCTGATGTGGGTATCTTTGATCTGGTGTGAAGTTTCTGTGATTAACCCTATTTGAATTATTCCAAACTGGTTTGTGCTCTCTAGGTTTGTGATTGGCAGATCTGTTCTTTGGAAATTTGCTAAGGTATTCTGAGTGATGTTTACAATCCTTGATTAAATGAGTAGGACTAAAACACAAAAAACACAGTTTTTGACCCATACTTCCAAAGTGATTTCTTCTATGTCTATGCCCAAAATTATTTTGCGTTCTTGGTGTATGATGAAACCTGTTTTGAATAATGTTATCCCAAAAAGGTTTAGCAGTACTGTTTTGAAAAGGTTTTGCTGAAGGTACTGCTTGTGGAGCAGTACTTTGATTTGAAGGTACTGTTTGATTTTGAACATTATTTTCAACAGCTTCTTTGGGTTTTTCAGACCTAGATTGAGCAACAAGCTTCTTCCTAAACTCTAGACTATCTACTCCAAAATGAGAAACATCAGGCCTAGAGGGTTGATGAATGCTAGTGGAATGAGGAACAGCATGATAACCATTATCTTTCTTATACTCAGGAGGTGGTTCACTTATTGAGTCCTCATTACTAGATGTATCTACATAATTAATGAGTTCATCATCACTAGTGGTGATGTCCTCAAAATCACCTACATCCTGATCACTAGGTTGGTTTTCTTCTATGTTATCAAAGTTCATACCAAAACCTAAGCCAGTTCTAATGTATGCTCTTCTTTGTTTTTCAACATAAGTAACATGTGACAGACCAGACTCTCCCCAAGCAGCAAACTTAGCTAACAAATCATCTCTTTCTTTAGTTAATTTCTCAATTTCAGCAATTTTACAGTTTAATTCCATTCACTTAGTTTTAATTGGTAATCCTGTTGTTCATATTTTTCAGCCCAAGCTACTTCATTAGTTTCATGTGCTAGAATTTTGGCTTCCATAGATTCTAAGGTTATTTGATAACCAGCTACCTCAGACCTAGCCCTAACATAATTATCTCTTTCAATCACATAACTGTTAAGTAATTTTTGATAAAACTCATAACAGTTTGAGCATACCTCAGAGATAGGAGACTGGATTGGTGAAGTAGCCACCATTGCAAGAAGAACATGATCATCTTCACTTTCTTTGCTCCAATCAAATCCTCCAAAGCCATCATCAGATTCCAAAGCAGCATGTTCAGGTTCTTCATCAAAAGCAGTGCTCCAGTCCAATGCTTCCACTTTTTCTTCAACTACAGCTTCCACTGCTACCATGCAGTAAGTCACTGGTTCATCATCAAACTCTTCACTCCAGTCAACTTCTGATAACTTTTCTTGAGCAACCAAAGCCTTTGTTTCAGTAATTGGAATTTCTTTGAGCTCAAGTTTTGGCTTCTCAGATGTCCTGTTTGCTTGATACTTAGCAAACCTGCATTCCCTTGCAAAGTGACCAGTCTTTTGACAATTGAAGCATTCAATTTTGGATTTGTCAAAAGTTATTCCTTGTTTTGGTTTGAAATCAATGCTTTTGCCTGTCTTCTTCATATACTTTTTGATCCTTGCAGTGATCATAGCAACTTGCCACCTGATATCAATTTCTTGAAGATGCATCTTCTTCAATCAGTGCTAGATCTTCTTCATAAGTGACAAGTAAACTGGCTTGTTGTGCAAAGAAGGAGCACACAACTTCATCTGAGTGCATAGTGGTAGGTGGTGGGGCCTGCTGAGCATATGAAGAGGGGTTATAAACAGCAGTACTTTGAGAAACAGTACTTTGAGGAGAAGCAGTACTTTTGACGGAAGTACTGCCCTTCTTTTCAGATGATAGAAAAGCAATATTGTGAGACTTGGAATTTGTTTGACCACTCATCTCATGCTCATACACCTTCAGTTGATGATAGAGATCATCAAAGTCCATGACATCCAAACCTTGTTGTCCTCTGATCATTGTAGCAATCATATGCCATGTAGATGGAAAACTCCTTAGAAACTTTAAATTAGCATCCTCAACTGATACTTCTGCCTTGTATAGCTCCAAAATGTTGAGGAGATTTTGAAACCTGTCATATGCAGCATCAAGACTTTCTCTTTCACCTACTGTGAAAGTTTCAAACTGTTGCTTCAGCAAATTTCTGTGCATCTTCTTAGAGGCTTCATTCCCTCCAAATTTGGTCTTGAGAGCAGCCCAGAGCTGCTTAGCATCTTTAGCATCATGAAATTTGAGAAGATGACCATCTGGAATGGCAGATAAGAGAATGTTTAGTGCCTTTTCTTGATTCCTTAGGGTTGCTGCTGGTAAGACTGCCTTCAGTGCTTTGGGTTGTCCAGGAATATCAATGGGATCTGGAACTACTTCATTCCCATTCAAAATTACATTCCATAGAGCATGGTCTGTAATGGCAATATACTGCCTCATCTTCATGCACCAGAGATCATATTCTCCCTTCTTGATTATTGGAATTCTAAGTGAGGTGATTGAGGGTGGTGGAACAGCTTCAGTCGACATCTTGAATATTGTTGAAGTAGGGTTTCTTCCTAGTCAGAGTTTCCACACAAGCTCTGATACCACTTGTTGGATCGATATACTTTAATTAAACTAACTTTAACTAGCTTGTTAAGGTTTAACAACCTCGGATAAATCCTAAGTTATTAACAAAGAAACACTGAGCAATCTTTATCAAGTACGCGGAATTTACTTAATAAAGCTAAGAAGAATAACTTTTATTATAAACTCTAAATCTGCTTATTATGCAGATATTCTAAACAACTCTAAGATTATCGAACTTCTCTCTAAAACACTAAATAACTTGTGAATTCGTAAACTCTTAAACTCATAGACTCGTACCTCTAATGCCAATCTAGGAGTCCTTTTATAGGCTCAAGGATATCCTAGTTGGTTTACAATTTGTATCCTTGTACGACACGTAATCTAAACATAGACTATTCTAGAGTTACAATACTTTCCATAAACGAATATAATAGTTCTTTTGTTCTTTCAGTACTTTGACTTCATGGTGCAGTACTTTGACTTTGTCTTTAGCAGTACTTTGACTCTTTGACTTCTTCCAGTACTTTGCAGCTTACAGTACTTTCATATCTTCAGTACTTTCATATCCCAACAAATATTATTCCCGATGATGAGTAAAGATGAAAAGTAGTGAAGAGAGACTTTTTAGAGACTTGCGACTATGAAGTTAAAGTCCTAATTCATGTGTTCATATAGTTTTATAAGACTACATTTATATGCACGGTTTTTATCATGAAAGAAAGACACATATCATCATTATATTCACATAAGAATACTATAAGTATAGATCAAATAGTTGTGGGTAAGGAAACATATCTCTAACCTCTTTTTATGGTTTTTAGAAACCATAGACCCGAAATACTTCATGAGGTTTTAAAGTAATCCGTTTTACTAAGTAGAAGTAGGTTTTGATTACTTTTGGGTTCTCCCTTGGGTGTTGGCTTCATTTTTATTTTGATGGAAATGAAGTCTTTTGAATAGTCCTAGAAAGAAGATTTCTTAAAGAGAAATTGTTAGAATTATCTATCACTATCCAACATTAAAAAAATTTGTTTTAAGAGATTTACTTATTTGTAGTTTTCAAACATACACGGATCGTATCAAGTTTTTAAAGTCCAATATACTCTAAGAAACTTGGTAACGAAGCTCTGGTACCAATTGTGGAAAACTAGAAGGGGGGGGGTTAGTTTTACCGATTAAAACTTCGTTTTAAACTATTTAGATCGACTTATGTCAATCTATTTAATGTGTGCGTTGGATGATGATAGATAAGCATATAAATAAGTAATGCAAAGATAAAGAGTAAAGGAACACAAAACTACGACACAAGTATTTATAGTGGTTAGGCTACAAGGACACCTTCCTTCCCCTACTCCACTCCCCGAGTTCCCCACTCGAGAGTTCGTAAGCACTACACAATACAACCTCCTTAATGTGGCGGAGAAGCCTTCACAACGTCTCCTACTCTTTTTCCGGTACAAGGCTAGACACCGAGTTCTCCCACGAGGTAGAACCAAACCTATCACAACTTCGCCTACACTTTATCTGGTACAAGGCTAGATACCGTGTTCCATTACAAATGAGGAACTACTACCCAACACTATACCACAACACAACTACCCCAAAGGAGACACACTCCTTGTTACAACACTAGAAGGATATCAATATCCTTTAACCCAAACTATCTATCTTGTACATCGAAGCACCATATCGAATGTACATCCTTGGCACCTTTCACTAATGCCTTCGACATGACCCTTCGACACCTTTCACTAATGCCTTTGACACCACCCTTCGGCACCTTTCACTAATGCCTTTGACATTACCCTTCGACACCTTTCACTAATGCCTTCGACACGACCGGTTGGCACCTTTTACTAATGCCTTCAACACAACACTTCTATGGAGGGAGAAAAGAACTATCAACAAGAGACACTTCAGTGGTCTTGATGATGACGAAGCTTAGCAACTCATGACCTTGAGCTTGCACGTCTTCAAGAGGTGGTGATCTCGCCTTTAAGAGGAACCTAGAGAATCACATAAACATAAAACTATATAGAATGATCCTTTGGATCTGAGGTTTGAGATGTTACAATACTAAGAGAAAGTATGTGTAAAAGGGGTAGTGAGCAAGAGAGAAATGGCTCATTATTTATAGATAAAATTGTCTACTGTTCCATGGTTTCCACGTATCCTTCCCCAGAGGGATCCGGCTAGTGCAATCCTAGGGATCCGGCTGTTGGGTTAGCTTAAGTTCGGATTTCGGGTTGCAAACCGGGTTATGGGTTATGGGTTATGAACCATGGGTTATGGGTAATGTTTTATGGATACCCAACAAGATGCAATGTATCTAGACATTGGGTCATGAGTCTTGGGTCATGGATCATGGATAATACCCAACATGACTTCATGCATGATGTCATGCAATGGGTCATGAGTTATGGATCAAGCTCCATGGGTATGGATCATGGGCTTTGGGTTTTACCCAACAACATTCATTGTACCTAGTCTGTAACACCCCAACCCGATAAGGGTAGAAGTATCACAGTATGGTGTCATATCAGAACATACATAATGAACATAAGTCAAACAACGAAAGCCTTATAATAAATCTCAAAAGAATACAAGTCAACAAGACTTATCAATACATAAATACAAAAGGAAAGCTCCGAAATGGAAATATGATAACAAAATCAAATGAAATCTAAGATGACTAAGCATGGTCTCTATATCAGCTCATCTCTCAACCCCAGCTCCTAGCTTATGTACCTGCCGCAGGAAAAGAAATGCGGCTGAGCTTAAAAAGCCCAGTGAACAGATATAACGATACAATAATAATAAAACTGAACTGAGAACAAAGTAAGGGAAGTCAGTCAATAAATCTGGTATATCAAAGGAACAGAGTAGGGTAAATGAAACATAGGAAAAGGGGTCAGTTATCCACAACGAGCCAACAAAACAAATCAAATCAAATCATATATCCATAGTAGCCTGTAGTAACCAATAGTAACCATAACAGATATAACAGACATGGAGTGATCAGCTCCCAGATTGTGAAGACGCGTATTGCACACGGCATCATTCACCAGACAAATCATAATATATCAGATAACAAAACAAATCTAGGATGCATCCATACGCCCCCGCAGAATCATAGTGGTTAAACATATATCTTGAGTTCATAATCATATAACAGAAAGGGGACGGTGTGTAACATCACTCGAACACACTAGAGTCATGCCATTGGTGCCTCAATGACATGGTCATGGTACCTCCATGACTAGGGAAACATATTTGGCTCGGGTATCAAACTGAAGGGTCAAAGCATAGTCATATCATAAGGGTTCATATCAAAGGTTCAGAAGTCAAAGGTTCATATCAGAGGTCCATAGCATAGGTTCATAATCAAAGATTCATATCAAAGGTTCATAATCAGAAGGTTCATAATCATAAAGTTCATATAAGAGGTTCAATCAAAGGGGTGCATAGCAAGGTTATAGGGAAGCCCTAATAAGAAGGCTCAGAGTGAAAGCATAACAGTTCAAAGCTAATATCAATGGATGTAAGCGAATCATGAGAAACCTTAGGAGACAAGGTCAGAATATCTGTACCTTATTCGAAGCAGATCAACAATGAAAGCAAAACCAAGAAATGAGATCAACCCCGTCGCCCAGAACCTATGTGAATTAGATAACGTTCCATAAGAATCAGATTACTCGTTTTAGACGGCTTTCCATTTTTAGCAGGTTCACACTTTTAGTAATCTTTCCATTTTAAGTAACTTTCTATTTTAGGTAACTTTCTATTTTTGGCAGGTTTCCATAATTAGTAACTTTCCTTATTTAGAAGGTTTAGTCATAAATGATATAGTAAACGTTAATTTAGGTAAAGATGATGAAAATAAGTATTATCATGTTTTAAGGGTCAATCATGCCAAGTTTTACAAGTTTAGGGTTTAAAGTGTAAATATTACAAAGTGTAGGGTTTTAATTGTAAATATACCAAGATTACATGCTTTACACATTTAGTCCACTTAGTTATCACATTAACAAGTTAAACCATCAAGTTTCATAATTTACAAACAACCTTTCAACTTTGTTAAATCATGTAATACAAAACACTAGTTTTAGATTTAGATTAACGATATGTTTTAAACCATTTAGACTTGACTACAACAAGATTACGTGACCCTTGGTAAAATTCCACTTTAGGTCGAGACCCACCCTAGGTCACCCATGATTTCATTCGACCCATTTTACCATACGAAACCCTTTATTCATTTGTAGTCGATCAAAATATAAACGTTTCTTAAAATCCTTAATTAGCTCGTTACAAGAATAATCAAAACATGTACGTCATGAATAGGATAGCTTCAAAACAGATTCAATGTGTCAAATACCCATTCGACATATACAAGACCAAATCATGATTTCATGTGATATTAAGGTTAACATTTTATGTGACCATTTCCTGATTTATGAAACTTTATTAATTCATGTGGTTTCAACGTATAACATGCATGCATGAGCAAAGTGTGGTCCCAAGGATTCAAAGGCTTAATACAGTAGGATAGACACAAGACTTTTCAAAGTGATATTTTATGAGACAAAAGAGTTACCATTTATGTAAGAGATTTTAACGTGTACATGCCAAGTGAGGTTCAATATCAGATTAGTGTGATCTTATATTTATTTAACAAGGCAAACAAAATAGAAACTGATTCATAGGGGTCGACATATATATCAAAATATGGAGTCATAGCCCTTTTATCCTTATTATTTATGTGACCAACCATTTACTTATTTGACATATCATTAAGTGACGTTTGATTTGTATTAGAATCATGCGCATGAGGACACAATTAAATGACCAGATTCATGAAAGCCGTAGACGAGACGAAGTTTATAACAGTTACCTTTGTGGCGTGAGACAACAAGGAAGAAAAGCAAGATCGAAACCAAGCAACCCAGTGCCCTATTGTGCTCTATAACACCACGACCAGCAGCAGCCAATCAACCACGACACCAAGCTAAGCAATGCTCCTTATCAGCTCGAAAGCAAACTGTTTTTGCAAACCTTTTGAACCTACCTAGGACCATGTTTTTATGTCGACAAAATAAAGGAGGTGAAGGAGGGTTTTTCTTTTCCTGTTTTCCGTATATTTGGAGGAGGGGGTACTAGGGTTTATTTGTGATATATTTAAGCTAATAGGTTAGGATTAAAAAGAGATAAACATCACTTATATTAGGAAAGGATTTGGAACATAAAAGGGGCGTTTTCCTTGGCTTCCTTGGCCGAATTTCTTGAGCTCCACATTGACCAATTTATTTAGTTTCTAAAATACAATTTTACTTTTATTGTTGTGTTAAATATAAAATGTATTAATGTTTAAATGTGCTTATTTAACTTTGTAAGTTAGATGAAATAAATAAGGTACAAATGTTCAATATAGTTTTATTATCATGAGTATTTGTTGAGCTTGGTAAATTTCATAGTTTAACGATTTTAGGGTTTTACATAGTCAATGGATCATGGGTCATAGACTTAGGTTTTTATCCATTACATTACCTATTACAATATTTACAAAGTATATATGTACATTTCCATATTATGTAAACACTAGTTGTTATACATATGCATTTCTATAAGATGTAGACAATGATACTTGTTTAGTGTTTTATATGAAAATGTAAGTGTGTTAGTAAACTATTGGCTCAAACCTTTTACGTATTTTATTTGTTTCGTCAAAATGATTTTACGTTTGTTATCGACAAAACATTAGAAGATCGTAAAATATAAATAAACGTTTTTATGGCTTATTTGTATTAACAAATATCACAATGGTTAGGTCATCGTTCCCGTTTTATTTTACAAGTAGACTTTTATTTTAGCCGATTAATCGTTAACATAATCCAAGACTAAATCAAACCCGCAACCCAAAGCTTATCACTTATTACTAATTATTGTTAATATTGCTAACTCGAGTTTTAACACTTATTATCAAGTCTTAACACTTAATACCAATATTTTTCAAGGTCAAGTTTGTGATTAATTCAAGTTTTTAACACCTATTACTAATATTCAGTTTTTATTTAACACATAATTTCAATAATAAATTTATAACCAACCCGTTACCACTTGAGATGACCCGACTCGGCGCGAGTCAATTCTAACGAAACATCATCAACAAGCAAGCAAGCAGCATTTTACAGGTTATCATTACTACATGTAGGGGTGACAATTTCTGACCCGACACGAAACCCGACCTGAAACCGACACGAAAATTAACAGGTTCGGGTTGTGCTAAATAGATTTCGGGTCAGGTTTGGGTCGACCTATCTAACCCGTTTATTAAACAGGTCAGGTTCGGGTTGGGAATAAAATAAGCGGGTCGACCCGCCAACCCGTTTAAATTTTTTTTTTCATAAACTCAAAATTATTTATATTTTATTATGCGCGTTAAACGCATTACACGAGTCGACCAGACAACTTGTTTAACCTATTTAACTAGTGTAACGTGCCAACTTTTATATATAAAAAGGGTTAAATGGGTCAACCCGAAACCCGCTTAACTGATTCAACCCGTTTAACATATTCAACCCGTGTAACTTATTTAACCCCGCCAACCCAAGTATATATACGGGTTAAATGGGTTAGGTTCAGGTTATGTATAAACAGGTTAGGATTGACATAGCTGACCTGATGATTTAAATGGGTCAAGTTTGGGTTGGGGTTTTCTGACCCGTCAACCTGACAACCCGAACCCGCCAACCCGAACCTGCCAACCCGAACCCGCCAACCCGAACCCGACCCAAATTGCCACCCCTAACTACATGGTTAAGACCAAACAAAACACGACCCGACTCAACTGAGTCGACCCGAATCAGCGTACCGAGTCATCCCAAACACCACATCAATCACCACAATCCAAACTATCACACTCCAACAACAATCCGAGACCAAAATCCAAATCAAATGATCGTTATCCAAGTCGCACATGAAACATGCTCAGATTCATATAATTTGTTCCCAAGCCACACGTCTGTTCCCAAGCCACACGAAACAATATTAAAACTTGTTTTAATACCGTATTTTAATTCCACCAAAAACTTAATGGCTCGTTTTTATTACTTTTGTCCACGAAAACATCGACAACAAAATATATGATCGGTCAAAACAGAAAAAGAAAAAATATATATGAACGGGTTTGTGTTTTACCGAGAGAACGAGAGAAAGAGGGTCGGAGGTGGTGTGTTACTAACACACGACCTCCAATCTTAGCGAGACGAGGTTTTGGTGGTGTCTTTTACGAGCAAAACCCTTACCCAAACCAAGCACGAACCCTTTATAATCGGTAACCATTTAAAACCCTAACCTACACATCACCAAAACTTAGATCTAGAACGCGCGAGGGGTCTTTAAGGCGCGTGTGGCACGTAAACGTGACCACAAAGACCCGATCTATCATTTGGGTGGGGCGGTGTAAAAGGTGGTGACGGCCGGAGGGTGGCCGGAGCGGCGCCAGAATATTTAGAGAGAGGGAAAAAGGTTTAGTGTGAGGAAGTTAAGTGTGAAAATGAGGGAGGAGAGAGAGTGTGAGGGATTTTTATACTCCTAGAGAGACTGAATGTGTATTAAGATAAAGATGGTGGGGGGGATGAAACTTATCACAAGGACCTAACTTGTAAATTTTTATTAATCTTTTACGAATAATGCTTCTCGAGCTCCTCTCGGTCATCAAAAGTCGTCGTGTGAATCCGAAAATTGCGCCATCACCCTTAAAATAATAATTCCGATAAAAATGATATATAAATATGCCTCGTAGCTTGAAGTAAAAGAAAAGAGTCGATCTCGTCGTCGTTTCTTCGTATAGGACGCTTCGGGAAAATTACGGGTTGTCACATATTGCCTAGCTCCGCTATATGCTTGGAGGTTAACCCACTTGAAGAAAAGACAAACACAGACAACTTCGTAAAGCAGCAAGAACAATTACCTACTGTGCAAAAGTGGGGTAGACATTATGAAAAACAGAGTACCTAGTTAAGGGGGTGCAAATGGAAGGAAGAAAACGAGATCAAAGGAAGCTAAACTTGAGAATTTACTAAAGTACAATGCCCAGTTAACAAGGTGGTTCCGTGTTCGAGATTCTAACATTGTATTAAGATGTTGGGTATCAATGGTGTCTAAGTATTACCTCTTAGGTGAAAATTGTAATAGGTACTACCAATACTTATGAGACTTTATACGTTACTTAGACAATATTAGGGTTTAATGAATTTTGTATAAATAGAGTTTAGGACTTAGATTAAGAAAGTAGTTGCAATGTAATCGTTCTACAGAATTCGAAATCCATATAAATTGTATCTCCTCATCTTTATAAATAGAGATAAGGGGATGCTTGTACATTCTCTCTTGCTCATTGATTCATCAGTATAATGTAAGTGTTTCAGGTCACGTGCATATATTTTTAGTCTATATTCTACGCTAACTTTCAAAATTTGTTGGTTTATGAGTTTATCACACAACATGGTATTTTTTTAACTATTAATCATCAAACACAAAGTACTATGTACTCCAGATTATATTTTTGCCTACTTTAGCTCTCTGATTCATATCACTTACAGTTTCCTTTCTTTTTTTTTGAACGGCAAATTTTATTAGAAACACTCTAGCAAGGAGCTAGGAAAACGATATTACATAGGAATTGTACAAGCTTTTATTGGATCAAAAATCCAATCAATCCAATTGGGATTGATTTTCCTATTCCTATGAAGAAACCACGAGTGAGAAAGAATTTTAATTTACTCAATGAGAGTATCTTTTCTTGGGGGTTTCACATCAAAACAAACCCGGTTGCGATAGCGCCATATAATCCAAAATGTTGTTTGGACTACCCCGTCAAAAGCAGTCTTGGAGGGAAAGCTAAGGTTTGCCGAGTCCTCCCAACAGATTAGGTCGTGCAAAGTATTCGGGAAATTGGGTAAACGCCACCAAGTCTTCACCATGGACCAAAGATTCCAAGCTAAAGTGCAATCCACGAAAAGATGTTGTGTGTCTTTATGATCGTGTCATAAAAAAAAATAAAAAACATTGTTTGAAGCAAACGCGTACTTTATGATCGTGTCATTGTATGTAATTTTCCTTGCTTCAATTAATGATATCATGCAACAAACACCTTCCCAACTGCGAATCCTATTGATTGCGTTTCAAGTAATAAAGTTTGGTCAAATTGCGACAATGATAGGTTCGTGCATCACGTAAGAAAAATAAGATGGTTTCTAATAAAAAAATAAAAAAGTTTTGTTATTTTATAGGTTCACCTTACGTATAAATCGGAGTAAACATGAATAAATCATTTTCTTGTACACATTTAAGGTGATCAGGAAAAAAATCAAAAACGGTAAAAAAGATACCGCTCTTATAACTATGTATATATGAGTTAAAAACAGGTCCTCATCAAAATTGAACAGTAAAACCTCTGTCTATTTAATCGAGTTGCATTAGAAATAGTTAATTTTTTTTATAGAAAGGCAACATATTATTTTAGTAAGCCTCTTAATAGTTAATTTAGATGCCATTAAACAAATATTTTACGTAAGTATTTGTTTAATATTAGATGGAGTGGGTCACTGAATTCAAGTTTCGTATTGCCATTACTTTGTTCAACCACCCTATCTTTACTTCTCTGATGATACAATCTCTATTTGCATAACACTACTCCCAAAATTATTACTTTTTAATTCATTATCCAATTTTCTCGGAAAAAAGTCAATTATTATTATAAGTAATAAACCCGGTTGGTGGCTGTTTTATTTATTGGAATTGAATAAAAAAAGCTGAAGTACATAAATAAGAGAAGTACAGAAATAAGTGATCGTGAGTAACAATCTAGAAGCAATATTACTTAATATAGCAATGAATAATTTTTTTTTTTTAAAATGTTCGATAACCAGAGAGCAGTGACTTATTCACGTGCTCTATTTTAAGAACAATATGTCAAAGATAATTTTTCGTGCTCAATGGTTCATTCAGAAAAGTGTCCGCCCATATCATGTAAGACCCCCTGTTACAAAGCCTAACGAGCTAAACGATTTAAGGCTGAACATGAAGTTACTATATGTACGGTGAACTTGAGTCTCTTGCAGAAAATAAATCACAAAGCTATACTTGAGATTTCACATAAGAAATGTGTTTTACAAGATAATGCCTAATTTCATAACAACCATTCGGGGATTGCGCAAAATAGTTATATCATTTGAAATTCGTGTTGCACAACATGTAAAATATGACGCTGAGTGACTCTTGTTACAATTGTTTAATATTTTTAATGTTTCTCATTTAAGGAAAATTGACAACTCAAGTAGGGTCCAATGTTGAACCTTCTCATTAATATCTCTCCATGCATCCATCATATGCAGAACTTAAAACATCCGTTATAGCGATTTAAGAATACGTCAAAAAATTTATAAAAAAGGTCAAATATTCTGTGTACCACAATGAAGAACTATTTTATGCTTAGATGACATGAAAATAGAGGTTTACAAATTAATGACTTTGCATGAGCTGATGTTTTAATAACTACTAAGAGCTTTACATATAATCTGAAAAGATTTAAAACATGAACAAAATTTTTTGAACGGTAGAAGATATAACAAAACACTAGCAAGAAGCTAGGAAACATATTACAAAAAGGTGAATAGGGCGTTACACGGGTTAAATAGCCACTCTATCCGATTAAAAGAAACCTTACGAAGCCTAATAAAAATGTTTGTAATTACATGAGGTGTGAATTATATAAACTTTTTAATAAGTTCACCAATTAATAAGTTCACGATAGTTCATCATAATGAATGCCATAATGAATTCCTTAAGAATTCTTTATTTCGAATAAAGATGGAACATTGTCATAGCCTAATTAATCTGGCAGATAATAATGATCTATTTATTAGCAACTTTTTTTCCTACCCAAGACATTTAGTTTTGAAGCATTTGGAAAAAAAATAATGTATGTTTAAATTTCCATGTATAAAAGAAAAAGATACATTGAAAGTCAAAGGGCAATTGCCTCTAAGAATTCGTAAAATAATACAACAGTCAATATTTGTTCATATTGAATCTTTATAGTCCCAAAGAATTTGTAAAAATTGAACCCCTTTAAGAACCAATCCTCTCAATCTTAGGAACATGAACCGGGAAATCGTTAATCTCATCCGACCAAGGATTTTTCTCCTTAGCTGGATCGATTGTCTTCAAAGCCTTCCACACGGCGCTGTTACACTTGAAACCTGACCCGAAAGCAATTTGCCATGAGCGATCACCCTTGCGTATCCTACCCTTGGCCTCAGAATAAGCTAACTCGTACCACAATGAGCTACTTGAAGTGTTTCCAAATCTATTGAGAGTCATTCTAGATGGCTCCATGTGCCAGTCAGTCAAGTTAAGATTCTTTTCTATCTCATCTAGAACTGCTCTTCCACCCGCGTGAATACAAAAGTGTTCGAACGCTAGCTTAAAATCTGGTATATACGGCTTGATTTTCATTTGAAACACTTTTCTTGCTACTAAAGTTGCGAAAAACAATAATTGTTCGGACATAGGAAGTACTAATGGTCCAAGTGTTGTGATGTTTGTTTTTAAAGCTTCACCGGCAACTGCCATAAGGTCTTTCGAAAGAGCTACACCTATTTTCTTGTTCTCATCCTCTTCTTGGAACACACAACTATAACACTTGTCATCAGCGCCTTTATGTGTACGAACAGTGTGAATGAGTTGATACTTAGAACGACGACGATCAGAAGACTTATTCGACAACAAAACGGCCGCTCCTCCCATTCTAAACAAACAGTTTGACACAAGCATTGATCGATTGTTTCCAAAGTACCAATTTAATGTTATGTTTTCCATGCTAACAACCAACGCATATGAATTAGGGTTCACCTGTTTTCAAGAAACAAACACACCATTAATGTCAAATTAAAATTTTCAACTATTCACTATACAAAGTGATCCCACTTTTACCTTATAATATATACACATAACACTTAATTCAAGATGTATCTAACTTGCCACAAAATTATTTTAGTGTCTATCAAATCTAATTTCCTATAATTAAATACCTAACCTAACTGTGTGCACTAACTGACTTGATTAAATACACCAAGTTAGATACTAGAGGAAGCTAGAAAGAATAAATTACCTGCAAAAGTTGCTTAGCAAGATCAATGGAAATCAATCCAGCACTACAACCCATTCCACCTAGATTATAGCTCATAATATTTCCTCTTAGTTTGTAATGATTCACAATCATGGAACTTAATGATGGTGTTGGACAAAACAAGCTACAATTCACTATCAATATACCGATATCCTTAGGTTTCACCCCGGTTTTCGCCAACAAGTCGTCAATAGCACCGTACATAACCATCTCAGCCTCTTTTCGTGCCTCAGCCATACACGGGTTCGGAGGAACTTGTAACACGGCCTCGGGGAAATACGTTTTCTGTCCTAATCCAGATCGTTCCAAAATCTTCTTTTGAAATGCTAGATTTTCTTCTGTAAATGTCCCCGCTTGAGTTGATCGGTCCATAAATATTTCCCTTGTTACAATTCTAGCGTCTTCGGGTTTGTAACACGAGAAATCGACTAGGTAAACTTTTTTGGGCCTGCTCATGAAGTAAAGTGTTGCTAGAAATACTAGTAAAGCCGAGCATATGACAACGGTGACTAGATTAAATCTAAGCTGGTCCCATAAATGGACTATATCATGTGAGGAAAGTGTCGATAAATGGACTGTAACGATAGCTAATAAAGGGGTTAATAAAAGGTACATAGCGTGTGAGATCAAGTAATGGTAGCCTAGTTTAACGTATTTTAGTTTTATAGAGAGGAGAAAATTCGGGAGCTTCGCGACAACTGGTTGTCGTTGGTCCGCCATGGAAACCGATCGAATTTGTATTTGAAATCGGTGATAGAATATGATGAATATGAGGGAATTGAAGTTAGGAAAAAAATAATGGATTTAGAGATAGAGAAATGTGATATGGTACAAGGGGGGAAATGGGAATTTAAAGGGGAAGGAGGTGCAACCACCCCAACGACCTTTTTAATGTTAAAACTTATTGCACACTTATATAATATATTTCTTTTTTAATATATGGTTTCGTATAGGCTTGTGCAACTGTATAAAACTTGATATTGCATTGTTTTGCAACTGAAAATATGAGCTGTACGTGGCGAAGATATATGAAAATAAGAAGAAGAAAAAAACAGGTTGTATATTAGGCTGATCGTAGTGGCAACATCAGGTTTTCTGGGGTCACCCCTGACCTTATTGCCACCTCAGCTTCTCTCAATTCCATAACGTACATATTACTCTTGACTAGTTTTTATTTTTGGAACTGCTGGGATTACATATTAGAACAAATTAAAAGCAACCTAACGAGGAGCTAAGGGCAGTGGTTACATGAGGGGGTTTGAGACGACATAACAAGATAATTGTAGTACCACTCTACCTAGTCGACTAGCTAGTGATTCGATATTCTAGCTTTAGAGAAAGAAAACATGGTCTGAATTCGGCCATGTTCCAAACTTTACCATACCAAATGTTGCTAAATATTCGGTCGCTGTTCAAAAAGAAATCATTAGTTATAAGTGAAACAATGCCGCACCAAACATACATGTACTGGTTTGATTTATGCTCTAGTACGTCCTAAACTTTACAAAAGATAGATTATTTAGAAAGTAAGAAAGATATCAAGTGTCAAATACGTTATTAACATGTGCATTTAATACGTTTCTGAGAAAGTTAATTAACTGTTATATTACTATAGGTACCCGTAGTATATGTACTGTTTCTAGAAATATTATACGTATATGATGACCTATATTTATAAGATCATGTGAAAACATGTATACCGGTACCGACTGCCGAAAGTATTAATTGCTTGACTTCAAGTTGGATAGTGGTCGATATTCCAAAAGCTAGCAATGCTCGAGATGATGTTCAAGTGTTGATGAAGAATTGAAGATGGTGTCCAAGTTGACGGCAAAGGATCGTTATCAATGGGGGACAAAATATGACGCATATAATATAGACTGCTACATTAGCTTGTTCTTATAACAAAATGTTTTGAACTTTTTGTTACGTGATATCTTAATAAAAAATGTCGCTAAAACCTACAACCAATAACCTTTGACCTACACTTTTCAAAAGTATCAGTAAAAACTGAGCGGTAGAATGTCACTAACCGATGTCACAAAAATGATTGCATATATGCATCTAGTCATATATATGTTTTTCCTTAACCGTGTCTTTTAACCATTTGACCAATTAATCAACACGGGGCATGAGACAATCATTACACAAACTTAACCTAGGTAAAGCTTTTACTTTTATGGATTGAGTTGACGTGACAACAATAAATTTGTTTGCACCAGCAAAAACTCTCACATTTTAACATTTTAGCTATAATATTACAAAAAATATGTCAACCTGGCGGAGTGATCAATTATAGAAGGTTACTTAGTCAGCCTTAAAGAGAATTATACAATGGTGACGTTTGATATGGTAGCGTTGGAATTTGGCTAGCATATTAGTGTGTATAGTTTTGCGTTATGTGTGCGTATGGTTAGAGGTAGGTTTCTGGGTGGTACAATTGTTATCTGGGTCACTTTGTTGGTAGTGGCTGGTCAACTAATTATTGTGTACACATTTGTTGTTCAAGTCCAAATACAGGAATGGATAAGGAGGCTAACAATGTTACAAATATTAATCTTTTCTTGATTTAACTATGACCGCAATTGAGTTAACTTTAAACTTAGTGGTTGTAGTTTATGCTTGATTCGAGCTTCCTTATATTGGTTTCTATTAGATTCAAATTGGTTTCATTTTTTTTACTTAAGTGGTTAACGTTGTTTAATGCTCTTGGTGATTTGGATGAGAATCTTATTGTTGGTAAAGATTCAAATTTTGATAATGAATTTGGGATCATGGATAAACTGGCAAGCGTTACTATTAATTCATTTAATAGCTCAATTACTACACCGGCCTCTTGTTGAAAGGATTAATAAGCTTGAAAGTCAAATATTTGGGAGGAAGCTTGTGTTTCTGGGTGATGATGAAAGCTGCTTTCTATGCAAAAAGTGGCTAATGTGGGACATGTGGGTAACAATGAATGATGACGTATAGTATGTATAACATGCCTACTAGGCCCAATACATACTATACACACAAATCCTAGGCTCATGTCCAATGATCACAAACCCTGGACCTACAGTAAGCCCAATGACTAAATTGGATATGGTCCAGACTTCAAGACGCACGCAAGACGCATAACGAGCTAAACCATCAGCTTTCAGACGTCTTGTGTCCGCGTCTGCGATTAACCCGGAACCCTTGTCCGCCAAGGGTCCGGCTCCGGCAACTAACCATTATATGCGAGAATCCAGGAGGCTCTAGCGGCAAACCTCGCCTATAAAAGGGGCTCTAATCCCCATGCAAGGTACAAGAACTTTCTCTCTCATAATTACACACACATACTCACACTCATACTTTCCCTCTCAAGAATGTGTACTTACTCTCACGCCGTAGTCTAATCGTGAGGTCCGTCCCCACGGTAATACTAACGGTTTGCCTTTCTTGTGTAGGAACATCATTCTTATTACTTGAATTAGTATAAGATCAGCCCATTAAAGGCTTGCTGGCCCAGTCCGGCAAGTTACGCCCAGACCGATTATAACCAGTCGCACAAATTGTACTAACAAGTTGGCGCCATCCGTGGGACCCAGTACACAACTGCGTTTCAGAAAATACTCACTATGAGCACTCGATTTGGACCAACTCCTGCCTTCATGTCTACGTTGCGGAGTACGATAGAAAGAGAAAACCACACGGTCTCGACGGACCTTGAGGGACCCGCGTCCGACGCAGCCCTCCGGAAGTATTGTGATAAATATTTCGACAAGATCTTGCCTATTGTGATGGAGAAAGTTCATAAACGAGAAGAAAGAGCCAAGGCGGCAAAAATCGGGAAGGATTACCATGAAACCGAACATTACCATAGAGCGGAAATGCCAAGTGGAGATCTACGGAAACAACTCGAGGCAGTAAAGTGGCGGAATACGCAAGGTGGTGGCAGCCGAAGACGTACCCGATCTAGGTCACCCAAAGGGAAAGAAGACGGAAGGGAAACATTATTCAAAAGGTTGCGCAAAAGTGTGTTCCACCGACTCGGAGATAAGGAAGAGAATGCTTCCGTATATCCAAAAGACCGCAGGCAGCAGGTCCGCCACAGTACCGGAAGGAAAGAGAGGGGCGACCACAGAGATTCTCAGCCACAACCGGTAGGATCAGGATTGGGAAGGCACGAAACCGAAAAAATTCGGTCGCGAAAGGCGAATAACCGTTCAAGTGATGAACCTCACGGAAGCGGATGCCGAGGGTCTGAAGTCAAAAAGCGGAAGTCAAATGAAAACAATAACTATGACCTGGCTAGACCCTGGGTTTGCAAGGAGACTGATCCGTTCACTCCACGTATCCGCTACTTCGAAATGCCCATGAAAAAGCGGATGCCAACTAACGTGAAAACATATGATGGGAGCGGAGACCCCCAGGATCATCTCAAAATCTTCTAGGCAGCAGCAAAGGTGGAGCGATGGTCCATGCCAACGTAGTGTCACATGTTCAACTCTACGCTAACTGGATCCGCTAGGGTCTGGTTTGACGACCTTCCACCCTAGTCGATAGATAACTATGATAAACTAAAGGAAGCCTTCCTGATTAACTTCCTACAGCAAAAGAAATGTATCAAAGATCCTGTGGAGCTTCATCACATCAAGCAAACGGATGGAGAGCTAATGGAAGACTTTGTAAGGAGGTTTAAAGAGGAAACAAGAAACATAAAGGGAGCCCCTGAAATTATGAAAGTCTCAGGATTCATACATGCGATCACTGATCCGGAGCTGATTAAGCGGCTACACGACAAAATCCCGAAGTCGATGGACGAAGTAATTAGCATAACTACTTCCTTTCTAAGAGGGGAAGTAGCTGCGGGAAGCCATGAAAGAAGGAAGTATTGGATACAAAGATGAACGGAGAGAACAATAGACAATCATCGACAACGCTTCAAAAAAGAATTGAAAAACAAGTCAAAGGTTAGAGAAGGGCCGCGAGGTTTCCGCAGCCTGAGAAATCCGTCCGGCGAAATACTGTCACAAAGAAGGGCTAGGTCTCCAAGTCACCCCTTGACTATTGCGATCGAAGAAAAATCCAGCGAAAAGTTCTGTGAGTTTCATGGAAAGGCAAGACATACCACGGAAGAGTGCCTACATTTAAAAAAGGAAAGAGAAGACAGGAGGAAGGGACCGATGACAAGGGCCGGAGAATAACAAAAAGAAGCGTCCTAAATAGATAATATATATATATATATATATATATATATATATATATATATATATATATATATATATATATATATATATATATATATATATTAGCTACAATTTATTGTAGCTAGTTGGCTACAATTTTAAGCTAAAAAATGTGGGTCCTGATTCTTTTTGTGGGTCCCTGATTCATTGTATGTGTATTTATTGTGAAGAGTTGTAGCTATTTGGCTACAAAAATTGTAGCCAAGATATCCCCTATATATATATATATAATATAACACATATACGGTCCGAACAGGCATCCTCACTAAAATGAGGGGAAGGTCGGTCCTAAAAAAAGAGTAAGCCACTGAGCATGTCAAAGAAGCAACTAGAAAGATCAAAGAAACACCTCGCCATGTTTAAACGAACTAAAACGTGGGTGACCGTATGAAGAAAAGCCATAATGAAGGATGAAGAGCATAGAAACACGCCGCGGATAAAAGGAAAACTCGTCCGAAATTGCACCAAAGGAATAAGACATATAGACATCCATAATTCTGTACCGCGTACGGAAAGCATAATAACCTAATAGAAATACGCAGTGTCATGGCAAAAATGGGAAATAGCAGAAACTAAAGAAAGGATCCGGTCTCGGGTCGGAAAGTGAAGTAGAGATGGGAACAAAAAGGGATAAACCTTATCCAAATGCTCAAAAAGAAGGGAAAATCTACAAGTACAGATTTGCGTTCCTTCCCGAGAAATAATATGTCAAATCCAACAGAAGCAGCAGACACTGAAGCTACAAGCCTAGGCATGCGCCTATCAATAAAAAAGAATATAACCGAATTAATGCCAACGCATGCGAAAACAGTAAAATCCTCACTATAAATACGCGGGGTAACAAAAATGGAAAGCGCATAAAAAGTAAAGAGGAACTACTTCTTTGGAAAATACCACTATACAACATAAGGCAAAGAAAATTTTCCCGAGAAACCAAAAAGAAGCTGAAAATGTTATTCAGAAGAAGAACACAATGGTGCATGGTAAAAAGAGAATATGGCCGACCCTCAATAGCAACACATGGCCACCGCATCGTCGTTTCTAAAAAACCCATACATTACCTGAACCTTTATCCCCCAAAAGAAAAACGTAAAGGCAAAGGCAGAGTAAGTAGGAGCATGTTCTAAAGGGACAACTAATAACACTTAGTCGTTCTAAAATGACGACTAATAACCAGCCTCCGCAACCGTTCACAACACTCCTTCCACCAAAAGCCATGCCCATTGAAGTTTGCGTGGACATACCGAGATCCTAGGGCATACCAAAGGTGAGAGCTTAAAACAAGAAAGCTCTCACTAACCCTTTGAGATTTTGGTTGTGCATATAGTTCCTCCCTAAGAGTTGGATCCCAAGCGAAAGAATGAACTATCTCACGAGAAATGGGTCGAGGGGTGTGATTGAATGTGCGAAGAGTTTGGTCCCTGGGGAAGGACAACAAAGGAAGTGGGGCATAACGCCATGCGTAAAATGCCCCCCAATTAACAAAAAACTTCCCTAGGAAAGACAAGCAAACAAAGGATGAAATGTTAGGAATTGGAAATTCTATAGTGAAGTATCGGTCACCCCTAATGTAATCTAGCTTAAGTTAGCTCGTAGACATATCATTTAGAGTGTTATTTATTTGTTAGTTATTAGCATAGCATAGACTAGTGCAATACCGTGGAGGAAGGACGGGTCTTTATCCATTGTATACCTGATCCACAGCCCGTAGGAGGGCGTGTCTCTTTGTATAAATAGCCCTCTCCTCACCAGGGAGAAGGTTGAATGTTCATTTGGAATCTAACCTTCCATGAGTTTTCTCTCACTAGAACATCTCCCTTTCTCTCTCTAAAACTTATATACGCCTCACTTGTTTGTGCTTTAATGTGATTATGAAATCCTATATCTTACAATTGGTATCAAGAGCCATGGTTTGATCACTCATCTTTCATGCTCTTTGTTTTGGTGGATTTCATAAGGTTTTTGGGGTTTTAAGTGTTTAGGAGAGTTTGAATCATTTGGACAAATTCTAGTGTTAAAGTTTGAATTTTGCTTGTACTTTTGTGTTTAGAATCATCATATGTGTTTATGTTTTGAATTGGAAAGCTTAAATCATTGTGGTTTGGTCATTTTTGATTGTTAAAGTGGGTATTTGTGATAAGTGTACTAAGCGAGTTGAGACTCGTAGTTGAGTTTCTTGGATGCGAGTTGCTTCTTCATCAGAAGCGAGTTGGTATAAGCGACTTGGCTACTTAGCGAGTTGACTATTTATGCGACTTAGGTTCGAAGCGAGTTGTTTCTTTAAGCGACTTGAGTTCTAAAGCGACTTGGTTATTAAGCGAGTTGTACTGCTAGCGAGTTATCCTAAGCGACTTGGTGGTTAAGCGAGTTGTCTCTGTATGCGACTTGGTTATTAAGCGAGTTGTTTCTTTAAGCGACTTGATTTTTAAGCGACTTGTTTCGTTAAGCGAGTTGATTGTGTAGCGAGTTGATACTAAAGCGAGTTGGCTATTAAGCGACTTGTCTATTGAGACCTTTTACTTCTTTTTGCTGCGCCTTACGGCTGTTCTTTTGATTTTGTAAAATCCCGTGAAAGAATCTATTTCCTGGTTTAATCAAAGAATTATAAATTCCCGAAAAGTCCGACATTCATGGCTTACTCCACTGATCCAGTAATCTCTAATGTGCTCAAACTATATGACTCTGTGGACTGCAGACAAAGTATGTACTACTCAGAATGCTTGACCTTAACAGATTCAACCTATGATGATCGAAACCCTTCACACTTTGAGTCCAACCCAAATGAATCTCAGCAGCAATTACATATTGAATGCAGCATTGAACCTTATTTACTGCTTCACTCTCATATCTCACAAGTTTTATCCACATCCATGGATCGAACATGTAGTGCTCTTTTCCGTCAGGACTTACCTACATTGAAGAAAACATTGTTGCTAGAATTAGAACAATTGAAGATCCAGCTCATCAAAGGGAAGATAATGAAGGATGATTCCATTGCTGCACTCTAGATAATTCACAACGAATTCCAACCATTTATCAATGAGGAATATTCTGCAGATTTTGATCAACACTTGACGGGTATTTCCTTCAAAAAGCATACTAGAATGGAAATTCAGGAATTCATCAATACATTTATCCAACTCATGAATAATGTGGAGAAGTACATTGAGGAAGGTACACTGAATGATGAAAAGGCAGATGAAGTTCAAGAACAACTGAAAGATAATTGTGATCTATCAAGGGATGCTATGATCAGTAAGTTGAACGAATGTAGAGCACCATCAATTGATTACTGCGATGAAATTGGAATGGCATCGAATGTTGCATCTGTTGACAATGAATGCAAAGAATCTGAGATTGAGGAGCCTGAAACTGTTAGAAATTCATTGACTCTTAGTACAAGTGATGAGGATGCAAGTGTCAGACCGATGGATGATCAGGTGTCATCTGATGTGCTACTCTTGAATGATCAACACAATGCATCTGGTAACGTATCCAAACCATTTGAATTTATGGATAAACATGATTCTGATAAAATTGATATGGTTGAGACTGAGTCTGTATGTTTTAAAACTAATGATATGATTTCAAAAAGGGCATTTGATGAAATCTCTTGCAAATATTCAATTCTTGAAAAACACTACATTTCCTTGGAAATTGCACTACAGCAAAAGGAAGAAAATTCTCTTGGTTCAAATGCATGCACAAATCCGGAATTCCTTGAATTTTTTGAAATTAATCAATTAAAAACACAGATTCTAGATAAAGACTCAACCATTTGTAATCTGAAAAAACAAATATCAGACATTCAATCAGACATTCAAATGAACATGAATGCGGGTATAAACATTATAAATTGTGAAGCTTGTGATGCAATTAAGTCTAGGAATGAGGAACTAGCCCTATGTGTTGCTAACTTGCTAAGAGAAAATGAATCCTTAAAGAAGAACTCTTTGGAGTGTAGGACCAAACAGATAGATAAAATCAACTCCATGACAGCTGACATAGATGCCCTCAAAACCCAAATTCAGGATAAGAGCTTCACTATCGTTTCTTTAAAAAATGAGCTTAGGAATAATACGGGAAATAGAGTGAATACTAAGTTCGCAAAACCATCAACATTGGAGAAATAAACTGTTCATAATGCCACTAAACGCCCTGTAACTAGGCAGCCCAATGCATTTAAGACAGAAAGATTTAAATTATCAAAATCTAAGATTGCCTCCCAAGTTGATAAAAATATAGTTTTGTCGAAACCAGTCACTTCGCTAATCCATTCCAACTTGAGGAATGACAATCCCCAGCTGAAGGCTCAGAAATCTAAGATTAGGAATTTAAGGAGTCAAATGACAGACCAATCCCCTAAGAAGCAAATTAAATGCAAAAGGACCAATGCTCAGAACAGGAATCTAGCCTCATCTAACGTTGTTAGCAGTTGTTTTAAGTGGATTCCTACTGGTAGACTCTTTAAATTCACAGGTACCCAACGGACTTACTCACCTAGAAGTTGTCTTAGGTGGATCCCCACAGGAAAATCTTCAAGAATGTTGAACTTAACGGGATGTCCATTAATGATACTCCTAGACCTGACTGTACTTCATCAAAAATTGAGGATATACCTGTCACTAACTCACCTATTTGCAATACTACATGTGCTATTAGTGCAAAGTGTCCTCAATCTTTTTCAGGTACAATGCTCAATTCATTCATGAACATCATGACCTGGTTTCCATCAGAACTGAAGAATGCTCACTCTGGAATTGTAGCTTGTCAGAATGGATGTACCTCGCACTCTGACTCCTGATCTCCTCTTTTCAGGACTCGTACTTATTAAGTCTTGTAAAAAAAATTAAAAATTAAAAAATTTATATATACAAATTTTATATTTTGTATTACACTCGTTTTACTCAAGTTTCTGTCATCGATAACATCTACGGTCCTAGAAATGTCATTCAACAATGACACGGGACTTTAGATGAAGTTCGAACAGAGCCGTTACAACCTTTAATTTTATTCGTTTATTTCATACTTAATCTCATTGTCATGATACTAAGTCAATCAATGATTACTCACTATCTCGTATCATTGATTGAGGGGGAGAATTGTGCACCTACAGTTGATTCAGTACATTGCTTGATTAATCATCTGCATTCTTACTTGTGTGCTTTGGCTATTGCATGCTATGTGGTGTTAATTTATGATTCTTGGTATGATAAAAGGTGGTTTGCTATGTGAAGATATTTTTGTCATGTCTTTATATTATGCGAGTTGCTCTTTTATCTGTATGCGAGTTGCTATGCTTTGTACCTGGTATGCGAGTTGCTATGTTATATTATGCGAGTTGCTATGTTTTATCTGTATGCGAGTTGCTACGCTTTTTATAGCGACTAAAAGTGTCAACCCACTATATCTATGTACCTGGCATGCGAGTTGCTTTGCTAAGTAAAGGGACTAAAAGTGTCAACTCGCTATAATTGTTTACCTAAGTATGCGGGTTGGGTGTCTTGGTCAAATCATTATCTTTCTTGGTCAAAACTCGCATCTCGCTAAAACTATTCTCTCTCAACTCTCTTCTAAGCGAGTTATCAATTGGTGATTGTGTGGTAGGTCATTATTGCTATCTGATCATGTTTATCTTACCTTTTTCATGATTTGTACTTGAACCATCTCTTATCTTAAACCCCCTGCAGATCGTGCCCCCTTTTTTTCATCTTGATCAAATATTTGGACGCTAGGTTTGTAAGTTTTTGATAAAATGATGTTGAAAGTAGTCTTAGATGTATTCGTTTAAGTTATGACATGTTTTGTTAATGTCTGCTCGATCTTTTTGTTTATTTTGGTTATGCGTGTTGTGGGTGACTAATGGTTAGGGTAAACAAAATTACTATTGGATTTGATTGGGTTGTTTGGCATTGTCCATTATATGTTTGTGATCTTTTCTGAGTATATATATTCATGAGTTTAAGTGTTTAATTGGGTCGTTCATGGAAAGTTTCTATTAGCGAGTTGACTAAGAGTTTCTTATATGCGTGTTGCCCTGATGAAACATTGAAGGTGTGCTTAAATGCGAGTTGCTATTGATTATCATTGAAAGCGAGTTGCTATATGCAAGTTGCATTGTTATGTATGCGTGTTGCCTGTCACCTATGCGATATGTCCAGATTCAACGTATCCTATGCGAGTTGCATATGCGAGTTGACTATACGTGTTATCTATTATCATATGCGAGTTGCCATACGCGTCTTGCTCCATGTCTATAATGTATGCGAGTTGGCATATATATGTTGACCAACCATTGTTTGACTAAAGCATGTTGATACATGCGAGTTGCCATATGCGACTTGCTTCATACATTGTAATGTATGCGAGTTATCACTCACCTTATCCTATGCGAGTTACTCTTTAACCAAAGCGAGTTGTTGGATGCGAGTTGTCATATGCGACTTACCTCATATGTCTTGTAGTATGCATGTTGATTACCAACTATTACTTATGCGTGGTGTGTTATGCGAGTTGCTCAAATTGTTGTTCCTAAGCGAGTTGCAGTGTGTGATTTAACATATATCTCTGTCAATATTGCTTTTGGTATTATCTATTTTGAAGTACCTCTCCCAAATATTATCCTACACCCATAAGTTTCTGCATACTGATTACATTTTTCTGAGTGTTGCATCCTATGTCTCCATATATCTCATATCCTTCTTTCTGAAGCTCTAAATGTTGGGTTATAAATTGGAATGTGTATCAGTGTCTTAACCTAACAATGTTCCTGGATATGGTTTGTGTTGTATGTGTAACTATCAGATCTCAATGGCTGACATCACATCCTCTAATGTTCCTACTGCCTCTGCACCAACTGTCACTCTGACTGATGAAGAATTACTTCCTCGTGCGGAATGGGTGTCAATTGCTAAGAGCAAATGCTACTTAGATGTAGATAGAGGGAAACATAATACAACTTACCGTCTGGCTGTCGACATCTTGATGGATACCAACTTCTTTAATGTTCTAACCAAGCGTTGCACTATCCCATCCATCTATCTTCAGCATTTCTAGAAAACAGTTACTTGGGATAAGATATCTGCGTCATACTCGTGTAAGCTCGAAGACAAATGGTATGACATCTCGGTTGACACACTCAGGGATGCTCTTTAGATCACACCAAGAAACCCTTCCAACAAATTCATCACTCCACCCTCCATTCATGATATCTTAAACTTTGTCGACGAATTGGGATACCCGGAAAGAATAACCAAGATTTCATCACTCATCAATGCGGAAATATATCAACCATGGAGATCAATCGTCACAATTCTCAATCTATGCCTAACCGGTAAAACATCAGGGACAGACAGAGTTCGAGCTCCCATTATGCAGATACTGTGGGGAATAGTCAAAGGGAAAAATATTGACTTCGCTGAAATTATTTGGGAAGAATTCATCTTGTCCTTGGACACATTTATCTCTGATAGAATTAACTCTGAGAATAAAGTCAAAGGAAGAAAAAGTCTTGGTAAAAGAGTGATTCCCAACATCAGATTCTCAAAACTCATTATCCATCATCTGCTACAAACTCACAGGATCAACTCACGTAGCGAGTCTGCCCTGCATGAAGCCAGTGATGAATTCATTCTTGGCAACATTAAATATATTGCCAGAGGACATGATAAGGAGATTTTTGGTATGCCAGTTCCTGAAGCTTTGCTTAATGATAGAATTAAGAATGCTGATTACTTCAAGAGTTATGTAAAGAAAGCCTCCGCCACAACCGCTGACATCCCGAAGTCCACTTCCACACAATCAAAATCTAAACAATCAGGAACCACATACTCAAGTCTTCCCAAGAAAAACAAGAGACCTGATAGCTCTGTATCTAATGTCTCTCCTTCACAAAAGCAAAAGAGGAGAAAAAGAGACGCTGGTACGGGTAATAATGAGGGAACTAAGGTACCAGGAAATGAGACAGAATTGATTGATGAAGACAAAGCTGAATTCCAACAAGGAATTTAGCAAAGCCTTCACAGTCTGAACGAGTCTCATAGACCACCGGTGGGAGGGGTCATGATAAAAGAGTCTGAGTCAGCACCTCGACAAATCAATCTTGCCATACAAGACAAAGGTAAAGGAATTGTTGGAAGAGAAGCAGAACAAGCTGCACACATGCTACTGAATATCTCTTCTCCACCTCCCAAAACAACTACCCAGTTTATCCTCAAGAAAAGAGATGTTGTATCATCCTCTACACAAGAGCCATCTGGGATGGACATTGATGTGGCAGATAGATTGGTTGAATCCCCTGTGTCCAGTGATGCACAGGAAGAAAATCTGGAGACCCCTTTTACTGCAGAGATCCCAGTGCTTGATACAGTAAGTGATAAAAATGAGCCGTTTAAAGACCCACAGGAGATCCTTGAGTCAGAATCTGAAGTACACAGGCGTCTTGAAGAAACAAACATGTCTACAGGATCTCTTTCCTCACTCAAGAATCTTGATGCTGACTTCTCATACGGTGACCAATTCTTTAAAGATGGTCCCTCAGACATCGAATCAGACAAGCAAACAAATGAAAAGGAAGAAGTTCAGTCCATGTTCTCGGTCACTATTCAACAAGACTCTTCAACTGTTCCTCCGATGACGGCTCCAAAGGTCTCCACTGCTGACACATCTCCATCAATCACACCGACACTCGAGCCTGCTATGACTAGTGCATTTCCACCACCCAAACCCGCAAATGATCCACTAAAAGTTGTCACAATCAGTGATCTTGTCACTCCACCTGCCTCACCACCTCGTGCCTCACCTCCTCCTGTTAAAACAACTGAGGAATTGCTTGAAGAGGCCATGTTACGCATTGCAACTATTGAGAAACATTTTCCTGTAGCTGTCAACAATATTGACAGTCGTGTCAAAAAACTGGAGAATCTTAATCTCGATGAAGTCGTAACAAAGGCAATAGAAGCAGATATTAAAGACGCGGTTGAATGGGCAATGAAGGCTCCATTACTTCAGCGATTCAAAGACTTGCCGATCTGTGACATGAGATTAGCTCTCTCAGAAAGAATGTATGAGGCAGGAGAGCACTTGCACAGTACACATAAGAAATTATACGAGGCACTCGAGGAATCTATGAGGCATGATGATTATGAGCAGTTTTTAGTCGATGTTCGTGAAAGGGAGGCTAAGAAGAAAAGAAGATCAGTTCCGATGGATTCAAAAGATATGTCTGGAGGTCCAAAGTCACCACCACCACCTCCTACTGGTAGTGCTGGCACATCAGGAGTTGGAGGATCCTCTGGAACAACCACTTCTCACAAGGCAAGCCCACCTTCACCACCACCAACAACTTAGAAACAAACCGGTACTTCAAGTGGTCAAAAATCTCAAAAGATGTCTACTGCATGGACCACCGTCGACTCCCGGTTTACACCAACCATCCCCACTATTCCAGAAGATCAAATAATAAATGAAGAGTATTTTGTTGCTCAAGAGTCTGAATCAGAAGATGATGACGCTTCTACCAAGCACATCCCCAATGTTACAGAAGAAGAAGATTGGTTGGATGCTTATATTGAGGGAAAACGAATCAAAACGTCTAGAGCTACACCTTCAAAGGATGTTACTCAAAGTTGGCTTACCCAAGATAAACCTCAAACTCCTGAACCTTCATGGTTCATTCTCGAGTCTGATTCAACAAACCCTGAAAATAATTGGGCGTCAACTATTATTTCCAACTATGAAGCACCAGCAGAAGATTCTCTTCTTCACTTCATAGGGGATATGGGAAGCTTTATAAAGTGGTTTTGTGAAAAGAAGAAAATTACATATGTTAATACAAATAAGCCGTAAAAACGTTTATTTATATTTTACGATCTTCTAATGTTTTGTCGATAACAAACGTAAAATCATATTAACGAAACAAATAAAATACGTTAATGGTTTCAACTAATAGTTTCTAACATATTCACATTTTCACATAAAACACTAAAACAAGTATAAGTGATTTTATGATTTAAGTAATACATATGTACAACAACTAGTGTTTACTTATTTGGATAAAATATACACATAACTAGTATGTAGTATATTGGGTAATATAAATGGGTAGAAACTTAAGTATCACAACTCATTGGGCAAATACATTGAATGTAGTTGGGTACAACCCAAAGCCCATAACCCATGGATCTTGACCCATAACCCATTGCATGACATCATGCTTATATCATACATGGATAATATCCATAACCCATGGATCAACCCATACCCAAGTGACTAAGTGCATTGCACTCAAAGATACATTGTATCTAGCCAAAGATCCATGGTTCAACCCATGACCCATGACCCATAACCAAAATACCCATGGGCAAAGAGGAGCGTTCCATGGATCCCTAGCTTTGTGCTAGCCGGATCTCTTGTGGTAGGGATCCGGGGAACAGTAGGATTTTTCCTCTATAAATAGTGAGCCATTTCTTCATTATTTCTTACCCCTTTCCAACACACTTTCTCCCCTGAGTTAAATCTTACTAACCTTAGATCCAAGAGATCTATGTTTGTAGTTTTGTTTTTGTGTGATCTTTTAGGTTCCTCTTAAAGGCAAGATCACCACCTTTGAAGTCGAGCAAGCTCAAGTCCATGAGTTGCCATGCTTCCTCATCATCAAGGCTACTGAAGTCTTCTTGTTGATGATTCCTTTATTTCTTCAAAGAAGTGTAGTGTTGAAGACATTAGTGAAAGATGTCTCTAGCGTCAAGACGAAGATATTAGTGAAGGGTATCTATCGTCTATAGGATAAGCACTTGTGGTAGGTGCTTAGAAGTCAAGATAAAGAAGCCTTAGTGAAAGGTGCTTAGAAGTCAAGACAAAGAAGCATTAGTGAAAGGTGCTTAGAAGTGAAGACACAAGACATTAGTGAAAGGTGTCTTGTAGATCTAGTCAAAGGCATTAGTGAAAGGTGCCTTAGATGTACATTCGATATGGTGTGTTTCGATGTACAAGATAGACTAGTATTAGATCCAAGGATATTGATATCCTTGATGATGTTGTAAAGGAGTAGATCTCCTTTGGGATTAGTCGTTGGTGTAGTGTGGTAGTAGTTCTTCCATTGCAATGGAACTAGGTGCTTAGCCTAGTACCGAATAAAGGGTAGGCGACGTTGTGAAGGTGTAGTTCACCTTGGAGTGAAAGAACTAGGTACTTAGCCTAGTACCTTATAAAGGGTAGGCGACGTTGTGTAGGTGTGGTTCACCTTGGAGTGAAAGAACCCGGTGGTTAGCCTAGCACCGGAAAAAGGGTAGGCGACATTGTGAAGGCTTCTCCGCCATAAGGAGATTGGTGTAGTGATTACGAACTCTCGAGTAGGTGACTCGAGGAGTGGAGTAGGGCAAGGAAGGTGTCCTTGTAGCCGAACCACTATAAATACTCGTGTTGTGGTTTTGTGCTTCTTACTCTTATCTTTTCATTACTTACCTTTATATGCTTGTTTATCAACATCCAACACACACATCCAAATAGATTGACATAAGTCGATCTAAATAGTTTAAACGGAAGTTTTAATTGGAAAAACTATTCAACCCCCCTTCTAGTTTTCAACAACATCAATCACTCCTAAAGATCTTGAAGGCCCATCATTTGAAATAGTTAAAGTCTTCCACTCGGATGTAAGTCACCTTAAATATCAGATGGAGGAATGCTATAGAATGCTGAATGATCAAGTCAGTGAGCAGATCAATAGGTTTGATGTGAACAACCCTCTTCCTCTCGGCGGTGAACCTGGATATATGACCATTCAGTCAGAATTCTTCTTCAACCATGATCTGGACTATCTATGTGGTCGCACTTCTGAAAGAAGACCAACTTTGTCGATTTCAAAGATGAAAGCAGCTACCTACACTGATCAAGGCCTCGAACAGATGGTTCCGGATCAATTCTGGGCAGACAAAGAGCAACAGTATGACATTGCCGCTTCATATGGGATTTCTCATTGGTGGTTCAAGAAGAAGCAATTCTACATCGACAGACATAGTGCCAAGAAGAGTCGCAGAGCTGTTCGATCCAGGCTGCGAATTCTAAGTGTTATTGGTATAGAGATCTTCTCAATCTACGGGTATGATTACCTGAAGAAGATTGTTCTTCGAAGAGCAGACATGAAAGAGTACATTATAGAAGAAAACGACTTCAAACATCTGATGCCAAATGACTTTGAAGATCTCTATCTTCTGAACCTCCAAGGACACCTTGACCATCTTCCTGCTCGTGAGAAGAATGCTCTCTCGGCTGCTGTCAATCTCTGGATTAGAGGCTTGGTCATTCGACTAAGAGTTGGGGATTTTCAATTGGGAATAGAAAGTTACCAAACTCTGGTCAACCTAACAAGACCGCAATGGGAAGCCAAAGGACATGAATATCGTCACGAATATATAGTGATCAACACCCCCAGAGCAGTCATCTTCACTGACAGATACGGGTCAAGAATGTTAATGAGATTGTGTGAGTTATACAAATTCAGTGATGGTACACTCAAGATGGTCGAAGAAGAATTGAACTCTAGAGTGAAAGAAATCAAAGTTGATATGAAGCCATGGAACAAAACGAAATTCTGGTCTGATGAGGATTTGAAAAGGTGTGAAGATTTCATTGCTGCAATCAGACGAAGATTAAAGACTAGAATGATCTATCGCAGCCTTGAAAGCTTTGTGGGTGGTAGACTTCGTGCAGGTCACTATAAGCTGCTTCAAAGAACTGAATGATGACATCTTCCAGAAGTAGTTTTTGTTTTTGTACTTTTTATGTGTAAAATGTGGTGTATGAACTATGAACAACTATAATGTATGTAATAGTGTTAGGTTATGTATTGAGGTTTCCATTTGTGTCTAAAAAGGGGACTTCAGTGTTGTCCACTTCAGATCATATAAAACCGGAAACATTTTTCTCCAACAAATGTTTTGTT
Source organism: Chrysanthemum seticuspe (assembly GCA_019973895.1). Classification (NCBI taxonomy): domain Eukaryota; kingdom Viridiplantae; phylum Streptophyta; class Magnoliopsida; order Asterales; family Asteraceae; genus Chrysanthemum; species Chrysanthemum seticuspe. Next base: position 114,794,457 of record BPTQ01000001.1, on the reverse strand, counting down.
TCATACATATTTAAATCACTTGAGATCCAAAATCTCAAAGGATTTGAAATTTTTGATCGGGGGAGAAAATGTGATATAAATATGAAAGATGATAAAAGATGAACCGTTTTTGTCTCAAAGTGAATACCGCTCTCTAATATGTGCTAAACAATTTTCGAATCTCGAAGCATATATTAAGGGGGAGCATTTCAAAACAAATTCAAATCCTCAAGGTACAAATATATCCATGTTTTGACATAAGGTACCTTGAGTGTGTGTTAAATGGTTTCTAAATATTTGGTAATCGTGGATGTTTTTCAAAAAATTTCTTTCCTCTATGTGTGAAAATAATTTCAAATATCCTATGCACATATTGAGGGGGAGAATTTACCAAAGAAAATCAAATGGCATTTTCTATGAAAATTGTGATCAAAGAAAATATTTCAAAGCCCTCTTGCCTCCATGTGCTAAACAATTTCTAAATCATATGCACATATTGAGGGGGAGTTTTTCTAAATGATCAAAACTATTAAGGTACAAAATGCTTTGATCTCGTATCACAAGTACCTTGATTGTTTTTCCAAAAGATTTTTCAATTGGTTTCAAGGAAGAATGAGCTGTACCAAAAGACCGACCATTTTACTTTATGTATGGAGTTATAAGGATGGTGACGTTAGGTATTAGTTCCCACGATCCGCCAGAACCGGAGGGATCTACCCAGGGACAATCCACTAGATAGTGTAGAAGTCCTTAGGTTTGATGAAAAAAAGGGAGAAAAGTGAGATATGGGAAGAGTGCGGACTGAGACAGAGCTAGTACTGGAATAAACCCAACAAGGTTCTAGTTATGAAGTCTAGGTAAGCACTGAAGGTGTTGAAGAATGAAAAAGAATTAAATGTGAAAAGGGTGAAAATAAATAGCCCTCCATTTATTCAACCTTAGGGCAGAAACCGGGTTCAATACATATGCTACTAGTGTTTACTAAGGTAACACTGGTATTGAAAACAAGACATCATGGACCCAGTGATGCACTGCACTAAACTTCCCAAGCTACTCAAGTTCCTCTTAAAAGGACTTGTTTCATTCTCACGGGGAACCGACATTATCTATCGACTTTCTCTTAGAGTTTGTTGGTATTGAAGAAGGAGACCCTCTCCCTAGTCTCCGGCATAGGAACCAAATGTGCACTATTGAGTCTAGAGCCACGAGATCATCAAATAAATCTCCTTAGGACACTGTCAATGAAGACTCTCTGTTTCACACAATGTGGAAAGAGATATTATATCTTATGAGTCCTACGCATTATCCTTGTGGTATTGCCATAACATCAGAGTGATATGTGAACATATTCACAATGAAGATGGAAAGCCTTCTGGAGCCAACATCAAACAAGCTCCTGGTGGGTGGCATGTGAGATCTATTAAATAGATCAACCATGTAACAACTGAACAGAAACAATGAGGCGATTCAATCTTTTGAATCAATCCTGGTTCAGGTTATGGATTGACGGATACCTTTGTAAAACCAGTCGTTGTGCGTAAAAACACTTTTCTTTAGCACATCGACTGTATACTCATATTTCAAAATAAAAGGTGTTTATGATTGATAATTGATTTTCATTAAAACCTTTCTTGTATTGCAAAAACAATTTATATTGAGCAGTACACGATTGTTTTTCAAATATCTTTTCATTAATCAGTGAATCTCAATTCGCTGGTTCACTCACTTCGTGTTGTCTTCTTTGAGATGTTCCGGTTTGAGAACAGCTAGAGCAGCTGCGAAACCCTGTCAAGGAAATTCTTCGGAATTATACCTGATCACAGGCAGTACTTGTACTGATCAACGGGGAACCGTGGGTCGTGTACCTCAATTCAACGAAAGTGATCAAAGACACTTTCGTGCACTTTATTGCTAACTGTTGTATGCAGGTACGCTCGACGTTTGCAGCTGATCAGAATGAAGCGGTCAATCCATAGCCGCATGCTCACACAACACATTCATCTCAAAAGAAATTATGATTAGTGCATCAATGACTCTGATATTCTCACTCCATGCTTCTGCTACGCTGCTGCCAATATCATGAATCAACGAAAGCTTCCGCTACTCTGATAAGAAGAAATCATGATCCAGAATGTGAGCATGACGGTCCAATTGTCACAACAACATATGCTGGCAACACAACAATGGGTGATACTGAGATTAGCTGTGGCTGATGATCTCTATTAATGCTCAAAGGTCATCGAAGTGGATCAGCTCTATAACCTCCACGAAATACTCATTATATTTGAACCATGATGAAATCACCACGGAAGCACAATGTTTGATTACTGTGAAGTATTAAAGTCTACGAGCTCAAGACCGAAGAATTAATTGACTGCTAGGATGCAAATTGTAATTCATGGGGTGACCTCCCTTAGGGGGAGATTGTTAGGAATTGGAAATTCTATAGTGAAGTATCGATCACCCCTAATGTAATCTAGCTTAAGTTAGCTTGTAGACATATCGTTTAGAGTGTTATTTATTTGTTAGTTATTAGCATAGCATAGACTAGTGCAACACCGTGGAGGAAGGACGGGTCTTTACCCATTGTATGCCTGATCCACAACCCGTAGGAGGGAGTGTCTCTTTGTATAAATAGCCCTCTCCTCACCAGGGAGAGGGTTGAATGTTCATTTGGAATCTAACATTCCATGAGTTTTCTCTCACTAGAACATCTCCCTTTCTCTCTCTAAAACTTATATACGCCTCACTTGTTTATGCTTTAATGTGATTATGAAATCCTATATCTTACATGAAAACTATGCCTTCATTCCTCTGTCTGTAACCCGACTCCCCAAACAAGCGTACGTCTACTAATACAGGTATATCGGGTTGGATAGACTAGGTTTAATGAACAAATGATCAGCTTGTGGGTGCCGGGATAAAACAAAAGTTGTCCGATGGAAAAGCAACCTTACTAAAAGCCTTTCCACTTCCGCACAGCAGGGCGGGTTCAGACAAGAAACCTCTTGAAAGGCCTATCAAACTTGTTGTATACCCTACAGCATGACAAGCCCGCTGATGAAAAAAAACAGCAGGCAGGGGGAAACACCACGACCTTTCGAGAACCAACTGCAAGCCCACGAACTTCTCAGGGAACCCCGCAGGGAGAATATAGCAAACCTAAGGGGAAGAAGGGACCGGAACTCCTTCAAGAAACGGATAGCAGACAAGGAGGATTCGGAACTCAGAAGAGAAGGAAAATACCCGCGCTAAGGATATTAGCGAAAAATGACAACGACAGCAAAAGCGAATCCGGTCGGAACATTTCTTTAAGAAAGGAAATCTCAACTACTATGCATAAGGCAAACTGCCACGGACAAGTATTAAAAACAAAACTTCCACATGAGCGAAGAGAAGCAAATATGCAAAAGCACTTCTCAAGAATGATGACCGCCATCAACAAAGCTCCGCAAAGGAATGAGCATCACAAGTCATAAGACTCAGATAAAAAGGGTAAGGACAATTGATAATAAAAAAATATGTACTCGAATTTACAGTTTTTGAAATTTTTGTAATATATCAAATTAATAAAAAAATGAAGATTAGCTACCTTCATTGTTTCATTTTTTTAAATATTTTCATTTTTGTTAAGTGCATAAGACGCGCAGGCACAAAAATTTGGCATGACCCAAACATGCTATCTCCGAATAGCAAAAGAGTTATCATGAATAACCAACTGGTGAACAACACAATCACCGAAGTACATAAGAGGTATTGCAAGCCCAGTACTGGGAGGATAGCCCCAAATTATCCAAAAGACTATTATAAACGTGCATATCCGTATAACGTTAAAAATAGCACCGCATAGACAAAAAGAGTACGTGCGCAAAAGACTATTACAAAACGTGCATATCCGTATAAAGTTAAAGTAGCAACACAAAAATGGAAAATAACATACAAAAACTTGTGGCATAAACACAAAGTAAAAGAAAAACATGCGGAAACAAAAACAAAAAGCCGCATACAACTAGCAGAAGCATCACAAAAGAAACAAACATAGACATTGTTCAGATGCTTATAAAGCATCTCAGAAAACAGAAGAAAAATTAAATTTGCACTACGGTAGCCACACTCACTTCAGGCTCGTACATAATAGCAGGGACCTCACTAACTCCCGAATGCGGATTGTTCGCAACCTCAACAAGGGTACTAGACCCACCAACATCATAATCTTCAATAGAAAGAGGTCTCGCAGAAATATCAGAGGTACTGACAGGAAGAGGAACAAGCGGCAAAGGAATAGTGCAAGCAAAAGCTAACTCACTTGTCGATGCTTCCACACCCATAACATCACGAGCGGATAAAGGATCAACCGAAGAATTATAAACATCGGCAACCAATAACCGATGAGCGCCAAGGCGTTTTCTAACCTGATCAACTATCTTCTGAACGACCTCCAAAGAGCAAGACAAAGAGCTGCTACCAACAACAACATCATTACCCTTATCATAAATAGGGACGATGAGTTGATCAAAATCCGGCTGTAACCCTGCAATCATAGGAGCATTCGCGGAAGGCCCATCAACACGAAGAAGGTCCATAACTTCCGCAATACCAGCATCCTTGCTGGACTTAAGCACGGAGAGTAAAGAAAACTCAACATTTTCAAGGGCTTTCACGGCGGAAACATAATGATCTTCCGCAGAAGGATTATACGCAGCAAGCTCTCTTTTCTCCTTACCATGAACAATGCCTGCTGTTAAGCCCTCCTGCATACCCTTGTCAAGTGTACGCTCAATAACCTCTGCCATTGCCGCAGTATACTCTGGAGAACTTAAGCACTTAAACACAGCCAGGCTCATACCGTAAGTTAACAACCAGCGCCGGCTAGATAATAACGTAAGAAACCGGGGATAAAACTCCTCATCAAGATAGCTAGCCAGGGCATACAAATCAGCAACGGTCGAATCAAGCTTCATCATTAATCCGACAATCTTAGAATCCTGGATCTTACAAAATTCTTCCTCTAAAGCAGCAAAGGAAGGAACTCGGCTGCGGAGCTCAGAACATGAATCCTCCAAAATCCGTATCTACAAACAAAACAAAGTTAAGAGGGCAACGGGAAACAAACAAGCGGAATAATTAAACAAAGAAGACACGGATGCACACCTGTCCAGAAAGGTTGGAATTCTGAGACTTAAGAACAACAACTTCACCCCTTAGAGTAGATGACTCAGAATCCTTTGCGTCAAGAGATGATTGAAGTGTTGTCACCTTGGCTCGTAGAGAATTTCGGTCTTCTTCAAGCTTGAAATTCTGGTTCCTCAAAGACGAAAGTTCTGCAGCAGAAGCTGCTAAAGACGCAACAGCAGAAGATGTCTCGAAAGAAGCAGTATCAACAACTTTAGACTCCAGAGCCGAAATCTCCTTAACCTTACTCGCCAAAAGAGACAACAAGCGTTTCCGCTCCATAGCATTATACTCTAAACGTAGACGAACTTTAGAACTAAAGCACATTTGTCATGCCACAACAACGTTAAACTCGCCAAGGAGACGCTCATACCCCATATCACGAACAATGGAAAAAAAGGTAGGGGGAGCGAACTCATCCACCATAACACGACATTCATCAATATCATCAAGAAGCGAGCTCTTGGCAACATTCCATCTCAGAATATGAACACCAGACGAAGAGCTGGAGTCCGGATCATCAACAGTACGAATGTCCCCAGCAGAGATATCAAGGTCCGAAAGATCATCAAGAATGGGGTGAATACCGCTAATAGAAGGAAAGTTGTCCGGAAGAGAGGACGAAACATCTACTTGACCCTTCCCCTTCCCAATGGGGAGGACAGTAGTAGCAACGGCATCCGTCATAACGGGTGCAGGAGAACTGCAAATAAATAAATCAAGAAAAAGTGAATAAAAAGTAGGAAAAGTAAAGGAATTACGAAAAGAGGAAAACATAAACAACAAACCTAGGGGGAGAACCATCAAGATGGAGCAAACCAAAACCAGATTCAGTAGACGTCCCAGCTTCATGAAGGGGAGTAGTTGATAATAAAGGAGAAGAAGAAGAATGAGTGGGCAAAGCACTTAAACAATATTCAAGAGTTTGCGAACTTTGAGCTAACAACTTCTGAATGGACTCTGAAGACTTACCACCTGTGGAGGCCCTGCCAGAATCGTTAAGGTCGCTTCTCACCTTCTTAGGAGGATGGATAAGGCTGACACCAGCTTTCCTTTTCTTCCTCCTAGAACCGGAAGTCATACCACTACCAAAACCAACATCAGAAGCAGAATAGTCAGGACGTAGGACAATATCACCACACGGTCGAGAAAACCCGATGTCCGAACAAATGGCTACACGCCCAACTTCAACAGAAGAAGGAGGGGCAAGGGAAACAGTACGACCTTCGGTCAGTTTTAGCAAAGGAACCTCATTCTCCTCCCGTGGCCGAATATCAACAAGCAATTCCATAGGGTTCTTCTGCTTAATCAAAGACAACAGATCCATAGCTACAGAAAAACAAACGAAAAGGAAAAACAAATCAGGACAAGACAAGAATAAACTAGCAAAAGGAAAAACATAGACATGGTATACCCACCCTGCTTCTCTTGATCATAAAACGCAAGGTAAAAGTCATTGCCCCAAGTATAATTACGGCTCAACCCAACTAAACAAAGGAAAGGCTCCGGAAACTTAACGAAAGAAGAAGCATTAGTAACAAGGTAGGAGACGTGCCCAACATCAATCCCTAGGAGTAGCATCCTTGGTAAGTTTGCCCCCAACAAAGAAAGGATGAATAGAAGGACTGGCAAATGAGTCAACCCAGAAAAAGTGATCGTTCCAGCTCTTAAGGCAATCAAGGGATTTGGTATAACAAATGCCAAAGCTATCAACACGTTTACTAAAAGAAAGCCAGCCATGTTGTTGAGACTTAACATAAAAACACCTAAACAAACCAACTGAGGGTTCAATACCAAGCGCAAAACAAAGAATCTCAAATTGAGAAACTTTAGCAGCACCAATGACAGAAAGCTGCGATATATGAATATGGTAGTAGTCAAGAATTGAAACAAGAAAAGAAGACAAGGGGAGGCAAAAATTAGCAAACTCGAAAAAACGAGTATAAACACCGATCTTCCCATTCGGAGCTTCACGAATACTTTGGTCAGGACCAGGCAATTTCGGATGAACAAAGAGCGGAATTGAATAGTCAACACAGAAATGGTCAAGTGCCTTTTGTGATAGTTTAGATTTGGTGGACGAAAAAGTACCCATAACGGAAAAAGGAAAAAAAAAGGGGAATAAAAAACCTAACCTGACTGAGGAACTTGGAAAGCAGATACGGCCAAAGGAAATATCAGATTGAAGAACAGTGTTTGCAACCGAACAGTATAAAGAAAAAATGGGAAAAATCCAAAATAAGGGGTATTTATACAAACGGAACGATGACTAACCAAGAAAACCCTAAAAGAGGACACGCATCCAAAAGCAATCTGATCCAACGATCAAAATAAAAAACACGCGGATAAGGATGGTAGAAGACCAAGGGCCCACAGAGTCAAATCAACCAGAACATGGAAAGTCGTAAACCGCCCACATTGTAAAAAATACTTTCCAAGGAAAGGGAGCGTCAAGAAAATGCTTCAAGAGTGCGGAAGAGGAAACGATCCGCAAGAAGTAGTCTAAGTAAATCCACTGCATGCGACAATATCCGCACGCAGTGAACATACTAGACTGGGGGGACTGGATGGTACAGCAGTTCCTAAGGGTAAAAAAGCATTCTGAAAAGGAAAAAAAACACGGAACCGTGAAATGCTTAGTCAACTCAAAGTCTAGTGACATCCACCGCATGCAACAATATTTGCACGCAGTGAACATACTAGACTGGGGGGACTTGATGACTTATAGTATGTATAACAGGCCTAGTTGGCCCAATACATATTATACACACAAATCTTGGGCTCAGGTCCAATGATCACAAATCCTGACCTCTTGTGTCCGCGTCCACGATTAACCCGGAACCCTTGTCCGCCAAGGGTCCAGCTCCGGCAACTAACCATTATATGCGAGAATCCAGGAGGCTCTAGCGGCAAACCTCGCCTATAAAAGGGGCTCTAACCCCCATGCAAGGTACAAGAACTTTCTCTCTTATATTTACACACACATACTCACTCATACTTTCCCTCTCAAGAATGTATACTTACTCTCACGCCGGGGTCTAATCGTAGGGTCCGTCCCCATGGTAAGACTAACGGGTTGCCTTTCTTGTGCAGGAACATCATTCTTATTACTTGAATTAGTACAAGATCAGCCCATTAAAGGCTTGCTGGCCCACTCCGGCAAGCTATGCCCAGACCCATTATAACCAGTTGCACAAATTGTACTAACAATAAAGATATCCCTAGCTCATCCAATACCGCTCCTTGTGTTATTTCAAAGGTAGGTAATCCGTTTTCTAAGGTTGGGAATTTGATTATTTCATACAGTGATAGTGATGATAAATTCGAAGATGTTGATGATGAAACTTCTCGTTTCATGGCGAGTGGAAGTGCATATGATGCTAGTTTACAAGAGATGAAGATTTTGATCTATATGACACTTATGACCTTCAAGGTTTAACCTCCGAAAAACACGTGTTTTGTGATTCGATGGATATAAATCTTTGAGGTCAGTTCAAAAAACAGTTTTATTTCTTATCCTTATAGTAGTTGTTCATAAGATTGGTTTGTCGTTCTTATGATGTGTTAGGTTTTAAGCACTGTAGGTATATTTTTTTTGCCTTTTGGGGCTAAGGTATGAGATTCACTCACACCCGTTGTACTTAATTATTCTTTTGGAGTAATAATATTTTACCAGGGGTTACCCTTTTACCATTTTTTTATTCATTTTTTAAGTTCCAACATAATTTTCGCTTATCTATCTTCATTCTCTCTAAAAGAGCTTGGTGTGGAACCATTTTTGGTCCGCCATTCGCCCAACAAGGAGCAAATGGCAAGTTGTTGCTGCACCACCCCCTCGCAATCCGTTCGCCATTCGTCCCATAGCCGGTGCAATCACTGGCATTGTATATGTTATTGTTAGTACAATTTGTGTAACGGGTTGTAATGGGTCTGAATATAGCTTGCCGGACTGGGCCAACAAGCCTCTGATGGGCTGATCTTGTACTAATCCAAGTAGTTTGATTGATTTTCCTGCACAAGAAGAGTAAACCGTTAGCCTTACCGTGGGAACGGACCCCACGATTAGACTCCGGCGTGAGAGTAAGTACACATTCTTGAGAGGGAAAATAGGAGTATGTGTGTGTAATTATAAGAGAGAAAGTTCTACCTTGTATGGGGATTAGAGCACCTTTTATAGGTGAGGTTTGTCGCTAGAGCTTCCTAAATTCTCGTATGTAGTGGTTAGTTGCTGGAGCCGGACCCTTGAAGGACAAGGATTCCGTGTTAATCGCGGACGCGGATATAAGAGGTCTAACGGTTGAAGGTTCAACCCGTTATGTGTCTTGCGTGCGTCTTGAGGTCTGGACCATAGCCAATTTCGTCAGTGGGAAGGATTAACTTAAGAAGTCGGGGATGAGTGTTTAAGATGCTAGCGCCCGGGCACTCATTGTTACAAATCTTGCATGTAGCGGTACTTAATGACTTGGCTTAGGGGACTAAGAACAACTGGACTTATGATGGGTCACCTGATTTCTCCAGTGGGACCGTTTGCTGATAGGTTAGGATGAACTGACCGAATACTGTCCTAGCGACTTTGACCCCACCTGAAGTAATTAGAAGTAATTAAACGTAAACATAACTAGTTAGGATGAATAACTAGGTTAGCACCCCTCTCCTCTATTGATCTCAACCCTCGCCTTTATTTACTTTCATATTTTCTTGTCGTAGTAGTAATTAATCATTTCCACTTTAAATCTATTAAAATCTGTGACACCTAGACTTAGTTTAAATCCGCACACATAGCTCTTAGGACGACCTCGTTTTACCGAATACTACACTACACACGACCGGGTACACTGCCAGTTAGTGCATTAGGGTAGACCATAGGTATAACGAGAACTTATAAATATTAAAACCTGGTCAGTAAAACCTGCATCATCTGCTATCCGTTTCTTGAAGGGGTTCTGGTCCCCGCTTCCTCTTGGGACCACTACATTCTCCCTGCGGGATTCCCTGAGAAGTTCGTGGGCTGGCCACTGTTTCTTGAAAGGTCGTTATGCTTCCCTATGCATGCTGTTGTTTTCATCAGCGGGCTTATTATGCTGTAGGGTATACAACAAGTTTGATAGGCCTTTCAAGAGATTTCTCATTTGAACCCGCCCTGCTTTGCTGTGGTGGAAGGGCTTTTAGTGAGGTTGCTTTTCCATCGCACGACTTTTGTTTTATCCCGGCGCCCACAAGCTGACCATTTGTTCCTTAAACCCAGTCTATCCAACCCGATAGGCCTGGATTAGTAAACGTACGCTTGTTTAGGGGACCAGGTTGTATAAACAGAGGAATGAAGGCATAGTTTTCATCCTCTGTTTGTTTTTCTTTCCTAAGGAAGCTTCTTGTTAACTGGGGGGCGTTTTACGCATTGCCTTGTGCCCCACTTCCTTTGTTGTCCTTCCCCAGGGACCAAACTCTTTGCACATTCAATCACACCCCTCGACCCATTTCTTGTGATATAGTTCCTTCTTCCGCTTGGGACCCAACTCTTAGGAAGGAACTATATGCACTACAAAAATCTAAAAGGGTTAGTGAGAGCTTTCTTGTTTTAAGCTCCCACATTTGGTATGCCCTATGATCTCGCTATGTCCACGCAAACTTCAACGGACATGGGTTTTGGCGGAAGGAATGTTGTGAATGGTCGCGGAGGTTGGTTATTAGTCGTCATTTTAGAACGACTAATTGTTATTAGTTGTCACTTTAGAACATGCTTCAACTGACTCGGCCTTTGCCTTTACGTTTTTCTTTTGGGGGTAAAGGTTCAGGTTATGTATGGGTTTTTTGGAAACGACGATGCGGTGGTCGTGTGTCGCTGTTGATGGTCGACCATATTCTGTTTTTACCATACCCAATCGTGTTCTTCTTCTAAATAACATCTTCACCTTCTTTTTGGTTTCTCGAGGAATTTTCCTTTGCCTTATGTTGTATGCCGGTCTTTTTTCAAAGAGGAAGTGGTTCCTCTTCACTTTTTCTGCCTTTTCCCTTTTCTTTACCCCGCGTATTTATAGCAAAGATTTTACTGTTTTCGCGTGCGTTGGCATTAATTTTTATTTTTTTTGATAGGCGTGTGCCTAGGCTCGTAGTCTGAGTGCCTATTGTTTCTGTTGGATTTGACATAACATTTCTCGGGAAGGAACGCAAATCTGTACTTGCAGATTTTCCCATCTTTTTGAGCATTTGGATAAGGCTTATCCTTTTTTGCTCCCATCTCTACTTCGCTTTCCGATCCAAGACCGGATCCTTTCCTTAGTTTCTGCTATTTCCCGTCTTTGTCGTGACTCTGCATATTTCTATCGGATTATTATACTTTTCGTGCGCAGTATGGAATTATGGATGTTTACACGTCTTATTCCTTTGGCATAATTTCCGATGGGTTTTTCTTTTATCCGCGGCATGTTTCAATGTTCTTCATCATTCATTATGGCTTCTCTTCATGCAGTCACCCACTGTTCGATTTGTTTAAAAGTTGCGAGGTGTTTCTTTGATCCCTCTATTTGCTTCTTTAATCTGCTCAGTGGTCTACTATTTTTATTTAATCACACGCTTCCTTGATTTTGTGCTTCTGCCTAGATCCTTTGTTTTCGTTATTTGCTAGGGTCTACAGGGTCGGATTTCCACTCGTTCTGGTAAGGATGTCCATTCGAACCGTATATATATTATTATTATTATTTTTATTTAGCACGCTTCTTCCTGTTGCTCTCTGACCCTTGTTATTGGTTCCTTCTTCCTATCTTCTCTTTGATTTTTTAAATGTAGACATTCTTCCGTGGTATGTCTCGCCTTTCCATGAAATTCACAGAACTTTTCGCTGAATTTTTCTTCGATCGCAGTAGCCGAGGGCTGGCTTGGAGACCTAGCTCTTCTTGGTTCCAGCATTTCATCGAACGTCTTTCTCAGGCTGTGGAAACCTCGCGGCCCTTCTCTAATCTTTGATTTGTTTTTCAATTCTTTTCTGAAGCGTTGTCGATGCTTGGCTGTTGTTCTCTCTGTTCGTCTTTGTACCCAATATTTCCTTCTTTCACGACTTCCTGTGGCTACTTCCCCTCTTAGGAAGGAAGTAGTTATGCTCATTAATTCGTTCATCTACTTCGGGATTCTGTCGTGTAACCACTTAATCAGCTCTGGATCAGTGATCGCATGTATGAATCCTGAGGCTTTCATAATTTCTGGGGCTCCCTTTATGTCTCTTGTTTCTTCTTTGATCCTCCTTATAAAGTATTTCGTTAGCTCTCCATCCCTTTGCTTGATATGATGAAGTTCTACAGGATCTTTGATACATTTCTTTTGTTGTAGGAAGTTAGTCAAGACGGCTTCCTTTAGTTTATCATAGCTGTCTATTGACTCGGGTGGAAGGTCGTCAAACCAGACCCTAGTGGCTCCAGTTAGTGTGGAGTTGAACATATGACACCACGTTGGCATGGCCCATCGTTCTACCTTTTTCGCTGCCTGGAAGATTTTGAGATGATCCTCTGGGTCTCCGCTCCCATCATATGTTTTCACATTGGTTGGCATTCGTGTTTTCATAGGCATTTTGAAGTAGCGGATACGTGGAGTGAACGGATCAGTCTCCTTGCAGACCCAGGGTCTAGCCAGGTCACAGTCATTGTTGTCATTTGACTTTCGCTTTTTGACTTCGGACCCTCGGCATCCGCTTCCGTGAGGCCCATCACTTTAACAGCTGTTCGCTTTCCGCGGCCGAATTTTTTCGGTTCTGTGCCTTCCCAATCCTGGCCCTACTGGTTGTGATTGGAGTCTCTGTGGTTTCCCTTCTCCTTTCTTCCGGTAACGTGGCGGACTTGCTACTTGTGGTCTTTGGAGTATACAGAAGTATTTTCCTCCTTGTCTCCGAGCCGGTGGAACACACTTTTGCGCAACCTTTTGAACACTGTTTCCCTTCCGTCTTCTTTCCCTTTGGGTGACCTAGATCGGGTGTGTCTCCGGCCGTCACCACTTTGCGTGTTCTGCCTCTTTGCTGCCTCGAGCTGTTTCCGTAAATCTCCACTTGGTATTTCCGCTCTATGGTGATGTTGGGCTTCACGGTAATACTTCCGGATTTTTGCCACCTTGGCTCTTTCTTCTCGTTTCTGAACTTTCTCCGTCACAATAGGAAATATCTGGTCGAAATACTTATCACAATACTTCCGGAGGCTACGTTGGACACGGGTCCCTCAAGGTCCGTCGAGACCGTGTGGTTTTCTCTTTCTACCGTACTCCGCAACGTGGACATGAAGGCGGAATTGGTCCAAATCGAGTGCTCATGGTGGTATTTTCTGGAACGCAGTTGTGTACTGGGTCCCACGGATGGCGGCAACTTGTTAGTACAATTTGTGCGACGGGTTGTAATGGCTTTGAATATAGCTTGCCGGACTGGGCCAACAAGCCTCTGATGGGCTGATCTTGTACTAATCCAAGTAGTTTGATTGATTTTCCTGCACAAGAAGAGTAAACCGTTAGCCTTACCGTGGGGACGGACCCCACGATTGACTCCAACGTGAGAGTAAGTACACATTCTTGAGAGGGAAAATAGGAGTATGTGTGTGTAATTATAAGAGAGAAAGTTCTACCTTTTATAGGGATTAGAGCCCCTTTTATAGGCGAGGTTTGCCGCTAGGGATTCCTAGATTCTCACATGTAGTGGTTAGTTGTTGGAGCCGGACCCTTGGCGGACAAGGATTCCGTGTTAATCGCGGACTCAGACATAAGAGGTCTAACGGTTGAAGGTTCAGCCCGTTATGTGTCTTGCGTGCGTCTTGAGGTCTGGACCATAGCCAATTTCGTCATTGGGCTTACTGTAGGCCCAGGGTCTGTAATCATTGGGCCTGAGCCCAGTGTGTGTATAATATGTATTGGGCCTAGTAGGCCTATTATACGTACTATACGTCATCAGTTATATTAACAGATTTTACAACGACTAAAAAATTTAAACCCCCCTCACCAAAAATACCACTTTAAAACATACATTCTTCAAACAATCGAACTAAATCACAATTTAACTACACTTTCACATTCATTTTCATCCACTCTTTCATATTTCATACCTTTTTCTTTTCCAAAAATCATTGCTTGTAATATTCCACACACTATCGAAGAAATCAATGAAGGCGTTCAAAAACTAATTGAGGGTGATACCATTCGTCAGGGAACATGCAATCAAATTGGCTAAGGAGTTTAGCAAAGGGTCTTCCTCTAAAAATTATATGAGGAAACAATACACGGAATGCAAAGACATTCCGCCAGAAAAAGTTGCTTTTGGTTAACAAGTTTTTAGAAGAGGAAGGTTGAAAAGATTACTAGATTCATAATGAGTTGTATCAATTGACGAGCAGAAATCCAAGATAACATCAGTTACAAAGTTCATTGGATGCATAAAGAAAACAAGTAGAACGTTTGTGTTCGTATTTTCTTGTAATGGTTTTTAGTTGTCGTATTTTATTTTCCGTATTGTACTTTTAATGTTAGTTAAATAAAATGTGTTTGGTTTGATTAAAAAAAAACACTTGTCCCACATGTTCGAATTGTAATGGCTAAAAAAACATACCCACAATAAATACCCACTTTTACATACACATTTTTCATACATTCACCCCAATTCATATAATTTCACTTTCACATACACTTTCACACACACATTTTTTGAACCAAAATGTCACAACAAAACACCAACAATATATTACCATCGTTTTCTTCGTCAAAGAAAAAGCCGAGACCAAAGAAACCGTTGTCATACCTACGGGTTGGACAAAAGCGGAAGAATTGAAGTTTTTTAATGTTAACACTGACGGGATGCGTCCAGAAGATGCGTTGGGAATCCAATAACAAATCATATCTGATTCTTATTGGTGTGTAACATGGGCGTAGGTTCGTGAGAACGGATTATGCAATTGCCATATGGATCACTCTTGTTGGTGGATGGTAAACCAATTATGCTTGGTCTTGAGACTTGTTGACCAAGGTCAATGATATGAATCTATACTATTATATAAAGCATTTAAGTTGTGGGCTCTACTAAAAAAATAAGATAATGAGCTTCAACCATTGAGTAACATGTGTCACTTCTCAATTAACAAATAACTTTTATTTTTAAAATGAAATATGTTTTTATCTATTTTTTTTATGATCTAATTTCACCATATTTTCTAAAATTTTATGCTATTTAATTCAAAAACCATTTTGATATATTTTTATGAGTTTTTAGTTTTTACATTTTTAGTGAGTTTATTTTATTTTAGTTCAAATTCTAGAAAACTAGAAGGGGGGGGGGGGGGGTTGAATAGTTTTACCGATTAAAACTTAGTTTTAAAGTATATAGATCGACTTATGTCAATCTATTTAGTTCATGTGTTGGATATTGATAGATAAGCATATAAGCAAGTAATGCAAAAGATAAAGAGTAAGGAACACAAAACCACGACACAAGTATTTATAGTGGTTCGGCTACAAGGACACCTTCCTTGCCCTACTCTACTCTCCGAGTACCCCACTCGAGAGTTTGTAAGAACTACAAAACATAAGCTCCTTAATGTGGCGGAGAAGCCTTCATAACGTCGCCTACTTTTTATCCAATCCAAGGCTAGACACCGAGTTCTTCCACGAGGTAGAACCAAACCTATCACAACGTCGCCTACACTTTATCCGGTACAAGGTTAGATACCGAGTTCCATTACAAAGGATGAACTACTATCCAACACTCCACCACTACACAACTACCCAAAGGAGACACACTCCTTTTTACAATACTAGAAAGGATATCAACATCCTTTAACCCAAACGACACAACTTGTACATCGATGCACCATATCGATTGTATACCTTAGGCACCATTCACTAATGCCTTCAACACGACCCTTCGGCACCTTTCACTAATCCCTTCAGCATAACACTTCTGTGGAGAAAAGAAAGAACTATCAACAAGATGCACTTCAGTGGTCTTGATGATGACAAAGCTTAGCAACTCATGGACTTGAGCTTGCACGTCTTCAAGAGGTGGTGATCTCGCCTTTAAGAGGAACCTAGAGAATCACACAAACATAAAACTACATAGAATGACCCCTTGGATCTGTGGTTAGTGAGGTTAAAATACTGAGAGAAAGTATATCTAAAAGTGGGGGTGAGCAAGAGAGAAATGACTCACTATTTATAGACAAAGCATGTTTACTGTCCCATGGTTCCGACGGATCCCTCACCAGAGGGATCCGGCTAGTGCAAATCCTGGGATCCGGCTACTGGGTCAGTTTAGTCCGGATTTTGTGTTGCAAATCGGGTAATGGTTATGGGTTATGGACCATGGGTTATGGGTATTGAATTATGAATACCCAACAAGATGCAATGCACCTAGTCATTGGGTTATAGATCTTGGGTCATGGGTCATGGATCATGGATAATATCCAACATGACTTCATGCATGATGTCATGCAATGGGTCATGGGTCATGGACTTTGGTTTTTACCCATTACTTACCTATTACAACATATACAATGTATATATATATGTATATATATATATATATATATATATATATATATATATATATATATATATATATATATATATATATATATATATATATATTTCTATGAAATGTAAACACTAATTGCTTGTTACACATATATATTTCTTGTTAGTTATATATAACTTATTTACTAAACATGTTTGGATGGTTTTAATATGTTTAGTAAAAGTATGTTAGTAAACTATTGGCTCAAACCTTTTACGTATTTTATTTATTTTGTTAAAATGATTTTACGTTTGTTATCGACAAACACTACTAGAAAAAGTGCCGATAGCAACGAATTTTTTGCAACAACCAATAATTTGTTGCTAAATTCACACATTAGCAACAAATATAGCAACGAAATTAATCAAAAATGGAATCTTCGGTTAGTAACGAATTTTAGTTGCTAAATTCGTGGCTATCCCCTCAAAATTTGGTGGGAACATTCCCCCTCTTTTTTAGCAACGACTTTCTCTGAAATATTCGTTGCAGAAAAATTAGCAACGAAGTTTTTATTTTTGCCAATGAAACCATCAGTTATTAGCAACGAAATTGCAAATATAGCAACGAATCATTTGTTGCGAAAATAATTGGTAAAAAATTTGAATATTTTTATTGCTAAATTTATGAAAAAGTGGAGGGAAAATTCCAACATTTTTTATAAACAAGTTAACCAGTTTTATTATAAATTCATTTTCTAGTTACTACAGTTATAAAAAAGTATATGGAAAATAAATTTCCAACTTTTACTAAACCTTATTAACTAATAGGGGTTTAATTTTAGTCTACTTACGATAATGTATACACATATAAATATAACACGCAATCCATTACATGCATAAATATGTAATCGATGGTTTATCTATAGTAAATAAATAACGCACATTGTTTATATGTTTAAAAGTTTGAACATTAGCTTCATGAGTGGTTGATTCACGCTAAAAACTGAAGTTTTATGTGACTTGACTCGTGACGCAAAATGGGTAAAATTTTAGCTTTCAGCTCCAAAATGAAAGTTGTAGATCTCTCTCCCAGTTGTGTGACTTCTTGAATCATCAAAAACGGAGTGTAGCATCTTGGTTTATCACAAACACATCATAAGCATATATGTTAGGCATAAGGCATAAGGTTTAGAGAGAGAAAGTGGGAGAGAATGGGAACCTTAGTGAGACAAAGAAAAATAAATTATGAAAGCTCCAACCCTTTGCCTTGGAGGGCAAAGGGTATTTATAGGTACAAACATAGGGCGCCTACTTTAGGCTATGTATCAGGTATACAGTGGGTAAAGACCCGTCCGTCCTCCACGGTGTTACTAAGTAAACTACTTACTTTCCTTAGATGATGATGCAGGTTTTACTGACCAGGTCTTAATATTTATAGTGTCTCGCTATACCTATGGTCTACCCTAATGCACTAACAGGCAGTGTACCCGGTCGTGTGTAGTGTAGTAAATGGTAAAGCCGAGGTCGTCCCAAGAGCTACGTGTGTCGGATTATTACTAAGTCTAATTGTCACAGAATAATAATGGTTTTGATAGAGATTTAATTAATTAAACTACTAGTGCAGAATATAAAAGAAAAGCAAATAAAGGGTAAAGGGAAATCAATAGAGGAATAGTGGTGCTAACCTAGTCAATCCTCCTAGCTAGTTATGTCTACGTCTATCTGCTTCCAATTACTTCGGGTGGGGTCAAATTTGAGAGGACAATTTTTGGTCAATTCGCCCTAACCTATCAGCAAAGATGCCACCACAGGAGAAATCAGGCGCACCGTCATAAGTCCTGTTGTTCCTGGTCCCCTAAGCCGAGTCATTAAGTACCGCTACATGCTAGATTCTAAATAGTGAGTGCCCGGCCGTTAGGAACTTAGACACTACACCCCCCCCCCCCAATTCTTAAGTTCATCCAAACGATAGGTGATCAGTTGGTCAAATTGCACAAGTAGAAAGGGTAGTCAGTTGGCCATATCTTACCCTTCCCGTCTAAGTCCGCTCACCTAGCGTCAGTTGGTCATATCTCCTAGGCAATTGGCCTCTATCGCCATTCAAAACTACCGAACCAAGGGTGACTACCAAAGAACTATGCATGCATACACTTAGAAATAATTGTACGGAAGTAAAGGTAAACGCAAACAAAACAATTAAGGAATCATAACTAGGCTAGCACCAAAGGGTGCTTAGCCGCTCATATTAATCATGAAAATCAATTCAATATTCAAAGGTACGAAATACATGAATTGAAAGTAAAATAAATAATAAACGCTAAAGCTTATCGTAATGGTGTGACTTCTCCCTTGGAAACAGCTCCGTATGCTCCCCTAGACCTGCCTTGAGCTTTTTCCCACGTTCTCTGAGTGTTGTGTGTGGAATGGGATGCTTTGAAATGCTGGAATTCGTTGGGTATTTATAGGCCAGGTCTGGGTTACGGCATAACCAATAGAGGAGTTACGCCGTAACCTTCTATTTCTTCGTAAATGCACTAGATCTGCTAGTTACGGCGTAACCTTATAAGTAGTTACGCCGTAGTCTTCAATAAACTCGGTTACGTCGTAAGTGATGCAGTAGTTACGGCGTAAGAAAACAGCGGCGTGGAACCTCTTTTGACCTAATGGAGTTACGTCGTAACCTTTGGGAAGAGTTACGCCGTAACCTCTTGATAAGTTGAACTTTTGGGTCACGCAATAGTTATGGCATAATGTGAGAGACGAGTTATGCCGTAACATCTTCAAAATAGGCATACTGTGATAAATCTTTAGTAATGTTTCCATTTCCGCGTCTCTTTAGCTCCAATGCTCGTAATTTACCTGAAAGTGGAAAACAATGGAAAACAAGCGTAAATCCATATAAATGATATAAATAGCGAGCATTATCGGGGGAAATTGACACTTAATATTCAGGACTATTTGATGTTATCAAATATCCCCCCACTTGAACTCTACTTGCCCTCAAGTAGACCTTATTAGATATATTCCTAAAAAGATATCTCCCAAAACCTGGAAAATATGAGTTTACAAATCCCTTATCCTAGAATAAAACAAAGCCGAACACCTCACGAAAGGGGAACAAACACTTAAATCTCTCAACTATTCTAAGTGTCAATTTTGGGGTGATCACTCAATTGCACAGTCATAGCATGTATTCTATCATAAGCTTGGCGGTTACACAAATCTCCACCACTAGAGTTAAAGGCAATATGGGTAGACACGACAAAGGTTAAGGGGTGACTCGTCATTACTAACATGTCACGGCGAAGTGGACAAAATCAATGATACATGACCAAATCCATGGCCAAGATACCAAAGATTGCTCGCTGCATCACCTAGACACGCTTCATGACTAAAGGGTAGGATAAGACATGGGATATATAATTGGTGTAAAATGAAAAACAAGCAGGTAGTCTAAATCTATAACTAAGTCATCACCACTTACCGTCCGCCCAAAGTTCAAGCTTAGAAGGGTCTAGAGACCGGATCATGAAATGCAAGGTAGATGCGTCATTAGAGGACGCCGTGATGGGCACACTACCTTTTCTTCTTCAGTTGGTATAACTCCAACTCCAATCTTCTAATGTGACCGAGGTGGCCTCCTCGATACTAATCAATAAAGCTCATACTATAGTGCTCATAACATCGCACTTTACAATATCATAACTCAATCAACTTCTTTTTTTTTCTTTTTTTTTTCGAATCATCATTTTTTTTTTAATTTTTTTTTAACATACATACTAACATAATATCCCCCCACTTGAGATGAACAATGGGAATTCTGGGGGTCTTCAATGATCTTAATAAATGTTTTCGATGAAAGCGCGATTTCCAAACCTTTCCACTCGAACCTTGAACTTAGGCAAATGATGACTTCCCAATTATAAATAAAGACTACAGGGTAGGCTAATGTGTAAGGGTGTAACGAAACAATATATTGGGTTGACAAAATGAAAGGAATGGCTCAGAAGGGTGTATCTAGGGGTATCTTGCACTAAAGGGGAGTGCAACAAAAGGGTTTCACATGGGGGTCAAAAAGTCGAGGTGACTAATCGATAGACTCACAATGGTAGGCTGTTTGGGTGATAATCCTATAATATTGCCTTCTAAAACTGAAAAGTCCAAATACATTGAGCTAACTCAACATACCTCGTCTATGGTCTCGAAATGATGCAAAGGCCAAGTTCTAAAGTTTACAAGCTACCGGCACACTCATAATTTGGTGGATTTGGGGTAAAATATTGGAAATGGATAAGGCTAATCTCACCATGTAATGTCAAGGGTTGTATGTGCTCGGCTAAGGTCTAATCTAGTTAGGTTCGGAAAAACATGTCAAAATTTTTAAAATGGCATAATTTTTCAAAATAAACTAGAAAAATGAGGGCGAAATAAAGTTCAAGAGATAATTATACTCCCCGTCCCCCCACTTGAATTGTATAAAGTCCCTTTTGTACCAGGCATTAAAATAAAGGTGAAGAGAAAGGTAGAAATAGAGCGAGAACTTCCCTGAAATTTGCTCCAAAAAGAAGAAGGCCCACTAGAAAGAACCGTGCCTTCGTTTAAGCGTCATGAACAAACTTCAATCCCTAAAATCACAATACCGACAAGCATAATTCTAAAAAGAAAATAAAATGAAAAACAAACCTAACTCACTTTCGTAGGAATCACGGTTGCATTTAGCGAATGCAACAAGCCTTTTAAACCACTTGGTGTCCCAAGTGGATGAGTGAAGTCTCGTGAGGGTTTACAGGGAACACACCCACAAAGTTCATTTAAAAACTAATACAAGGTTACTGTGTTTTAAAATGAAAGAATTAAAGCAGATGAGAGTTACGTCGTAACTCCTATTAGGGAGTTACGCCGTAACTGGCAAAACCTGGTATGAGCTGTGAAGCGAGTAGTTACGGCGTAACCACTGAGATGGTATTACGCCGTAATTGGTAATGCGTCAAGAATTTTGCTGCTAAAATGTTGGTTACGGCGTAATCACCAAGATGAGTTACGCCGTAACTCTATTCAGACCAGCAACTGCAGCAGTAATTACTTCTTTGTCTCCTGCAAAAAATGGTTAGAAAACACAAAACCCAACAGAAAGGAAATAAAAACAAAAGAAAGGGATAATTCGGGTTGTCTCCCGAAAGAGCACTTTTCTTTATTAATGAGTCTTTAAGTTAGACTAAGAGCCGCGGGGCTCCTATGGGGGCCTTTGAACATCCCCGACTTCATCCACGTCTTTCATTAAGTTGCGCCTAACCCATCCGACATTTGTTGCAGTGCGCAGATATTCTTTGGTTTCAATTTTCCGTATCTTGCAAAATTTTTCTTCAGGCCCCAAATGGTATCGCGTAAACTCAAATTTTTCGGCTATAATAGGAGGTGGCCTCTTAAATGGGATGCCAAGAAGCTTGCATCTTCGTTTCTCATGTATTTCATCATCTGGGTCAATGAAACCGTCTTCGCCTTGCAACTCGAGATAATCGAAATCATTGTCGGAATCGATATCTTCAAGTTGGTTGAGAATTTGTTTGCATTTTTCATTGTTTACTTTAGACGAGCCTTTGGTGTCATCTTTTGGTTTTTCATTAGGAGCTTCGTTGTTAGGTTGATTTTTACTCATACACCCTTCCCAGATTTTCTTTTTAGTCAACGCGTCAATTTTTACGTATTTGATTTTGATCCAATCATCGAATCTGAGATCATCTGGCCAAGGCAGTTCTGTTCCTTCGGAATCATTAGTCGAAGTCCAAAGGAATTCGTCTTCCCCAGCTCTGTCGATGTTGCTTCCTCCATCACATTCATACTCAAAAGGGTTGCAGGAGGCCCAAACCTTTCCGTCGATGGTTTTAATTTGTTCGTACCAATGATTCCGAAATCCTTTGTCATAGTCATCTTAAGAAGGAATATCATCGAGGGGCTTAATGGTTTTCCCCCGAAGAATGTGTTTCTCATATTTGAGTTCCAGATTTCTGAACAGAGTTGAATTAATTATAGCGTCCCCGAATCTTATTGAATACCAATCATTGAATGATAGATTTCCAAAATCAACGTCGTGTCTCCCAGATTCGTGCGGACATATCCAAACTTCGTTCTTCACATTACCTCCTCCGTTGCAATAATCACGAAAAGGATTGCACGTTGGCCAAGCGTTAGTAATCTCATCTTCCATGATGAGTAAGGGTTTGCAGTAATGCTTAATGGGCGCCGCCCCTTCTACTATTGAGAACTTGGCTAACCTTTCTTCATCATTGGTCGAGGACCAAAAGAATTCATCTTTTCCTAATCTTCCAGAGTTGCTTCCCCCATTACACATACCGTCATACGGGTTACATGACGCCCATAAAATTTCCCTAGGATATTTTACTCTTTCGCACCAGTGACTGCGTAATTCCTTGTTGTCAGTTTCACTTAAATGCTCATTCGTGCAGTACATGTCTTTATTAGCCTCTTCCTTTTTCTGAATGTGCTCTGCGTAATCAATTTTTAGCTTCTTAAGGAGATTCGGGTCAATCTTGGCATCACCAAATTGAATTGCGTACCAATCTTTAAAGGCTAAATCTCCGAATTTAATACAATGTCTTTCACGCTCATGAGGGCATGTCCATTCTTCCTTTCTTTCATTGTCTCCGCCATTGCAATATTCGTGAAAGGGGCTGCATGTAGGCCATGCCCTTGTGGTTTCCTTATCGGTAATGTTGACAGGAGCACACCAGTGAGTGATAAGTGGTTCTTCTTCATCTTCAAGGGAGAGTTCCTCGAGTTCTTCTGACTCGTCCATGACGAGGAATTTTTCTGCCCATGTATCCCAGTTACGCCGTAACTAAATTTCTTGGTTACGACGTAATTCATTAGAGTCTCTCTCCTCAGTTTTCTTCACAACCCCGTTGTCGCTGTCAAACACAAGGTTATGCCGTAACTCATTAGGCATGTTACGGCGTAACTCAGATCTGTTGACAAAATCGTCCCCTAAATTCGTATCATTGACCTGAGCCTTTGAGTTATCATCAGAAAAAATTACCTTACATTCCATAGCTGGTTTAGATCCTTCAGGTTTATCGTTATTTCTCCTTACTTTTTCACTGAGCTTTATCACCATGGATTCAAGGTTTTTCAGAGTTGAGTCGTGTTTGGAAATGTTTCTGTCAGTGTTTTCCTGGAATTCCTTCAACCACTCATCTTGCTCCTTTTGTCTTTGGGCTGAATTTTCCAGAAACTTATTAATTGTTTCTTCAAGACTGGGCTTTCTTTCTCCATAAGGCCCACGGTTGTAATTTCCACGATAACCATTACTATTTCGATTATCACCGTAAAATGGTCGATTTTCTCCACACTTAGCTTCTTCAATATCCTCTTCGTCCATATGAGGACAATTCTTCGTAAGATGTCCTCCTCCACAACTTTCACAACCCACTTGGATGGCATGAACGGTTTCTCTGACCTTCAACATATCTCGACTGAGACTTTCAATTTTACTAGCAATTGCTGCAATTCGGTCGAGACTTCCGCCTTGGTTTCTTTTACTTCCACCGTCGTGCCATTTTTGAGAATGGTCCTCCATTTTTTGAATGGCTTCAATTGCAGTAGTAGGAGTCATGTTCGGGATAGGTCCTTGATAGTCCAGCATCTGTCTTGTAGTTACATTTATTCCTTTGTAGAAAATATTGACCTTCTGCTGGTTATTTAGATCATTGGTAGGACACTTATAAAGAAGATCGTTGTATTTGTCCCAAGCTTGATACAGAGTTTCGTCGACTGCTTGTTTGAAGTTATAGATCTCCAAAAGTTGATTAGAAATCTTTGATGGCGGGCAATATCTTTGAATAAAGTGTTTCTTTAGTAGCGCCCAAGTATTAACTGCCCCGGCGGGCAATCTTTCGATCCATCTTCTGGCTGCTCCAGTGAGAGTCATAGGGAAGACCCTAAGCATAACAGCATCATGAGATACGCCTGGAATGTTGAAAAGGCTAGCGATGTACAGGACATTTTCAACGTGCTCATATGCATCTTCATCCCTGTTTCCTGAAAAAGGGTTAGCGCGAAGATCCCTCATAAATTGGTCTTTAATCTCGAAACGAACATCCGCTCCAATTGCCGATCTTACGAGACCCGGCCCTTGATCTGCTCTAGTCAATGCCAAGTATTCCTCAAGAGTGAGGTCATCGATGTTAACAGCTTCCATGGTACCTGAAAACTTTAAATATGATCGTGAGAAAAGTTTAAAAACGAAATGAAAGACTTAATATCAATCCAAATATAACTCCCCGGCAGCGGCGCCAAAAACTTGATGCAGGTTTTACTGACCATGTCTTAATATTTATAGTGTCTCGCTATACCTATGGTCTACCCTAATGCACGAACGGGCAGTGTACCCGGTCGTGTGTAGTGTAGTAAATGGTAAAGCCGAGGTCGTCCCAAGAGCTATATGTGTCGGATTATTACTAAGTCTAATTGTCACAGAATAATAATGGTTTTGATAGGGATTTAGTTAATTAAACTACTAGTGCAGAATATAAAAGAAAAGCAAATAAAAGGTAAAGGGAAATCAATAGAGGAATAGTAGTGCTAACCTAGTCAATCCTCCTAGCTAGTTATGTCTACGTCTACCTACTTCCAATTACTTCAGGTGGGGTCAAATTCGAGAGGACAACATTTGGTCAATTCGCCCTAACCTAACAGCAAAGATGCCACCACAGGAGAAATCAGGCGCACCGTCATAAGTCCTGTTGTTCCTGGTCTCCTAAGCCGAGTCATTAAGTACCGCTACATGCTAGATTCTAAATAGTGAGTGCCCGACCATTAGGAACTTAGACAGTACACCTCCCAATTCTTAAGTTCATCCAAACGATAGGTGATCAGTTGGTCAAATCGCACAAGTAGAAAGGGTCGTCAGTTGGTCATATCTTACCCTTCCCGTCTCAGTCCGCTCACCTAGGGTCAGTTGGTCATATCTCTTAGGCAATTGGCCTCTATCGCCATTCAAAACTACCGAACCAAGGGTGACTACCAAAGAACTATGCATGCATACACTTAGAAATAATTGTACGGAAGTAAAGGTAAACGCAAACAAAACAATTAAGGAATCATAACTAGGCTAGCACCAAAGGGTGCTTAGCCGCTCATATTAATCATGCAAATCAATTCAATATTCAAAGGTACGAAATACATGAATTGAAAGTAAAATAAATAATAAACGCTAAAGCTTATCGTAATGGTGTGACTTCTCCCTTGGAAACAGCTCCGTATGCTCCCCTAGACCTGCCTTGAGCTTTTTCCCACATTCTCAGAGTGTTGTGTGTGGAATGGGATGCTTTGAAATGCTGGAATTCGTGGGGTATTTATACGCCAGGCTGGGTTACGGCGTAACAAATAGAGGAGTTACGCCGTAACCTTCTATTTCTTCGTAAATGCACTAGATCTTCTAGTTACGGCGTAACCTTATAAGTAGTTACGCCGTAGTCTTCAATAAACTCGGTTACGTCATAAGTGATGCAGTAGTTACGACGTAAGTAACATCGGTGTGGAACCTCTTTTGACCTAATGGAGTTACGTCATAACCTTTGGGAAGAGTTACGCCGTAACCTCTTGATAAGTTGAACTCCTGGGTTACGCAATAGTTACGGCTTAATGTGAGAGACGAGTTATGCCGTAACTTCTTCAAAATAGGCATACTGTGATAAATCTTTAGTAATGTTTCCATTTCCGGGTCTCTTTAGCTCCAATGCTCGTAATTTACCTAAAAGTGGAAAACAATGGAAAACAAGCGTAAATCCATATAAATGATATAAATAGCGAGCATTATCGGGGGAAATTGACACTTAATATTCAGGACTATTTGTTAGGAATTGGAAATTCCATGTTAAAGTGTCGGTCACCCCAATTATAGTCTAGCATATGTTAGCTCGTAGACTTGTAGTTAATTACGTTATTTATTAGTTAGTTAATTAGTTTAGAGCAACACCGTGGAGGAAGGACGGGTCTTTACCCACTGTATGCCTGATCCACAGTCCGAAGGAGGACGTTAGTATGTAACTATAAATACCCTCTACCTCCCAAGGTAGAGGGTTGGACCTTTCATTCATCTTAATCTAACCTTCTGAGTTTTCTTTCACCTTCTCTCTCTAGAAAGGTTCCCACTTTCTCTCTCTAAACTTTACATAATTCGAACCATATATTGTTATGTGATGTGTTTGTGAAATCCAATATGTTACAATTGGTATCAAGAGCCATGGTTAGATCATCTCTTACATATCTTTGGATTTCTAGTGGTTTTTAGGTGGTTTTTGAGTTTGAGAAAGTTTAGTGGTTTTTGCATCATTTGGTTGATTTCTAGTGTTAAAGTTTGGATTTTGGTTGTACTTTTGTGTTTAAGATCATCATAAGTGTTTAGGTTTTGATTTGGAAGGCTTGAATCATCGTGGTTGGGTTGTTTTTGGATTGAAAAGTGGTGTTTTTGAGTTTTTGCTTGCTAGCGACTTGAGCCACGGAATATTATTCTTGGTAGCGACTTGCTTTGTAAGTCTGTAGCGAGTTGTAGTTGAAGTGGTAGCGACTTGGTGCTTAGCGACTTGTCTATTGAGACAAGCCGACAAATAGTACAAGTTAGTGGATTCTCCACTACGGCTAGCGACTTGGTGAGGTTAGCGACTTGCTTCAGAAATTGTTAGCGAGTTGTAGTACAAATTGTTAGCGACTTGGACCTTAGCGAGTTGCTCTTTAGCGACTTGACTGTGTAGCGACTTGGTGCCTTAGCGACTTGTGTCCAGCGACTTGGGTCTTAGCGACTTGGTTCAAGAATTCTTAGCGACTTGAGCCTTTAGCGAGTTGTTAACTAGCGACTTGTTGACTTTTCTCGACAAAACTTCAAACGGCCATAACTTTTGAACCGTAACTCCGTTTTCAGCGTTCTACCCATCAAAACGACCGTGAGAACGAGGAGAATGGCATGCCGAATAAACTGGGTCAACCTTCGAGGCCTAAATCCACTCCGAACATAAGTTATTGAGGTTTTTATGTTTTTAGACCTAAATTTCTCCGTAAAAACGAGCATAAACCAATCCAAATCTCAACCAAACAACATCTCTGCTATTCCTACAAACAATCCTAAGTCCTAACACACAATTGTCTATCATTGTGACAATCCATCAGTCATCTTAACACGTTCCATTGGTCATTGCTTAACTGTTTGGTCTTGATTTTAGTAAAATCCCGCGAAAGATTCTATTTCTCGGTTTAAATCATAGACTTGTAAAATCCCGTGGATTCATCAACATCATGTCTTACACTCCTGATTCAGTGATTTCAGAAGTACTCAAATTATATGATGCTGTAGACAACCATGAGAATATTAGCTACACTGAACGATTAAAGATGATTGAATCAATCAATGATGATTTGAGTTCTTCATGCTCTGAGTCCAATGAGAAAGATTTGCACATGTTCAGGCTACAGAATGCCATGCAAAAGGAAAGTAGCATTGAACCTTATCAACAACTTCACTCACACCTCATGTTACTCACACCGATAAGAATGGAACGAACATGTACTGCCCTCTTCCGTCAGGACTTATCCACATTAACAGGAACTTTGCTGTTAAACCTAGAGCAATTGGAGCTACAACTTGACAAAGAGAAGGTTCAAAAGGATAGTTCCAGTGATGCACTTCAAGTGATCTAAAAACACTTTCAATCATTCATTAGAAGGGAATTCACATCAGACTATGATCAAGACATGACTAAAATGTCCTTCAAGAGACACACTGGAATGGAAATTAGCGTGTTCACAGAGCCACTTATTCATCTCATGGATATTGTGGAGAAGTATATTGAGGAAGTTACTCAGACAGATGAAAAAGTGGATGAGTGTCTGGTGCAGTTGAGAGATAGTTGTGATATGTTGGGTAATGTATCTGTTGAAAGGTCGGGTGTTGCTGAATGCAGAATGTCAGAGACAACAATTAATGATGTAACCAGCTCTTCAGTTACTCCTAACACACAAGAAGTAGATGCTGAAATCAGAAATGGGAATGAATGTCGGGCACAATCAAAAGATTGTAGTGTTGAGTTGGGTAAAGATCTAGATGTTGGATCAGTTGACACTGAATACAGAGGCTCAGAGATAGATAAGCTTGACACAGCCAGCGGTCCAGTGACTCTTGTTACACATGATGTGGATGCAGATATCAGACCAGAAATTGAGCAGGTGTCATGTAATGAGGTACCCTTTACTATTCAACACAATGCATCTGCTAAAGTACTTAAACAAACTGATCATGATGCTGAACATGACTTTGATAAATCTTCTGTAACTGAGGCTGAGTCTGAGATTAAGTGTTTCAAAACAAAAGATATGGTTGATAAAAAGGCTTTTGATGAACTTTCAAACAAATTCTCAAATCTTGAAAAACATTGCATCTCACTTGAAATTGCGATACAGAGTAAAGAAGAAAGTTTTCAACTTAACAAACCATGTAAAAATCCGAAACTTCCTGAATTCCGTGAATTTTTTGAAATTAACACTTTGAAAGCTCAGCTTCAAGACAAAGACTCAACCATTTACAATCTGAAGAAACATATTTCTGATATGCATGTGAAAAGTAATTTGGTTACAAGTAATTCTGATGTTAATGCTATTGGTGATATTCAAATGAGAAATGATGAATTAGCGGTTTGTGTGGCCAAATTACTAAAGGAAAATGAGTCCTTGAGAAAGCATCACATAGAACTAAGTGACTCTGTCAAAGAAGCTAGAACTAAGTCAATAGAACAAACAAACTCTTTGATAGAAAAAAATTGATGTTCTCAAAGCTCAACTTCAGGAAAAGAGTTTCGCTATTGTTGCCCTAAAAAATGAGCTTAGGAAAACTGTAGGGAAAAGTGTGAACACTAAGTTTACAAAACCATCAACCTTGGGGAAACCAGTTTCTCATCCCATTAGAAACCGGTCCATTGTTAGGCAGCCTACTGCGTTTATATCTGAGAGACCAAAATTTTCAAAAACACGGTTTGCCTCCCAAGTTGATGAGAAACATGTTTTGTCAAAACCAATCACTTCACCTGAGTTACCTAAGAATAAGGCTTCTAGCTCCGTTAACCCTTAACACGTAGCCACTTCTACTCCCAGCACCTCTAGGATTAGTTCAAAAACAGTGTCAAAACCAAGCATTAAAACCCAGAATTCATATGATATGAATGACTTGTGGAAGAACTATTATCTAGAAAAAGCTAGGAAAAAGGCACAGATTCGAAAAGACGGAATTTTAGGTGCAAGACCTAGGGTGAGGAATTCTACGAGATTTCAAGGCACTGCTAGTAGTTGTAAACCACTTCCTAGGAACACTCAAAATACTAGGGATTGGCGTGCATCTAAGAATAGTTATGTGCATATGAATGCTAAGCATGTAGAAAACAAAACTAGAAATTCTGAGTCTTTTCCACAAAAGAAACATTTTCCTAATTCACATGCTAAGGTACAATACACTAAGACTACTAATGTGACTAAGGTTCAACATGTTGTGAAGCAAAACAAACCAAAAACTTCGCCTAGATGGATACCAACTGCTAAATCTTTGGAAACTAGGAATAAGGATAAGTCTTCCACTGTGCATAAGAAGCCTAACAATCCTAGACCTGGCCATAAGTGAATACCGTCTGGTAGAATGTTTAAGGATGCTGGACTTAGGTGGATACCTACAGGAAATATGTTTACCAATGGCAATCTCAATGTTGACCGTGAAACCCCAAAGGGTTTGGATACTGATGTCACTAACCAAAATATATGCAATCAAGTTTGTAATATTAGTGCAGGTAGTCCTTACTCAGGTGCAGATACTTCGATCCTTCAATACATGGACTGGCTTAAAGTATGGATAACAAAAGGATTGATATCTCATAACTCACGGGTTCAAGTTACTCAACATTGATATTCAATCGGCTATGACGTATGAACACAACAGTTCATGCCTCGTTCTCTAAAGAAAAGAAAAGTGTACGTTTCAGTGCGCTTTATCTTCTGAAGAAGAGAAATCTTCTTATGACGTCTGTTCACATCAGTTCAGGCATCGTACTTCATCATTATGGCGTCTGCAGATAACACTTCAGGCCCCAATCCTCATAGAAAAGAAAGGTGTACGCTTCAGTGCGCTTTATCTTCAGAAGAAGAGAAATCTTCATGTTTATGTCCATTCTCATCGACATTCTTCATCAACAAGCTTCATGTTTCTCCTATGCTCATTCAGTCATCAAGTGGATCTATGTTCATTGGTGTATATTCTTATTCACTTGGTTAAATCAAAAATGGCAACTTCGGATGCAATTTTTTAGGGGGAGAAGAGTGAATTTACTACATGTTGATGGATGTTGATGGAAACTTCATGTTTCTCTCCTCCTACGCCTAATGCTTCAATTACTAAGGATAATTGTGATTCATTGTTTTTCAAAGATATGTTTGATGAGTACTTCCAACCTCTAACGAATGTTGATCATCCAGATTCTGAAGCTCATGCTCCGGTTTCTACTGACTCAACTATTTCACCATCTAAGAAGTACTTCTCAGAACTCTCAAGAAACCTTATCTCCAGTTACTTCACAAGGCGTTGATAATGACTATCATGATATTGTGGTTGCACTACTGAATAATGATCCGCTCTTTGGTATTCCTTTGCCAAATCTTCACGGATTATTGTTCATGAATAATGATCCGCTCTTTGGTATTCCTTTGCCAAATCTTCACGGATTATTGTTCCTCTCATTGTGCACGCTATAAATCAACCACATGAACATTAAGGAAAAATGACTTCCTCATCCGCTAGAAGACATTTTTAGTAAATCTTCCAGATCAGCTTCTACATGTATACCTTGAGGAAGAATGCATTGATGTTGAGGAATCATTTGCTCCGGTTCATTCATTGGGTCAATGTTCATCCGATTGTATGTTTATTCAAGTGTTGGACATTTGACACAAGTTGATTACTTCGAAGTTACTCTTTTATCACTTATTTGAGGTTGAAGTTGACATTCATAAAGGCGTGTTCTTATTTGATAACTTGCTCGGGCTTAAGAATTTGAGTTGAAGTCTTGGGTTATCTAGTTACCAGCAGTCGAGGTGGACGGTTGAAGACCTGGTTAACTATCTGATAACGCTACACGCGTCGTTCGGGGTCAAAGGAACTTCCTTTTCTTCGAGCAAGTTTTATAACACCCTAGGCAGTGAACCTAATCGTTGTAGTGTAGTAATTAGGGTAAGCCACGGGTATTGATATCGTTCTCTAGGGGAATAGGAATACTAGTAAGGAGTTACTACGCTAAGGTTAAGGTTGAGGAAGATTATTTTTTATCTTTTTATATTTTATGAAAATGGAAAGGTACGAATCTCGGGTATTGGATTTGGGGGGTTGGTATTTCTACCGATTACTCTACTATTATCTAATTATCTAAACTAAGGTTGTGGGAGTCTATGTCTAATTAATGTGTGCTCGTATGATAGTTTAAAGATGTGTTTACTTAGTTTGTATTACTCCTTAATTATCTCCTATTGATGGTTGAGTGTCACGTCTTATTCCTAGTTGCGTTGTGTGTCTAAAGTTGTAGGGTATGCGTTTCTCCCTAACTCTTCGAACTTACCAAAGGGTCTTGTCTACAAACCCACTAGAGATTATAAACTCCTACTCTAAGGCGCTCTTTGGATGGTTTAGCCTACAATTACTCAGGTAATTATACTCTAAGGTTCACAAAGATGAATCAAGCATTAAGTACACAACGAATGACCTATCGCATTACTAGATCATTAGTCAACTAAGATAAGAAACAACCAATCAATATTCAATAATTAAGTTTCATACTTCATAAGCAAACACACAAATAAATTAGCCGGACATGGAGAACATGCAAGCATACACACAAATAATCAAAGACATAATTGAATTAATGAAGTAAAGACTTATCTTGATGTAAGATAGGGTTTAAAACCCTAAAATACTATACAAGACACCTTAGGTTCGGTTTTAGGTTTTTACTCCAAAGACTCTCCACACAAAGACTGAAAAATTCGGATTCTATATATAAGATTACAATTGCGACAGCGTCACCTTATGTTTAGTGATGCCGTCGTGTCGCCGCCATTAGGGTTTCGTCTTGGCCACGTTAACCTTGCGACGGCGTCACCTTATGTCCGTGACGCCGTCCTCTTCAGCTTCTGACGTCGTCTGGATTGCATCTAGGCCGTCTGAGTAGCGACGGCCTACTCTTCCATAACTGGACGTCGTCACTTGAAAATACGAGTTTTGGGTTCTGGATCGTCTCAATAATTTTGGGAGGGCGTCGCCAATAGCACCTGACGCCGTCGCCTTATACTTTCAGCAACTGTGAGTGTCTCGATCTTGACTTTGGCCATTTTCTTCATATATTCGCGCCTTTTCGTCCAAATAAGTGCCATTCCAGCATTTTGCCTTCACGAGACCTAAAAAGTGAAAAGGAACGATATTAAGCAATAACGGATACAAAAGTGATCAAATAAGGACTTAAACGACCCCTCAAAATGGTACCTTTTAAAACCTTATCACTATCACTATTAGGAGTTACTTTGTTTTACTCAGTGTCACACGCATATGTCGGTGTGGATAATCGCAAGAGGTGTTAATGTCTCATACTTTGCTTGAGTAGTGAGTACTTAGGAATTTGCTTGAAGCATAAATTCTCGACACCGTTCTTCCATTATTAAGTGCAAGCTTAAGATACAAATGTGGGAATCTGACTTCAGTTTCAAGTTTGGTATATCGGGTATTCTTCATCAGTGGTCACTTCAAATCGTCTACATATGGGTTGATAAAGATAGTCAGAGAGAGTTTCCATTGCAGTTGATTCTCACAGGATTCATTTGGGCTATTTGAGTTCTTCTCACAAGATTTCGAGTTTTTGGGTATATTATGTTTTACTGAATCTGAGGTA
Source organism: Chrysanthemum seticuspe (assembly GCA_019973895.1). Lineage (NCBI taxonomy): Eukaryota > Viridiplantae > Streptophyta > Magnoliopsida > Asterales > Asteraceae > Chrysanthemum > Chrysanthemum seticuspe. The sequence continues at coordinate 114,760,870 of BPTQ01000001.1, read as the reverse complement.
TCAAAACCAGCAAGGGGGAAGGAGACATATATCTAAAAGCACAACGAGTACACATGATGAACTTAACACTTCTACCTGATTGAAGTTATCCCGGAAAGACAATGGTCATAACCGTAGAGAAACTCAGTGTTTAACTCGTAGCCTTTAGTGTATTATTCCAACTAATTGGAGGAAATGGTCTCTGGAGACTTTTGGTATGTGTTACTTCAGCGTTCAGTTAGAAGAAATGTGAGAATAATATTTGGTTCGTGAGATGATATTGCATATCGACATCTTCTATATGATTTATGATAAAGTGCTTCCGGTTTGAGCTTCATGTATACAATGTAATGATGATTCTGATGAGATCGCAACGATCAGGGGAGATATATGTGTACATCAGGGTCGGACAACATATTCACATGATCAAGCTTAATCAATCATTCTAGATTTGACATCCGCATAGGAGATCAGTGATTCAACCAGTTAGTGTGATGTTGTTGTCTCTACTCTGGTTGGGTACTTGTGTACATTATGGGCTGATTGGTTATATGGAAGATAACTGGAATGCATTTGGTAAAATGAAGATGTTGATGTATTGTTCCCCTGCATAAGACAACTAGTCAATCTAGAAGAGTAATGTGTACCTCGGGGACGCACAACAGGTTCATGTGATCGGTCTTCATCAGTTATTTCGGATTTGATAACCGCTAAGACGATCAATGTCTTAACTTGTTACCTCGGTGTTCTCATGTTCTTTGGGGTGCTGAGCTTCATTCAATGAGACTGTTTCTCTTCTCATTCTTCTTCTTGGGAAAATGGTCTTTATTCGAAGATTGACGGTATGAGGGGAAGCTACCAAAGTCTCACTTTCTGCAGGCTCAATTTCTGACGTCCATTCAAGAGTCTCAAAAGCTTTGGTGGTGGAAGTTTAGGAGATGACGAATTATATTGTAACACCCCAACCCGACAAGGGTAAAGATATCACAAATATGGTTTCAAATCAGAACCTTAAGTACTATACAATAGCGGAAGCCTTTACAAAATATTCAAAAAAAAAACATAAATAGCTAAACTTCAAATAAATCTAAGATCTCTATGGTCAAATCTTGCTCTTGTCTCTACACTCAACCCAGATCAGCTATCCCATAAGCTCATCTTGAATGCTTAATACCTGCCGCAGGAAAAGAAAATGCGGCTGAGCTTACAAAGCCCAGTGAACAGATATAACAGAACAAAAACTAAATAAAAACATAAATACAAAATTGAAACAAAGAAACGAATAACAAAAATCGTAGCGGAACGAGAATAATGAATCATTGAGGATTCTGCAGAAACACAAATATACAGAAATCCGGAAGAACAAATAACAAATAAGAACAAACACATAGCACATTGCTGACACAAATGCAAACACATTAAAATAACCAGACATTCAATACATTCAGATAGTAGAGCTCATATAAGCCAAACGGAATGTCTAAAGGCTAACAGAAACACTTTCTAGAAAATAATCATGGCATTCATACAACATATATGTCATACAATCAAATCAGGAAGTCAAAAGACATGCAAGCCAAACAGATATCTACAGGAAAGCGGAAGCAATTAATTAATAAGTGAGCATGGCAATGGCACAGATTAAAAGCCTTAGATGAAAACATAACAAGTATCATAACAGCGGAAGTACTAACAACAGTCAAAACATGGCAGTCACACATACAGATAGAAAACACAGTAGACAACTATAACTAAATAAGCAAAAGACATATCATAGCCATTAGCAATTATCAGAACAAATATCATAAGCTAAACCAGTTCTCAGATCGAATCTTAAAATCAGCAGAGTTTTAACATGGCAGATCAAATCATAAACAAATGGATACCCTCACGTATAGGCAGAGTTCGCCAGATTAACGGAACAATTGGACTTATCAACTTTCAGGATACTTACTTTCACATTAGCACATTCATCTCACAGATCAACGAATTCACATAAATGATAAACTAGCATAACATCAGATGATAACATACGAATCATATTCAAACACATTATCATTTACTAGCATAATAGACGGTAGTCACATAATCATACCAAAGCATAAACACATATATTAACATATAATAAGCCTAGCACATAATCATAACACTGGAACATACTGAATCAAAATCAGAATACTTAACATAGAAATAACAGGTTAGGATTTAGTTAAACTACCACGAGTCCAGAACATATCATATCAGAAACATCATAATTATATAGAAATAATCTCAGAAATAATTCGGAGTAGCTAGCTCCCAGAGTTTTATGAAGACGCGTATTGCACACGACATCATTCACCAGACAAATCATATCGGATAACAGATCAGATCTAGGATGCATCCATACGCCCCACAAACATATATTGGTAATTTAATATAACTTAAACTCATAACAGATAACAGATAAGGGACGTGGCAGAACTTCACTCTACTGCCCTAGAGTCATGTCAGAAGTGCATCACTGACACGGACATGGAACCCCCATGACTAGTTATTATTTTGACTCGGGTGTCAACTATCTAAGGTCAAACAAATTTTTATAAATGACACAGATCATAATCAACACAAAGTCACAGATAACATATTAGATAGCTCATATAAGGTTCATATTCAAATATTCAGAAGTAGAAGTTTATATCACAATCACAAATCATACATTCATATCTAGAAGTTCATAATTAAACTTAGTGAGGTTCAATAAATATGCATATCAGAGTCTTCATAACACAAGTTCAAAACAGATATTGCATGGTTCAATAAAACAGAAGTTCAGATAAGCAACAGATCACACAATCAGAAAAGGGTTCATAGCAATGGAATCGGAAACCCTAATAAGTAAAATAGGAAAGCTAAAGAAAAGAACGTTATAAGGAACCTTTACTGAAAAGGTCAAAATATCTGTACCTTAACGCAAATGAGAGAAAGCAAATGAATGAACGAACACGAAGATACAACGTCGCGTCTCCTTCAACGAATCTACACGGATTAGGATTTGTTTAATACTTATTAGCATCATTAAAGCTATAATGGATTAATCGCATTAACATCCTCAGAGTTATAAGTATATTCTCATTTAATAAGCTTCTTATGCATTTGTAAGTGTTTTACCTATTGATATCATATTTTATCTTTCATTTTCTTAAACTCATATTCGGACCAGACTTTAGCGATTTTTATAAAATACTTACTTAGCTCAAATGAAATCAAGCAAAATCCCAGAGGTTCCCATATGAGTTAAGAGACTCTCCAAAAATTGGTGGGTTCTATTTCCATGCTAAATGGCCTATGGAAAATCACAAGTCCAGACCTATCCAGAAAGTGATCAGAAAATACACCTTAAAAGTTTACGCTTATTGTACCTGTTTAGACACCTTGGAAAAATCCTCAGAACTCCCAGAAATTCAATTATGTCATAAATATAACTCCTGTAAAAGGAGAGCTCCCAATTCCTTATGGTTTGAAAATGAAAAATCAAACAATACAACTAAATTTCAGACCCGTTTTCTCAGCTTTGACACTTGATTTTGTAAAATTCAAAAATACGACTTAGACAACTCCAAATCCGACCAAACCACTTGAAAAACCTAACTAAGACATAAAATAAACTTTTCCAACAAAAACCCAGATTATTGTACTTATAAAATTCGATCTATGACACGCACAAGTTCGACATATGATGTTGTCCAGTTTTAGGGTTTATTAAAACCATTATAATCACATGTTTAGACCATTAATTACACTTAGGGTTCCATTCCAATTAGGGTTTCGAATTTATTAGGCATGATAACATTTACATATGTGGTTCGGTTCTCTTGTGCTCGACATACCTATGATCCGATTCAAACAATACATATATAATATATGTTCTCTTAATTCTTATAAGGTCCGATTTATTATTTGTTTGTTTCATATGGTTCGGCCAATAAAGAAACACAAGCTCGACTAAAAACAAAACAAGTTACAACATATTATACGTTAGGTGTTGTCAAAGGAAGAGGAGAAGAACATGTTATACCTTAGCTTGTTCACGTTGGGACTAAACTCGCGACACCAAGGGATTAGGGTTCGGCCGAATGAAAAAGAAAGAAAGAAAAGGCAAACTAGGGTTCCAAATTGAGGTTAATGTGTTGTATATATAGGTGGTACAAATAGGTTAGGGCTTTAGAGGGTGTGGGCTTCGGCTTGGGTCCAACCGAACACAAACAATACGCCCATCTTGGGCTCTCGGCTTGAGTCCAAGCTAACAAAACCAACGGCCCAACTTTGGTTCACCATTAACGAAAACAAGGCCCAAACGATTTACGCGAGACGTTTAATCTTCGTCGTACCATGTCGATTACGTACACATATTCGTTAATTTTTAATTATAGATAAGTTAAGTTTTAAATTTCGTTAAATGAACATAAACGTATTTTACGTATTTTATAATTTTCGATTTCAAGGGTATTTTAGTCTTTTTACGTGTCTTAGATTTTCGGGTTTTACAACTCTTCCCCTCTAAAAGAAAATTTTCGTCCTCGAAAATTGAACAAGACGGAACAGGACATAAAACAAATCGGGCTTCAAAATTTCAAGGAATAGAGCAAACGCGAAACTTATTTTAGAACAAACAGATTCTTATCAGAATATTCAAACTCATACTTTTCGGAAATCGAACCAATAATCAAATACTTATAACAGATAATCATATACTTATTAACGTATTGGCAGAAAACATGTGAGATGCCGAAAATCAAACAACACGCTCTAACTTATTCAGATGTCTAATGAGGAGAACAAACATATACATAGACAAAACGAATCTTAACGGTCTCGCTAGCCGCAGATAATCAACTAAAAGGATCTAATGTTCCTCAAACACTTCACGAAATATCCAATGATCACAATAAGGGTACAAGGAGACGTACACATTTAGAGCAAACATAGCAATCCATAGTTCACACAAATCATAACAATTTCGGTCCAAAGCGCACAAAACTTACACGTAACAGATATCGACAAAATCTCACAAATAGGTACAAAATTTCAAACGAACATGAGGAGTGCCAAATAACGGATACAAGTCGTATTCTTTTCACGTATCAACCACAGGCATTTCCCCAGACGTCATATGATTTCAATAAGTTCAAATTATATGATCTCGGTATTATCACGTTGATCAGGCGTCATAATACTTGCATCACATAACCAGTTCTTATTGTCATCATGTTCTGTCCCGGGTCATGGCAAACCACATAACCAGAATCACAACAAACATATCACATACAGATAACATACAGATAGCAAGTAACATACTATAACAGACCAGATACACATTCATGCAGCATATAACACATCAGACAACTTACCATATTACCAACAAACGAGGCCACCAACTTGCATAAAACGGCTCCTCATGACTCATTACTGACGATCCAGAAAGAAAAGTGGGATATTAACAAAATGCCAGATGATAAACTTCACGATTCAAACCGAGTTCCGAACAAATCAGAGAAAAGCAATACAGATCAGAATCACTTAACAGAATATCAAACCGTCTCAAAACGCATGACAAACGAATCAGAGTGACATAACTCGCGCCCAAATCATATGAAGTAGATGAACCTTCTCAGCAACCGGTTGAATCTTGTCTCCGTCTTTTGCGCCTCTGGTTGGTCCGTACAACTTCCTCCAGCAGCATCCTGATGTCTCCAGCAGCACGGTAGTCGGGCGTGGCTTCTGCTTCACGAACCTCTCCAGCACAAGGACTGTTGCAGCAATGTAGGGTCGGCACTATCTTCTTCGGCTCCGCGGGTAGTCTCCATCTAACGATCGACAAACGGACGAGCGAAAACAAAATAACAAAATTCGATGCGAACAGAGGAGGGCCAATTCAGTGAAGGCAAAAGGATATCGAAGTCAAATCTGAACGACCATAAAAAGGAATCGAACGATATCTGAACAGACGGAAACCTAATGTCTACCCAATCCTCACAGGTCATAGCCTAAGCTCTAAGGGTCCTAAAACCTAGTCTCTGATACCATAAATTGTAACACCCCAACCCGACAAGGGTAAAGATATCACAAATATGGTTTCAAATCAGAACCTTAAGTACTATACAATAGCGGAAGCCTTTACAAAATATTCAAAAAAAACATAAATAGCTAAACTTCAAATAAATCTAAGATCTCTATGGTCAAATCTTGCTCTTGTCTCTACACTCAACCCAGATCAGCTATCCCATAAGCTCATCTTGAATGCTTAATACCTGCCGCAGGAAAAGAAAATGCGGCTGAGCTTACAAAGCCCAGTGAACAGATATAACAGAACAAAAACTAAATAAAAACAGAAATACAAAATTGAAACAAAGAAACGAATAACAAAAATCGTAGCGGAACGAGAATAATGAATCATTGAGGATTCTGCAGAAACACAAATATACAGAAATCCGGAAGAACAAATAACAAATAAGAACAAACACATAGCACATTGCTGACACAAATGCAAACACATTAAAATAACCAGACATTCAATACATTCAGATAGTAGAGCTCATATAAGCCAAACGGAATGTCTAAAGGCTAACAGAAACACTTTCTAGAAAATAATCATGGCATTCATACAACATATATGTCATACAATCAAATCAGGAAGTCAAAAGACATGCAAGCCAAACGGATATCTACAGGAAAGCGGAAGCAATTAATTAATAAGTGAGCATGGCAATGGCACAGATTAAAAGCCTTAGATGAAAACATAACAAGTATCATAACAGCGGAAGTACTAACAACAGTCAAAACATGGCAGTCACACATACAGATAGAAAACACAGTAGACAACTATAACTAAATAAGCAAAAGACATATCATAGCCATTAGCAATTATCAGAACAAATATCATAAGCTAAACCAGTTCTCAGATCGAATCTTAAAATCAGCAGAGTTTTAACATGGCAGATCAAATCATAAACAAATGGATACCCTAACGTATAGGCAGAGTTCGCCAGATTAATGGAACAATTGGACTTATCAACTTTCAGGATACTTACTTTCACATTAGCACATTCATCTCACAGATCAACGAATTCACATAAATGATAAACTAGCATAACATCAGATGATAACATACGAATCATATTCAAACACATTATCATTTACTAGCATAATAGATGGTAGTCACATAATCATACCAAAGCATAAACACATATATTAACATATAATAAGCCTAGCACATAATCATAACACTGGAACATACCGAATCAAAATCAGAATACTTAACATAGAAATAACAGGTTAGGATTTAGTTAAACTACCACGAGTCCAGAACATATCATATCAGAAACATCATAATTATATTGAAATAATCTCAGAAATAATTCGGAGTAGCTAGCTCCCAGAGTTTTATGAAGACGCGTATTGCACACGACATCATTCACCAGACAAATCATATCGGATAACAGATCAGATCTAGGATGCATCCATATGCCCCACAAACATATATTGGTAATTTAATATAACTTGAACTCATAACAGATAACATATAAGGGACGTGGTAGAACTTAACTCTACTGCCCTAGAGTCATGTCAGAAGTGCATCACTGACACGGACATGGAACCCCCATGACTAGTTATTCTTTTGCCTAGGGTGTCACAATCACCCCCCCCCCCCCCCCTTAGGGACTCATCGTCCTCGATGAGGTTTGCCCCACCATCCCGAACGGCTCAGGAGTGGCTCTGATACCACTTGTAACACCCCGCCTTATCTTACCACAATATTGTCCGCTTTGCCCGTAGGCTCACGGCTTTGTTTTTGTGGCCTCATTTGAAGACTTTCCGGCAGGTCACCCAAGCCAGTACTACTCTCACATGAGCACGCTTAACTGCCAGTTCCTAAGAACTCCACCCGCAGTAGACCACAAAACGCGTTGTGTCATTGTAAGGCGAATGTTATCTTATGAGCCCAGTATCTCTCCAGGCCACAGCCGATGTGGGATTTGCCTAGGGTGTCACATATATCTTCTACGACGTGCTGCTCGATATCATTATCTCGGTACTCGTATCATCATCCTCTTAAATTTTATCATCTACTCTATCTGTGTATATATTTTTCAAAAACAAAATACAAAAATATAAAATCAACAAAAACCCATAAAAATCAGAAAATTTTGAAAAAGTCCAAAAATATTGTTTTCTCAAGACATGTCTTCTGGTATCGATAACATCTACGGTCTTAGAAATGTCATTCAATAATGGCACGGGACTTTAAATGAAGTTCGAACAGAAGGTATACATATTCTTTTCTAATCATGTCTTAAAAAAAAAAAAATGGCTTACAGTTATTTCAGACTGTAACCCGGGCTTCAAATAATGGCTTGCAGTTTCTTCAGACTGTGACCCGTGCTTAAACTATGGTTTGCTATTATTTCAGATAGCAACCCGTTCTTCAAAAGAAAGGAAAGTGCTGCGCTAAACCAATTTTTCAAATATTTCGTGCACTTATCCTAAAAACTAATGAGGAAAGTATGTCGAAGGACTGCTGTTCCTACTCAAATATTTTTCCGTCTATAAATTCTTCAGAAAAATATTTGTTGTTTTCTAAAATGGTGGTAAATGAGTTGCTTGTAAATCTATCAGATTCAGAGTTTTTGTGAAAATTGATAACTCAATCAATGACTTTAGCGCTTTTAATCTTTTCAGAAAATAAGTCATTGATTGAGGGGGAGAATGTTTTCAAATTTATATCATCTAAAGGACTTTCTTAATTATCCTACGTGCTTATCTGAAAAAATATAATTGCCTATGTTGAAGGACTAGGTTTCTAGGATATGATTGTTAGGTTTAGATGATTAGAGTTTGAGAAACACATTATTCCCATACCTTAAATGATCTGATTGACATGTTGAATTGACTTTTATTAGTCGATTGCTGTTTGGGTGATGTCGACCACCATATATCTGTATGTGTGTTCACTAACGTATGCAGGTATATTGGTATATAAGAATGTTCCCGATCCGGATCCCACAACTGAATATGATTGGATGCCGAAAGGAAAGGGTAACTATATCTTGGGTTGACAAATGAAGAAACGGAGCTTAATTGGACTTCTATGGAGAGTTGGCATAAATGCAACGTAAGAGGTCTCACTGCATCAGCAGATGGTTTTCTTCTAAGTGATTGAATAAACGGAGCTTAATTTGACCTCAGTTGGCACTAAAATGCAACGTAAGAAGTCTCACTGCATCAGCAGACGGTTTTTCTTCCAAACCCTACAGCATCAACAGAAGCTTCTCAACCACCTAACGTATCTTTGTGCAGGATACCATTTTTTAAACAATTTTCTAAAAACTTTGATTAAAATTGTTTTGAAAATGGAAAAATATTGTTTTTGAAAATAAATTGAACTAAAATTTGAAAATCACCGGATTTTTTTAAAAAAATCTAAGTCACTCAATTATTGACTTCTGTCATGGATTGAGGGGGAGAGTGATTTCAAATTATATATTTTCAAACGATATTTCTTCATAAAAGTCCATGTGTACGTTAAAATGTGGTGATCTAAAGATTTAATGTTATGTCATGGTATGATTTTCTTTAAAACTCAAAGATCTGTCAAAATGAAATTTTTCTGTTCTTGTTTGATTGTGAAATTGTTTTATTTTACTAAAAGATCTCTTAAAACAATCATACCTGATACTAACAATCTTTAATGTCTTAAAATAGTCCTTATCTGTCATTTTTCAAAATCAAATCTTGCCACGTCTCTCCCCAAAATCTTCTAAATGATTTAAGTCAGTTGGGATCACAAATCTCAAATGGTTTGATATTTCTGATCGGGGTAGAGATCGTGATTTAAATCTCAAATCTGTTTCAAAAGGAATTGGTTTTAGTCCTTCAAAGGCACTCCTGCCTCCATGTGTCAAACGATTTCAAATATACAATGCACATGTTGAGGAGGAGGATTTATCCAAAAACCAGATGAGTATTTAAACAAGGCCACATTTTCTCCCATGTTTTTCTAAACCTAATTAAATCACTTGGGATTCAAAATCTCAAAGGGTTTGATATTTTTAATCGGGGGAGAATTTGTGATTTAATAATGAAATTTGATAAAAGGTGATCATTTTGATTTAATTGTGCAGGCTGCTCTCTCATATGTGCTAAACGCTTTCGAATCTCGAAGCACATTTTGAGGAGGAGCATAACTATCGAGGTACAAAAACTTTTTAAAGTTATTTATAAAGTACCTTGATTGAGTTATCAAATGGTTTTTCTTAATGGATTTTGTGATCGTGGATGTGCTTCAAAAGAACTCTTTCCTCTATGTGATAAAATGATTTCACTTATCCTATGCACATATTGAGGGGGAGAATTTACCAAAGAAAATCAAATGGCTTTTTCGTATGAAAATTGTGATCAAAGAAAATATTTCAAAGTCCTCTTGCCTCCTTGTGCTAAACCATTTCTAAATCATACGCACATGTTGAGGGGGAGGTTTTCTTAAATGATCAAAACAATTAAGGTACAAAATGTTTTGATTTTATATCACAAGTACCTTGATTGATTTTCCAAATGATTTTTCAATTGGTTTCAAGGAAGAATGAACTGTACCAAAAGACCGACCATTTTACTTTATGCATGGAGTTATAAAGATGGTGAGGTTAGGTATTTGTTCCCACGATCCGCCAGAACCGGAGGGATCTTCCCAGGGACAATCCACTAGATAGTGTAGAGTCCTTAGGAATATTGAAAATAATCATGATGGAGATAACCCTTTTGCTACTCCAGAAGATGATCCGTTTGAAAACATCTTTGCCCCTGAACCAACTCCTGAACCATCTTCATCAGGGGATCCAAACTCTGCTACTTCAGTTCCTCAACAACAACCACATGAACATCTCAGAAAATGGACACATGATCATCCATTGGACAATATTATTGGTAATCCATCTCGTCCGGTATCCACTCATAAACAACTTGCCACAGATGCCTTATGGTGCTTCTTCAATTCTGTATTATCAAAGATCGAACCTAAAGATGTCAAAACAGCTATGTCTGAGGACAGCTGGTTTAGCGCTATGCAAGAAGAAATCCATGAGTTTGATCGTCTTGATGTATGGGAATTAGTACCAGCTCCAGATTGCGCTATGATTATCGCTCTTAAGTGGATCTTCAAAGTGAAACTTGATGAACACGGTGATGTTCTGAAGAATAAGGCAAGACTTGTGGCTAAAGGATACCGACAAGAGAAGGGTATTGACTTTGAAGAATCATTTGCTCTAGTTGCACGTATCGAGGCTATCAGAATCTTCTTGGCTAATGCTGCTAGTAAGAACATGGTAGTCTATCAGATGGACGTTAAGACTGCATTTCTTAATGGAGACCTGAAAGAAGTGGTATACGTCAGTCAACGGGAAGGTTTTGTGAATCCAGAGCATCCTACTCATGTCTATCGCTTGAATAAGGCCCTTTACGGTTTGAAGCAAGCTCCTATGGCATGGTATGATACGCTATCGAAGTTTCTTCTATCCAATGGATTTAGCAAAGGAACAGTTGATCCGACACTGTTCACCCGAAAATCAGGCAACCATTTAATTCATGTTCAAATTTATGTTGATGACATCAACTTTTCCTCAACCGACCCTAAAGAATGTGACCGTTTTTCAAAGGAGATGGGCTCCAAATTTCAAATGTCAATGATGGGACAAATGTCATTTTTCTTGGGATTACAAATTTCACAAAGTCCCGGAGGCATTTTTATCAATCAATCTAAATACGCAAATGAAATTTTAAAGAAATTTGGATTTTATACCAGTGACCCTGTTGACACTCACATGGTGGAGCGTACAAAACTGGATGAGGACCACTCAGGGATCTTGGTAGATCAAACGAAATATCGTAGTATGATTGGATCCCTAATGTACCTCACAACCAGTAGACCAAACATTTTGTTCGCTGTATGCATGTGTGCTAGATACAAGGCTAAGCCTACCAAAAAGCACCTTGAATCGGTTAAACGGGTCTTTCGGTATCTCCAAGGAACCATTAACATGGGACTTTGGTACCCCGAAGGACACCGGTATGTCACTAACGGCCTATGCAGATGCTGACCATGCAGGGTGTCAAGATACACGTCGAAGTACGTCAGGAGGTGCTCAATTTTTAGGTGATAAGCTTGTGAGCTGGTCTTCAAAGAAACAAATGAGCACTTCCATATCCTCTACAGAGGCTGAATACATAGCCATGTCATCTTGTTGTGCTCAAATCTTATGGATGAGATCCCAATTATCTGACTATGGCTTTGTATTCAACAAAGTTCCTCTGTACTGTGATAACAAAAGTGCCATTGTTCTCTGCTGCAACAATGTTCAACATTCAAGAGCTAACCACATTGATATTCGACATCACTTTATCAGGGAACAAGTTGAAAATGGTGTGGTTGAACTATACTTCGTGAGGACTGAATATCAATTAGCAGACATATTCACCAAAGCTCTTTCTCGAGAACGTTTTGAGTTTATTCTTCCACGACTTGGCTTAAAGAGCCTTCAACCAGAAACACTCAAACGTCTTCAGGAGGAAGACGATGAGTAAAGGTGTTCGTCTCTATCTATTCTCTGTATATATCTTCTTAAAAACAAAATACAAAATTATAAAACCAGCAAAAAGAAAATAGAAAATTATAAAACTTTCAAAAATCCATAAAAATTAGAAAATCTTGAAAAATTCCAAAAATATTGTCATTTTGTCATATTTTTCCTGGTTCGATAACATCTACGGACTTTGAGTTGTCACTCTAGATGAAGTTCGAATTAAAAAAAAAAAAAAAAAAAAAAAAAAAAAAAAAAAAAAGAGATGGAGAAAAATGATGGTTTATTGTCATTTCAGGCAGTAACCCGTTTTAAAAGAAAGAACAAAGCCATGCTTAATCTTAAAAAATCATGCTCTGATTCGAAAAACAAATGTTTGTCACCAATAAGACAAATGTTTCTTTCCAAATATTTTTCCTTCTAATGATTCTTCTGAAAAATATTTGTCATCTAATGAAAACAAAATTGCTTTGAAAATACCTCGGACTCTATTTTGAAAATCATCCGGGATTATCATTTGTCAAAATCTCTATCACTCAATCAACAACTTATGTCATTGATTGAGAGGGAGAATGATTTCAATCAAAAAGATATTTTTCAAACAATTGGCACGTAAACAAGAAAGGTCTACTTTTGGTTCATCAAAAAGAACAATGCTTTATTCAATTGGTTCAAGACTGTGGCTTATGTTATGTTTTCAAAAGATATTCATGCATGTTTAAACAATGGAGTTTAAAGTCTGAAAATCTGATCCTTATCAGTTGAAATATTTTTTCAAAAGCAAGTCACAATTCTTCTCAAAAGTTTTCAAAATTAATTTAAATCAATAGAGATCACAAATCTCAAAGGATTTGAAAATTGTGATCGGAGGAGAATTTGTGATTTAAATTGGATATAAACTGATAATTTGATAAGCGGTTTAGAAATATAACAACAAGCTCTCCTCCCTGCATGTGCCAAATGATTTCAAATTTTCCATGCACATGTTAAGGGGGAGCATATATTTTAAACCAAAAAGGATTGAAACGTGATTGATTTGTCTCAAAGTGTAGGTTCCTTCTAATATGTGCAAAACTCTTTTAAATCTCGATGCACATATTGAGGGGGAGCATTTCTAAAAACATAAAAAACAATTGAGATACAAAATGCTTTGATTATATATCATAAGTATCTTGATTGACTTTTCAAATGGTTTTCAATTGGCTTTAAGGCGGAAGAATAATACCAAAAGACCGACCAATGTTACTTTGTGCATGGTGATATAAGGATGATAAGGTTAGGTATTAGTTCCCACGATCCGCCAAAACCGGAGGGATCTTCCCAGGGACAATCCACTAGATAGTGTAGAGTCCTTATGAATGTTGAAAAAAAGGAGAAATATGAGAATATGGGAAGAGTGCGGACTGAGACATAGCTAGTACTGGAATAAACCCAACAAGGTTCTAGTTATGAAGTCTCGGTAAGCACTGAAGGGGTTGAAGAATGAAAAAGATTTGGAATGTGAAAAGGGTGAAAAGAAATAGCCCTCCTATAATTCAACCTTAGGGCATAAACCGGGTTTAATACATATGCTACTGGTGGATACCTTTGTAACACCGGTATTGAAGACAAGACGGTATGGACCCAGTGACGCACTACACTAAACTTCCCAAGCTACTCAAGTTCCTCTTAAAAGGACTTGTTTCATTCTCACGGGGAACCTATATAATCTATCGACTTTCTCTTAGAGATTGTTGATATTGAAGAAGGAGACCCTCTCCCTAGTCTTCGGCATAGGAAACCAAAGTGCACAATTGAGTCAAGAGCCAAGAGATCATCCACAATATCTCATTAGGACACAAAATTAATGAAGTCTTGCTGTTTCACACAATGTGGAAAGTAAGAATATATTAAGAGTCCTACGCATTATCCTTGTGGTATTGCCAGAACATCTGAGTGATATGTTCACATATTCACGATGAAGATGGAAATCCTTCTAGAGCCAACATCAAACAAGCTCTTGGTGGGTGACATGTGAGATCTTGCAAAAGATCAAGCTTGTGACAACTGGATAGAAATGATGGGGCGATTCAATCTTGAATCAACCCTGGTCCAGGAAATGAATTGACGGATACCTTTGAAAAACCGGTTGTTGTGCTTAAAAGTTCTTTTCTGCAGCACATCGACTGTGTATTAATGTTTCAAAATTAATTGGTATTTATGATTGATAATTGATTTTCCATAAAACCTTCGCTGTAGTGCAAAACACTTTATATTAAGCAATACACGATTGTTTTCAAATCATTTTCATCAATCAATGAATCTCAATTCGCTGGTTCACTCACTCCGTGTTCTCTTCTTTGAGATGTTCCGGATTGAGAACAGCTAGAATAGCTGCGAAACTCTGTCAAGGAAATTCTTCGAAATTATACCTGATCACAGGCAGTACTTGTACTGATAAACGGGGAACCGTGGGCCGTGTACCTCAATTCAACAAACGTGATCAAACACACTTTCGTGCATTTTATTACTAACTGTTTTATGCAAGGACACCCAACGGTTGCAGCTGATCAGAATTGAGAAGTCAATTCATTGCCGCATGCTCACACATCGCTACCACACCTAAAGAAATCATGATATGTGCATATCTTCATCAACTGGTTCTGATATTCTTCAAACCATGCTTCTGCTACTATGATGAAAATATCTTAATCAACAAATGCTTCCGCAACTCTGATAAGAAGATGTCATGATCCAAAATGTGAGAATGTCGGTCCAAAAGTCACAACATACATAAGGGCAATACATCAAAAGGATGAGTCAGAGATTTGCTGTGGTTGATAATCTCAAAACTGGCTCAAAACTCAACATCAAGTGGATCAGTTAAAGACCTCCACTTGAATGAACAAAACATGCAGAACATGAAGAATCAAAGACTACGAGCTTCAGAGTAAAGAGCTTAATCCAAGAAACCAAGAACATCAAAAGTTATATCTGTTTGTAATCAATGTATTCTGAGGTGACCTCCCTTAGGGGGAGATTGTTAGGATTTAGTAAATCCGGTAGTTAAAGTGTCGGTCACCTCAAGTATATATACTCGTTAGAAAGCTCGTAGTCCTAGTCATCTGATAACATCAAATAGTGTAACATATTGGATTTCACAAACACATCACTTAACAATAAATGGTTCGAATTATGTAAATTTTAGAGAGAGAAAGTGGGAACCTTTCTAGAGAGAGAAGGTGAAAGAAAACTTAGAAGGTTAGATTAAGATGAATGAAAGGTCCAACCCTCTACCTTGGGAGGTAGAGGGTATTTATAGTTACATACTAACGTCCTCCTTCGGACTGTGGATCAGGCATACAGTGGGTAAAGACCCGTCCTTCCTCCACGGTGTTGCTCTAAACTAATTAACTAACTAATAAATAACGTAATTAACTACAAGTCTACGAGCTAACATATGCTAGACTATAATTGGGGTGACCGACACTTTAACATGGAATTTCCAATTCCTAACAATCTCCCCCTAAGGGAGGTCACCCCATGAAATACATTTTGCTTCCTAGCATTCTATCTTTGACTTCGTTCTTGAGCTCGTAGACTTGAATTCTTCACTTCCGCAATCTTTGTGCATTAGTAGCGATTCTTCAAAGTCCGCATAGTTTTGTACTTTAGTGGAGACCTTTGAACTGATCCACATCTTTGATGATCTTTGAGCTTTCATTGAGATCATCAGCCACAGTAAATCTCTGGATCACCCTTAGTTGTGTTGCCTTCATGTGATGTTGTGACTTTTGGACCGACATGCTCACACTTTTGAATCATGACATCTTTCCATCAGAGTAGCGGAAGCTTTACTGGTTCATGATATTTGCAGCAGCGTAGCAGAAGCATAGTATAGAAATATCAGAGCCAGATTCTGTAGATATGCACCAGTCATGATTTCTTTAATTAAGTGTGGATGCTGTGAGCATGCGGCTTTGGATTGACTCCTCAATTCTGATCAGCTGCAACCGTCCAAATGTACCTGCAAACAACAATTAGCAATAAAATACACGAAAGTGTCTTTGATCACTTTTGTTGAATTGAGGTACACGGCCCACGGTTCCCCGTTGATCAGTACAAGTACTGCCTGTGATCAGGTAGGATTCCTAAGAATCTCCTTGACAGGGTTTCGCAGCTGTTCTAGCCGTTCTCAAACCGGAACGTCTCAAAGAAGACAACACGGAGTGAGTGAACCAGCGAATTGAGATTCACTGATTGATGAAAAATTGATTTGAAAACAATCGCGTATTGCTTAAGAGAAAGATTTTTGCAATACGACGAAGGTTTTATAAGAAAGATCAATTTTCAAACAAAAATACTTTTTTTATTAGAAAATGAGTACACATTCGATGTGCTAGATAAAAGAAGAGATTCACACATCGAACGGTTTTTCCAAAAGTATTTTTCAATCAGATATACTTTTTGTGTTTGAAAACATGAATACACATTCGATGCGCTAAAGAAAAGAAGATTTGCACATCGAACGGTTTTTCCAAAAGTATTCGTCAATTCCATTCCTGGACCAAGGTTGATTCAAGATTGAATCTCCCCATCGTTTCTATCCAGTTGTCACAAGTTTGATCTTACGAGAAGATCTCACATGTCACCCACCAAGAGCTTGTTTGATGTTGGCTCTAGAAGGATTTCCATCTTCATTGTGAATATTTTTACATATCACTCGGATGTTTTGGCAATACCACAAGGATAATGCGTAGGACTCTTAATATATACTTACTTTCCACATTGTGTGAAAAAGCAAGTCTTCAAGAATTTAGTGTCCTAACGAGATATTGTGGATGATCTCTTGGCTCTAGACTCAATTGTGCATATTTGGTTCCTGTGCCGGAGACTAGGGAGAGGGTCTCCTTCTTCAATATCAACAATCTCTAAGAGAAAGTCGATAGATTATGTCGGTTCCCCATGAGAATGAAACAAGCCCTTTTAAGAGGAACTTGAGTGGCTTGGGAAGTTGTAGTGCAGTGCGTCACTGGGTCCATGACGTCTTGTCTTCAATACCAGTGTTACCTTAGTAACAACCAGTAGCATATGTATTGAACCCGGTTTCTGCCCTAAGGTTGAATTGATGGAGGGCTATTTCTTTTCACCCTTTTTCACATGCATTTCTTTTTCATTATTCAACCCCTTCAGTGCTTACCGAGACTTCATAACTAGAACCTTGTTGGGTTTGTTCCAGTACTAGCTTTGTCTCAGTCCGCACTCTTCCCATATTCAAATTCCATGATGTACCGCTGAAGATTGAGGATTTAAGGATGAAGATGATTGATCTGCAGCGGGAGCTTCTTAAGACAGAGTCATTGAGACAGATAGATTCTCTGTATTGATTGAATTCGAGGTCGCCACTGTTGATGGTGCAGAATGATCATTAACCATGGGTTCAAAGTATTCATCAAACATTGGATCAAACAGTTTCTTCAAATCTTCTTCAGATGGAGGTACATATGGAACTGTTGGGGAGTGATTCTGTACAAGAGAGGAACTGATGGGACTACTTGATAGAAATTGAGGTGCGGGTCCAGAACTGGATTGTTCAGGAGTCATTTGCCCAGACAGCTCATCAAACGTGACATGAATAGTTTCCATGATATCTCGGGTTCTCTTGTTGTAGATTCGGTAACCTTTCCTATTTGATGCATAGCCCACAAAAACTCTAATGTCCGCCTTAGCTCTTAATTTACCTAAATCTTGACCATCATTTGTTGGATAGCACAAAGCACCAAACACACGAAGGAAAGAGAGATCAGGTTTTCGATTGTGGACAAGTTCATATGGAGTTTTTCCATGAGAGGTGTGGATGAGAGAACGATTTTGGGTGTAGCAAGCAGTGGCAATGACTTCAGCCCAGAGAAACATTGGAACCTTTGAGTAAATTAGCATAGTTCTAGCGGCTTCCACAAGAGTTCGATTTCGTCTTTCAACTACACCATTCTGTTTAGGAGTGCGAGGAACACTTCTTTGATGGCTGATCTCAATGCTTTCATAGAACTGGCTAAGTTCTTTGTTGACGAACTCAGTTCCATTATCTGTGCGGATGATTCTGAATGTTTTATTAAGCCGGACTTGCAACTGTTTAACAAGTTTGATGATGACGTCTGGAGTTTCATCCTTTGTCCTCAAAACCTTAACCCAACTAAACCGAGAATAGTCATCAACAACTACTCACACATATTTCTTCCCATTTATCATTTGCACTCTCATTGGTCTGCACAAATCCATATGAAGGGTATGAAGAACTTCCATGACAGAGTTTGCAGGTTTGGGTTTGTGGGCATATTTCTTGCTTTTTCCCAATTGGCATGCTGAACAAAGATGATCTTTTTCATATTTCAATCTGGGTAAGCCTCTTACTAGGTCCTTTCTAGAAAGATTATTAATGGTGCCAAAGTTCAAGTGATTGAGACGACGATGCCATAACCATGACTTTGTTTTAGAGGCCTTTGACATCAAGCAGATTGGAGAAGACTTCATCATATCTTCGATAGAGATTGTGTATAAGTTAGTTCCACGTGTTCCTCTTAAAAGTTCCACACCATCAAGTTCTCTAACGAAGCAAGTATGTTTTCTAAAGGCCACTTCTAGATCAGAATCACAGAATTGACCGACATAAAACAAGTTATGACCAAGACCTTCAACGTAATATACCCGGGAAATTACACTATCTCCAACCACATAATCTCCATAACCCATAATTGCTCCAAAATGGTCGTTTCCGAATCTAACAGTCCCGATAAAATTACTCTCGAAGTTCATGAGCCGCGAGCGATCACCAGTCATATGCTTGGAACAGCCTGAGTCCAGGTACCACAGAACGATTTGAACGATCTGCAGTTGAACACAGACAAGTATAGATGAATGGATAATTTGGATCCCCATGAGAGAATGGGTTCCGTTTGGTTAGTACAAAGTATTGGAGCACCCACATCAGCAATGGAAGATATGACCTCATTAGTATTGGATGCGAAACTAGTAGTGGCAGTGGACCTATTTGATGTGTAAGAACTTCTTAAAGGTATGATCCTACCAGTTGGCTTCCATTTCTTAGAGGGCATAGATCTAGACATCTTAGGACAAAATTCATTTAATTTGAATTTTCGGCCAGTAGGTTTCCATTGATAACCCACATTGCTAAATTTTCTTCCTGTAGGCTTCCAATAATTGCTAGCCCTTTTTATTTTAGGTTTCCAGATCTCCTTAACCTGCTTAACATTTTTTATACTTTTGACTGGAGTATTAACAACATTTATTACCTCATTCACAACACATTCATGATTAAGACTAGAAATCAAACATTCCTTACATGTTTTGCAAAAGGCAGCAGAATTCGAATTAATTACAGTACGCTTATAGCTAATACTAGAATCAACACGATTCGTTTTATTCAGCTCAAACTTATTCTTCCTAGGGTGTTCTTCTACTTTCTTCTCTTCAACACTTTTGGCTGGCAAGATCCTATTTCGCATTGTATTGCCTGAAGGCTTTGACCCGCTAACCTTAGTGTTGCTGATTACTCCTGTAGAATGAACAACAGGAATATTAGTTGGGGATACTCCTCTTTGCATTAGTGGTCTAGAAGTGCTGGGATCTGAAGTTTTGTGAGGCAAATTAAGAGTCACATTCTTAGGCATAGAACTGGGTGCAACTATTCTATCTCGCCTATTACTAGATTTCGGACTTGTGACAATTACGTACTCTAAGAGTTCCTAAGATCTTTTGGCATCCATGCAGGCATAGGCTATAGTACTATCCAAAGGTTTTTCAATTCTTTCATCTTCGACCATCTCACGGAGACTTTTCAAACTATCCTTAAGGTCTGAGAGATATGCTTTATGTGCAAGTTCATTATTCCTAATGGGCGGGGGAATATATAACATATCGATAGCATACTTATCACAAGCATAAACCTTAGGAACAGAATATTTGCAATTAGGGATTGGCAATTTTCCTTTCACCTCACGCTTCAGATTCTCAATATCATTAAGTAAGGAAGTTATCTTTTCGGTGTGTTTATCATGATTAACTTTGAATGAATCACATAACTCTTTGTTTTGACCATTAACCTTTGAAATTTCAGCTTTAAAACAATCATTTTCCTTTTGCAAGATTTCAATAATGTTTTGAAGTTGGAAATTCTGAGAATCTAAAGGTGGAGGCATATGGGAGCCAGTCACATCCTTCTTTTCACATTTCAGTTGTGAAATTTGGGCTTTCAATCTTTTGATCGTGTTATAATGAGCTCGAATTTGTTCATCACGTTTGCTAATTTCAAAAACTGCATCAAACTCAGGAGCATCAGAGGATGTCTTGATATTTGAGGTTTTAACATTTTCTTTGAGATGTTGATATTTTAATTGCAAAGCAAGATGTTCAACTTCTAATTTAGAAAAATGTTTGACCAGGTTATCGTGATCATCCTGTTCTATTTTCTCATGCAATTTTGAATTTGTTGTTTCAAGCTCAATGACACAATCATGGGAAACTTTTAAAGCAACAGATAATTCATGAAATCGAGATGCAGTAATAGAAGAATTTGTAGCAGTGTAGAACACATCTTGAGCAACACATTGAGAAATCAGATTATCATTAAAGATGTGCAGATTCTTTCTTTCAATTTCATTATTTTTAAGTTCCCGTTCATAATTATTGACCTCAACTATCATTGCATCAAATTCCTTTTCCATTTCTTTAATCTCAATATCTATCCCCTTTTTAAGACTCTCAAATTGACCTTTTAATTGTTTAAAGAAAGGCATGACCTCAGTTAAATAACATTTTTTAGTTTGCTCAAAACCCCTTTCCCCTTCAGTTATCCCAGTAGGTGTGATTCTCTTTTTACACGTTTTTTCAAAATCAATAAATAGTTGGTAAACTACATACAAGCTGATTAAGGTCTTGCTCTTAGTGGGAAGTGTTCTAGGCACTAAATGCATTGGTGTATTTGGAGGATACACAGTTGCTTGGGACAAATTCCTACAGGGGGGTTCTTTTCAACAAGGTTATCTGCCTTTTGTTTATCCATATCCTTTTTCCAGAACACTTATTCAGGCGTTAATAGTGTTTGAGGCTTAAACTTGTTCAAGGAGATCCAATTTTCCTTAGTGTAATCATGAGATTTAAAAATGATGTTATATTTAATACACCAGGGATCTTTAAGCTTATCATTCAATTTTTTCTTAGTGGCATCTTCTAATTCTCTATCTTCCTCAGTGCACTCAATGCATGAAGGTTTTTGTCTAGGCTTGAGGATCTCATCACCATCATAGACTACCTTTTGAGCAGCTTTTGCTATTTTACCATACTCAGGATTGGGTTCCTCTACAATGGGAATACTATGCTTATCGCTTAAAACTCTATGATTAGTAACCATGTGAGCAGTCTGAAGGGTGTTTCCTTGTATGTACAACTTGTTTTCAAGTTTTCTTTTCAAAGTTTTTAGGTTGGAAAATTCATTAAGAAGTTTTGATTCCTTAGCATTAAATTCCTGCTTAAGCACTTTCATATTTTCTTGAAGTTCTTGTTTTTGCTTAGCAGTTTTATTAAGCTTATCTTGTAAGGAATTTAACTCTTGTTTTAATATTTCTTCCCTAAAATTGCTTTTTCTGATAAGTGTACGCATTTGTATATCCATTTCCTGCTCACGAGTGGTCAGTTCAAACTTAGCACGCTGTTCATATATGGCAACTTGATCCTTATAGGTATTGATTTCAGTGTTCAAGGAATCATCAGGCACAAATGCAGTGTATTCATCAGGCATGCATTCATTGTTCATTGCAGAAGATTCATCGCTTGGTACAATAAGACTGTCATCTTGCTTCACATATTGTTCATATGGGACAACATTGCTATTTCCTATATTTTCAATATCTGATTCAATGACTTCAGTAGATTGTACTTCATGGTGAATCTTTTGCTTATCAACCACATCATATAGTTTCAATACCTCTGATATGATGGATTTCTTGGAGGGACTGGCCCGTTGAGGTGAAGAGACCATTGGAGAGATATTAGCCATGAAGATAGTCTGTGCATATGGTTCATCATCAACGTCTGAGTCAAATGCATCATAGTCTGCAACTTGAAAGGTGTTGGGATTGTTCTGAGCAGCACCATGCACAGGTTGTTCGTCCACATCAGCATCGTATGTTTTAGCATTCCCATCAGTTAAGAACAACAGCTCCTCTTCATTCAACATTGCTCCATTATCTTGTGCTTGAACCAACAACATCTTGTCCCTGGAGTATTCTGCATTTTGAGGACGTTTTGGTTGAGTGCAATTCCTAGCTATGTGCCCTTCTCTACCACAGTTGTAGCACTTGATTGGTTTTCCTTGACCCTGAGCCATATTCCTTCCACGATTTTGATTTCCCACATATCCACCACCAACACCAGCATTCCCATAACCAGCACCTACATTCCCTTGTTCATTGTGTGGAAGGTAAGTATTTTGTCTTCCCTGCACATTTTACACCACTATCTTTCCGTCTTTCACAGCAGCATGATTTTGAAGATTTGACGCAGTTCTGAGATAATTGTTGGTGTATGGGGTGAGATTCAAATTTTGCTTGACCATAAGAGCCACTTGATTGATAAAGTGTTCCATGACTGCGTTAGAATCAGTAGGCTTATATCCTGGATCAGGAATGAGCTTATGGTTACCATTACCAGTGGGTATGACTTGTGATGCTTTGGTAGTAATCCCTACATTAGTGTAGAATGCAGTTGAGTCATTTGAAGAGCTTGCTTCTCAAGCTTTGGTCTTGAACTTTTCCATGATCATTCTCTCAAATGCAGCATGTTTCTCATTTTGAAGCAAATAAGCATACAGTTGCTCATAATTGGTGTTCTTCAATCCTTTGTTAAGCTTGACAGCTGTAACAAATTTGTGCCATTCGGGAGTCATGTTGTTCATAAACTTTGAATTTAGCTGGATATTTGGCATTGTCATTTTGATATTCCTTATATCATTCACAAGCTTGTGGAATCTGACATGATATTCAGTCACACTTTCCCCTGGTATCATTTCAAAGTTCTCAAAGTCATCATACAGCTGAGACTCCCTATCTTCTTGAGTCAATTCAGAACCAGATAGAAGCATCTTAACGTTATCCCAAACAGCCTTTGCTTCAGTGTTGTGATTGATCAGTTTGTAGATATCTTTAGGTAGACCTTGGAGAACAATGTTTGAAGCTCTGATGTCTGCATCGTATCTCTTCTTCTCCTTATCAGAAAGCTCATCATATGTCTTTGGTCTATCCAGTCCTAATGTCACAGAACCATCAGCAGCAGTTTCCAGAATGTCTCTGGTAGTCTCAATTTGATATGGCCCTTCATCAATTGACTTAAGGATGTTAACCCCATTTTCCTTTCCTAAGCAATCCAATCTGATTCTTTGTGACCAAGATTCATAGTTGGTTCTATCAAGCATGGGAGGACGAGTATCAGACCCTGCAGCTTGCACATCATCAGCAACGGAAGACATGTTTAAATTCTACGGGATTTTACAAATCTATTATTTAACCGGGAAATAGATTCTTTCACGGGATTTTACAAAATCAAGAGAGAAAACGTAAAACTTATACACTTAGTCGTAGAACACAAGCTTACACGTAGACAGCAGCTTACGCGTAGACAGAGCTTAAGCGTAGACAATAGCTTACGCGTAGACTATTAAGCGTAGACACTAGCTTACGCGTAGACTTTTAGGATAAAAGGCTTAAGTTTATGCGTAAACCAAGGCTTAGTAGTAAGAACCTTATGCGTAAGTTTTCCTTAGGCGTAAGACAAGCTTATGCATAGAAAAAGGCTTAGGCGTAAAGATTTTACTCGTAAGCTTTTATGCTTATGCGTAAAATTAGGGTTTTAACCAAAAAATCCTTTACACTTATACCAGTGTAAAAGATATCCAAATTCTAAGTATTTTCAGGCTTATCCAAGCAAGAAAACACTGAGTAAACAACCGGATTTGAAGATCACGTGAAGAACACCTTACGCGTAAGATTAGGGTTTTCTTATGCGTAGGAAATGCCAAAAATACCAAACGCTATTTTTATGACCAAAAACGTGTAGTAAACCAGATTATAACGATGAAACAACCTTAAAAATACCAAAACAGCAACAAAGTTTAAGACTTGATGATCCAAACCACTTTTCACTCTTACGCGTAGGATAGTACACTCGTATCCAAACACGTATAAAAATCAATAAAAACACGTAAAGTTTGAACCTTTTTGCAAGAAACTGAAATTTTAACACTCAATAAACCTTAACCCATAAGAATCTTAAGTTTTTAAGTGTAAAATTTAGTGCTTTAAGCTTATCAAAAACTTGTATACGAAACCCACGCGCATACACAAAGATATGCGTAAAAAACCAAACCTTAACCCAACAATAACTATCAAACCAAGAACATGAGAGATGGATGATCAAACCATGGCTCTTGATACCATTTGTAGCATCTTGGTTTATCACAAACACATCATAAGCCCATATGTTAGGCGTAAGGCATAAGGTTTAGAGAGAGAAAGTAGGAGAGAATGGGACCTTAGTGAGACAAAGAAAAATGAATTATGAAAGCTCCAATCCTTTGCCTTGGAGGGCAAAGGGTATTTATAGGTACAAACATAGGGCGCCTACTTTAGGCTGCGGATCAGGTATACAGTGGGTAAAGACCCGTCCGTCCTCAATGGTGTTACTAAGTAAACTACTTACTTTCCTTAGATGACTACGACTACGAGCTTTCTAACGAGTATATATACTTGAGGTGACCGACACTTTAACTACCGGATTTACTAAATCCTAACACGGAGTTTGTTTGAAGGAGTTATGACCAAACAATCTAACTATGTGAGCATTTGATGTGTTATTGTTAAGTCTTTATTTGTTTTTTTCGGTTATTCTCTTAATTATCCATCTTTTTCAAATTTTAATCATTTAGTCATTGTTACTTGGTCATTTCTCTTCATGCAACCCCAATTAAGCTATAATCATATTTATGCAGTTACCCGCGTCATGAGTGTTTGACTCACGTCAAAAACTGATTTTTTTTTGTAATTTAACTAGTGATGCTAACGTGATTACATTTCAACTTTCCGCTCCAAAATTAAAGTTGTAGAACTCTCTCTCCCGGTTTCATAGCTTATTGAATCATCAAAAGCATTGTTCGTATGAAGAAATTATGACCAAAACGATGTAAGTATATCAATATATAATGTGTTATTATTAATTCTTCATTTGTTCTTCGTTTCTTTACTTGATTCCTTCTCGATCCATCTTTTATCAAGTTTTAAGTATTTAGTCATATTTCCTTGGTCACGTCTCTGTATGTAACCTCCGACAGAGCTATAATCATATTTATGTAGCTACCCACATTGTGAGTGTTTGACTTGAGTCAAAAATTGAATTTTCGATGACTTGACATGTGACAGGTGGGGTGAAATTTCATATTTCGACTTTTTAAAAACAAGTTGTAGATATCTCTCTCCCGGTTTCGTGGCTTCTTAAATCATCAAAAGCGGACTTCGTATAAAGAAACTATGACCAAAACGATGTAACTACGTCAAGATATAATGTGTTATCATTAACTCTCCATTTGTTCTCTGTTTAATCACTTTAATCATCTTTCCTTGGTCATTTCTCTGTATGTAATCATCTTCACTTGATTTTTTCTCGATTCTACTTTTATTAGATTTTAATCATTTAATCATCCTCATGTCACCTCCAATAGAGCTATAACCTTAAAGTTTTTTCTATATTCGTTCAACATGCAGTAATTAATGAAAAATAGTGATCCCCGAGTTTGTTAACCACCGGATCATCCTCAAATTTGTACCATACCTTATAAACGCATAGATCTCGATTTTTACCCTTGGAATTTACGCAAGTACTATGTACCTACTTGTTGTATAGGTTTAGCTCAAGTTATCCTCGAGCGTTAAAGTGACATATAATTTTTTATAATATTTATATCTAAGATATTATATGTATATACAAAACCCTTGGAATTTACGCAAGTACTATGTACCTACTTGTATAGGTTTGGCTCAAGTTCCTAAAGAATGCTCGTTGAGCTAACATAAAATTGTCGAGTCGAGCCCTATCAAAAATCGACTCGATTTAACTCGTTTACACTGCTACTTTAGTAATTAAATTTTAAATACTAGATGATTACTTTTGAAATTTTAAGTACAAAGTTATTACTTTTAAGTTATAAATATTAGATTTACAAACCTTTCAATGTCTATATCTTATAATTAAAGAAATGTAAAAAAAGTAAAAATAAAATAAAAAAAGGAAATATAAATTAGGTAATGAGTTATTAGCCACACAAAGCTTATCCACCATTTTCCATCTCTTTTACTCCATCTTAATTTGATCTAGATCTACTCTCTGTCACTCGTTAGTAGCAGCAAGTAGCTAAAACTTGTTCCCCCCAAATCGAATTAAGTTCCCCCCAAAATGAAATTTCTGAGTTCCCCCCAAAACCCAAATTGGAGTCTAGATATCCCTATCTCCCAAATTAAACATCAAAAGAATTTCCACTCTTTTCACCCTAAATTGAATATTTCCGCCGCCCACCCTTGACAAAACTATCACCATCTGAAAAACTTAGCTCTCGTTACTACCCCTTATGTCCTCTACATGTAGTTTCAAGGTATTTTCTATATCAATTTATATATATGATCTATCATTTTGCTATTAAATATTTGGAACAAATGATTCTAGTTGAGCTTAATTTGTATTGTTTTAATACAAGTAGGATGAATATGAAACATCAAATTAGTGTTTATGAAACCGAACGAACAAGTACATGTATGTCAGTTAGTGTTTACAAGTTCAATCTGAAAGCTTATTTAGTGTCTATTCCACCTGTTTGTTGAAATGCCATATAGAACTGTAGTGTAATTTTGAGTGCCCGCGCCTTAAATTAGTGATGTTACATAGTTTTCAGCCTCATTAGTGTTCATTGTTATGCTACATGGTTTTCTTTATGTTTGGTGCTTGAAAACTGTAATTTATGTTGTAAGTCCTCAAGAATGTTATGTGGTGATGACATACTGTATGTATGCAAATTGGCTATTTCCTTCTTTGACGACAATGATGCGTTAGTATTTATTTTCTTAAAATGTGGTATATCACTGATATGTAGTTTTAGAGTTCATATGATATCATTATTATATTTATTTTTTATTTTTATGTTGTATTACTTGTTAGGATGGTGAATCTAAAGTGGACAAATGAACTTCAGAATAGGTGAGAGTGTATTGACCAAGAGGTGAGTATTCATGTTTACCTTAATTTCCCCGTTTTGTTCTTACAAGTAAAAATACAATCAGATTAAGTGGTGTAGTACATGTGTTATGAGTCTCGGTATGTCATTGCCTTTTCTCCATTGTAGTTTGCTTAATGAGCAAAAAGCTTTCCAGGCACTTTTGGTGGAATGTTTACACCACTGTAAGTAAAGAAGTTTGAAAGCTTTTATCCTTTCATGCGAAGACTCAAGTCTTATTATGTTTGTCTTTCTTGTTTTATTTATTGTTGTAGGTCTCAAGGCCAAATATAGTTTCAAGAATCTTTGTTGGTGACCTTGCACAAATTGAATAATTTCTAGGTTAGTTTGCGATTCATCACTTCATTTCTTATAATAAAAGCTACTAGTGAGGTCTCTCTATGTGGTTGATTGTTTTTTTCAGGTTTAATAACACGTTAATTGCCATCGTACAACGAAATTCATAAGGTAAGTGGCTACCTAAATATGAATTATCAATAAACGTATGAAGTTAGCACATGTAACTCTAAATTTGTATCTACTAAACATTTCTTTCTTTGCAGACTATACTGCACAACTGAGGATTTGAATAAAAAACCGGCATGTGAGAACCACACAAGTGAGATCAGCAAGCAAACCAATTGTTCCTTTTGATTCGTGACTGGACTCGAGGTCTAGTTGCTTAAATGTATATTAATAACTCTAGCTACTAGTTTATTTTAGGTTCTTGTAAAAGAATGAATGTTGTATACTTGTATATGAATAAATATTGCATTTGGATTTTAAGATATGTCATTATTTCATTCTCTATTATAATTGTATTTATATTCAGGTATACATGATATGCAATATTAAATATTTGGTACAAAAATATTCCAGCCGCAACTCAAGTTGTTGCTAAATGAAACTAAATCAACAATGACTTTTGGCGTTGCAAAATATTTAAATAGCAACGACTTAATGGTCAACTGAAATTAGCAACAAATAAAATTTTCGTTGCTATTAAGGAAATCAGCAACGACTTAATGTGTTCAGAATTTTAGCAACCACATAGTGTTTCGTTGGTAATTGGCAACGAAGTTTCAGATTTAGCAACATCAGGTTTAGCAACGAGCGATATAGCAACGAACACAAGTTGTTGCGAAATTCGTTGCTAACATCAAATAGCAACGAATTTAGGGTGTTTAGCAACGAAATTGGTCTGTTGCTATTGGCAGTTTTTTTAGTAGTGAAAACATTAGAAGATCGTAAAATATAAATAAACGTTTTTATGTTTTATTTGTATTAACACAAAATTTTACGACTTTAACCTTTATTTCAATCAATACAATCTTGATTCATCAAAATCATATACTTTTTTTTTTTGGGGGGGGGGGGGGGGGTTGATGGATAAGAGATTGCGAGGGTATTTCTATGTGCGAGAATAATGATGTCACGGGAAAGCTACGGGAAACCCAAGTAAACACATACAACTAACACATATACATTCAGAGTGGTGAAACGAATTCACTAACTGGGTAGAGAATTACGGAGAGAGTTAGACTAGCAATTTATTTACTATATTTATAATATGGGAGGTGATACTCACACCACCATTTTTTATGCATCCACCACCAATTATGCATTACAGTGTTGTACAGTACAACACTGTAATGCATAATTGGTGGTGGATGCATCAAAAATGGTGGTGTGAATATCAATTCCCTTATAATATAATTATATTTATCATTGCCACTATGCGCGGATATCCGACTATCATATAAAAAGAGGGTTAATATTACGCAACTAATAAGTGAATCAAATTAAATTTCGGTTGAGCTTTAAGCAAGTTGAATCATGTTAAATTCGACTTGAATTAAAATTAGTTTGCTTTGAACAAGTCAAGTTTTCTAATACTCACCTAAATTGTTATCGAACTTGGGTCGAAACTATTGTACACGTACACTTGGCCTAACGCTAATTACTCGTGCCAAACTTGTCTCGTTGATCTACAACGTTACATACCCTTCTTGTCTTTTATAATTATGTTGTTCATTAATCTACGTATCGGTTTGAAGACTTAAGATTTTCTTTATAGAAAAAAAGATTGCATGATCTATCAGAGAAAAGGGCATTAACACCATAAAACATATATCTAACACTTCAAAGGATTAAAAAATCTAAGAACCAATCCTTTCAATTTTAGGAACATGAACCGGGAAATCATCAATCTCATCCGACCATGCATTTTTCTCCTTAGCTGGATCGATCGTCTTTAAAGCCTTCCAAACAGCGCTGTTACACTTGAACCCAGAGCCAAAAGCAATTTGCCATGAGCGATCACCCTTCCGTATCCTACCCTTGGCCTCAGAATATGCTAATTCGTACCACAATGAACTGCTTGAAGTGTTACCAAACCTATAGAGAGTCATTCTAGATGGCTCCATGTGCCAGTCAGTCAAGTTAAGATTTTTTTCTATCTCGTCTAGAACCGCTCTTCCTCCCGCGTGAATGCAAAAGTGCTCAAACGCAAGCTTGAAATCCGGGATGTAGGGTTTGATTTTCATTTGAAATACTTTTCTTGCAACTAATGTTATGAAAAATAAGAGTTGTTCAGACATGGGAAGCACTAATGGTCCAAGTGTTGTGATGTTTGTTTTTAAGGCTTCACCGGCAACTGCCATAAGGTCTTTCGAAAGAGCCACACCTATTTTCTTGTTCTCGTCTTCTTCTTGGAACACACAACTGTAACACTTGTTGTCGGCACCTTTATGTGTACGAACAGTGTGAATCAGTTGATACTTTGAGCGACGACGATCAGAAGACTTGTTTGATAACAAAACTGCTGCTCCTCCCATTCGAAACAAACAGTTTGAAACAAGCATTGATCGGTTATTCCCAAAGTACCAATTTAACGTTATGTTTTCTGTGCTAACAACCAACGCATAAGAATTCGGGTTCGCCTATTTTTAACAAACAAACAAAAAAGGTTAGTTTTCGAATAGTCAACTTACAAAGCAACTCTTCTATATATACGTGATAACCAAGATTGCAAACTTGAAATATATCCAATAAAACATGTTTTCCTACAATCTCAATGGATCATATCTTTTAGTTTTTTACAAAAACAAAATTTAAAGATGTACAAGCACTGCGCACAGATGATAAATTTTTGATAACCATCATGGATCATATAAGAATAAAAATACTTATGGTATAAAACTAAAATGTGTATCGGTGTTGTTTATATCGATATAGAAAATATTGTTAATCGGTGTCCATTTTAGCGCTAGCTACGCATTATACTCTAAAACGACTTTTCATATTCTTTTCTCTATAAGTTAAATGTACGAATTCGAATTGAAGAAGAAGCAATTACCTGCAAAAGTTGTTTTGCGAGATCAATAGAGATCAATCCAGCACTACAACCCATTCCACCAAGGTTATAGCTCAAAATATTTCCTCTAAGCTTGTAATGATTCACAATCATGGAACTTAATGATGGTGTCGGACAAAACAAGCTACAATTGACTATCAATATCCCGATATCCTTAGGCTTCACCCCAGTTTTCACCAGCAAGTCATCTATGGCACCAAACATAACCATCTCAGCCTCTTTTCGCGCTTCAGCCATACACGGATTTGGTGGAACTTGCAAAACTGCCTCAGGAAAATACGTCTTTTGTCCTAATCCAGATCGTTCCAAAATCTTCTTTTGAAATGCTAGATTTTCTTCGGTAAATGTCCCCGCTTGAGTTGATCGGTCCATAAATATTTCCCTTGTTACAATTCTAGCGTCTTCAGGTTTGTAACATGAGAAATCCACTAGATACACCTTTTTTGGTCTCTTCATAAAGTACAAAGTAGCTAGAAATACTAACAAGGCCGAGCATATGACAACTGAGAGTAGATTGAACCGAAGCTGGTCCCATAAATGGATCACGTCGTGTGAGGAAAGTGTCGATAAATGGACAGTCACGATAGCGAGTAAAGGGGTTAGGAAGAGGTACATAGCGTGTGAGATTAAGTAATGGTAGCCTAATTTAACGTACTTTAGTTTTATAGAGAAGATGAAATTAGGAAGAATCGTTGTGGCCGTTGTGACAACCGGTGGTGATCGTTGATGATCCGCCATGGATTACCACCCAATAAAGTTTGTGAGAATTGAATTACACTGTATACAATTGATACAAGTATGTGAGGAAATTGAAGTTGAGAAAATGGTTTTTGAGAGAAAAATGATGTGATTTGAAAGAAGGGGGGAAATGTGAATTTAAAGGGGATACGGGTGCACCTAGCCAACCACCACAACGAACATTTAATTCTAAACTTCATAGTATATTAGCCTATCATGATTGTCAAAAGATGTTAATCCTCACTGTGGTTAAACACAAATCAAAGATGGTGTTTACGAAAGAACTATGCTAACACTCTGAAATGAAAATACAATTCTTGCCACATTGCTCAAACTGAACGTAGCAATACAAGTATGCGTTGCTAATTACCGTAAGTTGAAATAATTTTTTTTTTTTTTTTTAAATTTGGATGAAAATTAATTTAAGTAGATTTAGTGTTTTACATTTTGAGACAAGTCATAATTTTGTATTAGTGTGCGTTTAGATATATTTGACCTAAAGGACTAATCGAGTCAAACACTTGAAAATGATCATTTTTATAAGTTGGACTTGTTAAGATTCGGTTGTGGTGTTACCGTACGCGTAAAAATTTATTGCTCAACAATAAATAGCTAGGACTAGGATCATGTTCGACATTCAAAAGAGATGGCAAAGATGATGCAAGTGCAAGTGTTGGTGAATGTGGTGTCCAAGTTGACGGTTGTATACATGCTAGTCAAAATGACACGGACCTGACGACGGATGATTAATAGGTGACAAATATGCCGACTAAAATGATAGACGATCTATATATCAGCTTTTTTGTTTATAATTCCACTCGACGAAAAGTTAAATTGATTTAGAAATTCATTTTTATTAACTCATTAAAAGGAAATTAATCTATCAAGTTTGTGTGGCTCGTTAGATAAGAAATATAAGTTAGATATCACTTAAGGAACGGTACGTGTCAAGAACTTAAGTTCATGTGATGAAAGTAGAAAGTTTGGTGACGTTGAATAGTTCCTTTGTAATTCTCGTTTTTTGTGTTTTCAGTTGGAGCTGTTTTGTGTGTGGGTGATACTGACACCTGTGTCATTCTTGTTGGTAGTGGCTGGTCAACTAATTATTGAATTCACATTTGTTGACCAAGTGGTTGAGTATAAATGAGTAAAATTCATACGAGTCAAATTCTTATTAATTTTCATGTAAAATAAGATAACTAGTCATGTTAAATATTAATCCATTGTATTATGTGCCCAAACACATGTCAATTGAAAGAAAACTTCATGCTCACAAGTTAACTTTCTAGAAATGAGTTTACAACTTGTTTAATTAATGCAAAGTAATAAATATTTTGGTTGTAGGTAGGTTGGCATATAACTTGTGGTGATGAATCAAACATTGTTGGCAGGATGATAAGAAGTTAATTCCAAACTATTATTCTTGTATATGCTTAAATAAAAATGCAACACAAATATATAATTGAGTTTTGGTAGTAAGATAACAACATAAATAATCAAGTTTTGTAGAAGGATTGATATTCATTCAAACAGATAGTCAGTATGCGATGATGATGACTTAATAATTATTCTCAAACTTTCTTTTTTTATTGATTTTTTTTCTTTTTTTTGGGACTTGGCCAGGAGCCACAACGAAACTATCATATCGTTGTAATGCGTTTCTACAAATGAGTTCCAGATGGATTAAGTCTTTAGTAGTAGACTTAGCGATGAGTTTTAAATTTGTTTTAACTTAATTGGACTTGATATATGTATAGTTAATATACATATATTAAATGGTTAAAAGATGGGTTTTAAAGTTCTAATTGAAAATTTGAATTATTTTTAATAACCTAGAATTAGGTTTTTCATTGTGACGTTCCACGAACAATTACACTTTTTTTTTTTTTTTTTTTTTTTTTTTTGACAGTTATAACAACATAACGGTATTAGAGTTGCAATTGTTCTTGAAACCTTTTCATATAATATATATACAAGATCAAAATCCATCATGAAGCATCATTCAGATTCGTCAAATTCAAAGTTTTAGATTGTTGTATCCTCAAAACAGTCACACTAATTTGGGCGAAATTTTATTTTCGGACACTGCGAATTGCAGGCCTTAATCACATTGTTGTAATCTTTAATATCTGCATTATACACATTGTATTACCATTTGTAAATTTCAAACATTGGTCAATATTTGACTTATATGTTTTGGACAGAAGAAGAGCTAACTTCCATGTTCTGAGATATAACGAACATTCTGTTAGATAATTTGGTTAATTGGTCCGTAAGTTTACGGTTTCTAAGTTTCGATCTTGTGTGTTTACGATTGTAAATGTTGTTTGGTAACAACTACGTCAACATGTATTCAATTTTCAACACATCCATATAAGATTACATTCGCAAGTAGACAAGAGGCTTAACTAAGATTTTGCAACCCAAGAATATTGTTTACAAAAATGTGATCAATCGGCCAAAATTGAAAAAGAAGTTACATGCATAAGTTGGAGGTCTGAGTCTTATTAGAGTGATGCATGCTAGACATCATAGAATTGGCATACATTAGGGATGACAAGCATCACTCAATTCAGTGAATATCCTATCTAATCCATAACTAGCAATAGGGATGGAGTAAATTACTTCGTTCTTGATAGTTATTTACTTAATCGGTGAATAGAAGTACTCTCTGGATCGGAATCTGGATAGTTATTTACTTCGTTCTTGTTACGCCGTAGAGCTCTCGAATGCGGATTAGTTTCAGCTTTCAAGTAGCTACGTCGTAACAAGGTTTCCTTGTTACGCCGTAAGGAATACGGATGCAATTTTTACTTTATTGTCTAGAACATTTTTTTTTTAAAGTTTAATTAGGTGTCTTGAGCAGAAAGATAACTTTCTCCCCAAGCCTTTTCCCTATAAATATATGGCTTATTTCATTGTAAAATATCTTGGATTTTATTAATAAACTTGTGTTTAAGAGTTATTCTCTTCTTAGGGTTTTATTCCCTGGAGATTTTATCCTCGTTATCAACCCTTTAATTAGGTTAACAAAATTTGCTTTCCGACCTGCATCAGTTTGCATCTAAAGCTTGTTAGTATCATAGATGGTGAATGGTGTAGATGATATCAAAACCCATATTGTTGGTGGGGTGTGATTTGTAGAGTACATGGATCATGGTTTTAAAAAATCTCTAAAAGAACTTCACATGAGTTACACTATCCTTAAAGAACTACGTTCCGTGAATGTAGGTAGGGCATTGTTGGGTCTGAAATCGACCCAAATTATCTCTAAAAAATATTTAAACATAAAATAGCATAATACACCCTTTAAAGGTCATTGAGCATAAAAGTCTCTAATAAAGATCAGAGAGGATGTCAATTCATAACTATCAATATGAACCTGATAGTTATCAGAAGTGGGATACTCACTGATAGTTATCAGAGAACATGTCTCCCTGATTATTATTCAGAAGGTGTTACTCACTGATAAAAGAAATTAGTGAGTGTTGTACAAAGCTCAATCAATTGTCTAGCTTCAGGGACGTCAAAGACCAACTAAAGAAAACACTTCACAAACTAATGCGGTGTCAATGAGTGATTTACAAGAAGCTACAAACAACACCAGGGTCAGTATCTAACAAATGTTTATTTCTGACTATGAAGACTTAAGTCAGTTTTAACAACCTCCTAATCTGAATGTATGGGCAGAAAACTTCTTGAAAAAGATAAGTTCAAGTACTTATCAATATACGAGAAAAACGCATTTGGACTATAAGTTGTAAAATCGGGTAAGCTGAAAATACGCTCAAGACTAGCCTAATAGGCAGATGCCTATCTATTACAAGTTGGCAAGTTATTAGGCACCCATTTGCATCCACTGTTTCCCCTCCTATATAAACCAAAGATTGTAACCAAGTTAAGTAGAGATTCAAACATAGAAAATAATACAAAGTATTATAGTTAGAATCCTTCTCTCCTAGGAGCAACAAAGCAAAGCTATCTGCCTCTTGTTGTTTGATTTTGGAGAGTTAATCTGTCATCAACCGGGATAGTTTTCCGTAGGCTATCCCTTGTAAATCTTTGATTCATTTCTAATAAGATTTATAAAGTTGAAAAGTGCAAATGGTGTTATTAGCGTGTAAGAGTCGTCCTCATGCAAACCCAACCTCAATGTTGATGTTCATCAATTTTCATCACTTGCTTAAACTGTTGTTCTTATCATTCATGGTTTGCCACCCAACAAGCATCAATCCACACGAATCACGAGGCTAGCAAATATGAAGGTTCAAGAATTCGTCCAACTATAGGCGAATATATTGATAAACCTAGATGCAACCAATCCCCGTTCAACAATAGAAGAGTTGGAGAGAGAGAGAGAGAGAGAGAGAGAGAGAGAGAGAGAGAGAGAGATATTTTGGTTGTCTACAACCAAGTTATTATGTTCAAATATTTTAGTTAATGATTCGGTATGTTCTTTAATCATTGATGATTGCAGTTTAAATAATTTGGTTTCAAGAAAATTGGTAGACTTTTTAAAATTACTGATGGAGGTTTGTCCAATTAAGGGTTACAAAGTTTATAGAGTTCAGACGTCCAAGGGGGAATTTTATAAAGTGTAAGTACTTTGCATTGTGGACGATTTAGATGAGTGCCATATTCTGTTTGGTAAACTATGGTGACGTGAGGTTAAGGGCATGTATGATCTTCGACAAAATCTCTACCTTTTTCTCATGGTGAGAGAAGAGAATCGCTATGGTCCTGCCGCAACAATACTAGAAGTACCAAAGGATGATGTTAAGATTCAAGAAAAGACATTGGAGACTGAGCTAGGTGAAGAACATATTACAACCAAATTTCAAGAATCTCAAATTTTTGAAACATGTGTTATCGAAACCTCAACTTTGATGTTGGAAACAACAAAGGTAGTTGGTGTTTGAAAACTTGTGATGAAAAAGTCGTAGGTTCTAAGAATAGTGAAGATGGAAAGGGATGTATTCATGATCTACACATGAATGTTCAAATCAAAAACCCATATTATTTTCTAATCGGGATAGATGAGAAATTAAGGGTTCTAGTTAATGATTTGAAGATATTTGAAGTTTTTCAAGCCTCGTCAACTCAAGCTATCTATCATGAGAACTTAAAAGAGTTCTTTTCGAGAGAGGGAGAATTTTGAAGGGGTATTTATCCAAGGGTTCGTTTGTGAATCGTTGGAAGTGCGGAAAACGTGTGAAGAAGTATGAAGGAATTAAAGAAAATAAGGTTTAAGACCTGAAAATCCGGTTCATATGTTGATTTATGAGAGTGTGGAAAACGTGTCAAGATTAAAAGCGTTAATCGAAGACTAATGGTCTACCCCATGAGCAAAATTACACATGAGAATGCAGGGTCGAGTTCTTTTCAAGTGAGGGGGAATGATACATACAAGATGTGAGGGTTTCGTAGAAGTTTTGAATAGAGAATTGTTGATTCTTAATTTTTGGTACCGCGTAACACTTTGAATCTTATTACGCCCGAGCTCTTATATAGAGTCTAGTTTCAGAATTCTAGTTGTTACGGCGTAACAAAATTTTCTTTGTTACGCCGTAGAGGCTAAGAATGTAGTTTTTGCTTTTATTATTTAAGAACTTTTTTTTATAGTGTAATTTGGAGTTTTGGGAAGAAAGATAACTTTCTCCCAAGTCTACCTTTTTCATATTAATGCAGGTCTTATTCTCATTGTAAAATATTTTGTATTTTATTAATAAACTTCTGTTTAATAAGAGGTATTCTCTTGTTAGAGTTTTATTTCCTGAAAGTTTTAACCTCGTTGTAAACCCTCGGATTAAGTTTTATCCTCCAATAAGAGGTATTCTCTTGTTAGGGTTTTATTCTTTGAAAATTTATCCTCATTGTCAACCGTTGGATTAAGGCTAACAAAGTTCGTTTTCGTGTCTTGCGTAAGTTATAAGGTAAAAGCCAACGTTACACGCATATAATGATCATATGGGTATAATCAGTTGATTGATCATTACCAATTTTCGGAGATTGAAAAGAATATGCCCTTAAAGTAAATAAAATAAAGTACCAATTTTTTCCCTTCTATAATCATATATTTTGTATTAATCAAAAGGATAACAGGGACAACAGCATACCTAATCCCACCGGAACAAGATATGGGGAATCAAATGATAACATGAGCAAGTAATTACCTCATGAAGAGTATAACTCCATAAGTTTCTATAAGTATCAGATATTTCCTATGTATATGTGTATACAACCTTAAAAAAAAGACTTGGATTCTTACCCATTAAAACCATTAACAAGTGATGTTGATCGACGCGAATGTCGTTCAATGAGCAACAAAACTTTAGCTGCCTTCCGGTGAAGATGTCCGTCTTCATGAATGCTACCTCCAGTTAACCGCACAAGAGGCACTCTAGCTGTTGCCCCATACCAGTCAACCATTTCGGTCAGCATGAAAACTTTCTCTAACACCTCTAAAGCCTCCACTTTTAACGACTCTGAACCCCAATTCAAAACTTCTAATATCGGAACCACTGCCCCGCTCTCGTGCAAAACATGTGCGCCTCTACGAGGTGACTCTTTTTCTACCAGAGTTGAGAGCGTTTGGATTGCTTCATATGTTGTGGCGTGGACTTCACCATGTAATAATTTGACTAGCTCAGGTAATGCTTTCGCCTCCAAAAGACAAAATGTACCATTTACGCTGCATATACCTCCATGTGCGGGACACTTGGTGACATGGGTGTGACCAAAACACGAGCACTGCCAGTGACTGTTTTTTGATGTCATGGCAAGTTCAGAACTGCGCATAGAAAGATCACCAATGAGAGCAGCTGCTCTTGCCTTTGCTGTCACTGAACCATTTTTGAGAAAATCCACTAGTAAATTGTAGGTCCCGAGTTGGACAACTATTTTCTGAGCCTCGATATTGGTTGGATCAGTGAACCTAAAAAGAGCACTCAAAGCATTTTCTTTCGCTTCTGAGTTTCCCGATTCCAGTATGTCGATAATGGCTTTAAGGCCTTCTAACTCGATTAATTTCCGTGTGAGTATAACTTCTGATTTTGGAAGGTTTGCTAATAAACCAACGGCAGCCTTTTGTACATCATTTTTGTTGGAACTTTCTAGAAGACCAACAAAAGCTTCTAATCTTCTTGGTTTGAGTAGGAACTCTGCCACTCCTTGTGGTTCGTGATTGGAAAACAAGAAAAGAAGGTTGATAGCAGCTTCACGTGTTTCACTATCTATATGATCAAGAAGATTTAATACAAGAGAAACACCGCTAGCTGTAAGAACCGCTGTCTTCACGAGTCCTGCTTCAGACTCACATATTTTTAAGAGAACGCGTAAAACTGGCCTCAATACGGTGTAGGGTAATCGGGAATCTTGTATAAAAGCCAACAAGTTCTGGACCAAAGACTCGAGGTTGAGTTGGGCTCCATTCACATCAACAAAGAACTTGATCCCATCACCATTGGAAGATAGCTTTTCAAGGATTTCTGAGCATCTGGCGAGGATAGGTGATAGCAAATGGGAAGAACACATCAAGTCCACTATCAGAGGAACTGCACCAGCAGATGTGAAAAGCTTTTTGTTCTCAGAGCATGTTAATAGCTTTGCAAGCATAGATAATGACAATTCCTTAGCTTCAATATCAGCGGAAGCCATTTCGAGCAAGGGTAGAATCAACCCTAGCTCACATAGCAGCTTTGTGTTATGTTCATCAAATTCCAAATTAATGATCCCTCGCAGCATTGCTAATCTTGTTGACTGTTCACCTTGGAGATAATCGTGCAATGTCAGTTATAAGCAGAAATATAAAATAAAATAAAGTTTTACTCTTTTTGTTGAATGTTTTCTAACCTTGAACAATCCGATCAACAAGAGGTTCATACCATTCCTCTTTGGCAGCAATAATAACAGTTTCTTCATCAATATCTATGAGTTTCCGCAAGATATCTTGAGCTTTCTCAGCTAATGAAACATCTGAAACTTTTAGGATGGTAACAAGAAAAGAAACTGGATTACATTGCTTTGATAGCTCTTTGGTATATTCCATATTTCGGCTGGACTCCTCAATCAGTAGTTCATGTATCAATTCCAATGCAGCTTTTAATAGACTTGATCCACACCTTAAGCATGGGACAATGTGACAAAATCCCCTGTTCTCAACCAAGAGATCCTATAAAATGAGAAAACAACAGACATTAGGCCTAGAACATTTTCATATTGTTAATTTTAGTTATATACTCGTTTTGTAAGATAAGGAACGCTGTATGACCTTGTTTCTTGCATGTCCTTCAACGACATTCTTCAAGGTAACTAACACTTCTGTCTTCACTTGCTGGTTACGCAATCTTGGGAGGATGTTAACGAGCAGTTCAGTTAGACCACCAATGGAAATCCAATCTTTATTAATTGCATTTTCTTTTATAAGCTCCTGCATTTGTAAAAGGGCGTCTTTAACAGATGAATTGTTTTCCGACAATAATTTAGGTTTGCAGGATCTAATTATCATGCAGTAGTTGAGCTCTTTCCACTCCTGAATTAACTGTCTCAGTTGAATATTTGGTCTGAAAGACAAATCTTCAAGTGGTTCATCTGTAACAGGATCAGTTTTTGCTCCCGACCCGAACCATGCTTCAATAGCCTCTCTCGAGTATGCAGTACCATTGGAAAGACTAACAGGATCAACCATCACCGATCTAGTAATGCCACAAATTAAAGCCTTAAAAGGTGGAATAGATTCTTCGGTTGAATTGTAGCGTTCAATCACCCCCAGCCTTTGCATATACTGATCCTTAACCTGCTCATAATCTCTAGCAGCATCTGCTTGGGATAACAGCTCGATGATCTGCTTCAAGAAAAAAATCTCAGATCTTTCTTTTTGGTTTTCTGTTTCTTCTATCTCTCTTTTGAAGCTATCTAACTCTTTCCTTATTTCTGATGGCTCATCAGACACACCTACTACACGAGCTATTTCCATAATTATATCATTTGCAAAACCATTATCATGTTTATGACTCGCTAGTCCTTGATCCAATTTATCGAGTATTTGTATCTGAGACTGACTGATGGCAAATTCTGCCCTTTGCATCTCGTTCTGTAACCTGGTTACTTGATCAGATATTCCAGATAGGATATCAGTGTTTGCTAAGCATATAGTATTTAATGACTTACCAATATCCCTTGTGACATCTTGTACTTCTTTGACAATGTTTCTGCATCTTATTAGTAAGTAGAAACGGCCTCGATTTTTGTATTTTTCCACAAGGGTGTTAGCTTTTTTCACATCTGTTTCAAGGTTTTCGAGAGCTTTTCTAGTGATTGGTGATTCGTTTAATTTGTGTAGTTCTAGTTCTTTTAGAACATGAATGATATTAAAAAGGTGATCTGAGAGGATTCTGAAGCTTTCCTTTTCGATAACAATATCCTTTGCAGCATGAGCTGTTTTGATCACCTGGTTTATGACAACTGCCAAGATTGTACCGATGGGTAGGACATCCGCCATCACTGACATCCAAACGGACTACAAATTCTAGTTTCCTGGTGTACTATCTTCAAGCTTCAAAGCGACTACCCACCTTGTTTTCTTGCCTCGAGTATTGCTGGCTTTACTCTGTGACTGCCAACTGATTCAATTGAAAACGCTTGTAAGTTAACTGCAAAGGTTTAGGATTGATCAAATATATTAGTATTAGTTAAAGTACGATTTAGAGAGGTTCTATGATGAACATATCCCATAAGATGGTACACGACCATGATCAATGGTAAATTTTGTACAAGGTTTAGTGTATGCAAATGTGTGTTAATCAAACGACGGATAATGTTTAGGGGTGACCAACTGAGTGTGTTTCCTAAGTGGCGGTGGCAGTAAAGTTACCACGAAGATGACATCCATGGCTCTATGATTAAGTGATCAAAATTGTACCAAATATACTCCGTACTTTTGTATTTTGGCTTCTCAGGTTTCAAGCTTTCACTTTTTTAGTTTAACTAGATCAATGAAAATACATATCTGGGCAAGGACTATTGTATAGTTTCGAGTCTCCGTGTAAAATTTCAATTGTATTTTGTAGTTTAAGGATGAATCGATATGGGGACAAGGATTCCAAAGAATTTCGGAACACTATCCTAGAAATAAGTTTGTGGTTTCTAACAAGTTTGTTGAAGTTTATTTTGCTACTAATGAAACTTCTAAACAGGAAAAAGTTAAACAACAAAATTAACCCCTGGCTCAAACCATACACATTAATAACACAGAAACGGCTACTTATAGCATTTCAATAGCCTAATACAGTAAAAATACATCAACAAGAATCATGAAATAGTAACTGAAAAACCAAGTCAAATATATCTCAATACACAGAGGAAACCGACAGCGATATATACACTATCTGTACCAAAATTTTATTAAAGAAAGCGAAATTATTACAAATTTCACAAAATGACATTTAAACTTTTTAACCAATAATTAATAAGTCTTTTGTGTTTTGTATTAATAAATGTAAATTCTATACTTATTTTTTTCTTTTACGGAAGTGGACACTTATATCGGGACATAAGTGACATACCAAAACACTACGATAAACCGGGACATAAGAGAGTAAGTAACTAGCATAGGACATAAGTATTTTTGGAACCGCAACTAACTATATCACAATATATACAATCACAAATCTATCTCACATGTTCTAAGCTCTAGACTTGAACCCACGACCATTTGTGATGGAGCATTCTCACACAACATGGGTACCATGAGACATAATAATAATATAATCAAAATAACCTCAAATGTATGTCAAACAAATAGTTCAAACCAAGTAAGCAAATCTAGTGGGCATGAAACTATAATTGGTAGCAAAATGAAGAACAACAAATTACAAGACATGGGTAATGAAGTATTACCTGTGATGAAATGAAAATGGTTCCTGAAACGTTGGATCATAAGAACTACAAGTGACCATTATTATTATAAGTATTAACATTGAATATTATATGAGGATGAAATGAAGAAGAAAGACTGGAGTTGACTTGTAAGTCAACTGCGGATATTATCAGTGTCTTTTGTTCATAGAGACTCGTTTTCGTGTAAATTACTTGCGACTTTTCTTTGAAGTTTAAAAATATATTTCTTTTTTCATGTAAATAAATATAACAAATACCCTATACAAATATAGAGTTGGTTAACATAACAAAGGACTCATCTTAACCATTTATCTAAAAATAAATCAATTATTAAGATTAGAGGTGAGATCTATGCAAAACCAATGTTATCCAAAGAACAAATGAGAAGATCTCAACCATCAAATCTTCTTTCATCCAATGGTCCACAATCCATCTGATAATAAAAAGGAAGGGCATATTAGTAAAATCACATGTTACAATAAAAGCAAAAAATAATCCCAAATCCACTCATTCAACAAACCACTTTCTCTCTCATCAAAAAACCCAATTCCAGATCTAATCTCCATCTCGCCGGATCTCATCTCCATCTCGCCGGATCTCATCTCCATCTCGCCATAATCAATTGAAACAACGCCGGAATAATGAAATCACCGCCGGATTCATTGAAGTCGCCGCCGGAATCATTGAAACCACCATCAAATGTCGCCGGAATCACAATGAATCCGACGGATTCATCATCAAACCAACCGGATTCTTCATCAAATTCGCCGGCATCGACATCAAAACCATCGGAATCGTCATCAAACTCGCCGGATTCGTCATCAAATCCGCCGGAATCGTCAACAAATCCGCCGGATTCATCAACAAATCCGATTGACATAGATGATGTGGTTACATATGATGTAGATGATGTCGTTACAGATGATGATGTAGATGAAGTACTCACAGAAGTTGATATGAAGGAACATGATGGTAAAATCCTTTGGGAATCTGATTTTGTTTGATTAATGGGATTCATAGATGAATCCCATGGGATTCATGTATATTCATTGAATCATGAATCCCATGGGATTCATGGATGAATCCCTCTGATTCTGATTTTGTTGTTTAATGGTAAACTAAAAAAGATACTTAAATTCATTTGAGATCCCATGGGATTCATGGATGAATCCCATGTGATTCACAGTGAATCCCATGTGATTCACAGTGAATCCCAAGGGATTCATACACAATCCCATGGGATTCTTTATGAAATCCCATAGGATTCATGCAGAATCCCATGGGATTCTTTATGAAATCCATAGGATTAATGCAGAATCCCATGGGATTTCATAAAAATCCCATAGGATTCATACATGAAGCTATAGATATGTATACAGAATCCCATAGGATTCATACTTGAGTTATCTTAATCCCAACTGCTTTTTATATACAGATTCTATAAAATCACCAAGACCAACTTTATATCAGTATATTGGAAGCCTCATGTACAAGAAGGAATTCCTGTAGAGGGAAAATACTATGAAACATTAGATGAAATCCCAGGGGATTCATTGTGAGTCCCATGGGATTC
Source organism: Chrysanthemum seticuspe (assembly GCA_019973895.1). NCBI lineage: Eukaryota > Viridiplantae > Streptophyta > Magnoliopsida > Asterales > Asteraceae > Chrysanthemum > Chrysanthemum seticuspe. Next base: position 114,716,396 of record BPTQ01000001.1, on the reverse strand, counting down.
ATTGAAAGACTTGTAATATATAACTTGAATGATGTTGAATCCCATGGGATTCATTGTAAATCCCATGGGATTCTTTATGAAATCCCATAGGATTCAATGTAAATCCCATGGGATTCTTATTTTTATTTTTTTTGTATAACATGTTTTTAAAATATTTTTTTTTATATAACAGGTTGTAAAGCTCGTATAAGGTTAGAATTGGATGTCATTTCTGGAAAATACAAGCTAGTTCAGTTTATTGCAAAACACAACCATATGCTCATACCAAAAGAGTACAAACATTTTACCAAAAAGCAAAGAAGAATGACACAAGCAGAAAAAATGTTTGTTGTTAAAGCTGCAAAGAACAAGATTGGTCCAACACGGGCTCACAACTTGCTAACGAGTATGAAGGGTGGGTATGAATATGTTCATGGGACAGTTGCAGATTTTAAGAATGAAATGCGGGATGTTAATATGTTCATAGGGGAACCCGAATAGGCGAAAGCCAAAACCAACCTGTCCGGAGAAGCCAAATGCAGGGCGAAAGACGAAACCAAAAGTTTCTTGATTATTTATATTCTGGTTTCTGGTTTTGTTAGTTATTTTTTCTTCTTTACTTGATTATTTAGATGATTTGAAAAGAAAATTCTTTTTTACTTTGAATATATCTTGTTTCTTACTTATATTCTGTAAGAATCCCATGGGATTGTATATGAATCCCATGGGATTCACTTTGAATATATCTTGTTTCTTACTTGTATGTATGAATCTCATGGGATTGTATATGAATCCCTAAGGGATACAGAAAGATGTTAATAGATTAAGTGGAAAGATTAAGTGGAATCCCATGGGATTATGTATGAAACCCATGGGATTGTGTATGAATCCCATGGGATTATTTCCATATTCTCTTCTACCATACACATATTTTCAAAAGATTAAGTGGAAAAAAAGTCTATCATAAAGAATCCTTTGGGATTATGAATGAATCCCCTGGGATTCACATAATTAACTGATAAAAAGACAAATAATAGTTCTACCACGCAAACGTTCTGTTATACCATTCAGAAGTTTTAAAAAGACAAAATAATGCACATGTTCTCGTCTACCATACCATTAACGCCTAACTGGACAATTGTTCTACCATGCACAAGTTCCCATTCACATGATCTCGTCTACCATACCATTAACACCTAACTGGACAAATTGTTCTAGCATTCAAAAAAGACATAACTTCTTCAATGATTACATGCGCTCACGTGCTTCCCTATTCTTTACTGCTTCAAGAATAATAGTCATCTTTTCTTCAGGAGGAAGTTTATGCTTCTCCTTCTCCTTCTCCTTCACCTTCTCCTTCTCCTTCTCCTTCTCATTCTTCTGTACAACACTCAGCACATTCTCATTAGCCAAATCAGAAACAACAGCAGAAATAATACTACGAGAATCATCCGGCACATTCTTCATCTCCTGAACAACACTTGCCTTTCCCTGAACACCAGACACAATCTCATTCTCCTTAACAACACACGCCAACTTAGCAACATCAACAATCGATGTTTTCTTCGCCTTTTTACTCGCCTTTCCCTGAACAACCTTATTCCCTTGTTTATTCGCCTTAATATCATCATAAGGATTCCACCGACCCAACGTAACATTCCCTTGTTTCTTCGCCTTAATATCAAAAGGATTTTAACGAGACAACGGCATTGGGTTCAATATTTTACCTATATCAATTTTAAGACGAAAAAAGTAATATTAGTTTTGAGACAAATATTAGATATAAGCAACTAACAACAGCACAATCTCATCAATCACAAAGTCCTAACACTAACAAACAATACAGAAAAATACGCAACTATAAATCTGATTCCTAAAAGCTAATACAAACACTCATTCTATGTGAATCCCATGGGATTCAGTGATAATCCCATAGGATTAATCTTACACAAACTGTAATAAATGTTTTCAGGCTTACTTCAATGAACCTGATGGCAACGAGCCGTTGGCACTCAACATGCATAGTATGGGGAAGGGTCAAGTGTGGATTAATGGTCAAAGTATTGGACGGTATTGGACTGCTGATGCAACTGGTTATTGCCAATGGTGCCATTATACTGGAACTTATCGTCCAACTAAGTGTCAAGCTCGTTGCGGCCGACCAACCCAACGATGGTATAAATACTAAAGCCTGTATACTTTTCTATTTAAAAGTATTAAGTTAGTTAATTATAAAACTGATTATTTCTTTAGCAGAAGCTTAGACTTATAATTGTGTTTATACAAAATGACAAATTATGTAACGTTGCAGGTACCATGTGCCCAGGTCATGGCTAAAACCAACAGGAAATATTTTGGTGCTTTTTGAAGAACTCGGAGGTAATCCCACAGGGATTTCACTAGCAAAGAGATCAATGACAAGTGTGTGTGCCGATATGTTTGAATACTGCCCAAACAGCAAGGATTGGCATAGTGAAACTTATGGGAGAAGAGAAGCTATTCGTAGACCCAAAATTCACCTTCAATGCAGCCCTATTAATTTCTTCAATTAAATTTGCTAGCTTTGGGACTCCTATTGGAAGCTGTGGTAATTTCCAGCAAGGAACTTGTCATGCCCTTACTTCATATGATGTACTTAGCAAGGTATACTCTATTGTCTATCATAAACAACACCAGCCTACTTATCCTTACTAACACCCATCGACTTAACTTTAACAACATAAGGCTCCTTCTCATTTTCCTTATCCTCTGGCTTATCCTTCTCACTTGTCAAATCAGTAACAACATCCGAAATCACTTTACCAACATCAACATCCGACGGTTTCGTCGCCTTACCTTTAACAACATCAGGCGCCTTCACTGTAACAACACTTGCCGACTTGTCATTAGGATTAAAATGAGACAACGGTGTTGGGATCAAAACTTGATTGGCATTGGCATTAGCATAAAGAATATCCATGGAAACCCACTTCTTCGTAGGCAAACCACTAGCAGTAGCTTTAAGAACACCTAACATTAAAAAAAAAAAATCAAAAATCAAAATAAGATAATCCAAAACTTCAATCTACTGAGATTCATACATTAAAATGTGATCATGTTTAGAATCCCATGGGATTCATACAGAATCCCATGAGATTCATACATTAAATAAGCTAATGAGCCAAACAGTCACTTGAGCAACCTACAGGGGCAACTTTAAGCTATTCAACAAGCTAACAAATAAGCAAGCTAATCCATAAAAACAATAAAACAACATAGATCACCAATAAAATAACTTGTAAAATCATTCATAGACAATTTGGTCTAGAAACAAAGCTTAAAAATAAGCTGATAATCAGGCACTTTGAAGCTTTTTATAACTTTTTGAAAACAACGTAGAGGCCTGCTTTTGACACTAAGAAAAAGCTACTAAAAGCTATTTAAAACAAGCTTAAACTTTGAAACAACAATGAACTCTCACTAACGAGCTTATAAAATAATTTTTGGATTAAAAGTGAAAAAAACTTGCAGACACTTACTAATAATCTAATCCAAACACTCAATCAACATAACTCATTCCATCACAAAAATAACCTAATCAATCACAAAATAACATAATCAATCACAAAACAAGCCAATACAGTCACAAAATAAGTCAATACAGTAACAAAATAAGCTAATACAGTCACAAAAGTTCAAACTATTGGCTGAAAATAAGCTAATCCAAACTCTCATTCCATCACCAAGCCATATCATTTCAAAAAAACTTTTAAAATCAAAATAAGCAACATATCACATCTATACAAAAAATAATACAAAATAAGCAATGAAGCAACGGATATACCCGCTGATAAATCTCGAAGCTTATTTCGCTCGGAAAGTAGCAATGAATCCGATTTGGACAGCGAATCGGCTTGAGATAGTGCTATTTCATCTCCAATCTCCAGTTTAACGGAAAGATTTTAGAAATTAGGGTTTGGCGGTGGTTTGACGGTGGTTTGGGGGTGGTTTGGGGGTGACGGGTGAGAGACAAAAACCGTCATCTTTGGGTGTGTGTGTGTACGTGTGTGTTTAGGGGTGGATTTGGAGGTATTGGTAGATAATAATAAATGACTAAAATGCCCCTCAGTAAATTTGTTCATTTTAATCTAAACCATTAGATGAAAAAAGAATGAATGGTTGAGATCTTGTTATTTGTTCTTTAGATAATATTGTTTCGTATTGAACTTTTCTCATTAAGATTAAAAGTATTTTATTATTTCACCCATTTTTTATAATTTAAATATCTTTTAAACATTTAATCATTAAGCGAAAATATTTACACCGTCGCGACGAGTATTTAATTATCCTTCTATAGACGGGCATTTTGATATACTTTCGAAAAAAGAAAAAAATCGTTTTTTTCACGTTTTTTAGTCTTTTTTTCGTTTTTTTTTATGTTACTTGCATTTGCATGAAAAAAAAAACAAAAAAAAACACATATATAATTAAACACTTAATTGAACATCACATGTGATATTAGTGTTAAATCATATATGATATCTAATATCACATGTGATATGATATGCATATCATATGTGATTTTACACTAATATCACATGTGATATTACATATCATATATTATTTAACACTAATATCACATGTGATATTCAAATTAGTGTTTAATCATATATGATTTTTTAATGCAAATTTCAGTAACTAAAAAAACGAAAAAACTTTAAAAAAAAAGTGAAAAATACGAAAAACAAATTGTCGAAAGTATATCAAAGTGCCTATCTATAGAAAGATAATTAAATGCTCGTCGCAATGATATATATTTTTTTTCGTTTAACGATTAACAGTTTGAAAGATATTAATATTTGAATTTTTTTTGATGAAAGTGGGTTTTTTAAATTGGTGAGTTTAATCTCAATCATTAGATCAACTAAAAATGGAGGGTGGAGATTGATTCTTTTGTATGTAAATAATCTTTTGTCCTTAAATGGTCTTAAATTTTAAAATTTATTATATCATTATTGTTGTTATTTATAAATATTATGGTGAATTTCATCTATATCCTTAAAAAAACTCATAATTATGTCAATATCTTTATAAATTTATAATTACACCATAAAACTCATAATTACGTAACACAATTAAAACAATTTAAGGTCAAAGTTAAAAAGGAAAGACTTTAAAAGTCAATAGTGGACACTTATTTAGGGACGGAGGGAGTATTACTTAATCATATATATCCACAAGATAATTATAAATATAAAAATAAAAGCACAAATTACTTCGATATGTAAAATAATACACGAGATTGTACATATAAATTCCCTTTAAAAGTTTAAGTAATGATATCGAGAACTTTGTGTTGACATAACATGTATTTAGCCAACTTTTTGTACATTGAAAAAAGGGCAAATCGCATAAAAAGGTACTCATCTTATGTTCAATTTCAATTAAAGGTACTATTCTTTTTTTTTTTCTCAATTTAAGGTACCCGACTTTTTTTTTGGGGCCAATTTAGGTTTTTTTCTAACTTCCGTTAACCATTTCGTTAGTAAATTACATGTTTGGTCCTTGAGTTTGTATAGGCATTTCATGTTTGGTCTATTTTCGTCCGTTTTCATAAGCTTGCATACGTTTTCGTCCGTTTTATACGTTTTCGCCCGTTTTTACACGTTTTCGTCCGTTTTTGCACGTTTTCGTCCGTTTTTACACGTTTTTTGTACGTTTCCGTCTGTTTTTGCACGTTTCTGTCTGTTTTTACACGTTTTCGTCCGTTTTTACACGTTTCCGTCTGTTTTACACGTTTTCATCCGTTTTTTCACGTTTTCTTCCGTTTTTACACGTTTTCGTCCGTTTTTGCACGTTTCGGTCCGTTTTCGTCCGTTTTTCCACGTTTCCGTCTATTTTTACACATTTTCGTCCGTTTTTACACGTTTCCGTCAGTTTTACACGTATTCATCCGTTTTTGCACGTTTTCTTCCGTTTTTACACGCTTTCGTCCGTTTTTACACGTTTCGGTCCGTTTTCGTCCGTTTTTCCACGTTTCCGTCTATTTTTACACGTTTTCGTCCGTTTTCCACGTTTTCGTCTATTTTTACACGTTTTCGTCCGTTTTTGCATGTTTTCGTTCGTTTTTACATGTTTCGTCTGTTTTTACACTTTTTTGTCTGTTTTTGCACGTTGTTTTTACACGTTTCCGCATGTTTTTGCATGTTTCTGTCTGGTTTTACACTTTTTTGTCTGTTTTACACGTTTTATTCCTGTTTTTATACGTTCCGTCCGTTTTTGCACATTTTCTTCCGTTTTTGCACGTTTGCGACCATTTTTGCACGTGTCGGTTCGTTTTTGCACGTTTTCATCTGTTTTTACACGTTTTCGTCCATTTTACATGTTTTTGCACGTTTTCGTTTGTTTTTACACGTTTTCGTCCATTTTACATGTTTTTGCACGTTTTCATATGTTTTTACACGTTTTCATCTGCTTTCGACGTTTTGTCCGTTTTTGCACGTTTCCATCCTTTTTCCATGTTTTCTTCGAGATCCTTGTTCGAGATCCTTGTTCAAAAACCTGTAAAAACAGACGAAATTGTGTAAAAACAGACGAAAACGTGTAAAAATGTACAGAAACATGTAAAAACGGACGAAAACGTGCAAACACGAACCGAAACGTGCAAAAACGGACGCAAACGTGCAAAAACAGAAGAAAACGTGCAAAAACGGACGAAAACGTATAAAAACATACAAAAACGTTTAAAAACAGACAAAAACGTGTAAAAACAGACAGAAACGTGCAAAAACAGACGGAAACGTGTAAAAAAGAACGAAAACGTGCAAAAACGGACGAAAACATTTAAAAACATATGATATCATGTAAAAACGGACAAAAACAGACGAAAATGTGTAAAAACGGACGAAAACATGTAAAAAGAGACGAAAACGTGTAAAAACAGACAGAAACGTGCAAAAACAGACGAAAAAGTGCAAAAACGGACGAAAACGTTCAAAAACGGACGAAAACGTGCAAAAACGAACGAAAACGTACAAAAACGGACGAAAACATATAAAAACGGACGAAAACGTATGAAAGCTTATAAAAACGAACGAAAATAGACCTAACAAGAAATGCCTATACAAACCCAAGGACCAAACATGTAATTTACTAACGAAATAGTTAACGGAAGTTAGAAAAAAACCTAAATCGGCCCAAAAAAAAAGTCAGGTACTTTAAATTGAGAAAAAAAAAAAAAAAAAAAAAAACCTTTAATTGAAATTGGACATAAGATGAGTACCTTTTTATGCGATTTACCCTTGAAAAAAAGCGGTAAAAAGCTTTAACCCTTCGATTAAACATTATATTCCTGTCAATACGACTTATGCCAATACGCTATGCACGCAAGGTGGTATAAAACAAGTATATTATAACGTTAACATAAATTGGTGTATCTATGCTAATCTAATTTTTAGCTAGTGTCCGTGTTCAATTAGGTGTCGTTCTTGTTAATTAACTTGTTAGTGTTAAGTAATAAGCAGACGTTAATTGAGGTTAATTGAGTCAACGGGTGGTACTTGACCCCATAAATCAAAGCACCTAGTATGGTGTCGATTATTCGTGTATTACATCGTTATAGCATAAGGTTGTCCATAAATAAAAATAATAATACTGTAAAATTAATCGTGACTATATTAATATTTGGTAGTTAGGTTACCTTTATTCATTATTATTATCGCGAAATTTTGTTACTAGCTCGGCCAACAGCTATGGTTTATAATCAGCACTACTCGGTACGTAACTCAATCACATAATTGTTGTCGATCACATTAATGATCTGGCTTTTGTAGAATTTTAGCTCAGTGTTTGTTGTAGATGCATGTGATGTTATAGATCAATTGATGCCGATGATAAGTTGATATGATGTTAATTGATGTTAGGCAAGGCTAACTTCCGTTTATGATCTAACATGTGATTTGCTAGTGGTTGTTGATGTTTAGTTAAATGAAACTGACAAACTGATTTGGTAAAACTAGTGAGCACATGGTTTTAGTTTTCCCGCATTGCGTCGGGAAGTCGAGATAAATGCATTAATTACCGATTTATTTTACATAAAAGAAAATTGACATAACCATCGTTGCAAAAATCACTTGGCTTATGACTATCGCCTAGGGCTGAGCAAAGGTCGAACCAACTCGAGAACCGATTTCGTGAAATAATGAACTGTAACCAACCGAATATGATCGGTTCGGTTCGGTTTAGGTATGTTTTTGTTGGTTTTGGGTCAAATTGAATCGACACGAAACCGAAAATAGAAAAACATGAAACCTATAATATTTAAAACTTACTTCACTGTTACGTGTACGGTCAGTAGCGGCACTTGAACGTTTATTTTGATTTTTTTTGATTTTTTTTTTTTTTTTGAGGGGGGGAGGGGGTATTATCAACTAAATTACCTATAAAACCTATAATATTTACACTAGTTGCCGCAACTTTTTTTTAATGACTCTTATTCCTGCCCAACGGATCAATCGCAGATCTCCGGGCCAACCCTTACCAGTGATTCTCGCCTATACTACTAAACAAGTTAAAACTACAACTTCTTTAACTATGTGCCCCAACGGTAGTATCTGAAACAATTGTGGACAGATGTTAGTAAGTTTTATGTTATTGTTATTATATTAGCTATACAAATTATCAATTTTGATATTCTTACTATTATCGTTTTGAGTTTCATTTAAGTGGTTTAACGTTGAGAATGAAGGGTTAAGATGGATATATAAAGTTAGGTTTAAAATGTTAGTGAAAATACAGTGCTAAGATGGATATTTAGAGTTTTAATTTAAGTTGTTAGTAAACTTAAAATAGTATATTCGACGTGGCTCGAGAAAAGTATACTTAACTGAAATTAAAATTAGTTTTTCGAATTTGACTAAGTAACGGATACATGTGACGCTTTATGTAGAGGATATGAGCATAATTTTTCTTTCTTGACAAACACACTAAAATGCAAATCAATATCGTCGTCCAAAAATATATGCTTAAAACCCCGCCGCAACGGACAAACATCCTCGTTAGGGAACACTTCTTAAAAATGTAAAAAATTGCATAGAAAAGAGGATAAATAAGAACACTGAATATGTGAAGAACATGCCCACAATAACAAAACAAATGTTTACTCGTGTTGGTCAGTTGACCTCGACTTGCACATTCATCTTACAGCAAAATTATTTAAGATACCAGACTTACAATTTACAACAGGGCATAGGTCAAGCGGTGTGTGACCCATCACCCATCAACCAAAGGTTGTGTGTTCAAACCTCATGAAAGGCGTGAAGGTTATTTCTCATACGGAATGAAAGATTTGAGGATTACATGAAACTTATTGGATGCATTTTTATTACAACTGAACATCACACAACATGAACTAGATAGCATGTTCATGACGGAATATAACACCACTCTGAGGGATTATGCATACAGTAGGCTCTATAAGTTTTACATCTTGAAGGACTAATCATTGCATATCTCGCTTACGAGCCATCTCCCGAGCCATTTCTCTTAGTTCCTCAGGTGATTGTGGCCTTGGTCCCTCCGGAGGGTACACAACATATTGACGCTTCAAAACCAAATATAAGTAAGAATCAGTTTACACACGAATCATAATGATTCGTCTAGTGTAAAATCCAACAACCATACGCATGAGGTAACATTTCTAAATTTTATTTCTGCAACACTACATGAGTTAATTCACAGGTATGCCAATACACAAAAGACCCACCAATGATCTAGAAATTGTGGTACTTCTATAATTAGTCTATAGACAGCATCAGGGAGACTTGGTATGTCTCTCGAATAGCAGGTCATAATTTAGTCAGGCACGAATTGACGTTTATTAGTTACTATTTAGTTAGTCAAGGTGTTTTCAGAATAACTTCCTCTGAGTTCTATTTAACTTGTTTAAATATTAATCTCCTAGTATGTTGGTAACATTAAATTCTCACCTATCAAATGCGGTTACCAATTCACGGGTAAAGAGGATACAAGGACATTTTAAGGTAGGGGAGTTTTTCAAGGGTTGTTTGGCATCAACGGGTTGAAGTCCAGTTCACTATGCAATCATTAATTTGTAGTTGTTCTTCAATGTAGTTATAATGGGAAAGGCACCTTGCAGGCTGGCCCCTTAACCCATGCCGGGCATTTGCAATATCTGCTCAAGGCTGTTTTTAAGGTTCATGACCATTACTGCAATTAAACATCTTGCAAAACACAGCATAACAACAACCGCATTTTTTTCTAATTATGCATCTGTTTGTTTATTTTGGCATGGATTATCAATACCAAAGAGAATATATGAGTCAAAAAATAAGCTTTGCTTGATCTCGGGATGATAATACAGTGTCTTCTTACTGTTAAACATTTCATTAGTACAGTAATAACTTCTACACATTTCAACTATTCTTCATTACAAGAACAATTAAGGAACTAGCTCCACACTGTTACCTCCTGAAGGCATCTCCAAGGTCCAAATCTGAATGGGAATAATATCCTGCTTTAACCTAATGTGTAACCTATATGCCTAGTTTATCTCTCTAATAGATTCTCCCCCCTGTAACTCACGAACCATATATACAAACCAATTATAATAAAAAGGTAGTCACCTAAGTCTCCTAAAGCCACTTCCATTGCACTCACTAAGTTTTGCAACCATATCTTGGTTCTCAACATTAGTTATAACTTATAACTATAACTATTTAACTCCTGTATTTAATTTTCCAATTTTTTCATTAGATTTTATACGTTCGTCTCACGATTTTCAAACCTGGGTCCATGAGCCACATATTACATACACCTTGGTTTCATGAGAGGTGTTCGTCACTTGTTATTTACATTTTATGTTCCATATGTTTCACACTTTCACATATTGCTTTAAAAGTAGTTCATTCTTCTGATCGTGTCTCATCAATAACACATCACTTTTTAATTAACTTATTTATTTATTATTGAAAGGCAACTAACTATCTCACACTATATACAGTTATACACCACAAATCTATCTCACATGTCCTACGCAGGGCTTGAACTTACGACCCTTATGTTATTGTAAACTATTCACTTCCTCTTTTCACCACCATGTGTCCTTAGGATGAACTACTTAGTATTAACGATATATATTTTTAACTTTATATGTGAAAAATAGTAGCTCAAACTGGTTGACAATTTTTCTTCACAAAATACATTTGACCAATTATATCATGCATTCATTTTTCGTTCTACAACTGGTTCACAAGTGAGCCCAAGATAAGTTCTGTACTACAACAGCATAGGTAAACCTTGATTACATACGTCAAAAGGGATAACTACAACGAAGGTCAACGTACTAAAGGCCAATGTCTACATTGGGGCAGGTACCCTTTTTCCCGATAGAGGGTAGGCGGGTAGCCTACTCTAAAACTACTTATTGCTCTTTTTAGAGATTATACGGGATTGCTTAATAAACTGCTTACTTGCTTACAGCATCATGATTGTTAGTAAATAAGCAAACTGCTTATCATTTTCCTATTTAAGGGTGAAATAAGCAGTTTCACAGGGGATTATTCAGAAGGTGTTTGGGATTTGCTTATTTTAACTGGTTATCCACCTATTGCTTTATTTCTATCATGTAATATGCAGATTTCAGTTCGAAATGCTAATTAATGAGATAAGCAGTTTTAAAACAAAAAACCCAAACACCATTTTAAGCTGTTTCGAAACTGCGTAATTAAATCAAAATACTTATCGACTACAACACGTAAAAGGCAGTTTTAATAAGCAATCCCATACACTTCCTTAATCATTTCAAAACATAGAAGTAACAAAAACACTATAAATAAATAAATAAATACAAAGATAAAAAGTTTATAATAAAAAAAATAAAGACGACTTACAGCACCCATGAATTTAGTAAGATTCTTGGTATTATTAGCAAAGAAATACATAAGCCCAATTGGAACAGTGACATAAACAGCAAATTTTACAATCTCCAACACCCCTTTTGAAGTACCCAATGATGTCATTCTTAATCTCTTCAAAAACCCAATTCGAATTCAATATTTTCTTGATAAATTTTTTAGGATCAAGCAAAACCCTAAACAGAGAGATGCGTATTTGTGGATTAGGATTTTACAACAGAGCACTGGCTGGGACGATTTGGGTTAATGGGTCGGGTCGATTTTTTTAAAAAATTTGTTGTGAAATGAGTTTTTGAGTATTTGATAGCCCATTATTGTTAATGTACTTTGGGCTAATTGTAGTATCATAACTTGTTAAACATAGTCAATGGAACTACATTAGCAAAAGAGATTAAAGTTATAAAATAGCAACAAACTTTTTTTATTATCTCATTTTGGTACGTGAACTAATTAAAAGATGTGCAATAGAAACGAATTTTCATAAGTGTTTAAAAATGCAGATTTTGATGACGTGTTGCATTATAAATTGTGACACATGTCAGACTTTCAGGTATGACACGTTATCAAAAAGTGCAAATTGGAACACTTATTAAAATTTGTTGTTATCTCACATCTTTTAGTTAGTGCAAGTACGAAAACGAGATAATGAAAAAAAATCGTTGTTATTCTATTACTTAATAATCCCTTAGCAAAACGCATACATTTAGTTGTAGAAAAAATTCTTTAATTTTTTATTTCAATTTCTTTAAAAACAAGAAAGGGTTTTTATCTCTAGAAATTATACTATAAATTTAGAGAATGCGTTTAGGTAATACTTTAAATAAAATTGAAGAATGCAAAGGGATGTAAAAAAATTAAAGGAAAAATATAGGAAAAAATAAAGAGCTCTTTTCTAGATTCTAATTAAAGTTTAAAAAATGAGATTTTCATTTCTATCAGAAACTTTTCTTAAAAATGTGTGACTAAACGAATTTTCAGTTTCTAATGAAAACTTTTCAAAAAAAGTGAAGTATTTTCACCAATTAAACACACCTATAACTTTCCAGGAAATTTTGAAATAATAGAGAAAAAAAGGATTTATTTTGTTAAACTTAACACAAAGGAACTAATTGACTTTACATTACTGGTATGCATTTCCTGGTGTTGACTTGTACAATGACATTATTATTTGTTATTTTATGTGGCAAAGATTTAAACACCCCAACTATATTTTGGTTTATTTTTTAACCTACAATTTTTTTTTTTTTTTTTTAGAAAGGCAAGATGAATTATGAGACTCCGAAAAAAGACAAAACACAAACAATGATTCGAATAGATTTGGAGTGGTTTGGTTGTCTGAATCCACACAAAGGGCAATATGTTAGGCGTGACCATGATTCGAATCCATTGATTTTGCTGGAAGCTGTGGCGTCTCAAGACTTATGGATATGGCATGCTTTCTTTGGTGTTTCAGGGTCGAACAACGACATCAACGTTCTTGATCAATCCCATTTATTTAACGATCTTAAACACGGATAGCACCGGAGATTCCGTTTTTCGCTAACGGGGTAACTTACCCATTTGGTTACTATCTTGTTGACGGGATATATCCGGAATTGGCAACACTCGTTAAGATGATTCCAGAACCAGCATATGATGACCAGAAGAGAATAAGGTATAAGCAAATGCAGGAATCGGTAAGAAAAGATGTAGAAAGGGCGTTTGATGTTTTGAAGAAGAAATGGACGGTACTTGCCAATCCCACAAAGATATTAACAAAAGAAAGAATCCAGAATATGATGTATACATGTATCATATTACATAATATGATACGAAAAGACAAAAAAAAAGGCAATATTTCCCGAATGGTACCCGACGGAAGCACATCAGCCGAATGACTACATACGATCCGATGAAGAAATGCGAAAAGTTATGAGGTACATCAGATCACATCAAATGCATCAAAACCTTCGTGCCGATTTAGTCCAACATGTGTCTCGTAATATTTAATTTCATGTTTTATTGTAATATTTTTAATTTCTCAAGTATGTGTAATGGTTTTAGTTTATGAATAAAAGTTTTTCTAATTCGTGCAGTTACGTTTTCGTGTTTATATGTTTACGTTTTACGTTTTTTTTATTCGTGATTATTAAAAAAATGTGAGTTAAGGTGAGTCTCTTGTCCGCATAAAGGTGAGTGGAAGTGAGTGGAAGAGAGAGGAGAGAGAAAGCTGACGTGACGCTGGTGTGTAAGGTGAGTGTGCACCTTCATTGCCTTCCAGCCTAATAAACAAAGTTTTGTTTTCATCAATTCATGACAAACTAATTAATTGATTTTATATTAGAGCAAGGGGTGTGGTGAATAATCATACCTTTTCATTTGGGCCTCAATAATGTCACATCATCTTAAACAATCATAATAATACACTATATTTTATCATAACACAAAACAAACATCTTCATTTGGGCCTCACCACCCAAAAATTTATTTTCTTTTCCAACTTTCAAATAAAGTAAATTCATTTTATTTAATTAAAATTACAGTACAAACTAAAATACAATACGATACAGAAAAAAACATATGAACTAAAATACAATGCGATAAGATAAGAAATACAATAAAGAAACTAAATATTTTGTTGATGTTCCAGATATTGTAGATGTTGTTAACAAACATGCTCAATAAGATTTCGTTGAAGCCTTGCGTGTGTTTGTTTGTTAAGGAGTTCCTTGGATTTCTTCCGTTGCACTTCGCATTGCTCGATCCACGTCTGTTGAAAATTTATGCGCGGGCAAATATAAATCTCACTCATTTCGGATATCGCAAATTTTTTATCTTTCAAAATCATGTTATGAAATATGATTCACGTGTACATGACTTTCCGTAATTTGTTGATAGTCCAAGCACGCGCCGGTTGGCTTATAACATGCCAACGTCCTTGGAGGACACCAAAGCTCTTTCAACGTCTTTTCGAACACTTGCTTGTCGCCATTTAAATACGACGTTTTTATCGGAATTTGCAATCGTAAATGATTTGACAAAAGATGACCACTGTGGATAAATCCCGTCAGCTAGATAATACCTTTGTTGAAATGTAACTCCGTTAACTTCAATGCCACGGGGGCGATGTCATCAAATAACGGAGAATTATTTAAAATGGTAATATCGTTATGCGCACCCGCTATCTCAAAAAATGCATGCCAAATCCACAAATCATGTGATGCAACTGCTTTAAGCATTATAGTTGAGTATTTTTTTATCACCCCTGTGAAATTGCCCGTGCCATTCTTTCGGAAAATTAACCTGTTTCTAGTGCATACAATCATGCTTCCAACCATTTTCGGTAAACATGAAATCTGTTATGTGCGTTGTATAAATTGTGAATGTCATTCAAGTCATGTTTTCTTAAAAACTCGGGCATAAAAAATTCAATAACGCACATAGTAAAATGATCTAGACAATCGCGTGCAGTATGTTCCCCCATTTGTAAATACTCATCTAATGCATTAGGTGTTATGCCGTATGCCAATTGGCGTATGACGGATGTGCATTTCATAATAAACTAAAACTCATTTGACCCGTAGCATCAGGTCGGACAACAAAGAAAATGATCGGGAAGAGGATGAACATTTCAATACGAGTTTCAATACCTTTGACTATATTTAAAAATAGTTTACGGTTCATACGATATCGACGCCTAAAATAACTTTCCAGATATTTTGTGTTATCACCAAAATAGTCGGCCATTAAACGTGCTTCAGCAATATTACATTTATGGTTGATGTAATTACGGCTGTGTGAACTTTCAGCTTCTTGTTGCAACGATTGCTCATATTGATGTTGTTGTATAATCATCTCGAGGTCAGCTATATTCTTTATCGGTGAGACTATCAGAATTGCTTGAGGAACTCATGGGTTATTTATAGTGTGAAAATTGGATTTAAATAAAAAAAAATTTGAATTAAAAAAAAATAGACGGTACAATTTAAATATAACCGTTTGTATTAAAAGGCTATATTTCAAAAAAGTTTTTTGTCGCCTTCTACTTCATTGCAACGAAGAATTGCACAGCGAATGCAAACGGCGAACAATCCCGGTGTGGTGGCGAGCTGCGAACTCAAACGGCGAGATGCCATATCACAATGTCAAGCTCAAAATATCACGACACCCCTTGCTCTCAATGGTATGCATTTCATGGTAGTGCCGTTTACAATTACTTTTTATTTGTTATCTTATAACTTATTGGTAGATTAGATACCGAGATACTGATTCTTAAAAATGCACATACTAATGTTATTATAATTACTATAGATTCACTGATAAAACTTATAAATCATCTCGAATGTGGCTTAGCGTTGGCGAAGGTAAGAAATGATGATCACTAGAACAAAAAGACTCAAGTTTGAACTTCTCTAAGTACACATATTTTTTGCCAGAGATGAGTCTGAAAACAATAACGGAAACACCGGTTATGCCAAGCACATTAGATGCAAAATTCACGAATTTCCCCATATAACTTAAGCAGGGATCCCTCACTATTTATTAATATTATTGATGACGTACTTGGTCTGCTGGACCTGGCCCGTCTAATGGAGCACCGAATTATGGGCCATTCAGCCTGACATCTTTGGTGGTGCTCTGGAGTTGACTAGAAAGATTATCTAATTAAGTCACGAGATTATGTTAGATGTAAGGCACATAACATTGGGCGTTAGATGGAAGACACGCCAAATATAACGACCATGTAAGAAGGTCAATATGACGACCAAGTAGGGAGGTCGATACTTAAGTGTTTCATATGAAGCCAGCCAGAAAGAACTTAAGTATAGCATCGTTGACCGTAGGCCAATGTGACAACTCGCAATTTCAGGTCATTTCTCAAAACAATTCATGCCTTACAATTTCAACATTTATCGTAAACTTGGTTTACTTGTTCCAAATTCGCGTAACCTTAAAGGTTTAGCGGCGAATTCATGATCATAACATCACGTACATTTCATATGGACTAAGATTAGTCTACATTTCATTGACATCATTTGCATCATATTAGTTCATTCATGATATTTCATTTTACATTTAACGCGTAAATTTTTATATTTAATAAATGTTATCGCGTGAGTTATTATTTTGAATATTTAATCCGTTACTTTCAAAAATGATCCCGACATATTTTTATACTTACATTTAGTTATATAAACTATATTTTGAGTTTTCCTAATGTTTTGAATTTATTTCGTATATAAATCGTTGAATTTATATTATTACGACGTTTTTCTTAAAAACTATACGATAATTATTTTATCACTCAAATTCTACAAGGAATGTATTTTTCAAATTTTTATGATATCATTATACTCTATTTTGATCTACTAAAAATTCCTTTTACCTAAAAGCTATCATTTACCTTACAAGTTATTAATATCTACATATTTACTTACACTTTTAATAAATATTACACAATTACACAATACATTTTATAAAAAAAAAAAAAAAGATATTTTGTGAGATGCATCCCCCCCAAAACCGGCCTTAGGGGGGGGGGGGGTTGAGTCAAAAGAGGGTTAGCATTAATTTGAGGCATGGTCTTTGATTTTTATGTCTATACACTTCCTCAAAAGTCTTACTTAAACAATTTTCTCATTCACTTCAATCAATTCACAAGTGTTAGTAGTTTATTTTTCCTCTCTTTTGCTTCTCCTTCAACCGGTTCTACATCAAGAGAAAAAGGGATCATCATCAAAATTTTCTCAAGTGTTTAATCAATCTAGTTTATACTCTTTATAAGGTTTTGAAATAAAAACCAAGAGTGTTTAGGTTTAACCTTGTTACTTGCACCTCATCATATTCACTTGTAAGCATGTTTCTTTCATTTTTCATGTTTCCTTTTCATTTCATATGTATCTTTTCATTTTTGGTACAAACATGCAAGACATATGTGATTTATACCATTTTTACATGATTTTAGAGTTATATATATATTATGGTCATCCTATAATTATCCCCTTGGTATTCATTGGTCTTGATGGTGATTAGGAACCCATGACACCCTAAGAAGGTGTATGGTAGGATTAGATTAGTTTTGGAGTTGATTTGAAGGGATTAGAATAGGTTTTGTCCGAGAAAAACTATTTTCAATACGTATAAAATAGGTTCTGTCTTTGTTTCGATTTTCTGGAAAAACCGACAGTAGGCACGACACTTTGGCCTTGATATTTAGAAAATATACTTTAAAACGAATCCGTGGCCTTTTGAACGGATAAAAACGGAGTTATAACGAAGAAGTTATGGATTTTACAAGTTTGACGACGAAATATATAATTTTCAGAAATTTCAGCAAGCTATTTTTACCTTGTTCGAGTCAAAAACGAGCCTTAAGCTTTACAAATTATTTCGACTTGTCAAAAATATATTAGTATACTTTGATACGAAGCTAAGGACGTATTATACGTAGAAAACGGATTTGAAACGATAAAGATATGCACGTTTTCATAAAAATTGCCGTAACTATTATTTTCTGAAAAACTATATTATTTTTACGATACAAGTGTTACGGTAGCTGAAACGACCATGTTGAGGGCTGTTTTTAACCATGATGTGGAACTTTTTGGAACGAAATGTCTTCTAGTAAAATCAAGTTCACCGAGCCTATTTTTCAAAACGACAAGCTGTTTGTATAGCGGAGTTTTAGTAAATAATTTACGGATGTTTAAACTTGGCCGAAACTCACTTTTTACATAACAATTAGCCAAAATCACTATCTTTAACCCTTATTATCTTTATGTTCGAGACCTTTTGGACGAAAACTCCTGAACTGAAACTTCTAGATTTCGATACAAACTTTCCAAAACCGTCGAGTTCGTTCTCTAACGATCGACGTACACTATTTTACGACTAGTTTTTCGGAGCCATTTTTTTCACTTTCAAGAAAATTCCGACGACATTGTTTTGCGACGAAAAGTGATAATTTCACCGTAAATTATTATAAAACCATTGTAGGATGACATTTTGACGTAAAAACTTGTAAAGTGATTTTTGAAGGGTCAAGACGTCAAAAGAGTATTTTTTTTTTCGACGAAAAGTATTATTTTCAAAACTCGCAAATGGTATAAATAACATACGAAATGCATGCATAACATTACATTGCAACTCATTACATGTCATATCATTCGTAATAGGTCCCGGTTAAAGCATCACATTATACCTCGGTGTACTCACTCTTGTCATCATACCAGTTTATCAAGTGAGTTTTCATAGCCCCGTTTTACAAGTTTTTACATTATTTCAAACCTACGGGGGAGAATACATTGCACAACATTTTTATTACGATACCAAGTATGTTAAATTCATTTACATTGCTTGAGTTACACGTTGCCAGTTAAAAGTCCCCACTTTGAATGCATGAGCCGTTAATTTCCTAGAAGCGTGTGTGAGTGGATAGATCTATCGAGGGTGACGCCTCCATCCGGGTTGGTGAATCCCAACTGCATGTTACGGATGCATTTCATTCATAAACATTATTAGAGTTGTTTGGCAAGACACTCTGTTGGGGCATACATCAGTCTGAAGCTTCGGTATCATGCGCTTAAGCAATTGTAACATTTTTACGTGACATAATTGTCATGCCAGTAACATTTTTACGTGACATAATTGTCATGCCTGATCTATACTTGTGTAGTCGTATAAAACATTTACATAAACCTATGATTTCTCACCAACATTATTGTTGACCGTTTTTAGCAATGTATTTTCAGGTAACTGAGGCATTATCATCATGACATGGTTTAGGGACCTATCTTTTGAGTCGCGGCGTCGACTTACATTATTGTACATTATGGCACTTTATTTCAAAACCATCGTTTGGATTTGTAATATATTTGTATTTCCGCAAACTTTCTAAACCTTTTGGGACCGATGTTGTACTCTGAATGCTTTTGTTAAATATCAAACGATGTGTTTTTAAAACGACACTTTAGGTCGTTCAATATAACTGTGATGTGGTGCTATGACAGTCAATCCCCCAGGAATTCCATTCCGCTGCAAAAACAGGTAATTTGGGGGTGTGACAGATTGGCATCAGAGCTTCAGTTATAGTGAACTAGGTTGCATCATTGACCCTAGACTATAACTACATTATCATAGCATCTCATCATTTCATCATAAGTGCATGTTCACTTTACATGCGGTTTATACGTACATTTTTCGAGTTATTTACTTTCATTTCATATCGATTGTCACATGGATGCCTTTAAATGCCCATTCCATTATTCTTTCTTCATACTCTAATGTGGAGAATTCCTTGTCAGTCCCTATCACAATTTTCACATCAATCGACTCACCACCGATAACGTCGAATGCCGAGATGAACCTTTAAATAGGGCGAAGTCACGCTCACTCTTTTGTTTCACCACTAACATGTCGAGTTACACTTTATTCACACATTAAGTCACTAAACCATTATACATTTGAAGCACTTACAACACCTCATAACCCATCTTTTTGGAACCCGTCGATCATTTTGAAAAATAACCTCAAACTTATCATTCTTATCACATTTCTTTGGAGCGTTTATTATTAACATCGGATTTTGTTACGTCTCACATTTCCTCTTGTTTTGAAGAAGATATGGCACCGAAGAAAGCTACACCTGAAATGACTCAAGCGGCTATTCAAAAGTTGGTAAGGGATAGTGTAGCAGAGGCATTAAGGATTGAAAAAGAACGAGCGACAGTAGCTGCTATTACCGAGGCCGCAACTGCTGCTGAAACTGCGAGACTTGCTTACATCAAAAGGTTTCAAGAGTTGACTGTTCTTTGTCCAGCTATGGTTTCGGATAATGAGAAACTATTGAAAAATTTCATTGGAGGACTTTCACAAAATATCCAAGGAGATGTAACTTCTTTCGATCCACAAACAATAGAAGAATCTACCCGTATTACTCAAATACTCATGGCTCAAGTTCTGAAAAGGGAAAACATTATCAACAATAACCACCACAACAATAACAACAATCATACCATCAATAACAATAATAACCGCACCAACGACAACAATCAAACCAACAACAACAAAAGGAAATGGGAAAATGACCAGGGAGGTTATAACAACAACAACCAAAGCCGTAGCACTAACCATCACCAACAACAGAATAGAAGACAAGAAGCCGCCAGGGTTTATGTTGCTGCACCAACAAAGGAAAGAACTTATACTGGAAACTTACCACGATGTCATCAATGCACGCTACATCATGATGATCCATGTGGTATATGCTTTATCTGTCAAAAAGTGGGACACCTTGCTAAGGACTGCAAAGGAAAAGGATATGTTGGAACTCAACCACTATGTAATCGATGTAATTTCCATCACTCGGGTCTTTGCCCTGCCAAGTGCCGCGAATGCCGAAAACCGGGACATCTAGCCAGGGATTGTAAAGGTAAAGCCGTAGTCACATGCTTCGGATGTGGGGAACAAGGACACTACAGGAATCAATGTCCTCAAAACCAAGGTCAACCAGTTGAAGGTACTCATGGGAATGCATACATGTTAGGAGGAGGAGAAGCTTGTCATGGTCACAACGACGCGGAAGACTGAAGAAGTTTGGAAACTAACCGTCTTATCTTTTCTTTATGTACTATGTCGTACTAAGTTTATGTCTTTCATCGTATTCGAATCCTTATAACTTAAGATGTACTACTTTTGATAAACCTCTCGTTGTAAAATATTCTTATATATCGTACCTTATTTTCTTTCCGATTTGTTATTACTTACGAGAATTTTATTTTATTTTTTTTACTTTATCGACCATTTTAACGACACGGTTTAAATCCTTGTAAACATTGAGAGTTATAACAACTAAACCGAACGTCACATCATCGTTCCTTAATTATACATAGCCTAGCTAACTATGTCTAATTCAGGAGGGATCATGTTATGTTGGGAGCAGTTATTTATAAATCTTGTGCAAGCAAAATATTCACATGTTCCAATTCAAAGTGTTACTTATGAGAGATTCATCCGATATTTTCTTTACTAACGATGTTTTGTACGCTCTCGATCCTCGACAACCGTAACGACACATCTCCATGTCTTCTTTCCTCGATATTCATCACAAACTCAAAAATTCGATAGACTAACACGAACTGAATTCAGGGACTGAATTCCTTTTTGGTTGGGCGAATGTGACAACTCGCAATTTCAGGTCATTTCTCAAAACAATTCATGCCTTACAATTTCAACATTTATCGTAAACTTGGTTTACTTGTTCCAAATTCGCGTAACCTTAAAGGTTTAGCGGCGAATTCATGATCATAACATCACGTACATTTCATATGGACTAAGATTAGTCTACATTTCATTGACATCATTTGCATCATATTAGTTCATTCATGACATTTCATTTTACATTTAACGCGTAAATTTTTATATTTAATAAATGTTATCGCGTGAGTTATTATTTTGAATATTTAATCCGTTACTTTCAAAAATGATCCCGACATATTTTTATACTTACATTTAGTTATATAAACTATATTTTGAGTTTTCCTAATGTTTTGAATTTATTTCGTATATAAATCGTTGAATTTATATTATTACGACGTTTTTCTTAAAAACTATACGATAATTATTTTATCACTCAAATTCTACAAGGAATGTATTTTTCAAATTTTTATGATATCATTATACTCTATTTTGATCTACTAAAAATTCCTTTTACCTAAAAGCTATCATTTACCTTACAAGTTATTAATATCTACATATTTACTTACACTTTTAATAAATATTACACAATTACACAATACATTTTATAAAAAAAAAAAAAAAAAAAAAGATATTTTGTGAGATGCATCCCCCCCAAAACCGGCCTTAGGGGGGGGGGGGGGGTTGAGTCAAAAGAGGGTTAGCATTAATTTGAGGCATGGTCTTTGATTTTTATGTCTATACACTTCCTCAAAAGTCTTACTTAAACAATTTTCTCATTCACTTCAATCAATTCACAAGTGTTAGTAGTTTATTTTTCCTCTCTTTTGCTTCTCCTTCAACCGGTTCTACATCAAGAGAAAAAGGGATCATCATCAAAATTTTCTCAAGTGTTTAATCAATCTAGTTTATACTCTTTATAAGGTTTTGAAATAAAAACCAAGAGTGTTTAGGTTTAACCTTGTTACTTGCACCTCATCATATTCACTTGTAAGCATGTTTCTTTCATTTTTCATGTTTCCTTTTCATTTCATATGTATCTTTTCATTTTTGGTACAAACATGCAAGACATATGTGATTTATACCATTTTTACATGATTTTAGAGTTATATATATATTATGGTCATCCTATAATTATCCCCTTGGTATTCATTGGTCTTGATGGTGATTAGGAACCCATGACACCCTAAGAAGGTGTATGGTAGGATTAGATTAGTTTTGGAGTTGATTTGAAGGGATTAGAATAGGTTTTGTCCGAGAAAAACTATTTTCAATACGTATAAAATAGGTTCTGTCTTTGTTTCGATTTTCTGGAAAAACCGACAGTAGGCACGACACTTTGGCCTTGATATTTAGAAAATATACTTTAAAACGAATCCGTGGCCTTTTGAACGGATAAAAACGGAGTTATAACGAAGAAGTTATGGATTTTACAAGTTTGACGACGAAATATATAATTTTCAGAAATTTCAGCAAGCTATTTTTACCTTGTTCGAGTCAAAAACGAGCCTTAAGCTTTACAAATTATTTCGACTTGTCAAAAATATATTAGTATACTTTGATACGAAGCTAAGGACGTATTATACGTAGAAAACGGATTTGAAACGATAAAGATATGCACGTTTTCATAAAAATTGCCGTAACTATTATTTTCTGAAAAACTATATTATTTTTACGATACAAGTGTTACGGTAGCTGAAACGACCACGTTGAGGGCTGTTTTTAACCATGATGTGGAACTTTTTGGAACGAAATGTCTTCTAGTAAAATCAAGTTCACCGAGCCTATTTTTCAAAACGACAAGCTGTTTGTATAGCGGAGTTTTAGTAAATAATTTACGGATGTTTAAACTTGGCCGAAACTCACTTTTTACATAACAATTAGCCAAAATCACTATCTTTAACCCTTATTATCTTTATGTTCGAGACCTTTTGGACGAAAACTCCTGAACTGAAACTTCTAGATTTCGATACAAACTTTCCAAAACCGTCGAGTTCGTTCTCTAACGATCGACGTACACTATTTTACGACTAGTTTTTCGGAGCCATTTTTTTCACTTTCAAGAAAATTCCGACGACATTGTTTTGCGACGAAAAGTGATAATTTCACCGTAAATTATTATAAAACCATTGTAGGATGACATTTTGACGTAAAAACTTGTAAAGTGATTTTTGAAGGGTCAAGACGTCAAAAGAGTATTTTTTTTTCGACGAAAAGTATTATTTTCAAAACTCGCAAATGGTATAAATAACATACGAAATGCATGCATAACATTACATTGCAACTCATTACATGTCATATCATTCGTAATAGGTCCCAGTTAAAGCATCACATTATACCTCGGTGTACTCACTCTTGTCATCATACCAGTTTATCAAGTGAGTTTTCATAGCCCCGTTTTACAAGTTTTTACATTATTTCAAACCTACGGGGGAGAATACATTGCACAACATTTTTATTACGATACCAAGTATGTTAAATTCATTTACATTGCTTGAGTTACACGTTGCCAGTTAAAAGTCCCCACTTTGAATGCATGAGCCGTTAATTTCCTAGAAGCGTGTGTGAGTGGATAGATCTATCGAGGGTGACGCCTCCATCCGGGTTGTTGAATCCCAACTGCATGTTACGGATGCATTTCATTCATAAACATTATTAGAGTTGTTTGGCAAGACACTCTGTTGGGGCATACATCAGTCTGAAGCTTCGGTATCATGCGCTTAAGCAATTGTAACATTTTTACGTGACATAATTGTCATGCCAGTAACATTTTTACGTGACATAATTGTCATGCCTGATCTATACTTGTGTAGTCGTATAAAACATTTACATAAACCTATGATTTCTCACCAACATTATTGTTGACCGTTTTTAGCAATGTATTTTCAGGTAACTGAGGCATTATCATCATGACATGGTTTAGGGACCTATCTTTTGAGTCTCGGCGTCGACTTACATTATTGTACATTATGGCACTTTATTTCAAAACCATCGTTTGGATTTGTAATATATTTGTATTTCCGCAAACTTTCTAAACCTTTTGGGACCGATGTTGTACTCTGAACGCTTTTGTTAAATATCAAACGATGTGTTTTTAAAACGACACTTTAGGTCGTTCAATATAACTGTGATGTGGTGCTATGACAGTCAATCCCCCAGGAATTCCATTCCGCTGCAAAAACAGGTAATTTGGGGGTGTGACAGCCAACAATACTACACTATGGGGGACTTAACAACGTAACTGGTCCGATGGACCTGACCTGTTTAATGGAGCACCGATTTGTGGGCCAATTGGTAGGACACTCCAAGTTAGTTGCTGGATTAACGGTGCGCCACATGGACCCCCGAATGAAGGGCACATCCGAATGAAGGGCACACTACATTGACATCCAAATGAATGGCATTCCACATTGATATCCAGATGAAGGGCACACCAGATTGTCCATTGGGTAATTGTCGGCCTTTCATTTTTATCAACACCCTATATTCTAAGGGATTATTTCCCATACGCCTTCATGGCGTATCCAATGCATAGGTAACACAGCTTGACGCTCCTTTCTACTCATTTCCATGATGACGTCAGATACAATGTATAAGGTACTAAATACAACCATCCTTGGTAGTTGGACATCACACACTCTACATTCTATACTATTTACATATATCTACTTTCTCTCTCTAGAATTACTCTCAGATGGAGGGCGCGCCTTTATTTACCGAAGGCACGTCCCTTCATGCTTTTATCATGCTTACATTTATATCATATTCATTATTTGCATAATGTTAATCTCTCAACTAGAGTTCTGACTTGATCGTTGGAGGGTAGTCCTCAGGGCTTCGATCTTGGGACTCCTTCTAACCGGTTCTTTCATGTTTGTAACATTAGGCTCGGGATGACGATGAATGGAATGTGAAAGCCTTCAAGACCAACCCCGCGAAGTTATGCTTCTTCATCAATTATAAAATAAGTGACCTAATCTAGGAATAGGCAGAAGCATGTAGCTTTATTGTTTTATTCACCCTTAAAGATTGAATATGATTTTTATTTGAGCACTACAAGAAGATAGACATTTAGTGACAGAGATTCTAATGACACAAAAAAGTGTCACTAAACATGACCTTTTAGTGACACTTTTTAAAAAAAGTGGGCAAAAGCCTAAAATTTTGGATTTAGTGACACTTTGTATAGACAAAATGTGACACGAAAGATGAAAACTATGTACTTACACTTTTTTTTGACACCATAAAAAAGACTTTTACCTACTGGACTTCTACATACACTTTTTAAGTATGGAAGAAGCAAAAAAAACATAAAATAAAATTTAGTGACACTTTTTTTTATACTTTTGGTGACACTTTTTTACTTTAGTGACACTTTTTTATATTATCAACGTACTTTTCAAAATTTTCAAATACGGGTAATGTACTCTTTAAAATACCATTATTACCAACCAAACTTGTTAGTATATAAATACCACCAGTATACTAATATTATTTTCCACATCATTTTTTTCAGCACACGTAGAAATTCCTATTTACCACCTAGGTTACTTATAACTGGTTTAGACCCATTTGAAAATGTTTCTCATACTCTTAAACATGAATTAAACATGTGAATCATAACTTGTAAATCAAATACACGAATTCAACATGTAAATCATAACATGTAAATCCAACAAAGAAATTTGCATAAATCATGAACATATGCAGAAATGATGAACATATGTAGAACTCATGACCATATGCAGAACTCATGAACATATTGATGCGCATATAACGCGTTCGGGGTCAAAGGAAACTTCCTTTTTGTCGAGCAAGTTTTTCAACACCCTCGACAGTGAACCTAATCGTTGTAGTGTAGTAATGGGTAAGCCTCGGGTATTGATATCGTTCTCTAGGGGAATAGGAATGCTAGTGAGAGATGTACTACGCTAAGGTTTGAGGTTGAGGAAGATTATTTTTTATCTTTTTATATTTTTTTAGAAAGCTAAGGGTAAAATCTCGGGGTTTGGATTTGAGGGTTGGTACTTCTACCTATTACTCTACTATCTAATTATCTAACTAATGGGGTAGTCTATGTCTATTGATGTATGCTCGTATGATGATTAAAAATGTGTCTACATAGATACTATTACTCCCTAGTTATCTTTTATTGGTGGTTGAATTGTCACGTCCTTATTCCTAACGCGTTATGTTTTCTAAGGTCGTAGGGTATGCTTTTATCCCTAACTCTTTGAGACTACCTTAAGGTTATTGTCTACGAAATCTCTAGGATTCATAAACTAACACTAAGGTTATCCTTGGATATTTAGTCTACGATTCCGCTAAGTGACTATAAACTAAGGTTCACAAATATTACTCAAGCATTAAAAACACAACGATGACCTAGTGCAATCCTAAGACAATTACAATTAAGATAAGAGACAACCAATCAATAATTAATAACTAGGTTTCCTAGATCTAAGCAAACACACAAGAAATTTAGCCGGACATGTTAAACATGCAAGCATACACACATACAATCGAAGACATAATGAAATCAATGAAGTAAATTACTTATCTTGATGTAAAATAGGGTACGAGAACCTTAAGATACTGTCCAAACCGGTCCAAAATCATTTTAGGTTTTTACTCCATAAGTATACCTCTATAATTCTGAAAATTCGATTTCTATATATAATTTTACAACTGCGACGGCGTCACCTTATAGTTGGGACGCCGTCAGATCGCCGTTATTAGGGTTTCGTCTTAGCCAAGTCATCATTGGGGCAGCGTCACGTTGTGGTTGTGATGCTGTCAGCCTTCAGTAGTGACGTCGTCTGAATCTAGATCTAGGCCGTCTGAGGAGAAAAGTCTTTGTGACGCCCTTACTCTTCAAAGCCTGACGCCGTCAGGTGCAAATTAGCAAAATCGCTACTGAGTCGTCACAAATTCAATTACATAAAGAGGGACGGCGTCGCCCTCTGTTTGGGACGCCGTCAGGTGTAATTCCTGCAGCTTGAGTGTCTTGATCTTTACTTAGCCATTTTCTTCATATATTCACTCCTTTTCATCCAAAAATGCATCATTCCAGCATTTTGCTTCCAAGAGACCTAAAAAGTGAAAAGGAACGAAATTAAGCAGTAATCGATATAAAAGTGGGCGATTAAGGGCTTAAATGACCCCTTAAAAGTGTACGTTTTAAATCCTTATCAAATATCCCTACACTTGGTATTTGCTGGTCCTCAAGCAAATGTGCTTTTGGCCAATTCAATTTATAAGTTAGGGGCATAAAGCATTGGTTTAACATAATTCATAACAAGTAAAAGCACAACAATAGTCATAACAAGCACGGAAATTATATACTAGCGCCTCACAAGGGGTTTTTGGATTCTCTCATCTCTCGGGTGTATATGAAATATAGCGAATGGAAATGGAAGATAAACACTCATTAACTGGTCATAGTACATAGATTACCATAGGCTTTAGACTAGATCAAACCTCCACCGCTTTGGCGTAAGCACCTAGGAACAACTATCTAAGAGGTCTTTTAAAGGTTTGTAACGTTAGGCTTACGGTTAGGGAAACAAAGGGTTTGGTTGGATAGGCGATTTAGTGGTGGCAAGTCAAAAATATTTATGTTACAAGCATGAAAAGAATGGCGTTGCTAAGCCAAGACTCAACTCTCTAAACTCTAGATAACTTTAAAACAAACATACATAAATATAAAGATAGGTGTTGGATGGTAGCCCGTTTTTTTTTTTTTTTTTTTTTTTTTTGCATACACTTTTACGATAACATCAAAATATAAGGGATTTATAGGAGCATCCCTACACTTGAGTTTTTATTACTCTAACACTAATTTGACCCGAATTGAAAAGATCAAAACACTTGAAGTACATTATTACGTAAATAAAGGGAATTTGAATTTAACGTTCTTTCCCGTCACTCCATAAAATTTAACTTTACCCATGAGTCCCAATCATCCCAAAACTGTGTACAAAAGATATGACTCGACTTAGCAACCATGCAAGTAACTAGATAACTGAACTAAGGATTTAGTATGATAACAATAATGCACTAAAGGTGAGTGCATACAAGGTAGGCTAAGGCGATTTGGTTGTACATTTGGGGGTGGATTGTAAATAATGCTCTTCATTTATATTTCGGAAAACCGAAACATCACGAGAACCGCGAAAAGGATAGGCTCTGAGGGGTTAACCAGGGGTATCGTGTACTAAAGATGAGTACAACGCAAGGGTGTAGGGGAATTACTCAACCGATGTGGAAGAAGTAATTATAATACGGGTATCAAACAAGGGTTATCCTACTGCCTCTTATCATTTAGTTATTCCTAACTACACAAGTGTAGTCTCACTAGCGATATCGGAATGCATCACAAAAAAAGTTCTAGAATCTATTATACTACCGGTACACTCTCAAAGCATTAAAGGTGAATGCTTTAATTCCTATAGATCTAGGGGCGAACCTCACATTTTTGGGGTGGAATTTGAGTGGTAAAGGGTTTTCGTGCTAGTCATATAACTCCTATCCATGAGACGCTTTATTAAGACTAAAGACCCACCCGTACAAGTTATGGAAATTTTTAAATTTGGCGCTAAAATTGCACTAACAAATATTTCTCATGGTTTATTACACAAATGAAATAGGACAAGACAAATGATCAAGGATAAGCATATTTTCAAAGTTCCCGTTTTATTCTCCCTCCCTACACTTAAACTGAACATTGTCCCCAATGTTTTCCGAAAGTATCAAAGTTATGATAACGGAAGGTAATTAAAAGAGAAAGAAACTAGTACTCCCCTGATTAGCTCGGTGGGATCCGTGTGAAGTAGTGGTTAAATTCTTTCCAAGAAGAATGTATGAGTGATAAGCTCCATCCAATCATTATGTTTCTTCTTCTTGATAAATAAAACCTGCACACTTTAAGAAAATAGACGAAACCTTCACGTAAAATCGGCTGTAAAACTATATATGACTCAACTACACTAGGATATTATGCTTGTGGAATGGATGTTTGCAGATTTTCTGGAAAATTAAGACCTGAGAATTTCCAAAAATTTATAAGTAGCACAGAAAACGAGAGAAAGTAATAAGTTGTTTCTGCTCCTCCCGACGTCGTCAGGTTTTAATCCTGACGCCGTCAGGTTATCCTGACAAACATTGGTCTGATGCGTTTTTCTGGAAAAATTACACCTTTAAAATCTGGAAAAATTTCTGCAAAACATCCATTATGACTCGATATAAGCATTTGACTCTAACAAACACACGTATATATCATTTTCAATAATCGTAGTTCTCATGTTCACGTTCTTTTAAAAACGTGTGTAATCTTCTCTACATTATCCTTTTTGTAAAATACCTTATATGTAATTAAGATGAGGTTAAAGACAAAATAAAGCATTTTTACAAATTCAAACATGAGAACAAAAAATAATGAAAATATATATGACACACAAACAATAAAAAAATTAAGCATGGGTTGCCTCCCACGAAGCGCTTTTCTTTATTTATGAGTCTTGTAGCTAGACTCGAAGTCGTGCTCCTACGTGGTCTCGTGCACGCTTACGTGCCCATATCGAAGCCATTCCAATGCTCTCTCACTTTTATTGTATTCATCTCCTAATTCTAGGCATTTTTTTATAGTACCTATCATTCTTTTCATAAGTATGCCTAAGTCCCCGTTGTTTGTCTCTTTCACTAAGTATTGGAATGGGAGCCATCCGATTACATGCCTCTATATCTTTGTGCTTAAACCTAGGATGCGTACGGGGCATTTGATAGACAAAATCCTCAACTCCATTGGAGAATGTGATTAGACCATCAATCATCTGTTCATTCAACCTAGTCATTCTCTTAAAGTTTGTTCAAAATATTACTTGAGTGAGGCTTCCATCAATGAATTCTCCTAAATCTTCTAAGACCATGAATTCAACCACATAGGCAAAACTTCCAACAAACACATCCAAGTAAGTGACCGCATCAACAACATTGTCCCCTTGATAGGATAATTCATTCACCTTAATTTTATTATATAAATTTCTTGAGATTAAGTTTAAAGGTAAGAATGAGTGCAAGTTAGCATCAAAACTTTTAAATCCTATCTTACAAGGGAACTACATGTTAAAGGGGCCATCAACCTCAATTCTACACCTAGGGTCAAAACATTGGGAGGGGTCTTCTTCCATTTCAAAACTAACTTCATCGATGACCTCCCCGTTATCAAGTGTCTCGCCATAGTCAAATTCATCATCGGAATCCGAGTCATAGAAAGGACTATGTTGTAGCCAATTTATCTCATTATGCCCTAGGTGATTTCCAAAGTGGTGAACGGGTGAAAGGTTTTGTGGGATCGCGTTTTCTATTTCGAGATTGGGAGGGGGATTAGGAGGGGGTAGTGCAAATTTTATACGGCGAAAGATGCGAATCATGGTGAGTGGTGGGGTTTACGAACAATTTCACGAAGAAGGGGGATAGACTACGAGGAAGCTAAAAATGGGAAAAAAAATCTTACTTGATAGGAATCAAGCAAGGGAACCTAAACGAGAGAGAAATCTAACTAGCTATTCTATTCCCCGGCAGCGGTGCCAAAAACTTGATGCACGTATAACGCGTTCGGGGTCAAAGGAAACTTCCTTTTCGTCGAGTAAGTTTTTCAACACCCTAGGCAGTGAACCTAATAGTTGTTGTGTAGTATTGTGTAAGCCTCGGGTATTGATATCATTCTCTAGGGGAATAGGAATGCTAGTGAGAGATGTACTATCCTAAGGTTTGAGGTTGAGGAAGATTATTTTTTATCTTTTTATATTTTTTTAGAAAGCTAAGGGTAAAATCTCGGGGTTTGGATTTGGGGGTTGGTACTTCTACCGATTACTATACTATCTAATTATCTAACTAATGGGTAGTCTGTGTCTATTGATGTGTGCTCGTATGATGATTAAAAATGTGTCTACCTAGATACTATTACTCCCTAGTTATCTTTTATTGGTGGTTGAATTGTCACGTCCTTATTCCTAACGCGTTACGTTTTCTAAGGTCGTAGGGTATGCTTTTATCCCTAACTCTTTGAGACTACCTTAAGGTTATTGTCTACGAAATCTCTAAGATTCATAAACTAACACTAAGGTTATCTTTGGATATTTAGTGTACGATTCCGCTAAGTGACTATAAACTAAGGTTCACAAAGATTACTCAAGCATTAAAAACACAACGATGACCTAGTGCAATCCTAAGCCAATTATAATTAAGATAAAAGACAACCAATCAATAATTAATAACTAGGTTTCATAGATCTAAGCAAACACACAAGAAATTTAGCCGGACATGTTAAACATGCAAGCATACACACAAACAATCGAAGACATAATGAAATCAATGAACTAAATTACTTATCTTGATGTAAAATAGGGTATGAGAACCCTAAGATACTGTCCAAACCGGACCAAAATCGTTTTAGGTTTTTATTCCACAAGTCTACCTCTAAAATTCTAAAAATTCGATTTCTATATATAATTTTACAACCGCGGCGGCGTCACCTTATAGTTGGGACGCCGTCAGATCGCCGTAATTAGGGTTTCATCTTGGCCAAGTCATCATTGGGGCGGCGTCACGTTGTGGTTGTGACGCCGTCAGTCTTCAGTAGTGACGTCGTCTGAATCTGGATCTAGGCTGTCTGAGGAGAAGAGTTTTCGTGACGCCCTTACTCTTCAAAGCCTGACGCCGTCAGGTGCAAATTAGCAAAATCGCTACTGAGTCGTCACAAATTTAATTACATAAAGAGGGACGGAGTCGCCCTCTGTTTGGGACGTCGTCAGGTGTAATTCCAGCAGCTTGAGTGTCTTGATCTTGACTTACCCATTTTCTTCATATATTCACTCCTTTTCGTCCATAAATGCATCATTCCATCATTTTGCTTCCAAGAGACCTAAAAAGTGAAATGGAACGAAATTAAGCATTAACAGATAAATGAGATTACAGATGGAAACATTTTTAGTTTTCATACGATTGGAGCTTGAACCTTGTTTAGCTTGAAACTTTGGAAATTGGTCATCATCATAACTTAAATCACCAATGACATACTCAAAACTTGTAGAATAAGTTTTTGGCATATACCATGCAAGCAAATAGGGTGGGATGCATGTATCATCAGAACTTTTATAATAAGAACTTGTATCATTAGTGCTTGAGTCAGAGATAATGACTATGATCTCTGCAAATAAAAAATGCTTGGTCAGTTTGTTAGATGAAAATGTTAATATATATCACCATATAACAAAAAGCATTTCAAGGTATACACGGATCAATATTATACCAATGAATATATTTAATCCAATACTCATTTGGTCCTCTCAATGTATATCCAGACAAGGCCGCAGTGTAGAACATTCAATCCAGTATTCTCTTATTTGGTCCTCTCAGTGTAATTCCAAACAAGGCTGCAATGTAGAACAATCCAATATTCTCTTATTTGGTCCTCTCACTGTAATCCCAAAAAGGTTGCGATGTAGAATCGTCAATCCAGTATTCTCTCTTGGGTGGGCAAGTACAAACTGTTCCAAGGTAGTCTCTTATTTGGTCCTCTCAGTGTAATCCCAAACAAGGCTGCAATATAACATTCTCTTGGGTGGGTAAGTACAAATTGTTCCAAGATAGTCTCTTGGGTGGGTAAGTACAAACTGTTTCATGAAGGTCTGTCATTTAGTTATGTCAGTGCTATCCCAAACAAACACTCCAAATAATCAAACATGTGGAAAACTAGAAGGGGGGGGGGGTTGAATAGTTTTAGCAATTTAAAACTTCCTTTTAAATATTTAGATTGACTTATGTCAATCTATTTGGTTGTTTATGTTGGACGTTGATAGATAGATATATAAACGTGTAATAAAAGATAAAGAGTAAGAAGCACATAACCACGACACGAGTATTTATAGTGGTTCGGCTACAAGGACACCTTCCTTGACCTACTCCACTCCCCGAGTCACCTACTCGAGAGTTCGTAAACACTACACGACACCAATCTCCTTATGGCGGAGAAGCCTCCACAACGTCGCCTACTCTTTTTTCCGGTACTAGGCTAACCACCGGGTTCTTTCACACCAAGGTGAACCATACCTATCACAACGTCGCCTACCCTTTATTAGGTGCTAGGCTAAGCACCTAGTTCCATTACTATAGAGGAACTACTACCCATCACAACATAATACCTAATCTCAAGGAGATCCACTCCTTATTACAACACCATCAAGGATATCACCATCCTTGAAAATAAACTAATTCTATATGTATAACGATGCACCTCATCGATTATACGACCTAGGAATTCTTCCCTAATGCCACTTGATCCGATTCCTAGGCATCCTTCACTAATGCCTTTGACACAACGCTTGGCACCTTTCGCTAATGTCTTCGTCTTGACACCTTTAGCATTCTTCAATAATGCTTTTGACACGGACGTTAAGCACCCTTCACTTTTGACACGGACTTTAAGCACCCTTCACTAGCTTTATGGTGTCAAAATCTTCATGTGTATTTTGAAAATCTACAAAATAAAGGTTAGAAAACAAGAGTATAGTGCATAATTTTCTGCAAATAAGACTCAAGTTAGTAGAAAATTGTTCTTCTGTACCACGGATCCCACAGTTCCCTTTGTGGAGGGATCCGTCTGTCTGGTGACAAATTTTCACCAATTTGTGATATTCCAAACAATGCTAAATATGAGAGTGAGATATGTACAAATAATACACTCAAAGCAATATGACACATAAGATATCATTCAATAAAACAAAGAGATAATCAAACAAATCTCTAAAACTAAGAGAATGATCTAGCCATACATTTTCTACAAATACTAACGAGTCACCTAAACTTAAGAAGTAACCACGTTCTTAAGGATAAAATGGGATTCCTAGACGTTCTAAGTTTGAGCTTAAGACTAGCACACCGCTTTAGGATCATGGTTGTTTAGGTTTGTTGACCTCTTTGAAACGTTCGAGGAGGTGATAAAACATGAAACGTTGCTCATCACATAGTTCATGTATCAACCTTTCAACATGTTGACAATGATAGCAATCCTTGTCATGGTTTTGAGCTTCTTGGAATGGAGGTTCAAGTGAAGTGGGTTGAGGATCCTCAAATAAAGGAGTAATTGGTGAAGGCTCATTAAGTGGAGGCTCAACAATGTTTGAGGATGGAGGTAATGAAGTGTCAACTTCCATGTGGTCGGGTGGTTGACTTTGATGTCTCCTCATAATCCAAAATGGACTATTTGGGGGAATTAGAGAATTTGATATTGGTGCAAGTGTTGATTCAACACTTTGGTTTTGTTGCACAACCTTTTCAATTGAGTTTGTTGGTAGTGGTGGAAGATGAGATGGCCAAGGGGGTAATTCCTCTAAGTTGTGAGAATTTGGGGATGATTGTGAGGTGTTAAAGGATGTGGCTCTAGGCACCAATGATGTTGGTTGGGTTGAAGAGGGTGTGTTTGGTTTAGTAGAATTTGGTGATGATATCCTTGTGGGAACAATCCTCTTGGGAATTAGTTTGATTGGTTTCTTTGGTGTAGGGGAAATCCTAGCATTTGTGGACTTAACCGGAGATGATTCGGTTGAGGAAACTTCGTGTATGACCCTAGAAAGTTTCTTGGGTGGCTCTTGGGTGGATGAGTTAGCACTAGGAGCTTTTCTCATGATCAAATGACTAAGGAAGATGTTTGTAATTGCTGAGAATTGTGTTGTGTTTGATAACTAAGGTGTTCAAGCAATTTGACTTATAAAGGGAAGAATTTGGCAAGTGCATTTAAGACTTAGGCCATTGAGATTTATGGAAATGTGATGATTAACATGCACAAGATTCAAGTTCAGAGTTTCACTGATCTAGGAACTTAAAAAAGATGAGGTGGAGTGTTCAAGTTAGCAAGATGAGCTTGAAATGATTGTTTTGGCTAGAGTTGACATAATTTGTCACCCCGATCCCACGGTTCCCTCTTTTGAGGGATCCGGCTAGGCTAATCCTAGGGATCCGGCTCTCAGCAGCTATGAAAGGTTAGAATGAGATTTCTAAGTGTCACACCCTCGCCGGAGGCGGAAACACGAGGTGTAACGGAAGGGAACATAAGCACAAGATAATAGAACATACCAACATTAAGATTAAAAAGAAATAATACACCATTACAATACTAGTTTAGCCGTCATCGGCAATTATATTACAAAGTTTAGATTCCAAAATATTATGTTCTATTACATAATGATTTGCAGTGACAAGTGAAAACTTCATTTTTTTTCAAGACTTGGAAGAAAGAACTTACTAACGATCACCTGAAATGCATGAGAGAAAAACGGGTCAACTATGAAAATAGTTGGTGAGTAAACACGTTTAGCAAAAATAAGAAAACTCGTAAGAAAGAGTCAAAGGTTGCGGTCATCAAAAATAGTCCACAAAGCAAAGGCATTGTGTATCCACTCAGTTCCAAGTTCCGCCCATACAAAACTTGCAACCTGTGTGTACACAACCCATTGCACGAAAACATATCGCGTCAAGTGGTCAAGTATAAGCGGTCATAATAGTTCACAATATAGTACCACGAATATAATAATAATTTAGGTATGCTAACGATGAAGCCAAATTAAGTTGGGTGCCACTTCCCAAAGATATACTGGGTACCTCTTCCCAAAGATATACTGGGTACCTCTTCCCAAAGATATACTGGGTACCTCTTCCCAAAGATATACTGGGTACCTCTTCCCAAAGATATACTGGGTACCTCTTCCCAAAGATATACTGGGTACCTCTTCCCAAAGATATACTGGGTACCTCTTCCCAAAGATATACTACGAACAAAGGTGTCTATATAGTGATGCTCCGAACATGGGAGACTTTATAGTGATGCTCCGAACATTGGAGACTTTAGGACAAGGTCATAACACGTACGGTTCAATAAGTTCAAATAAGTCATAACTTCGTAATTAAGTTCAAGGATTGATTCGAGTTCAAATATTCAAGTCAAAAGAGTTCACAATTGTAAGGATCAATTTAATTCAAGTATGGTTCATGCATTCAGCCCCAAAATATAGTAAAACGGTAAAAAGGGGATGTGATTACTCACTTGGTAAACTGGGGTGACGACAAAAGTGGTTACACTGAGGTATAAAGTGATGCTTTAACCGGGACTAGTGAAAATGATGAGGTGAAAGTAACAAGGATTAGCCTAAATACCCTTGGTTTTTATTTCAAAACCAAATAAAGAGTATATACTAGGTTGTGATAAACTTGAACTTGAAAAATTTTGTGATTTCCTTGCTAACAACAATGGAGGCCGGTTCTTGAAGGATGAAAAGAAGAGAGAAGCAAAATTTTACTTGTCTTGCATTATTGTGTTGAATGAAAAAATGAAATGAAGTTGGAGTATATGATACACTTGCAAAGAAAATGTTACCACACAATAAATGCACATCCTCCCCTAAGGACCGGTTTTTAGGGGTGGTGTGTCTCCAAGATATTTTTTTTTTCTTATTATGTAATGTATTGTGTAGATACTTGTAACAATTTGTAAGAAAAAGTGTAAGTAAATGTGTAGGAAAATGTATAAGTAAAGGTAAATGGAAATTTTTAAGTAAAAGTAATTTTTAATAGACCAAAGTAGAATGTAATGAGATCATAAAAATTATAAAAATACATTCTTTGTAAAATTTGAGTGATAAAATAATTATCGATTAATTTTTTAAGAAAAACGTCGTAATAATATAACTTTAACGATTTATGTACCAAATAAATTCAAAACACTAGTTAAACTCAAAATATAGTTTTTACAACTAAATGTAAGTATAAAAATATGTCGGGATCATTTTTGAAAGTAACGGATTAAATATTCAAAATAATAACTCACGCGATAACGTTTATTTAATATAAAATTTACGCGTTTAATGTGAAATGAAAAATCATGAATGAACTAATCATGATGCATATTTAATTTAAGAAATGACCGGAATTTGAGAATTGTGACATTCTTCCCATGTCAGCGGAATCACGTCCCCGTGATTCGATTAATGATACTATGGTCCGAACCTCGACAAGAGTTCTAAAAGTTCATGCTCGTACGAACAGTCTAAATGATCATGTCAATGCCCATGCGTACAGGTTCCCCATTCAACTAAATACGTGCCCGTGATTAGATTTGATAGGGTAAACTTATCCAATATCGAACGTAGCTCTCAAAAGACCTTTAGGTAGTCGATTCTAATTTAATCTCACAACTCATCAAACAAGAACTGTCATGAGATTAAACTAAACCGACTTGAGTAAACTTGTCTCTTAGCTTGATTTTCGCAACTCATCAAACAAGAACTGTCACTAGATCAAGCTAGGAAACAAGTTGTTAGAAAGGTAGGATGCCACATCCTTGAATGAAGTCTTTTGAAAGATTCGCTCGATATTCGATTTGCTTACACAATCAAATCCAATCAACAAAATATATAACAACTAAGGTCGATATCAATAGGTCTCAAATTAATCAATGTCGTGAACGTGTAAAGATTGGAAGGAAGTTATGCACTCAAAATGATGTCGTACAGAAATAAGGTAGTTGTTCGAAAGAATGTACCCGTTAAGCGTTACGGGCTTCCTCGGTACCCAGATAGAATGCTCGACCACGTGCGGGAGGAATTTCAATGTTCTGATCTTGTGGCCCTTCTATTGCCAACGCCAGGTTTGGACGATTTCCTCCTTGATTGGGAGTTCTTTTCAGCTTTGGACAGGTATTGCGAAGGTGATCTAGACTTCCACACTCGTAACATGCTTTTCTCTGTCCTTGATTTCCAGTTCTGTTTGAGCAATTTCGCACGAAGTGACCCACCTGTCCACATTTGCCACACTTTCGGCAGTCTCCTAAGTGATGATAATTACATCGAGTGCACAAAGGATGTGGACCTGCATATCCTTTGCGCTCCTGGTTGGTCGCCCCATAGTTCTGGGTTATTCGCTGCCTCTTGTTTTGCTGATTCTGGTCTCGGCTTCCCTGGTGATCCTCCTGTCGCTTTCGTCCATTGTTTGAAGTACCTTCTCCGTTGTTGGTTCGTCTAGCATCGAGATGTATTATAATTTGGGTGAGTAGATTCGCTATTCCAGCAGCGTTGTTGTCTAGATCGTCATTGTGGTTTGGGTTGCCATTGTTGTTACCTCCTGAACGTGTGTTTCTTGCAGCCATGATCCTACAGAGGACCAAAACATCGGGTTGAGTAAACGACATTCGAACGAAGTCAGATGAGGTGCAGAACGGTGGTAATGTGTGTTATGGTGATCGAAACATGACAGGAACAGAGACATGCTATGTCTAACAAGTCGAAAGATGGAAAAGAGAAGACATGAACAAGGTACGGTAATGTAGACGTGAACGTAAAAACATGCCATGCATACCCACCCGACCAATGCAACTTCAGGTGACCAGACTCAAAAGACTCGACTAAACATGATTTAAAATTACCCTTCTTATCATTGCATGGTTCTTCATAAATTAGACATAGTTGATCAGGCTATGTATAATTTATGAGTAACGATGCAACGATAGGACTAGTTGACTCGGATGATGTTCAATGTTTAATAAAATAAAATAAAAAATTTTCCGGTTATAGCTGTGATTTTTATTTTTGAAAAATCGGCATTCTCTATAACCTTTGGCTCTGGTACCAATCTGTCACACCCTCGCCGGAGGCGGAAACACGAGGTGTAACGGAAGGGAACATAAGCACAAGATAATAGAACATACCAACATTAAGATTAAAAAGAAATAATACACCATTACAATACTAGTTTAGCCGTCATCGGCAATTATATTACAAAGTTTAGATTCCAAAATATTATGTTCTATTACATAATGATTTGCAGTGACAAGTGAAAACTTCATTTTTTTTCAAGACTTGGAAGAAAGAACTTACTAACGATCACCTGAAATGCATGAGAGAAAAACGGGTCAACTATGAAAATAGTTGGTGAGTAAACACGTTTAGCAAAAATAAGAAAACTCGTAAGAAAGAGTCAAAGGTTGCGGTCATCAAAAATAGTCCACAAAGCAAAGGCATTGTGTATCCACTCAGTTCCAAGTTCCGCCCATACAAAACTTGCAACCTGTGTGTACACAACCCATTGCACGAAAACATATCGCGTCAAGTGGTCAAGTATAAGCGGTCATAATAGTTCACAATATAGTACCACGAATATAATAATAATTTAGGTATGCTAACGATGAAGCCAAATTAAGTTGGGTGCCACTTCCCAAAGATATACTGGGTACCTCTTCCCAAAGATATACTGGGTACCTCTTCCCAAAGATATACTGGGTACCTCTTCCCAAAGATATACTGGGTACCTCTTCCCAAAGATATACTGGGTACCTCTTCCCAAAGATATACTGGGTACCTCTTCCCAAAGATATACTACGAACAAAGGTGTCTATATAGTGATGCTCCGAACATGGGAGACTTTATAGTGATGCTCCGAACATTGGAGACTTTAGGACAAGGTCATAACACGTACGGTTCAATAAGTTCAAATAAGTCATAACTTCGTAATTAAGTTCAAGGATTGATTCGAGTTCAAATATTCAAGTCAAAAGAGTTCACAATTGTAAGGATCAATTTAATTCAAGTATGGTTCATGCATTCAGCCCCAAAATATAGTAAAACGGTAAAAAGGGGATGTGATTACTCACTTGGTAAACTGGGGTGACGACAAAAGTGGTTACACTGAGGTATAAAGTGATGCTTTAACCGGGACTAGTGAAAATGATGAGGTGAAAGTAACAAGGATTAGCCTAAATACCCTTGGTTTTTATTTCAAAACCAAATAAAGAGTATATACTAGGTTGTGATAAACTTGAACTTGAAAAATTTTGTGATTTCCTTGCTAACAACAATGGAGGCCGGTTCTTGAAGGATGAAAAGAAGAGAGAAGCAAAATTTTACTTGTCTTGCATTATTGTGTTGAATGAAAAAATGAAATGAAGTTGGAGTATATGATACACTTGCAAAGAAAATGTTACCACACAATAAATGCACATCCTCCCCTAAGGACCGGTTTTTAGGGGTGGTGTGTCTCCAAGATATTTTTTTTTTCTTATTATGTAATGTATTGTGTAGATACTTGTAACAATTTGTAAGAAAAAGTGTAAGTAAATGTGTAGGAAAATGTATAAGTAAAGGTAAATGGAAATTTTTAAGTAAAAGTAATTTTTAATAGACCAAAGTAGAATGTAATGAGATCATAAAAATTATAAAAATACATTCTTTGTAAAATTTGAGTGATAAAATAATTATCGATTAATTTTTTAAGAAAAACGTCGTAATAATATAACTTTAACGATTTATGTACCAAATAAATTCAAAACACTAGTTAAACTCAAAATATAGTTTTTACAACTAAATGTAAGTATAAAAATATGTCGGGATCATTTTTGAAAGTAACGGATTAAATATTCAAAATAATAACTCACGCGATAACGTTTATTTAATATAAAATTTACGCGTTTAATGTGAAATGAAAAATCATGAATGAACTAATCATGATGCATATTTAATTTAAGAAATGACCGGAATTTGAGAATTGTGACACTAAGAGCCTAAACCTATACCATCTTGAGTGTTTCAGTCCTCCTAAGTATCTAAAATGAGGGTGTACTTGAATGATCAAGAGTAATGAATGATATAGCAAATGATTGCTTTTTATGGAAGGAAAATTGGGACTAAGTGACTACCAATGGATGTTCAAGGATAACACTAAGAGTTTTGGTAGTGTCAAGTCATAATAAATGATCCTAGAGACCAGATGTTAGCTTGAGATGGATTTTGAAAAAATCCTCAAAATTCAAAAGAATTGAAAAACTAAATTTTGATCCGGTTTGAGATAAATATGACTAGAAACAATTTCCTAAAATTGTTCAATATGTTCACCTAAGTGTTTGAGAAATGAAAAAGCAATTTGTGAGTATTGAAGCGGAAATATGGTGAGTTTTGACGATTTGATAAATCAAAAGGTATTTTGAATAAGATCTTATGTGAGCTATGAGTGAGTTTGAAGCTTTCTCATTCTTTGAAGGAGACTTAGTTGAGTTCTAAGATCTTATGTTTAGCTAGTGTGAGGTTATCTAGTAAGCTATATTGATGTATGGGATGTTGTATTGCTGATATGTTGTCACGGATCCCACGGTTCCCTCAAAGGAGGGATCCGTCTAGGCTAATCCTAGGGATCCGGCATCTGCAGATCAGAATCATCACAGAATCATGTGCATATTTTGCACACTAATCAACCATTAAACTAAACATAAATATAAGCATGTAATCACATAAAACATCTCATAACAAATGGTAGAAATAGCCAATATCCAAGTTAATGCAAACAAGAGTGCTCAAACATAATCATCCATACACAAATCAAGTGTTTAAGAAACAAACATAATCCTATAGTCTCTTTCGTCAAATATTTCTTTTCCTCTTTCCCGGCTTTGTGACCTGGTAAGCTAGTTTTGAATCATACCCCTTAATTGCTTGAATTTCGTGGTTTCGTTTGGAACATCCGGAAGTTGTTCATAGTAATCAATGGGTTCCAATTCGATGTTAGCTATGGGGTCGACATCTTCCTCTTTTTCATCTTCTTCAATTTCTCCATCCGAGGAGTCCGAGAGAGCTTTAGGGTTTCTTTCATTGACCATGAACCGTTTAGAGGGTTGTTTGGTAAGAGGTACCATTACGTGATCGGCAAAGAAGTGATCATTTTTGATAGGAGATGGTTGCAAAGCACTAACATACTTACAAAGTCGTGTTAGGATCATACCATATGGAAGTACCATGTTAGAGGCTTTGAATACCCCGACCATTCTCCTTACCATGTAATAGGCGAGATTGAATGGTTTTTGGTGGATAAGACAATAGATCATTTGCACAAGACATGCATTTGGATGATCCTTGTTACCAACAAGGCTAATGATGTTTTCCCTAAGGATTTCTTCCCATTTTCTAAACGTGGGATGCATTTCAAAAAGTTCCATTTGAAAAGGATTACGATGAATGAGCTTTTTGTTTCGGTTGAAACGAGATTGGTCGGTCCTAA
The DNA here is from genome assembly GCA_019973895.1 of Chrysanthemum seticuspe. Classification (NCBI taxonomy): domain Eukaryota; kingdom Viridiplantae; phylum Streptophyta; class Magnoliopsida; order Asterales; family Asteraceae; genus Chrysanthemum; species Chrysanthemum seticuspe. Next base: position 114,673,242 of record BPTQ01000001.1, on the reverse strand, counting down.
CCTTGAAGATAGTATCTCGAATGGTTTTGGGATCATCAAGAGGAGTATTGTAGATAGGTTTAGAATCAAGTGAAGGTTTTGAGCGTTAATTGCCCAATCGTGAGAATACATACAAATTCCTTCACAAGGAATGCGAAGAATTTGAGCAAATGTGTTGAGAGATAAAATGAAGTTTCGCTTATTGATGACGAAAGCGATTGAAATGATATCATCGGCGTTTCGAATGATCCTAATGCTTTTATAGAATTTAAAGATGAAAACCGGGCAAATTTGTTCATTAATGTCAAGAAGACAATCAAAGTTGATTGCCGAGAAAGCTTGACGAGTGTCAGTATCTTCAAGGAAACATTCTTTGACTACACGACCTTCGTGAATAAGTCGTTTTTCAAGTTTTTTGAAAACTTTGCGATCGGTTTTTGATAGCCCTTATTCCCGATAGTAATGGGTAAGGTAATGGACGGTATCATGGTGGTCTTGTTGAGTGGCTTTAGGCATGGTTGGTCCTAGAAACAAAAATATTCTAATTAGGTAAAATTAGTTGAGATGGGTTTATGGTTTTGATTTGTATTAACAATGTTGTGAACAACGTGTAATCCTAATTGTGTTAAAAGCCCCTTTTAATAATTATATTTAAAAACCCTAATTGAATTAATTTGATTAGAAATTGTGTAACCATAAACCTTAGGATGAGGATGATTGAAATTAGAGCAAGTTAGTGTAATTACTTACAATGGTGTTCAAGTGAGGAGTACTTGAGGATTTGGAGTCCTATGAGGATGAAATCAATTGTTGAATCGTTTTTGTGTTATGTGGGGAGAGGGAAACTGATCTGTTATGTTTTTTAAATGCGTATAGCTACGATTCCCCCGGATCCCTTGTATTTGGGATCCGGCTAGTATAACTAGAGGGATCCGGCTCCTGTAGACAGAAAAGGGGTTGTTTGGCTTTAATTTTGTAGTAGGCTATAAATTAGCTTACGGAACAAAATTAGCTAAAAGGTTTCAAATAAAAAGATGTTTTGGTCGACGTGATTTGATAAGTTAATTATCAAGGATCCATTTGTGACGACGGCGTTAGTTTGACGAAATCAAAAGGAATAGTATTCCCGATGATGAGTAAGTCGGGAAAGTGACGAAAGAGAGACTTTTTCAAGATACTAGCAGTTTATTTAAATAAGAACAATGATATCAACATAATCATGTAAGCTATCTAATGAAAAAGTAAACATACCTTTATGCTTCTTGGTTTGGCTTATGAAGACATAATACCAAAAATACTTCATGAGCTCTTAAAGTAATCCTTTGTACTTAGAGTAAGTAGGTTGTGATTACATTCGGATCCTTTCTCGAATGTTGACTTCATTACTCTTTGAATAGAAATGAAGGTTTTGAAGAGATCCTAGCATGAAGATTTCTTGAAATAAATATGTTAGAATGATCTATCAATGTCCAAATTGAATGAGAAAAAAAATGTTTTGAAATATTTCCTTCTTTGTAGTTTTCAAACATACACGGATCGGATCAAGTTTTTAAAGTACAACATACTCTAAGAAACTTGGTAACGAAGCTCTGATGCCAATTGTGGAAAACTAGAAGGGGGGGTTGAATAGTTTTACCAATTTAAAACTTCCTTTTAAATATTTAGATCGACTTATGTCAATCTATTTGGTTGTTTATGTTGGACGTTGATAGATAGATATATAAACGTGTAATGAAAGATAAAGAGTAAGAAGCACATAACCACGACATGAGTATTTATAGTGGTTCGGCTACAAGGACACCTTCCTTGCCCTACTCCACTCCCCGAGTCACCTACTCGAGAGTTCGTAAACACTACACGACACCAATCTCCTTATGGCGGAGAAGCCTTCACAACGTCGCCTACTCTTTTTTCCGGTACTAGGCTAACCACCGGGTTCTTTCACACAAAGGTGAACCATACCTATCATAACGTCGCCTACCCTTTATTAGGTACTAGGCTAAGCACCTAGTTCCATTACTATGGAGGAACTACTACCCATCACAACACAACACCTAATCTCAAGGAGATCCACTCCTTATTACAACACCATCAAGGATATCACCATCCTTGAAAATAAACTAATTCTATATGTATAACGATGCACCTCATCGATTATACGACCTATGCATTCTTACCTAATGCCACTTGATTCGATTCCTAGGCATCCTTCACTAATGCCTTTGACACAACGCTTGGCATCTTTCACTAATGCCTTCGTCTTGACACCTTTAGCATTCTTCAATAATGCTTTTGACACGGACGTTAAGCACCATTCACTAATGCTTTCGTCTTGACTCTTTCGGCATCCTTCACTAATGCCTTCAACACAACATCTACGGAGGAAGAAAGAACTCTCAACAAGAGAACCTCAATTGTTTTGATGATGACGAAGCATGGCAACTCATGGACTTGAGCTTGCTCGACTTCAAGAAATGGTGATCTCGCCTTTAAGAGGAACCTAGAGAATCACACAAAAACAAAAGACAAACTACATAGAAAGATCCCTTAGGATCAGTGGTTAGAGAGGTACAATACTTGGAGAAAGTATGTGTGAAAGTAGTGAGCATAAAGGAAGAAATGACTCACTATTTATAGAGGGGAAAGTTCACTGTTCCCCGGATCCCACAGATCCCTCCCACAAGGGATCCGGCTAGCGTAAAGCTAGGGATCCGTGGGACGCTCCTCTTTACCCATGGGTATTTTGGTTATGGGTCATGGGTCATGGGTTATGGGTTGATCCATGGGTTTCTTACTAGATACAATGTATCTTATAAGTTCAATGTACCAAGTCAAGTGGTTTGGATAATACCATGGGTTATGAGTCAATACCATTTGTTAGTTTTTACTCATTTTAGTATATACTAGTTTAAGTATATTTTTACCCAAATATGTAAACACTAGTTGTTGTACATATGTATTACTAAACTATAAAAGCACTTATACTTGTTTTAGTGTTTTATGTGAAAACGTAAGTGTGTTAGAAAACTATTGGCTCAAATAGTTTACGTATTTTATTTGTTTCGTTAAAATGATTTTACGTTTGTTATCGACAAAACATTAGAAGATCGTAAAATATAAATAAACGTTTTTACGGCTTATTTGTATTAACAAAACACATAACTACATTCTATACAGGCACATTACACATAACTACATTCAAACACATAACTACATTTGGTTCTGTCATTTTTGTGTCAGTGTTCCAAGGTAGTCTCTTGGGTAGGTATGTATAAAATGTTTCATACAGGCACATTACAATCACCACAAATAATCAAACACATAACTACATTCTAATACAAATAATGTTCTGAATATAATCTTTCTAACTGTCAGATAGTTTGTAAATATTTCATCAAACACATAAGAATCATCATATATACGAAAAACGGAGCCAAAAAAAAGGCATCACAAACATATAACATAACGACCATAACGAACCCCAAAAAATAGAGTATCACTAACCAGTTAAATGTTAACCCCAAACCATCCCCTTTTTTTTTTAATAAAAATAAAAAATAAAAATCTGTTAATGCTAAATTACATCATTAACTAATAGATCAAAACATAAATAACAATACCTTTTTTGTTATTGGGCTTCATTGTTTATGAATAGTTATAGGATTTTTATGGTTTGAAATATTTGGAGTTAAACGATTATGTGTGTGTTTGATCGAGGGTGAGTTGGTATTAATGGTGAGAGATTAAATGAGGTGGAAATGTTTTATTAAAGACAAAAAAGTGACCGGCTAAACCCGCTGACGTGGCGGTGGCAACCGGCTATAGCCGGTCACTTTTGACAAAGTCGGTGGTATTTGTAAGAGATGTAAAGTTTGGTTGGTGATAATGGTATTTAAAAAAAATAAATTAGTCATATTTAAAACTTTTAAAAGTACGTTAGTATAAGTTTTTAACCCATTTTTTTATGTGGGGTCTTGATATTTTTACCCTCAAATTATCTGATATTTGCACACATTTGGTGACGAGCCTTTACAACGGAGATAGTGTCTAGGTGATGAGGATAACTACATACTACTTATCTTGTATTGGTGATAAGGGAGTGGGTGGTTGTTTTAGCAATTAGATGGTGATGGGAACATTGATGGAGAGGATCAGTCGAAATCAAGGTTGTCAAAATCGCGATCATGCTCGTAAGATCGTACGATCCTACACACAAAAAACGATCAGGATCTTAACAAGATCGTAATTCAGGTAGGATCGCATCAGGATCACGCGTAGGATCGTAGGATAGGATCGGATCGTATAGGATCGCCTATTATAAGTTTTCTTTTCTTTTCTTTTCTTTTTAATATTAACTCATTAAGTATAAGCTCATGTCTTAAAGCCCAATGACTAAGAAATTTTCAGAAAAATTATTATTTTGGTGTTGTTAATTAATTGTCTCTTGCAAGATTAATGAGTGTAAAATCATTATGTTTTTATGGACTATTTAGAAATATTTTAGATGTGTCTTTTTGGGTTTATTATGAAAAACGATTTCGTGCTTTGTAAAATGTCAGAAGCTTGTTTTGAAGTAGACTATCTACATACTTGACCCAATTTTGTTCATATTTTATTTTATGTTACATATAAAAGCATGAATATTCTAATTTAATTTATTGGGTCATCAAGAAAAAAAATTCAGTAATATTATCAGAATATTCTAATTTAATTTATGTGGTCATCAAGAAAAAAAATTGTGTTGCCCTCTATTATAAATCATGTCGTTTCATTTTCAGATACAATCCTTTTATCTTTTTTCATTAATCTATATATTGTAACAAAAAAAATTACAGAATCACGTGCTAATAAATTAACATTATCTTTTTGCATAAATGTTATCACGAAAAACCTATAATAAAAAAAATTAAAACGAAAAGTAGGTGCACCGTGCACGTATGTAGTAACTTTGTGCAAGTATGCATTGCAATATATCTAACATTCTACTACTACGGTACTTGAACATATAACTTTTTCTTTTATCATTCATTTAGATTCGTTTATCATATGAAATATTATATAGAAATATAAAACTACAACCCCTATACAAAAATATATACATTTTCATAGGATCTTACGATCCCGATACGATCCTACGATTACGATCTTGCAAATCCGAAAATGATCCTAGGTATGATCCCGATCCTGACAACCTTGGTCGAAACCAATGAAAACGGATGAACTGGATTGGACTGGGATAAGTTTTTTCTTCGGTTAATCAGTTTGTCGTTGTTATGTTGTTGGCGCCTAAACTTTAATCACATGATATCTGATAATGCAATGCGCATATACCCTGCTAGTGAGGAGTGCCATGCGAATGTTACTATGTTTGATGTTACAACAAGAATAGCATGCACCAAGCCGTCAAGACCACTAAAATTGTTTGAACGGGCCACCTGAAACTCGTCCCTACAATCTGTCAATCTTCCAATCAAAAAGGAGTATAACTCAATATCCATAAAGAATCTAATAACACTCTATGGACCACACTTCTAACACATATACGACACGAGTCTTAATATCAGCCGTCGTTTCAATTGATATGGTCCTACATAAACCTAGTGCCAGTCACAGGTTAACACAGCAAGCATGTCAACCTGGTCCTGAAGTACTTCGACTACTCCCATGTTGATGCGTTAGTTACAACATCAATCACAATCTCATTTGATAGTAGCAGCATCTCATTTCAACCGTCAATTCCGGCTAAACTGTTTATAAAATTAAACTATATACGGATATACCGTATCATTGTAGAAGCATCATATAGAATATAAAGGATTCTGTTTGTGAAAGAAGAAAAAGAATATTACCAAAAGAAAACCATTCCTAAAAGCATGAAAATAGACCATCAAAGACGAGACAATAATAGCTGGTATTAAACCAAATCACACATTAAGTAAGAAAACCCAGTGTTGCAAAACAAGGTCTACAAGGCCGATTAATCACCGATTACACGCTATTGAGCCATCGACCTTGCCGATTTGTGTAAATCACTCAAACAAATCAGTCAACTTTTGTCAACGGTGGTTAACGATGATCAAACTTACAAAAAACTTGAAAATCTTGCTGGAAATACCCTAAACTCGCCATAAGTTAGTTTTAATCACTTATAGTCAGTGTTTACATTTATTACAAGATGTTTTTTAAGAAAAATTTTGCTAGGAATATCAAAACTCGCGGTAAATACGCAAAGCTTGCTAAAAATGCCAATATAATTTATCACTGATTCACTATGTTTGCAACCCTGAACAAATGTAATTACTTATAATCACTGTTAGTGACTTTCACTTTCTTAGGTTCAGGAGGAGTCTTTTGGGTTGATATTGAAACTGCTTACCCACAACCGGTTTAGCAAACCCTCCTTGACCCGGAATAGTAGAACCACCTTGCTTTCCCTTCTTCTTATTATTGACCGTCTTGAAACCATCATTAACACGCTTAGTAGGCTGAGCAGGAGGTTCAACAACTTTAGGACATTCAATAAGAGTATGACCAAAAATCTTACATTTATCACAATGAGGTGGTTTCCACTCGTATTCAACCCGTATCTTCTCAATAGTCGAACCCGACCCATCAAGTAACGGTATCTCAACAGTAAGGCTGTCCCTAAGCACCTCATCCAACTTCACTTCAATCATGCATCTAGCAAAACTACTACGGCCCCACGAGTCCTTGCACATTTGGCTAGTAAAAGCATCTAACCTTTTGGGTGTGCCTATCAATGTGGCAAGGAGACTAAGGCTATCATCAGAAAACATTGCAAGAGGAACATCATGGAATTTAACCCACACCAGGATGTTGGTCAAATCCTCTTTAAGTAAGTTGGTGTTCAATGTCCATGGTTTAAGAATAATAGGTACATTTCTAATCAACTAATGACCGTTTTCAAGAACATCATCAACACCTTTCTTCGAATTGAACTTAAAGAAGAAGAACCCCTTTGCATTCATCATTACCTTTTGTATACCAAACTTCGCCCACGCATTACGTACAAAGTAATCAACAACAGGAAAAGCAAGACGTTGACCAAGGAAATACCCATACAAAGTATTCTCAAACCTAGTGTTCACCTCTTCAACCACTTTCTTCGGGACAGAAAGATCCACACCATTAGCTTTCTTACTACACTCCAACCTACGAAAGTTTGACGTGTGTTTCTTAGGTGAAGTAACACCCGCATACAATGAAGAAGGTTGTTTCAAAGCATACACACCAACCTTCTCACTACCAACAGCCCCATGTGCATTCGTATCAACCTTATCATAAGCATTAATAGGACTACTAGTAGCATTAACATTAGAAGCCATATGACCACTTGTATCTTGAGGAGGTTTCGAATAATAACCAATAGCAGTAAGCATCTCCTCTAGCTCCTTATGTGACTGCGGCACCTTAAGATGCTCAAATGGATTAGCCCCAGTAGAAGTAGTAGCATCCACTGTCACGACTGGTTTTAATGGTTGCCCATCGTCACCCACAAGAACAAGTTTTCCCTCAAAGATTTGTTTTTCAATAGCATGAATTTTCAATAAAGTATCATGACCCTCAGGCGTGTCATGACTAGGTGCGTCATGACTAGGGCTTGAACCAAGTGAAACCGGCTCCACTTGTCCATCAGAACGAGAACCATAAGCAATACCAGTAAACTCATCATTCCTACTATTAGGGTTCATTATTGAAGAATCGACTCACCAAGACTAACAGTAGGCTCATTCGCAACATGACCAGCTGCTCCACGTGAAGTTAATAATTCCACATCAGTAGTAATCGAAACTGAAGCATTAGCATCAGTAAGATTCACGCTATAATCTTTTCTTAACTGAGAAACATTGGAGTTCTCATCTTCAATACCTGGAGCCTTTTCAGGAGTACACTCATTAAACGAAGAGTAATTCGCACAATCGACATGGACTAGAAGTCCATCGACACCAATCGTACCACCCTCAACATCATGAACAATTTTGAGACAACTATCATGCTCCAACGTACCCCCACCTTTATCGCTCTCTCTCGTAACCCCCATCAAGAATATCTCACAGCACCTCGACTCTCAAAACCACAAAAACCACCGCAATCACCAACACAGCAAGTAAAACCAGGTTACACAACACAAAACAAAAACGCAAGGAAAAGTAGGTCCCAAAGTACAATTGGTTATATAACTATTATAATAAAATAAGTAGATTGTAATATAACCATGCAATCGAATATAATATTAGATCACATGCAATTGTAGACAACCAACACAGGAATACAAAAAGCGAATAAAGCTCTCACCGACCCACGATTAATTAATGTAACCTTATAATAAATAACCGAAGATTAAAATTAATAGGTTTACGATCGTTTGTGAGAGAATCGTAGGATTCGTTACTGTCGCTTTCTACTCAAATATATTGTTCTCGTAGGCTCATAGCTAAAAGAGTGCATGCCATGGAATAGCTTAAATAACAAATATGATAGATTGCAAAGAATTGATAGCGTACTCATGTGATTTATTATGTAAACATGATACGTACCACTTTGAAAAACTATCAGATTTTGCTTTGGGTAAGCCTGTAACATCTAAACTAATCTATTTCAAACAACGCTATCAATAATCCAGATCACAACATTCAGCGAATAAAGACATATGGAGTATATAGCTCAAGACATATATAACACACTTAAGGTTTTCCAAACCAAGTATCTACCTAGGTAGTGTTTGTTTTATGGACATAAATTAGTAGTCGTGAGTTAAGATTGAACTCGAGACCACGGGATTGCATACTTTACGTATGAGGTTAAAGTTTAATAATTAAATGCAAAATGTTATATTTAGTTATTATTTATACGAAACGAATAACGAACGTTAAGTAATTAAACGTAATTGACTAACGGTCGTTAAATGTTAAAGGAAATGACTAAAAGTGAAATTAGGAGTCAAGATGGTTCTAGAATCCCCTTAGGGATGAACCGATCGGCCATAGGGTTTCCATAACCCAATCCTAACTTAACTTGGACACTATGTTTCTATGAGTATAAATACAATGCTTAGAGTTTTTGTTATTCACTCTTGTACACATAACCTAAAACCTATACTTGTGGTTCTCTCTCTTTAGTCCAAACCGATCGTCCCTTTAACCGTTATAGGGTCGATCACTTATTTTTCCTTAAGCAAAAGTTTTGTGTTACATAAACTAGCATTTACTTCTAATTCGTTATAGTACGTGTGTACAAAAACGTGGTACTTACACACTATTGTAAGTATCTTGGATTGAATTGCAAAATCGGTAAGGGGCAATTCTTATAATCCTTATAAACCTAATTTAGGTTCATCTCAATTGCTAGTTTGGGAATTGATTTTTGTTTAGCTAGAATCAAATGTACGCATACTTTTATGTTTATGTTAATTAATTATTCATTATATGTTCATATACGCTTCCGCATGTGTACTTGATGTTTATTGTGTTTTACTTATGATTGCCATGCTATTAAATTCCAACAGTGGTATAACGAGCCTTGTATAATGTGTAATTAATTACTAAACGCGTAAAAAACAGATATTGTATTGTATTTGTGATATGATTAATTCTAGGGGTTGGTTTAATTCTAGGGTTAGGGCTTGCCCTAATTGTTTTAATAAAAAATTTTAATTCGACCCATAAAAAAATAGTCGATATATAATTGTTTTTTTTAGGGTTTATAAAAATTGTTTTGTTGTTTTGATAATTAAACTTAGAATTGTATATATGCTAAGTGAATTAATTCGTGAATAATTGTTATGTGACATAGAATTGTATGCGATCTTGTGACTAAATGAATAAGTGTTATGTTGTATCCATGATGAGACATGCATGTTTGTCATGGATTGTTGCTTGAATTATTAATTGTTAAGTTTTTATCACATGTATTATTTTGATAATTCTTGAACTGGGGAAGATCTCAATATATATTAATGAATCAGTTATATGCAATTTGGTATATGTTTGACTATGGCTTGCGCAATCGATTTATCGATGTATGTGGCTCACTTGCCTTAATAAGTGAAATCCCTAGTTAATATATAAATAATTTAACCTAGAAAATTGATTATTAATATGTTTTATCGAATAAGTTGCATGTAGCTACTTGTTTACGCATATTGATTGTTAGTTATGTGCACATTATTTTAGTTGTTTATTTTATATTTACTTGTTTGTTTATTTTGTTAGACAAGTTTTAAGAAAAGGGTAATTTTGTGAATAGAAAAATAAATTGGACTAAACAACGGTGAAATATGATTTGTTTTAAGCATAAAGTCTCAAATTTTAGTCGATTGATGCGACTGTACTAAATGATTAGAATGGCTCACCCATTATGACAAACTGTGTGAGGGGTTTAAGGAGGGTCCGCATTAAATTGAGACTCGAAAGAAGAAGGTTTTTAATATGCCATGCGCTGGCCCGTTTATCCGCCACTTTGTGCATCATATTTGAAGCTACCAAGTATAACTATTATATGTACAAAGCATCTTAATGCAAAGTTGTAAGTTTCTCAATGCACCGGCTTAAACTTTGTTGATTTAGCTTGGTAGATAAACTAATTGGTAAAAGTTTTTTTTTTACTGAAACTATGCTACAAGATGAATGCATGGCATCTTTGTACATATTTGATTTGACACCATAATCAAAACCAGTACCACTTAAATTAAGTTAGTGCCATCTAGTTAAAGGAACATTTGAAGTTGCAATTTACGTCATGTAAGAACTTGGCGAGATTGTAATGGAAAGGTAAATATTCATGTTGAGTGAGACCTCAACTGGACACATTTGCAGTTCTTTAAATTAGACGACTTAAAATTGAGTTGTAAGTGAAAACTTGGATCAATGGTACAAGATGGGGATAAAACATGTTTACATTGCAATATTATTTGGTAATGTAAATCCCATAATGATCTAGGAATTGAAAAATGTTTGCTAATTATTATTTGACAGATTACCTTATTATGTGCTTTCGTTACTAGCAGATCAATTGATGTAATGGAACTATGATAATTTGGATCCTAGTTTTCGAGAAAATTCTATGGTTATATGAATATTAACTTGGGTATTTTATTTTTTTTGAAAAGTTGTATAATCAAAAATAGTAATATTTGAACTTTTTTCTGTAGAAATAGCTCAAAACGATAACACTACACTAGGTTATGCGTTCAAAACTTTCTTTGAGCGAGAAAAATTGATTGGCTCACAAAATTTTAATGACTGGTATCGCTCCCTAAGAATTTTCTGTAGAGTGGCTGATAAACTGGATTATTTGTATAAGGCATGCCCTGCTGAACCACCTGCTGACGCCTCTGCCGAGGCAAAAGCAGAGTGGAAAGTTGAATATGTTAGGAATTGGAAATTCCATGTTAAAGTGTCGGTCACTCCAATTATGGTCTAGCATAAGTTAGCTCGTAGACATATCGTTTGTTACGTTATTTAGCAGTTTATTTATTAGTCAGTAGCGTAGAATAGTTTAGTGTAACACCGTGGAGGAAGGACGGGTCTTTACCCACTATATGCCTGATCCACAGTCCGTCAGGAGGACGTATCTTGTGTTACTATAAATACCCCTTCCATCCATGGAAGGGGTGGTGCTTTTCTCATAATCTAACCTTACATTTGTTAAGCAAGTCTCTACCAAGAAAACACCCTCTCATCTCTTTCTCTCTCAAATGGCTATCATGTATTTCCATCATCCAAGACCACCCGAATCATCTAACATAATAATATTTACGATCCTACAATTCGTATCAAGAGCCAAGGTTATTGTGTTGTGCTGATTTGTGTGGTTTCGGACCATGGTTATTATGTGTTATTGATTTATGTCGGATTTGTATGTGTTGTTGAAACTGTTTTGTATCACTTTCATGGTCGGAAAATGTTTTTTTTCTGTATACTTTGGTAAACAGTTTTTGCAACTGTACGTGTATTTTTTTTGTCTCAAAAAGTCCTGGTCTTTTCATGTATACATCTATTTTTGTGTCCACCTTTGTTGGTCCAAACAAGATATGATTTTTTTGTTACCAAACCTTGAAGTTGTGTGGTCATAAGTCTGTTTCTGAGTGGTCAACTGTGGTCAAAACGGGCAAAAATGAAGAGTTTTTAGTAACTTTTTCTGGGTTTTCATGAATATGGTCGGAAAACTCATCGGAAAAAGTCATATATCATGTTAGCGACTTGTCACAAAACAGTCCAGATGCAATGTATTTTAAGTAGCGACTTGACTCATAAAAACAATAGCGACTTGTGTGTTTTGACACACATAAAAGTTAGCGACTTGTCACTATATTGATAGAGACTTGAGTAAAGTAGCGATTTGAGTAAGGTAGCGACTTGTTATTTAACAAGTAGCGAGTTGTGTTTTGATGGTTAGCGACTTGACTCATAATGATGTAGCGACTTGTCTTGGACCTAGAGACTTTATAGAAAAATGTGATAAGAAGAAGACTCAAACTTGACTCGACCACAAACCTTATACCTTATACCATACAACACGACTTCAGTTTGCACCACATATCATCAGTCCATCAATGAAAATGAAAAGCATAAACAAAACCGACTCAACAAATTACTAGCTATACTCAGCCTCTGTATAATCACTTATTTCAAAGACTCAAAACTGAAAAAAAAAATACATTCAAAGACTCAACGACCTCATACTCTTCAACTCTCATTCAATCAAGACTCGTCTCACATCATATATACATAGAACATAATATATCAGATGTTGTTTTCTTTTCTTTCTTTCTTCGTGGTTTTCAATGCAACATCAAGACTCACTTAAGGTCATGTACACGAAAAGAAAAAAAAAACAAATATCTTCATCGATATAAGATTTTTTTGAAGCGGAGCCTCAGTTTTTCTTTTCTTTTCGAATAATTAAAGCACGAATTATAACAATCATGCTATACTCGTACCTTAGTTTCGATTCATTAACTCAAAGCGTTAAGACACATACCATTAAACTTACCTGAGATACTCTTAATCTTAAAGATAAACCTCATTAAGGTTCAAGCCATCCCTGTGGCTAAGACGTATCATGTCTTCTTCTCAAGCCATCCCTGTGGCGAGGCTATCCGTGTCTAGGATAGTTGTGACTAACAATTGTAAGTTATGCTACCAATGGGGTCGATTATGTTTGGTGAGTAAGAGTTGAATGAGAAGAGATTAGCAGATGTAAAGGGGGCGGATATTTGATTGAGAAGGATTAGGGATTGGTACATGGTGTTTTGAGGAAATGTGTGAAATAATTAATGCTGTGTTTTTGTTGTTGAAAGGATTAGAGAGATTCATTAGGGTTAGAAGCTGTTTTTTGTGATGCAGGAAAGAGGGGGCGGATATAAAAGTGTTATTAGGGTTGATAATGAGATATGTAGCTTCTTATACCCTAAATATTAGGGTTGTATGAGATATTGGATACGGTATGCATTTGTTGTATGGATCGGGTTTAGTTCATTTGATGGGCCTTATGTAAAGGATGATTCAGATGTGGGCTCATGAAAAGTATCATTCGTGTCTTGGGCCGAAGATGATCTATTGGAACTTAATTATGAATATTGGACTCCTTCCAATATGATTCTTTATGGGCTTATGACTTATGTGTTACACAATTTCAGTAAGGATCGGGTCTAATATTGTTTGTATGGGATTTGGGATTGTGTAACGAGGAGATAGTAAATCTCATGGACTAAATTTTATTTCAATTTGATTGAGGCTCGGGATAACACTTTTAGATCGGGTGATAATTTGGCTTCATGGGCCACACATCACGACTATTTGTTATTGGTGTTTCTATTTTATGATGGGCCATGAATTGTCCCCATGATTTGGATCGTATATATGAAATTTTAGGATGAGACTTTGTGGGTTATGAGATTTGATCATGAGTTGTGATGATGAGATTCTTTGTGCTGTACGGCTCTATACTTTGGTTCATACACTTTCACGGAAGATTCTATTTCACAGCTTGAACTGATATTTGATCAAATTTGACTATGGGGTTGTGTGTACGGTATTTCTTATTTGGATTTGAAGTGAGGTTTTCCGGGCGTGTTTACTTATTTCATCTTCTTTCTTTCTACCTTTTCGCGAAGATGACTTGTTTGGGCATTTATTGAGTGTGATAAAGACTTGGCTATTTAGTTACGGTTGTGATTCTTTCTCGCTTAGACCACCACGTAGCTATCACTTCGGTGTCTCACGCAGTTGAGGATATGTCAAGAGGTTTGGTACATTGGGTACACCATTTCTTTTTCACAAGGACTAGTACAAGTTTAAGTAACATATCTGGGGAATTTTACGTCATGTTCAAGTTTGGCATATCAGGTTTGCTTCTCCATGTTGTCACTGCAATAGCCAACAGAATGCGTGTATAATGTGTTTACCAAAGTGTTCATTGGATGCTTGATGATATTGTTGATGTTGGATAAAGAATCGTTGATGAACCGCTGCATGTTCCCCTAAAACAGATATTCACTGAAACCTAAGTTGTCATAACAAATTCAATCTGACATTGTTTACGGTTTTGTCTTGATTTTTGTAAAATCTCGCGAAAGAATCTATTTCTCGGTTTAAATCATAGACTTGTAAAATCCCGTGACAATGGAAACATCCTGGTAATTGTGAAGTGCATTTCCGGATCTATCTTACGGTTTATTCTTGGTCTTGTAAAATCCCGCGAAAGAAACTATTTCTCGGTTTAAACCGTAGAATTGTAAAATCCCGTGATGATGGAACCATCCTAGAGAAAGGAAAGTGTATTTCGAGGTCTTATCTGATGCTGGTGCTACAGTTTCTACTTCGAAGAAGGGAAAAAAGGGTGTACTTCATGAATTGGATGTGTGTTTGGATATTCGTCATGGCAGTTTGGTTATTACTTGGTTTTACGGGGTTATGTGCTTTTAACCATGGTCGGGATGAAACCATTATCATAGTTCACTTAAAACGTCAATGGAGGCTAGATTTGAACTTTTAACCAGAAGATATGACAACGGCACTAATTCACTACTAGTATTATTCATTTGAGGTTGAAGTGAAATATCACGGGCGAGTGTACTTAGTATCTGAAGGTATCGGGGATGGTTGGATGAAGATTCTTCAAGATCCTTGTTCGAGATTATTATAAAAAACGAAGACTTGGAAATCTAGTTATTGTTGGGTGTTTTTTACCTTTTCTTTTACCACTTGGGGGAATTGGGCTCTTACCACCACAAAATAACTATCACTTTAAGGAGTTACGTTGTAGTGCTCAGTGTCACATTCAATTGAGGATTTTCAAGAGGTGATGTACGTCTTATACTTGATGGTTGGTTGGTTGAAGAGTATAGAGTACTTAGAGATTCAATGGAGGATGAAGTCTCGGCATCGCTCTTTGTTACATATGTGCAAGTTAAGTCACCAGTTCGGGTTAGTTTACTTCAGGGTCAAATTCATCATATTGGGTTTTCTCCATCAGCTGTCACGACAAAGCACCTACTGAATGATAATGGGGTTGATTACATGTTTGCCAAGAGTAGATGAAAAGAGAGAGATAATGATGTATGAACACAACAGTTCATGCCTCGTACTCTAAAGAAAAGAAAAGTGTACGTTTCAGTGCGCTTTATCTTCAAAAGAAGAGAAATCTTCTTATGACGTTTGAACACAACAGTTCAAGCCTCGTTCTCTAAAGAAAAGAAATGTGTATGCTTCAGTGCGCATTATCTTCGGAAGAACAGAAATCTTCTCAATTATGACCATTCTCATCAACATGCTTCATACTTTTTCCATGCGCTTCAGTCATCAAGTGAACCGGACTACTGATAATTACTCTTATTCCACTTGCTCAATATAATGAAGATGGCGACATCATGTGCTAATTTTGCGGGGGAGAAGTGTGAATAGAATACATTTGGATGATAATCACTTGTTTAATCAAGAATGGCATCTTCGTATGCAATTCTTGAGGGGGAGAAGAAGTGTGAATTTTTTGCATGGTTGATTGATATTTGAGAATATATGGTCAAACGGCTCCTAACTCATGTAAGAACCGAGCTTCTTCTTATCGGATCATCTTCACATGTAGTTTATTCTAAGATTCATTGGTTGACATCTTCACACGGGCTGATATGATTAAATGACAAAGTGCTTCTAGTTGCTAGGCTGATTTCTTTGATGAACATCTTTCTGTTCTTGTTTGATTGGGAGGGATTTTAATTAAGGGGATTTGATATTTACAAGTTAACGGGAATGCCTTTGGTGTGAAGAAGATGTTAACTGTCTATTTCCCCATTCGGACAATCTTGAAGAAGGTCGAGTCTACAGTCTGTTCTACATTTTCTGCTACATGTTAGAAGGCTAAAGACGAATTGCATTTGATGATCTAAAGACTTCTTCTTAATCCGGGCTGAGAAGAACACTTGAAAATCTTTGTCAGTTTAGGGGAGAGCACTAATTGGGGAAGATTGAAAAGCCAAATTTAATCCCCAATTAGACTTGCTCATATTCTTCAGCAAGTTGATTCTCACAGATACATCTGAGCTTATGATGTTCTTCTCAACAAATTTCTAGTATACGAGGCTTATTATTTGTTGCTGATTCTGAATCATCAAAACCAAAAAGGGGGAAGGAAACACGCATCTAAACGCGAGTAAACTTGATGAACTTAATACTTCTAAGTGATTGAAGATATCCCGGGAAGACGAATGTCATTACCACAGAGAAACTCAAGGTTTGACTCATGGCGTTTAGTGTTCTTATTCCAACAATGTGGGGGAAGAGATGGAAAAGTTAGTTTCTGAAGATGAAAGAGGTACACAAGTGTGCGATAATTTTGATGCTATCACAATCATCAGAGGAGAGAGATTGTATACATTGGGGATGCTTAGCTGCTTCACTTGAGGGCTTAATCATTGATTCAGAAATATAATCACTTATACCGGAGTTGACATCCGCAGAGATTGTCATCCATAGAGATAATCGGTGATTCGGCATACTTCTTCAATGTTATCGGTTATTCTCTCTTTGGGCATTCGGGTACTTTGGGTTCTTGAGCTTCATACACGATCATCAGGGAAGAAAAATGTGAACATTGTTGAGATGTTTTCATTCCCCTCATGATGTGTATTTGGGAGAGTTCTTGAGCATTATACAAAGAGATTAACTGCATCAATTCAACTACTTGGGGGAATTGTTCTCTTGACACCTTTTGGAATGGATTGCTTCAGACTTCAGTGGTTATGAAATTTGAGAAGATTATTTATTAGTGGGATGATACGTTGCTGTTCTTGTTGATGATATAACCCCGAACGAAGAATCAATGATCATTCTTAAAAGGAGCAGCAAGATCGATGATAATGGTGTGCTTCTTTGTGCACCTGGCTAAGGGAAGCTTGAAAGAAAGCTTTGAATCTGCTCAGCTAAAGGATTTTCAGTTTGGGGGGAAGCTGCCAAAGTCTCACTTTCAGATGATTCAATTTCTTTCTTCATTTCAAGAGCCTCGGAAGCTTTGGTGGTGGATGTTTAAGAGATGACGATTTCTATCTTCTACAACGGGGCTGTTCGATATCCTTATCTCGATACTCGTATCATCATCTTCTTAATCTATATCATCTTATCTATCTTTGTATATATCTATCTGAAAAACAAAATACAAAAATATAAAACCAACAAAATCAAAATAGAAAAATATAAAATCTTCAAAAACCCATAAAAATCAGAAAATTTAAAAATACCAAAAATATGTTTTCTCAAGACATGTCTTCTGGTATCGATAACATCTACGGTCTTAGAAATGTCATTCAATAATGGCACGGGACCATAGATGAAGTTCGAGCAGGAGGTGTAAATATTCTTTTCAAAACATGTCTCAAAATATGGCTTACAGTTATTTCAGACTGTAACCCGCGCTTCAAAAATGGTTTGCAGTTACTTCAGACTGTAACCCGTGCTTAAAACTATGGCTTGCTATTATTTCAGATAGCAACCCGTTCTTCAAGAAAGGAAAGTGCTGCACTAAACCATTTTTCAAAATTCGTGCACTTATCCTAAAACAAAACAAGGAAAGCATGTCGTCAAAAAAGACTGCTGTTTCTACACAAATGTTTTTCCGTCTAAAATTCTTCAGAAAAATATTTGTTGTTTTTAAAAAATGATGGTAAATGAGTTGCTTGAAAGTCAATCTAATTCAGAGTTTTCGAAATAAATTGAAAACTCAATCAATGACTTCAGCGCTTTTAAACTTTTCATAAATTGAGTCATTGATTGAGGGGGATAATGTTTTCAAATCTATATCATCTAACGGGCTTTCTTAATTATCCTACGTGCTTAATTAAAAATGATATTTGCCTATGTCGAAGGACTAGGAATTTAGGATATGATTGTTAGGATTAGATGATTATAGTTTGATGAAACACATTATTCCCATGCCTTATATGAACTGATTGATATGTTGGATTGACTTTTATTAGTCGATTGTTTTTTGGGTGTTGTCGACCACCATATATCTTTTTGTATGTTTACTAACGCATGCAGATATCATGGTTCATAAGAATGTTCCCGATCCGGATCCCACAAAATATGTGTTGGGTTTTAGGTTCCTTGGATCAAGAATTACTCTAAGTGCTGGAACTGCGGACAAGGTTGATATAACCACGGACATAAGGATGTAACCACGGATGAAGACAAACTGCGGCTAGTAGAAGAGTGTAACCACGGATAATGATATGTAATCACTGCTAGTCTTGTAATAGTCGGTTTAGTTTATTGTATTAGATAAATATGGAAAAGATATTTATCTTGTAGGTTACGTATTGTATAATGTATAGGACTCCTTAGTCTATAAAAGGAGGTCCTAGGTTAGGTTAGGTTAGATATACGTATGTTCTATATCTAAGGTCGATACACTTCAAGGTTGCAAAACCCTAATACTGTAAGAGTATTCGTATTAATAAATAATATTGAGGTGTTGAGTGTTTACTGTTCTTCTTCTTAAGGTTAAGTGTTAAATTCCGCGTAATACTTAATAAGCTTTTATTCTAAGTCAGTTTCTATATTAGATCGTTTGCTCAACTGGGATCAACAAGTGGTATCAGAGCTTGTGATCTAGAAACTGTAATCAAGAAGAAGTTTTGTTAAGCTTTATTCAAGTAAGTAAAGATGTCTGACGAAACTCACATGGTGGCTGCTTCAAAGGTACCCATGCTCAAGCATGGTGAGTATCAAATCTAGAGAATGCGAATGAGGCAATACATTCGTATGATTGATTATGCTCTCTGAGATGTTGTTGAAAAAGGAGACACTCTTCCTAAGAAGGCTGAGAATGGTCTAGAGATAGCTATTGTTAGTGAAATTGATAAAGCAAAAAGGAAGATGGAGATCAAAGCTCACAGTATTCTCTCCATGGGAATACCCAATGACTATGCTTTGGACTTTGAACAATATGAGTCTGCTAAAGATTTATTGGATGCTCTTGAAACAAGGTTTGCTGGTAATGAAGCTACTAAGAAGTCAAGGATGAATATGCTCAAGCATCAATTTGAAACCTTCACTGCTCTTAGTGGAGAAAAGATTGATGGCACATACAATAGACTTCAAAAGCTTATCAGCCAACTGAAGTCAGTAGATTATAAGGTTCTTCAAGAAGATATTAATTTGAAGTTCATTAGGAGTTTATCATCTGAATGGGCTATTCATACAATTGTGTGGAGAAATAAGGTGGACTTTGATAAGATGACTCTGGACAATCTCTTCAACAACTTGACGGTTTATGAGTCTGAGAATAACTTTGCTAATACATCTTCTGCTAATCAAAACATTGCTTTTGTATCTAATGATCACAAGAGCTCACAAGATGTATCCACTGCTGCCTATGGTATAACCACGGTTATTGCAAACAATACCACTGTTAGTGATACTGTTAGTGATGGTGCAATTTGTGCTTTTCTATCAGATTTAACTACCAGTTTTAATGTTTTGAATCAAGATCTAGATCAAATTGATCCTGGTGGTCTTGATGAGATTAATCTTCAATGGCAAATGGCAATGTTGACTCTCCAAGCAAGGAAGTTTCTGAGGAGGACTGGAAGACAAGTTAAGTATGATGGTCAAAGGAGAGTTGGGTTCGACAAAAGCAAGATGGAGTGCTTTAACTGCATGAAGAAAGGGCACTTTGCTAGGGAATGTCGAGCTCCTAAAAGAATTGAAGGCATAAAGAAGACTACAGAAGAGCCTGCTGCTTCTTCAGCTTTGGTTGCTCAGGATGGGATTGGTGATTATGATTGGAGTGATCAGATTGAAGAAGGTCCCAATGCAGCTTTTCTTGCTAGTGAATCTTCAAAAGAGCATAACTTTGCTCTCATGGCCTATGCTTCATCTTCTAGTTCAGATTCTGAGGTATCTAATGATTCTACTTGTTCATTTAAATCATGTCATGATAACTTAGAGTCTCAAAAAGCTATCACTGAGTGTATGAGCAAAGAAGTAGACAGACTGACTATGGACAACTTAGGTTATAGAGTTGGTCTAGAGAGTGTGGAAGAGAAGCTTAAATACTGTATTAAATGTGAGTTTGAGTATGTAGATAAGATCAATATATTAGGTGGTGAAATTGATCTTAAGAATAGAGAGATTAAAATGCTTAAAGAGAAACTTGAACTGGCAGAGAGTGTAAAACAAAAGGCTCTAGATGAAAAAGAAAAACATGTTGTAAGGGTAGCTAAAACACAATTTGCTTCTGATATGGTTCATAAATCTATAGAGAGTCATTTAATGAAAAAGGGTTCTGGGATAGGATACAATAATATGCCTCCACCCACTCTTATGCAACATGCACCACCTGCTAAAGAACTATCATTTAGTAGTGAATTCAGTTTTAACAAACCCGTAGAAGGAATAAGTAAGACTGAAACATCTAAGATAAGTTCTGGTAGGTCATCTGATGCTCCCATAATTGAAGATTGGGAATCAGATTCTGAGGAAGAAAGAACTGAATCAACTAAGTCTGAAGAGATAGAAAAAGTTAAGAAAGTTGATTCTCAGCAAGTCAACCTTGTACCTAGATTTGGAGCTCAAATAGCTAAGAGAGTAGTTGAGTACAAGGAAGTGCCTAGGGAACAAATGAAAAGATACATACCTAGGGGTAACCAGAGAAACTTTAATGGCCTAATTTCTAACAGGTTAGGAGATGAGTTTCAATGTGTTAAAAAGGCTTGTTTTGTATGTGGTAGTTTTGAACACTTACATAGAAATTGTAATAAAAACAGACCACAAGTTTGGAATCATTGGAGGAGGGTAAATCATCAAAACTTTTCAAAGAATACAAACCCTCATCCAAACAAAAACATGATTCCAAGAGCAGTGTTGATGAGGAATGGGAATACAAAATCTATAGTCACTGCTGCACCTAAATGGGTTCCAACCACTGCTAAGCAAAATGTAAACACGGCTAAGCAGATTCAAACCACTGTTAAGCAAAATATCACCACTGATTCAAAAGAAGTTTTAAAAATTCCAAAGGTGATAACTGACACAGTGGTTGGAAATCATTTTTATGCTGTTAAGGCCTCAGCTAGTTGGCAATGGAAGCCTAAGACCAAGGTTTTACCACATGTCAACTGTGCATCAATGGACCTAAAGAAATTTGAATATTTTGATGCACAGGGCAGACCCAAGTCAGTATTGGCTTGGGTCCACAAAAGGAACTAATCTGTTTAATTTCATGTGCTGGGCAATCTACAAACTGAGCTATAAGACAAAGGAGTTTTTGATAGTGGTTGCTCTGGGCACATGACTTGGGATGGGAGCAACCTGGAAGATTTTGAAGCTTTTGATGGAGGATATGTGGCATTTGGCAATGATCCAAAGGGAGGAAAGATACTTGGCAGAGGCACAATAAGAACAGGGAATTTAGACTTTGAAAAAGTCTATTTGGTACAGGGACTTAAATATAATCTATTCAGTGTTTCTCAAATGTGTGATAAGAAAAACTGGGTACTTTTTGGGGAAACTGAGTGTGTGGTATTGTCTCCTGAGTTTAAGATGCCTGATGAGAAGTTTATACAACTTAGGGTACCTAGGAAGGAAACTATATATTGTTTTGATCTTAAAGATGTTCTTGCAAATAGGTCCTTAACATGTTTGTTTGCTAAAGCATCTGTAGATGAGTCAAAATTGTGGCATAGAAGGCTAGGTCATCTCAATTACAAAACAATCAATAAACTGGTAAAAGGAAACTTAGTGAGAGGGTTACCTTCAAAGGTTTTTGAGTGTAAGGAACTGTGTGTGGCCTGTCAAAAAGGAAAACAACATAGAGCTTCTTGTAAGACCAAAACTGTAAACACCATCACACAACCACTGTTTATGCTTCATATGGACTTATTTGGACCTACCTTTGTTAGAAGTTTGAACCATAAGCAGTACTGTCTAGCTATCACTGATGATTATAGTAGATTTTCTTGGGTATACTTTTTGGCTGCTAAGAGTGAGACTAGTGAGATCCTCAAGAGTTTCATTACTAAGATAGAAAATCTAGTAAACCATAAGGTCAAGGTAATCAGATGTTGTCACACCCCCAAATTACCTGTTTTGCAGCGGAATGAAATTCCTGGGGATTGACTGTCATAGCATCACAATCACAGTTATATTGAACGACCTAAAGTGTCGTTTGAAAAGAACATCGTTTGATTTAATAAAACAATCAGAGTTTACAAAGTATAGGTCCCAAATGAAAATCAACTTGTGCGGAAATAAGTTTGTTACAATTCAAACGATGTTTTAAAGTGCGTAAAACCCAAGTGAGACGAGTCGTCATCGCGACTTCATGATGTGTCCAAATGCATGCCATGAAGTGAATGTCTTAGTTACCTGAAAATACATTGCTAAAAGTGTCAACACAAGGTTGGTGAGTTCATAGGTTTCATGTAAATGTTAATACGACTACCACAAGTATAAATTATGTATGACAATGATGTCACAAAATGATGTTACAATTGCTTAAGCACATGACACCGAAGCTCTGACTGTTCATGATGTTCGCCCCAACAGAGTGTCTTGCCAAAACAACTCAAATAATGTTTATGAAATGAAATGCATCCGTATGACTAGTTGGGATCCACCAACCCGGATGGAGGCGTCACCCTCGATACATCTATCCACTCACCCACGCTTCTAGGAAATTAACGGTTCATGCTTATGAAATGGGGACATTTAACTGGCAATGCGGTAACTTAAGCAATACAATGAATTTGACATACTTGGTAGCGTAATAAAAATGGTGTGCAATGTATTCTCCCCCGTAGGTTTGAAATAAAGTAAAAACTTGAATAAATCGGGGCTATGAAAACTCACCTGTTGCAATGATTATGATGACAAAAGTGGATACACTGAAATGTAACGTGAATCTCGAAACTGACCTATTATGAATGATATGATATGTAATAAGTCATGATGTAATGTTATGCATGCAATTCGTATGTTATTTATACCACTTGTGAGTTTTGAAAATAATACTCTTCGTCGAAAAATACTATTATGACGTCTTGACCATTTTTAAATTACTTTGCAAGTATTTACGTCAAAATGTCATCCTACAATAGTTTCTTAATGATTTATTGCGAAATTATAACTTTTCGTCGTAAAATAATGTCGTTGTAAATTTCATGAAAGTGACTAAAAGGGCCTCGAAAAGCTAGTCGTAAAATGGTGTACGTCGAACGTTAGGAAACGAACTCAACGGTTTTGGAAAGCTTGTATCATAATCTCAAAGTTTTGGCATTTAAGTTTTTATCCTAGAGGTCTCGTTCATAAAGAAAAATATAGGTTAAGTAGGGTGATTTTGTCCAAATGTAGTTTAAAAGTGAATTTCGGCAAAGTTTAAGCAACCGTAGTTAATTCATTACAACTCCGCTATTCAAACGGTTGGTCATTTTGAAAAATATACTTGGTGATCTCACTTTTATTAGAAGACATCTCGTTACAAAGAGTTCTACGTCAACGTTAAAAATAGCCTTCCATATGGTCACTTGTTTACCGTAACACTTGGCTAATAAAAATAATATAGTTTTTCGTAAATAATAAAGTTACGGCAATTTTGTGAAAACGTGTATATTTTAGTCGTTACAAATCCGTTTTCTACGTATTATACGTCCTTAGCTTCGTATCAAAGTATACTAATATATTTTTGATAAGTCGAAATAATTTATAACGCTTAAGACTCGTTTTTGACTCGTACAAAACAAAAACAGTTTGCTGAAATTTTCAGGATATATATATTTCGTCGTCCAACTTGAAAAATTCATAACTTCTTCGTTATAGCTCCGTTTTAATCCGTTCAAGCGGCCACGGATTCGTTTTAAAGTATATTTTCTAAATATATAGGCCAAAATTTTATGTCTACAGTCGGATTTTCCAGAAATACAAAATAAGATCAGACCCTTACTAAGACTTGTCGAAAAGAGTTTTTCTCGTGCTAAACCTATTCCAATCCCTTCAAAACAACTCCAAAGCTATTCTAATCCTACCATACACCTTCTTAGGGTGTCATGGGTTCCTAGAAATCACCAAAACTAATATATAACAAGGGATAATTTATAGGAGGACTTATATATGTATAACTCTAAAAACAATGTAAAAATGGTATAAATATCCATAAGTCTTGCATGCTTTACTCAAAAATGATGAAATAAACATGAAATGATAATGAAAGATGTAAAATGAATATGATATGCTTACTAGTTACTTGATGAGGTGATTAGAACAAAGGATTAAACCTAAACACCCTAGGTTTTTATTTCAAAACCTTGATTAAGAGTGTAACTAGATTGTTTTAAACTTGATCTTGGAAAATTTTTGATGAGCTCTTCTAACTCCTAGGTGTGACCGGTTTTGAGAGGAAAACAAGAGAGAAGAAACTCTTGACTTGAACTTCTAATAATTGTGAATGAATGAATGAATGAAGTGAAAGAAATTTGGAGTATAGATCTATACAAGTAAGAAAAACTTACCAACTAATTAATGCACTACCCCCCCTTGAACTTCTAATATATACATTTTTTTTTTATATATTGTATGTAATTGTGAAAAGTGTAAGTAATTGTAGGTAAAAATAAATATAAGTTAAGGTAACTTGTAAATTGTATATACATTAGTGTATTTAAGGTAGTTTTAGCTAAAAGTAAACTTTAATGGATCAAAGTAAAGTATATTGAGATCATATAAATTGTAAAAATATATTTTTGTAAAAATTGAGTGATATAATAATTATCGGGTAGTTTTTAAGAAAAGCGTCGTAATAATATAAATTTAACGATTTATATACAAAATAAATTTAAAACACTAGGTAAACTCAAAATATTATTTTTATAAACTAAATATAAGTATAAAAATATATCGGGATAATTTTTGGAAGTATCGGATTAAATGTTCAAAATAATAACTTACGCGATAACGTTTATTTAATATGAAATTTACGCGTTTAAGGTGAAATGCAAAATCATGAATGAACTAACATGTTGAAAATGATGCTAATGATATGTAGACTAAACTTAGTCTATATGAAATGTCCGTGATGATATGATCATGAATTCGCAGCTAAACCATTAAGGTTACGCGAATTTGGAACACGCAAACCTAGTTTACGATAAATGATGAAATTGTGAAGTATGAATTGTTTTGAGAAATGACCTGAAAGTACGAGTTGTCACAGATGTGATAATGGAACTGAGTTTAAGAATGATGTGATGAATCAGTTCTGTGTAGCTAAAGGTATTGAAAGACAGTTTAGTGTTGCTAGAACACCACAACAGAATGGTGTAGCTGAAAGGAAAAATAGGACACTAATTGAGGCTACTAGGACAATGTTGTCAGAATCTAAGTTACCTACTACCTTTTGGGCTGAAGCTGTAGGAACTGCATGTTATGTGCAGAATAGAAGTAAGGTAGTGAAGCCTTATAACAAGACCCCCTATGAGCTATTACATGATAGGAAGCCAATGATTGCATTCCTAAAACCTTTTGGGTGTCCTGTTACCATCTTGAATACCATAGACTACCTAGGAAAGTTTCAAGAAAAAGCTGATGATGGATACTTTTTAGGCTATTCTACTAATAGTAAAGCCGTTAGAGTATACAATAGGAGGACTAGAATTGTTGAAGAGAACCTACATGTTCAATTCAGTGAAAAGACTCCTAGTGTTGAGACAAAAGGACCAGACTGGCTGTTTAACATTGATATGCCAACCAAATCTATGAATTATGAGCCTATCATTGCAGGAACTTTCACTAATGTTTATACAGGTACACAAAAGGATTATGAGGCAGAGACACCTTCCAAGGAAGCTGATTCTCCAAAGGAGTTCTATTTGGTTGAAAAGTGGAAAGCTGGTTCTATTCCTTCCATCATTCATAAGCAAGGTCCCACTGATGATGATGTACTGAATACTGGAGGCAATGTTGATCATCATCAAGATAAGGATGAGTTGTTAAAAGATAACTCAGTGTCGGTAGAAGAAATTGAAAAGAAGAAAAGGCATTCTGCAAGCACCGCTAAGTCTACTGAAAGCACTGCTAAGCATACTAAAACCACTGATAAGCCATCTTCTACCACTGATAGGTCAAGTGAAAACCTGGATACAAGTACTGGTGATAGTACTTTCTTTGGACCACATGCAAAGCCATTATTTGGTGATGAGGAGTATCCACATGATCCTAATATGCCTGGGTTGATAGAAATTGATACTCCTACTGATAATGAAGACATGGATGATTTCTTCAATGCTGATTTGTCTAATTTGGAAACTGTCATTCATGAAAGTCCAATCACCACTACAAGGATTCACAAGATTCATCCCAAGGAACAAATACTTGGAAACTTGAATACTCCAGTTCAAACAAGAAGCAGGGTTAAGAACACTGAACCCTTTCCTGAACATGGGTTCTTTGCAAGATCTCTTCACAAAAGAAACAGCCATAAAAATCTACAAAATTGCCTGTTTGCTTGTTTTCTGTCTCAAAAGGAGCCCAAGAGAGTGGAAGAAGCTTTATCAGAAGAAGGCTGGGTAGAATCAATGCAAGAGGAGCTTTTACAGTTTCAGCTTCAAGAGGTTTGGACATTGGTTGATCTTCCAAATGGCAAAAGGGCAATTGGGACTAAATGGGTGTTCAGAAACAAGAGGGATGAAAGAGGAATTGTTGTAAGAAATAAATCAAGGTTGGTTGCTCAAGGATACACACAAACTGAAGGTTTGGATTATGATGAAGTGTTTGCTCATGTTGCAAGAATAGAGGCTATTAGATTATTTTTGGCTTATGCTTCATTCAATAATTTTGTTGTGTATCAGATGGATGTTAAAAGTGCATTTTTGTATGGCACAATTGATGAGGAGGTTTATGTTTGTCAACCTCCTGGTTTTGAAAATCCTGATCATCCTGACAAGGTTTACAGGGTGAGGAAGGCTATGTATGGGTTGCATCAAGCTCCTAGGGCATGGTATGAGTGCCTGTCTACTTATTTGATGGACAATGGATTTAAAAGAGGGCTGATTGATAAAACTTTGATCATCACTGTTAGTGACACTCAACCTACTTCTAGTCATACTCAAACCACTGTTACACCAATTGTATGGACTAGGAGACAAAAGGGCACTAAGCTTCCTCAGGCTAGTGTTAGTGGTGTTGTTAATGAGGCTGTCACATGGAGTGGAGGTGACATGATTGGAAGGGCTTCCACTACTGATTCATGCTTAGATGCTGGTCAGGATAGTGGAAACATAAATAAGACCCAACCATTGGCAACTCCTAATGTGGAGAGTTCCTTGGAACTTAACACAAGTGGAGGAATCCCTAGCCAACTGGCTGCTACAGGGTGCATAGATGATCAGGCAAGGTCTGATGCTATGTTTACTATATCCAAGGATTCACCTCTCAGAGCAGTTAACACAGCTCGAAGTGATGAGTATAGTTTGGAACATGAACATGAATTGACGGATCCTAAGATGGTACATAATGACTTTTCCAATGACCCACCTCTCGGACCAGTTAACACAGGTCGAAGTGGGGAGGATATTCTTGAACGTTTTAATTAATTGACGGTTAAATGTGCTAAAATGGAGGCTACAATTTCAGGTCTACAGGAGTTGGCTGTGTTTCAAGTAAAGGATATTAGGAGATTGAAGCACAGAGTGTTGGTTTTGGAAAAAGTAAGAAGACCTGGGGTTGTTGTTTTGAAAGCTATGAAAAGAAATAAAAAGAAGGTGCACTTCTCTCCTGCTCTGAATGTGGAAGATGTATCCAAACAGGGGAGGAGTGAAGGCATGGATTCAGGGGAGGCTGGTGATATATCTGTTGATGTACCTATGGATGAAGATGTTGATAGTGGAGATAATGAATTTTTGGTATCTGATAAAGATGGGAATGAAGCAGTTCTTGAAAATTTGAAGAATGTTGTAGAAGATGAAGTAGTGCAGGATACAACCACTGATAGTAGGTCTGCACCACGGTTAGTACTTTGGTAACCCCTGCTGCAGTTTCAGACTTAGTAATTATACCCACTACTGTCATACCCACTGCTATCATAACCACTTCCACTGTTGTCACAACTTTCTCTATATCACCACCTAAAACTAAAGAAGTTGAGAAAGAAGCTGCAAGTACATTGATAAATCTAAGTAAAACCTCATCTATTTCTACACCCATCATTACACCTGTTTTATCTGTTTCATCTACTGTAAATAAACCCAAAACAAAAAGTTTAGTTATTGGTGAATCTTTGAAGAAGAAAGTGGTTCAATCTGATATTGGAAAAGGAAAAGGGGTTGCAGTACCAGAGCTGAAGTTTAAAGATAAATTAGAACAAGAAGCTTATGATGCAGAGTATGCAAAAAGTATTGTAGCTGATGATCAAGCAGCTTTCGAGAAAAGAAAGCAAGATGAAGAGAAGCTAGTCAGAGATGGTTAGCTACATGGTATGAATCACAAAACTATCTTGAAGCTTCTGAATTAATAAGTGATGAGTATACTGCACAAGAATGGGCTTTGTTGGATGATGAGAAAAAAGCTAGACTTTTGGGTGAATGGGTAAGGAAGGTTAGTAAAGAAAAGAAGCAAGTTGTAAGAAAGAAACCTCCTTCAATTGCTCAGATGAGGAATGTATTGATGAAGATTATCAAGAATTCAGGCATACATGTTTCTGATAATCTTAGTAGGTGTTCATTTGAAAGAATTTTTGAGATTTATGAGAGATGTATGAGAATTAATAATGATGATTACTGTCCGATGAATTCTAAAAAGGAGGAAGAGTGGATTAAAAGGATGATGAATGGATTCAAAGTAAAAGAAAGAGAAAATCTGAGGTTCAGGAGACATCTGATTCTAAAAGATTGAAAGTTGTTGAAGATGCAAATCAAATCATTTCTTATGAGTTTAAGCTTAAAGTTGGAAGAGAAGGAGTTTGGAAAATTCAAAGACTCAACAATGAAGTTTTTGAGTATAATAAATTTTCACAGATGCTTCAGTATTTTGATAGAGATGATTTGATGAATATTTGGATACTTTACAAGAATAAGTTTGGTGAAGTACATCCAAATGATTATCATGAGAGACTGGTTTATCATCATTTGAAGATTCTATTTGAACCTACTCATGATGAACCTGAATGGCAAGGACTCTACAATGGTCAAGTTACTAGATGGTTTTTATATCAAACTTGTGGAGTTCATGTTTTAACTGTTTCTGGAAAGATTATTCATATGCTTGTAGAAGGTGGTTATCCTCAACTGAATAAGCATGCAGGAATTATTGCTCAGATGTTGAAGCCTGGTTGTATCAAGATGTTAGTACCCTATGATGGTCAAGCTTACAATTTGTTGCTGAAGTATGAGAACATTCTTAAGGCTAGTAAGTGTTTGGCTTCATCCTCCAATTCAGATGTTTTGAGCTTAAAGGAAACTTGAGAATTCTGTTGGAATGTATCAAGTTTAGGGGAAGATTGTTGGGTTTTAGGTTCCTTGGATCAAGAATTACTCTAAGTGCTGGAACTGCGGACAAGGTTGATATAACCACGGACAGAAGGATGTAACCACGGATGAAGACAAACTGCGGCTAGTAGAAGAGTGTAACCACGGATAATGATATGTAATCACTGCTAGTCTTGTAATAGTCGGTTTAGTTTATTGTATTAGATAAATATGGAAAAGATATTTATCTTGTAGGTTACGTATTGTATAATGTATAGGACTCCTTAGTCTATAAAAGGAGGTCCTAGGTTAGGTTAGGTTAGATATACGTATGTTCTATATCTAAGGTCGATACACTTCAAGGTTGCAAAACCCTAATACTGTAAGAGTATTCGTATTAATAAATAATATTGAGGTGTTGAGTGTTTACTATTCTTCTTCTTAAGGTTAAGTGTTAAATTCCGCGTAATACTTAATAAGCTTTATTCTAAGTCAGTTTCTATATTAGATCGTTTGCTCAACTGGGATCAACAATATGTTGATTGGATGCCAAAAGGAAAGGGTAACTATATCTTGGGTTGACAAATGAAGAAACGGAGCTTAATTTGACTTCTATGGAAAGTTTGCATGATAAAGTGCAACGTAAGAGGTCTCACTGCATCAGCAGATGGTTTTCTTCATTATCAAATGAAGAAACGGAGCTTAATTTGACCTCTATGGAGAGTTGGCATGAAAAAATGCAACGCAAGAGGTCACACTGCATCAGCAGATGGTTTTCTTCATCATCGAATGAAGAAACGGAGCTTAATTTGACCTCAGTTGGCATGAAAAAATGCAACGTAAGAAGTCTCACTGCATCAACAGACGGTTTTCTTCCAACCCTACAGCAACAACAAAAGCTTCTCAACCACCTAACATATCTTTTTGCAGGGTACCATTTTTAAACAATTTTGAAAAAAAAATTTGATTAAATTGTTTTGAAAATGGAAAATATTGTTTTGAAAATTTATTGGACTTAATTTTGAAAATCACTGGACTTCATTTTATCAAAACTTAAGTCACTCAATCATCGACTACGGTCATCGATTGAGGGGGAGAGTGATTTAAAATAAAATATTTTCAAATGATATTTCTTCATAAAAGTCCGGTTTGTACAAAAACAAAGTGGTGATCTAGAGATTTATTGTTATGTTATGGTATGATTTTCTTTAAAACTTAAAGATCTTACAAAATGAATTTTTTTCTGTTCTTGTTTGATTGTGAAATTGTTTTATTTTACTTAAAGATCTTTTAAAAACTATCATACCTGACACTAACAATCTTTAATGTCTTATATTGATCCTTATCCATCATTTTTCAAAATCAAATCTTGCCACGTCTCTCCCCAAAATTTTCTAAATGATTTAAATCAATTGGGATCACAAATCTCAATTGGCTTGAAATTTTTGATCGGGGGAGAGATCGTGATTTAAATCTCAAATCTGTTTTAATGGAATTGGTTTTAGTTCTTCAAAGGCACTCCTGCCTCCATGTGCCAAACGATTTCAATATACATAATGCACATGTTGAGAGGGAGCATTTATCCAAAAACTAGATGAGTTTTTAAATCAGGCACATTTTCTTCCGTGTTTTCTAAACCTTATTAAATCACTTTTGATCCAAAATATCAAAGGGTTTGATACTTTTGATCGGGGGAGAATTTATGATTTAATAATGAAATTTGAGAAAAGGTGATCGTTTTGATTCAATTGTGCAGGCTGCTCTCTCATATGTGCTAAACGCTTTCGTATCTTGAAGCACATATTGAGGGGGAGCATTTCAAAAGAAAACAAACTTTCAAGGTACAAAGATTTCTATGTTTCAATATAAAGTACCTTGATTGATTTTCTAATGGTTTCTTAATGGCTCTTGTGATCGTGGATGTGCTTCAAAAGAAATCTTTCCTCTATGTGATAAAATCGTTTCAAACATACCATGCACATAATGAGGGGGAGAATTTACCAAAGAAAATCAAAAGGCTTTTTCTAAGGAAATTGTGATCAAAGAAATTATTTCTAAAGAACTCTTGCCTCCATGTGCTAAAAAATTTCATAATCTTATGCACATGTTGAGGGGGAGCATTTCTAAATGATCAAAACAATTAAGGTACAAAATGCTTTGATATTATATCACAAGTACCTTGATAGATTTTCAAATGATTTTTCAATTGGTTTCACGAAAGAATGAACTGTACCAAAAGACCGACCATTTTACTTTATGTACGGAGTTATAAGGTTGGTGAGGTTAGGTATTAGTTCCCACGATCCCGCCAAAGCCAGAGGGATCTACCCAGGGACAATCCACTAAATAGTGTAGAGTCCTTAGGTATGATGAAAAAAAGGAGAATAATGAGAAAATGGGAAGAGTGCGGACTGAGACAGAGCTAGTACTGGAATAAACCCAACAAGGTTCTAGTTATGAAGTCTTGGTAAGCACTGAAAGGGTTGAAGAATGAAAAAGAATTAAATGTGAAAAGGGTGAAAAGAAATATCCCTCCAATAATTCAACCTTAGGGCAGTAACCGGGTTCAATACATATGCTACTGGTGGTTACTAAGGTAACACTGGTATTGAAGACAAGACGTCATGGACCATGTGACGTACTGCACTTAACTTCCCAAGCTACTCAAGTTCCTCTTAAAGGGCTTGTTTCATTCTCACGGGGAACCTACATAATCTATCGACTTTCTCTTAGAGATTGTTGATATTAAAGAAGGAGACCCTCTCCCTAGTCTCCGGCATAGGAACCAAATGTGCACAATTGAGTCTAGAGCTAAGAGATCATCCACAATATCTTATTAGGACACAGAATTAATGAAGACTTGCTGTTTCACACAATGTGGAAAGTAAGAAAATATTAAGAGTCCTACGCATTATCCTTGTGGTATTGCCAGAACATCCGAGTGATATGTTAAATATTCACGATGAAGATGGAAATCCTTCTAGAGCCAACATCAAACAAGCTCTTGGTGGGTGACATGTGAGATCTTTCATTAGATCAAGCTTGTGACAACTGGATAGAAATGATGGGGCGATTCAATCATGAATCAACCTTGGTCCAGGATTGGAATTGACGAATACTTTTGGAAAACCCATTCGATGTGCAAACCTTCTTTTTTCTAGCACGTCGAATGTGTATTCATATTTCAAACACAAAAAGTATCTCTGATTGAAAAAATACTTTTGGAAAAACCGTTCGATGTGCAAATCACTTCTTTTCTCTAGCACATCGAATGTGTATTCTTCTCAAATACAAAAAGTATATTTAAATTGAAAATTGATATTTCTCATAGAACCTTTTTCGTATTGCAAAACTCTTTCTTCAAGCAATACGCGATTGTTTTTCAAATCAATTTTTCATCAATCAGTGAATCTCAATTCGCTGGTTCACTCACTCCGTGTTGTCTTCTTTGAGACGTTCCGGTTTGAGAACAGCTAGAACAGCTGCGAAACCCTGTCAAGGAGATTCTTCGGAATTATACCTGATTAGAGGCAGTACTTGTACTGATCAACGGGGAACCGTGGGCTGTGTACCTCAATTCAACGAAAGTGATCAAAGGCACTTTCGTGTGTTTTATTGCTAACTTTGTTTGCAGTTACATTTGGACGGTTGCAGCTGATCAGAATTGAGGAGTCAATCCAACGCCGCATGCTCACAGCATCCACACTTAATTGAAGAAATCATGACTTGTGCTTATCTACATAACCTGGCTCTGATATTTCTATACTATGCTTCTGCTACGCTGCTACAAATATCATGAACCAGTAAAAGCTTCTGCTACTCTGATGAAAAGATGTCATGATTCAAAAGTGTGAGCATGTCGGTCCAAAAGTCACAACTTCACATGATGGCAACAGAACAAAGGGTGATCCAGAGATTTACTGTGGCTGATGATCTCAAAGAAAGCTCGAAGATCATCATAGATGTGGATCAGTTAAAGGCCTCCACTGAAAGTACAAATCAATGCTGACTTTGAAGAATCGCTACTAAAGCACAAAGATTGCAGTACTTGAAGAATATAAGTCTACGAGCTCAGAACTAAAGACAAAGATAGAATGGTAGGATGCAAAATTTATTTCATGGGGTGACCTCCCTTAGGGGGAGATTGTTAGGAATTGGAAATTCCATGTTAAAGTGTCGGTCACCCCAATTATGGTCTAGCATAAGTTAGCTCGTAGACATATCGTTTGTTACGTTATTTAGCAGTTTATTTTTTAGTCAGTAGCGTAGAATAGTTTGGTGTAACACCATGAAGGAAGGAAGGGTCTTTACCCACTGTATGCATGATCCACAGTCCGTCAGGAGGACGTATCTTGTGTTACTATAAATACCCCTTCCATCCATGGAAGGGGTGGTGCTTTTCTCATAATCTAACCTTACATTTGTTAAGCAAGTCTCTACCAAGAAAACACCCTCTCATCTCTTTTTCTCTCAAATGGCTAACATGTATTTCCATCATCCAAGACCACCCGAATCATCTAACACAATAATATTTACGATCCTACAGAATACAAGCGTCCTAATGAAATGGCTTGTTTGATGTTGGGAATGATGACACCTGCTCTGCAAAAGCAATTTGAAAATTACTTCCCATTTGACATGCTCAATGAAGTCAGACGAATGTTTGAGAAACCAAAAGCTGTTGAAATCTATGATTTAATTGATGCATTTCACAGCTGTAAGCAGGGAGAAGATAAACCTGTAAGTGCACATGTGTTGGAAATGAAGGGTTACGTGGACCAACTGCAAGCACTTAGAAAGATCTATGAACAATATATTGTTGTGAACTTAATCAATAGGTCCCTTAATAAGGACTTTAATGGTTTTGTTCGTAATTTCAATATGCATTGCGTGGGGAATACAATAACTGAATTACACCTATTGCTTATTGATTACGAGAAAGGGTTACCTCAAAAGGCCCCCTACTTCCCATGTACTGGCTATTCAGGGTGGTAGGATCAACAAGCCAAAGTCGTGTACGAATAAGAAGGGTAAAGGAAAGGGAAAGGCTGATAAGGGTAAACAAGTTATGGCCTATCAACCTGAACCTAAGAAATACCCTCCTCAGAAGAAAGAGAATCCCAAGAAAGATTAGGCTTGCCACTACTATAAAGTAGAGGGTCACTGGAAGAGAAATTGTTCTCTTTATCTCGATGATTTGCGGACAAATAAGACAAAGAAATCTGGGTTCTTGGGCGTCAGTTCTTTAGGTAACTTATTTATTTTTGAATTATTTACTCTAAATCATAAAATTAATTCCTGTGTATATGATACTGGTTGTGGTATTCACATTTGTAATACACTGTAGGGGTTTATAGTGGAAAGGAAGTTGTCTTGTGGGGAGAAATATTTGCATGTGGGCAATGGAGCACCTGCAGTTGTTGAATCCATAGGAGTGTTTAGTTTAGCATTGCCTTTGGGCTTAGTACTGTCATTAAACAATTGCTATTATGCACCTTCTATTACTACAGGTGTTGTTTCCTTTTATATTTTGTTGGATCTTGGTTTTAATCATACTATCACAAGTAATAGAATTTCAGTTTCTTTAAATGGTATTTTTTTTAATGCTATTACTGTGAATGGTGTGTTTGAGATTGATATGATTGGGAATATATCCAATAATTATAATTCAATGTTTAGCATCAATAAGAAAATAAAGTTAGACTTGAATTCTTCTTATATTTGGCATTGTAGACTTGCTCATATAGGCAAGACTCGCATGCAAAAGCTGCAACGTAAAGGGCTTTTGAAAAATATCAATGATGAATCATTTGATAAATGTGAATCTTGTATATCTAGGAAGATAACGAAGAAACCTTTTCATATTAATATGGAGAAGGCGTTTGATCTACTTGGTCTAATTCATATTGATGTGTGTGGACCACTTAGACATGTGTCAAAGAGAGGTGCTAGCTACTTCTTAAGCTTTAGTGATGATTTCAGCCGTTATGGTTATGTTTATTTACTTAATTATAAACATGAGGTGTTTGAAAATTTTAAGGTTTTCAAATCAGAAGTAGAGTTGCACTTAGGAAAGAAGATTAAAGCTCTTCGATCCGATAGAGGCGGTGAATACTTAAGCTAAGAGTTTAAAGATTATTTAGCTGAGAATGGAATTGTCCAGAATCTCACATCTCCATATACTCCACAACAAAATGGTTTATCTGAGAGAAGAAATCGTACATTGTTAGACATTGTGCAATCAATGTTTAATCTTACTACTCTACTGTTATCCTTTTGGGATTATGCTTTAGAATCTGCAGTTCGTATTTTAAATATGGTTTCCACCAAGAAGGTTGATAAGACACCTATAAAATATGGAATGGTAAAGCTCCTAACTTGTCTTATTTAAAAGTCTGGGGTTGCGAGGCGTATGTTAGACGTGACTCAGCAAATAAACTCCAACAGAGATCTGTAAAGTGTATCTTTGTAGGATACCCAAAGGAAACTATGGGTTACTACTTTTACTTTCCACCTGAAAATAAAGTAATTATTGCTAGGGCTGGAGATTTTCTTAAAAAGGATCTCGTATCTCAAGAATTCAGTGGGAGAGTTTATGATCTGGAAGATGATCATAAAGATACATTACCTTCTGAAAACACTAGCGTACTTCCGGTAAAACCTGATGTCTGGGTCTTCCACCAGAAGTTGAAGTGGTTCCCATTCGTAGATCTGTAAGGACTACGCGTGCACCTGAACGTTTATGTCTTAAAGTAGAAGTTGAGGAAACTATATTAGGGGATATTGGAAAGCCTGCTAATTATAGAGCTGCCATGGCTGATCCTGAAAAGGACAAATGGCAAGCTGTAATGAATGGGGAAATGCAATCCATTAAATAAAATGAAGTTTAGAAAGAGGTCGACTTACCTTCAAATGCTAAGGTTGTTGGAAGTAAGTGGCTCTATAAGAAAAGACTGACATGGATGGCAATGTACACAACTATAAAGCTCATCTGGTAGCGCAAGGCTTTACTCAAACCTACGAGGTTGACTACGAGGAGACATTTTCTCCTGTAGCAGACATTAGAGCTCTTAGAATTCTCATAGCTATAGCAGCGTGTTATGACTATAAGATATGGCAGATGGATGTCAAAACCACCTTCTTAAATAGTCGCTTAGATGAAGACATCTATATGAAGCAACCTGAGGGGTTTGTGAATCTACAATTTCCAAACATTGTATGCAAACGCTCATAGATCCATTTATAGATTAAAGCAAGCATCAAGGCGATGGAATAAGAGATTTGATGAAGAAATCAAAAAGTATGGATTTATTCAAAATCTTGATGAGTCATGTGTATATCACAAAGTTAGTGGGAGTGATATAATTTTCCTTATCCTATATGTCGATGACATATTAATTATGGGAAAAGACATTCCAAGTTTGCAAAGTGTTAAGGCATATCTTGGACATTGTTTTTCCATAAAAGATTTATGGGAAGCTGCATACATTCTGGGAATCAGGATCTACATAGATAGATCAAAGCGGTTAATTAGT
This sequence comes from Chrysanthemum seticuspe, assembly GCA_019973895.1. Lineage (NCBI taxonomy): Eukaryota > Viridiplantae > Streptophyta > Magnoliopsida > Asterales > Asteraceae > Chrysanthemum > Chrysanthemum seticuspe. The sequence continues at coordinate 114,635,760 of BPTQ01000001.1, read as the reverse complement.
TTAAGTCAAAGCGCTTACATTGATAAAATATTGAAGAGATTTAATATGCAAAATTCCAAGAAAGGATATTTGTCGATGGAAGTAAAGCATGGCTTAGTGATATGGGTGCTTCAACACCTGCAGAGGTGGCACGCATAAGAAAAGTTCCTCGCTTCGGCAGTAGGATCTATCATGTATGTTGTGAGATGCACAAGGCCAGATGTGGCGTTCACTCAATATATGACTATCAATATCAACAGAATCCATGTGAACTTCATTGGACTGCTGTTAAACATATTCTGAACTATCTTAGGAATACAAAAGACATGTATCTAGTGTATGGTGGAAATCCAGATACAAAGTTTGGTGTCACAGGTTTCTGTGATGTGTCCTGGCAAAGTGATAAAGATGATACGAAGTCTCAGACGGGTTATGTCTTTGTCATTAATGGAGGAGCAGTAGTCTGAAAGAGCAAGAAGCAGAGTACAGTAGCGATGTCTGCAGCAGAAGCCGAATACATAGTTGCTTCGGAAGCTGTAATGAAGCCTGTTTGGATTAGGAAATTCATTTCAGGGCTTGGTGTTATGGCTTCAATTGAATTGCCTATTGATATGTATTGTGATGATTCTGCTGCAATCATATTTGCCAATGAACCTGGAGTCATGAAGGGCACCAGACATTTTCTATAGAAGTATCACTATGTTCGGAAACAAGTCCGCGAAGGTGAAATAAATCTACTGAAAGTTCACACAGATAACAACTTAGCTGAACCTCTCACTAAGGCTTTACCTAGAGAAAAGCTTACTGAGCTTGCCAATGGCATTGGACTTCGGTTGGTTAATAGTTTCATGCATAACCGTGATTAGTATTTGGATAAAGGATATTGTTAACATTTATTATTTTTGATGAAATAAAGTATTGGTTATGTTAATTATGTTCATTCATAATATTGTTGTCCTATATTTGCATGTTTAATCCGTGAATAACTAAGTTATTCTAAATCGTTCGTTGTCAGTTAATGATATGGGAGTATCATTAAACTAAGACAAATCTGAGTGATTTGGTAGAATATACTTGAATGTATATTGATGTGTTGCATGCCAATTTCAGATGATATTCAATGAATTGAATGTTGGACATATCCCAACTACATGATTTTAGTTTATGGATATTGTTATTAAGTAAATCGTAAATAGTTATCCTCAGACTTAGATAAGTGTCATGAATGTGGTGCACTTCTGCGGAACAACTTAACGGTAAACGTAACTGGTAGTCATAAGGGTTGTTTTCAGAAGTGTTGCAAAGTTTGTGACTACTCTTGTAGTCAAGATAGAATTTGTTCCTTCAAATTTATTTTGAAGTTTAATACTGTTGGGCCCCTCGTAGGGTTGACAAGATGTTTGTGCGGCCGCACCCAAGATCTCCCCAGAAAATGTTCACAAGATTTGGTAATCTTGCTCAATCACTTACAATGAGAAACAAAATGGTTGAATAAAAGATGACTTAAATCCATATCTTTATTTAACTTGGTATTAGAAACAAAAGGATAATAATAATGATGAATTATTAAAAGGTTTTTTAGGAGCCATACTCGAGTCGTGCTAGAGGCATCGAAGTGTTGCTAGACGCTAACCGATGTGATCACACTATTAAGATATGTCCAAGTGGGAGATGTTGGTTTTATCGACATAAATTAGTAGTCGTGAGTTAGGAACGAAATCGAGACCACGGGATTGCACACTTTACGTATGAGGTTAAAGTTTAATAATTAAATGTAAAATGTTATATTTAGTTATTATTTATACGAATCGAATAATGAACGTTAAGTAATTATACATAATGGACTAACGGTCATTACATGTTAAAGGAAAGGACTAAAAGTGAAATTAGGAGTCAAGATAGTTCTAGAATCCCCTTAGGGATGAACCGATCGGCCATAGGGTTTCCATAACCCAATCCTACCCTAACTTGGACACTAAGTTTCTATGAGTATAAATACAAGGCTTAGGGTTTTTGTTATTCACTCTTGTACACATAACCTAAAACCTATACTTGTGGTTTTCTCTCTTTAGTCCAAACCGATCGTCCCTTTAACCCTTATAGGTTCGATCACTTATTTTTCCTTAAGCAAAAGTTTTATGTTACATAAACTAGCATTTACTTTAATTCGTTATAGTACGTGTGTACAAGAACGTGGTACTTACACACTATTATAAGTATCTTGGATTGAATTGCAAAATCGGTAAGGGGCAATTCTCATAATCCTTATAAACCCTAATTAAGGTTCATCTCAATTGCTAGTTTGGGAATTGATTCTTGTTTAGCGAGAATCAAAGGTACGCATACTTTTATGTTTATGTTAATTAATTATTCATTATATGTTCCTATACGCTTTCACATGTGTACTTGATATTTATTGTGTTTTATTTATGATTGTCATGTTATTAAATTCCAACAGGTAGCTCCTAATAAGTGATCAAAAAAAGGAGGAAGCTACACTAACAATCGACCAGGTCGGCCTCAACCAAAGGTGAGAAAAAAATGGTCCATTGATATTTCTTGCTTTGTCGTATACGATTCGTCAACTATTTCGTTTTTTACGTACCTTAGAAATTTGTATTGTTCGCTTAAGCGTATAAACTATTAATATGCTTAGTTACGTTAAAAGACGAATGCCCGTGCATAATGACGAGATTTGATAGCGACAAATAATTATAGTTTTGATATAAATTAATTATCACAACAGACACTTCTCACACTCAATTAAAAAAATAAACACTTTCAAAGTAGTTTACCAAAATCGACATTTTGAGCGATCAAACCATTTGCTCTCTAATTTATTTCACCCACATATCCTCGCTACAAGACAAAGAACATAGAGAGTAAATGCGTTGCTCTCTCCCAATTGCTCTCCGCCTCGCTATAAGACAAAGAAAATGAAGAGAAAATGCTTTGCTCTCTCATTCAATTGCTCTTCGCCTCGCTACAAGACAAAGAACATGGATTGCAAATGCTTTGCTCTCTCTTTCAATTGCTCTTCGCCTCGCTACAAGACAAAGAACATGGAGAGTGTTAGGATTCAAATATTATTGTGTTGATGATTCGGGTGGTCTTGGATGATCAAAATACATGTTTGCCATAGTTAGAGAGTTAGTAGAGAGAGAGGGTGTTCTTGCTAGAGGTTTACACAAATGAAAGATTAGATTAAAATGAGAAGAAGCACCACCCCTTCCATGGATGGAAGGGGTATTTATAGTTACAGAAAGCACGACCTCCTATCGGCCTGTGTATCAGGGATACAGTGGGTAAAGACCCGTCCTTCCTCCACGGTGTTGCACTAAACTATTTTACGCTACTGACTAACTAATTAACTACATAAAAATGTAAATAACGACAAGTCTACGAGCTAACTTATGCTAGATAATATTTGGGGTGACCGACTCTTCACTATGGAATTTTCTAATTCCTAACAATCTCCCCCTAAGGGAGGTCACCCCATGTTTTACATTTCGAATCCTAGCATTCTATTCTTGTCTTTGTTCTTGAGCTCGTAGACTTCAATTCTTCATTTCAACAATCTTTGTGCTTTTGTAGCGATTCTTCAAAGTCCGCATTGATTTGTACTTTTAGTGGAGGCCTTTAACTGATCCACATCTTTGATGATCATCGAGCTTTCTTTGAGATCATCAGCCATAATAAATCTCTCTGGATCATCCATAGTAGTGTTGCCTTCATGTGAAATTGTGACATTTGGACCGATATGCTCACACTTTTGAATCATGACATCTTTCCATCAGAGTAGCGGAAGCCTTACTGGTTCATGATATTTGCAGCAGCGTAGCAGAAGCATAGTATAAAAATATCAGAACCAGGTTATGTAGATATGCACCAGTCATGATTTCTTCAAATTAAGTGTGGATGCTGTGAGCATGCGGCTTTGGATTGACTTCTCAATTCTGATCAGCTGCAACCGTCCAAATGTACCTGCAAAAAACAGTTAGCAATAAAGCACACGAAAGTGTCTTTGACCACTTTCGTTGAATTGAGGTACACGGCCCACGGTTCCCCGTTGATCAGTACAAGTACTGCCTGTGATCATGTAGGATTCCTAAGAATCTCCTTGACAGGGTTTCGCAGCTGTTCTAGCTGTTCTCAAACCGGAATGTCTCAAAGAAGACAACACGGAGTGAGTGAACCAGCAAATTGAGATTCACTGATTGATGAAAAATGATTTGAAAAGCAATCACGTATTGCTTGAAGAAAGAGTTTTGCAATACGACGAAGGTTTTATGAGAAAGATCAATTTTCAATCAAAATACTTTTTGTATTTGAAAATAGTACACAATCGACGTGCTAGCGAAAAGAAGAGATTCGCACATCGAACGGTTTTTCTAAAAGTATTTTTTCAATCAGAGATACTTTTTGAATTTGAAAACATAAGTACACATTCGACGTGCTAGAGAAAATAAGGTTTGCACATCGAACGGTTTTTCCAAAAGTATTTGTCAATTCCATTCCTGGACCAAGGTTGATTCAAGACTGAATCGCCCCATTGTTTCTATCCAGTTGTCACAAGTTTGATCTTACGAGAAGATCTCACATGTCACCCACCAAGAGCTTGTTTGATGTTGGCTCTAGAAGGATTTCCATCTTCATCGTGAATACTTTTACATACCACTCAGATGTTCTGGCAAAACCACAAGGATAATGCGTAGGACTCTCAATGTATTCTTACTTTCCACATTGAGTGAAACAGCAAGTTTTCATGAATTTAGTGTCCTAACGAGATATTGTGGATGATCTCATGGCTCTAGACTCAATAGTGCACTTTTGGTTCCTGTGTCAGAGACTAGGGAGAGGGTCTCCTTCTTCAATATCAACAATCTCTAAGAGAAAGTCGATAGATTATGTCGGTTCCCCGTGAGAATTAAACAAGCCCTTTTAAGAGGAACTTGAGTAGCTTGGGAAGTTTAGTGCAGTGCATCACTGGGTCCATGATGTCTTGTCTTCAATACCAGTGTTACCTTAGTAAACACCAGTAGCATATGTATTGAACCCGGTTACTGCCCTAAGGTTGAATTATTGGAGGGCTATTTCTTTTCACCCTTTTCACATTCAATTCTTTTTCATTCTTCAACCCCTTCAGTGCTTACCGAGACTTCATTACTAGAACCTTGTTGGGTTTATTCCAGTTCTAACTCTATCTCAGTCGGCACTCTTCCCATATTCTCATTTTTCTCCTTTTTTTCAATATAACTAAGGACTCTACACTATCTAGTGGATTGTCCCTGGGAAGATCCCCCCGGTCAAAAATATCAAATCCTTTGAGATTTTGGATCCCAAGTGATTTAATAAGGTTTAGAAGATATGGGAGAATATGTGGCCTGGTTTAAATACTCATCATGTTTTTTTTTTTTTTGGATAAATCCTCCTCCTCAACATGTGCATTGTGTATGAAATCGTTTGGCACATGGAGGCAGGAGTGCCTTTAAAGGACTAAAACCAATTCCATTTAAAACAGATTTGAGATTTAAATCACGATCTCTACCCCGATCAGAAATATCAAACCATTTGAGATTTGTGATCCCAACTGATTTAAATCATTTAGAAAATTTTGGGGAAAGACGTGGCAAGATTCAATTTTGAAAGATGACAGATAAGGATCATTTTAAGACATTAAAGATTGTTAGTGTCAGGTATGATAGTTTTTAAGAGATCTTTTAAGTAAAACAAAACAATTTCACAATCAAACAAGAACAGAAAAAATTTCATTTTGAAAGACCTTGATTCTAAAGAAAAAATCATACCATGACATAACATTAAATCTTTAGATCACCACTTATTATCGTACAAGACGGAACTTTTGTGAAGAAACATCGTTTGAAAATATTTTATTTTAAATCACTCTCCCCCTCAATCCATGACAGAAGTCAATAATTGAGTGACTTAGGTTTTGATAACATGAAGTCCGGTGATTTTCAAAAATTAGTCCAATATATTTTCAAAACAATATTTTCAATTTTCAAAACAATTTAATCAAATTATTCAAAATTGTTTAAAGATGGTATCCTGCACAAAGATACGTTAGGTGGTTGAGAAGCTTCTGTTGTTGTTGCTGTAGGGTTTGGAAGAAAAACCGTCTGCAGATGCAGTGAGACTTCTTCTTACGTTGCATTTTGAATGCCAACTGAGGTCAAATTAAGCTCCGTTTCTTCAATCACTTAGAAGAAAACCATCTGCTGATGCAGTGAGACCTCTTACGTTGCATTTATGCCAACTCTCCATAGAAGTCCAGTTATTCTCCGTTTCTTTATTTGTCAACCTAAGATATAGTTACCCTTTCCTTTCGGCATCCAATCATCTTCAATTGTGGGATCCGGATCGGGAACATTAATATATACCAATATACCTGCATACGTTAGTGAACACACACAGATATATGGTGGTCGACATCACCCAAACAGCAATCGACTAATAAAAGTCAATGTAACATATCAATCAGATCATATAAGTGTATGGGAATAATGTGTACATCAAACTCTAATCATCTAATCCTAGCAATCATATCCTAGGCACCTAGTCCTTCAACATAGGTTAACATCATTTTTAATTAAGCATATTAGGATAATTAAGAAAGCCCGTTAGATGATATAGATTTTAAAACATTATCCCCCTCAATCAATGACTCAATTTGTGAAAAGTTTAAAAGTGCTGAAGTCATTGATTGAGTTTGCAGATTTAATAAAAACTCTGAAACTGATTGTTGTTAAAGCAACTCATTCTACCACCATTTTTGGAAAACAACAAATATTTTTCTGAAGAATTTTAGACGGAAAAACATTTGTGTAGGAACAGCAGTCCTTCGACATACTTTCCTCAAAGTGTTTTAGGATAAGTGCACGATATTTGTGAAAAACGATATTTGTGAAAAACTATGGCTTGCTATCTGAAATGATAGCAAGCCATAGTTTTAAGCACGGGTTACAGTCTGAAGTAACTGCAAGCCATATTTTGAGACATGTTTAGAAAAGAATATTTACACCTCCTGATCGAACTTCATCTATGGTCCCGTGCCATTATTGAATGACATTTCTAAGACCGCAGATGTTATCGATACCAGAAGACATGTCATGTGAAAACATATTTTTTTTGTATTTTTGAAATTTTCTGATTTTTTTTTTTTTGGTTTTTGAAGGTTTTATATTTTTCTATTTTCTTTTTGTTGGTTTTATATTTTTGTATTTTGTTTTGCTGGTTTTATATTTTTGTATTTGGTTTTTTTTTTTTTTTTTTTTTTTTTTTTAATAAATATATACAAAGATAGAATAGATGATATAGTTAAAGAGGATGATGATACGAGTACCGAGAAAAGGATATCGAGCAGCACGTCGTAGAAGATAGAATTCGTCATCTCTTAAACATCCACCACCAAAGCTTCCAAGGGCTCTTGAATTGAAAGAAATAGAACCATCTGAAAGTGAGACTTTGGCAGCTTCCCCCCAAACCGAAAATCCTTTAGCTGAGCAGATTCAAAGCTTTCTTTCAAGCTTCTCTTAGCCAGGTGCACAAAGAAGCACACCATTATCATCGAACTTGCTGCTCCTTTTAAGAATAATCACCGTGATTCTTCGTTCGAGGTTATATCATCCAATAGAACACCAGCAACGTTTCATCCCACACTTAAATAATCTTCTCAAATTTCTTTTCCACTGAAGTCTGAAGCAATCCATTCCAAAAAGGTGTCAAGAGACCACTTCCCCCAAGTAGTTGAATTGATGCAGTCAATCTCTTAGACTAGAGCTCACGAACCCGAATACACATACCCGAAGACAAAGAAACTTATACCATCGAAGTAGCAGATTAAGTTCGATAGCCAAAGAATAACCCCGATGTATACTTTTCTCTCCCCTGAAGAAAGTATATGAAGCTCAAGAACCTGAAGTACCCGAATGCCCAAAGAGAGAATAACTGATAACATTGAAGAAGCAGGCCGAATCACTGATTATCTCTGCGGGTGACAATCTCTGCGGATGTCAACACCGGAATAAGTGATTATATCTCTGAATCACAGATTAAGCCCTCAGGTAAAGCAGCTGAGCATCCCCAATGTACACAATCTCTATCCCCTGATGATTGTGATAAGATCAAAATCATCACACACTTGTGTACCTCTTTCATCTTCAAAAACTAACTCTTCCATCTCTTCCCCCACGTCGTTGGAATAATAACACAAAAGCCTTCATGAGTAAAACCTTGAGTTTCTCTGCGGTCATGACATTTGTTTTACCGGGATATCTTCAATCACTTAGAAGAGTTAAGTTCATCAAGTTTACTCGTCATGAGTCAAACCTTGAGTTTCTCTGCGGTAATAACATTTGTCTTCCCGGGATATCTTCAAACACTTAGAAGAATTAAGTACATCAAGTTTACTCGCTTTGTGTTTAGATGTGTGTCTCCTTGCCCCTTTCTGGTTTTATTACTTCAGAATCAGCAATAAATAATAAGCCCAAATACTTGAAATTTGTTGAGAAGATCGCTTGAAGTCTTTGTGAGAATCAACATGCTGAATAATGTGAGCAAGTCTAATTGGGGATTAAATTTGACATATCACATTCCCCCAATTAGTGCCCTCCCCTAGACCGACAATCTTTTTGATAAATGCCCAGATTAAGAAGAAATATTTAGATCATTAAATGCAACTCGTCTTTGGTCTTCTACCATATATCAGAAAATGTAGAACCGACTGTAGACTCGACCTTCTTCAAGATTGTCCAGTTGGGGAAAAGATAGTTAACATCTTCAACACACCAAAAAATAAGAACATCACCAAAAAGCATCCCAATTAACTTACATCTTGCAAGTCCCCTTAACTCAAATCTCTCCCAATCAAACAAGAACAGAAAGATGTTCATCAAGGAAATCAGCAATCCGGCCGCAACGAACACACGAGATGGTAACACCAAACTACCAATCACATCAAACAAGAACAGAGAGATCGTTCGGAATCATCATGTTGATGTGTACGTGAAGCATTAACCGGAAGCACTTTGTCGATGATCATATCAGCCGGTGTGAAGATGTCAACCAATGGCTCTTAGAAGAAACTCCATGTAAAGATGATCCGATAAGAAGAAGCTCGGTTCTTACATGAGTTAGGAGCCGTTTGACCATATATTCTCAAATATTAATCAATCATGCAAAAAATTCACACTTCTTCTCCCCCTCAAGAATTGCATACAGAGTTGCCATTCTTGATTAAATAAGTGAAAATCATCCGAATGTTCTATTCACACTTCTCTCCCGCAAAATCAGCACATGATGTCGCCATCTTCATTATAGTTGAGCAAGTGGAATAAGAAAACAATCAACGGTAGCCCGGTTCACTTGATAATCGAAAGCACATGTAAAAAGTATGAAGCATGTTGATGAGAATGGTCATAATAGAAAAGATTTCTCTTCTTCAGAAGATAAAGCGCACTGACACGTACACTTTTCTTTTCTTTGAGGAACGAGGCTTGAACTGTTGTGTTCAAACGTCATAAGAAGATTTCTCTTCTTTCTAAGATAATGCGCACTGAAACGTACACATTTCTTTTCTTTAGAGTACGAGGCATGAACTGATGTGTTCATACGTCATAATCTCTCTCTTTTCAATCTCTTTTGGCAAAACATATGATCAACCCCATTATCATTCAGAAGGCTCTTTGTTGTGACAGCTGATGGAGAAAACCCAATATGATGAATTTGACCCTGAAGTAAACTAACCCGAACTCGTGACTTAAACTTGCACATGTGTAACAAAGAGCGGTGCCGAGAATTCATGCTCCATTGAATCTCTTAAGTACTCTATACTCTTCAACCAACCAACCATCAAGTAATAGACGTACATTACCTCATGAAAATCCACAATTGAATGTGACACTGAGCACTACAACGTAACTCCTTTAAGTGATAGTTATTTTGTGGTGATAAGAGCCCAAATCCCCCAAGTGGTAAAAGAAAAGGTAAAAGTCACCCAACAATAACTAGATTTCCAAGTCTTCGTTTTTGATAATAAGCTTGAACAAGGATCTCGAAGAATCTTCATCCAAACATCCCCTGATATCTTCAAATACTAAGTACACTCGCCCGTGATAATTCACTTCAACATCAAATAAATAATACAGAATTAACGCCGTTGTCACATCTTCTTGTTTAAAACTCAAATCTAGCCTTCTTTGACATTTAAACGAAATTTGATAATGGTTTTCATCCTGACCATGGTTTAATGAGCATATCCCCGTAAAACTTTGAAGTAACCAAACCATCATGAAGAAAATCCAAACACACATCCAATTCATGAAGTACACCCTTTTATCCCTTCTTTGAAGCAGAAACCGTAGCACCAACATCAAGTAAGATCCATAATTACACTTTCTCTTCTCCAAGATGGTTCCATCATTACGGGATTTTACAACTCTATGGTTTAAACCGAGAAATAGTTTCTTTCGCGGGATTTTACAAAACCAAGAATAAACCGTAAGATAGATCCGGAAATGCACCTTATTATTACTAGGATGTTTCCATTGTCACGGGATTTTACAGGTCTATGATTTAAACCGAGAAATAGGTTCTTTCGCGGGATTTTACAAAATCAAGACAAAACCGTAAACAATGTCGTCTTGAATGTGTTATGACAATTTGGGTTTCGGTGAATATCTATTTTAGGGAAACATGCAGTGGTTCATCAACAAATCCTTATCCAACATCATCAACCATCCAATTAACACTTTGGTAAACACATCATTCACGCAATCAGTCGGCTATTGTAGTGACCACATGGAGAAGTAAACCCGATATACCAAACTTGATCATGAAGTAGAAATCCCCAGATTTGTTACTTAACCTTGTACTAATTCTTGTGAAGAAGAAACGGTGTACCCAATGTACAAAACCTCTTGACATATCCTCAATTGCGTGAGACACCGAAGTGATAGCTACGTTGTGGGTTAATCGAGAAAGAATCACAACAGTAACTAAATAGCCAAGTCTTAATCACCCTCTATAAAAGCCCAAACAAGTCATCTTCGCGGAAAGGAAGAAAGAAAGAAGACGAAATAAGTGAACGCGCCCAGAAAGTCTCACTTCAAATCCAAATAAGAAATACCGTCCAAACAACCCTGTAGTCAACTTAGTTCAATAAACAATTCAAGCCGTGACATAATATTTACCGTGAAAATGTATACACCAAAGTACCAAACCTCATAACACAACGAGTCTCATCTTCAAATCTCATCGATAAATCTCCAAGTCAAGTCACATTATCACATCGCATCATCATCAAATCACATCTCATAATCAAAACGCACCAACAGAATACAAATCGCCACCCAAGAATATTCGATTCACAAGATTAATTATTTTTCCCAAATTGAAGCTCAAATCACCTAATACGTGTAGCCGACCCATGAATAAAATACCACTTGAGACCCGATTCATAAACAACTTAGATCCAATAACAAATCATTAAACTTGGTCAATATAATCTCCCAATACCACTTAATTACTCACATGAAGACACAATCCATCAAACTTGAGGTAACATAAGAAATCAACACAAATTATCAAAGATACTGTCAAAAAAAAATTCCACGCCCGATCAATAGCATTACGGCTTGTCCATATTAGTATTCATATAACATTCAAGGCCCAAGTAGAAACTGCCCATGTTCGTTCCAAATGATATGATCCAAAAAAAACTCATTTCAAAAATACACGGCCCATGAGCACCTCAACACACCTCACGGCCCATCCCTACTTCGTGGCATCAAATTAACCTAATAATCCGTGATTATAAAAGAGCACTTATCTTACCTACATAATCTTTCACAAACCCTAATTATTCTCAAAATATCCGCCTCTCTCATTAGCACAAAAATAAATCTGCTCCTTTCACAAACCACTCTTGATCTAAACGAATCAATAAATCAGAATAATTCATCCATGCTCAAATCCGATTGATAAGACATATCATTATCACACACTCAAAATCATTGGACCAGTCAAGACGAATGCCATCATGCTCGCCACAGGGATGGCTGAGGCACACGACATGGTTTCAGAATCAAAAACGAGGGTAGGTTTTGTGCGATGTATTAATCGTATATGAATTCCATTATCAGATTAGTCATGAACGAACGAAGAAAATAAAAATAACATTGTTGTTATGTTTTATTTCTTGTGGTTTCGAAAATTAATTGAAGCAAGTCTTTATACATAGGGTCTATGATGAAATTGGTTCGAACAAAACAAACGAATCTTATAAAGATTAAGCAAATGTACGAACCAAATCTGAGATCTAGTTTGAGTCGAGAGATGTTGAGATCAAAAGATGTTGTCTTAGTTTAATACGAGATTGAGTCATGAAAATATTGGTTTGAGGTCTTGTAAGTCTTGTGAACATGAAAAAATTGTTGATAGTTTGGACTGATGATGGTTTATTTTGGACCTGAGGTTGTGATGTAGTATTGGAATGATGGTATATTGTTTGTGGTCATGGTCAGTAATTCTCATTCTTCCTTTCTGTTATTGACAAGTCGCTACCCTTTTTAAGGCCAAGTCGCCACGGCCAAGTCGCCACCTGTCATGAGTCAAGTTGCTAGCAAGTCTTATTCAAAGCAAGTCGCTAGCGTTTTTGAGTCAAATCGCTAGCATAAGTCGCTACTTGTATGTGATAAGTCGCTAGGTCTAGTGTCTAAGTCGTCATTGACTTTAAAGAAAGTCAACAAATACCAAGTCGCTACAGAGATGTGTAAACAACTCGCTAGCATAACTGCTACTCACATACAACGAATCTAGACGACTTGTAAAGACAAGTCGCCACTAGTGATTGTTACAAGTCGCTATATATAGTACAACTCGCTAGGATGAAAATAAACTTTTTTCGATACGTTTTTCCGACTACTTTTCCGGCCAACTTCATATTTACCCAAAAAAATTGCATAAAAGATGCACCATTTGACCCATTATGACCAAAAAAAATAACCAGATATTCATATTTAGGACAAAGCATATTTTGGACAAAGTGTACATATACAGAACTTGGACAAAACAAAAACAGACTTGGACACATGTTAGAATTACTAAACTGTTTACCCAAACACAACCATTCTGACCATTAAAACAGTAAACAAAAACCATTTTAAAACATGTATTAACAACAAACCAAACTAGCCTCATAGACCGAACCATGAAAAATACCATATGAATCATCAAAACAATAAAACCTGGCTCTGATACCAATTGTTAGGATTCAAATATTATTGTGTTGATGATTCGGGTGGTCTTGGATGATCAAAATACATGTTTGCCATAGTTAGAGAGTTAGTAGAGAGAGAGGGTGTTCTTGCTAGAGGTTTATACAAATGAAAGATTAGATTAAAATGAGAAGAAGCACCACCCCTTCCATGGATGGAAGGGGTATTTATAGTTACAGAAAGCACGACCTCCTATCGGCCTGTGGATCAGGGATACAGTGGGTAAAGACCCGTCCTTCCTCCACGGTGTTGCACTAAACTATTTTACGCTACTGACTAACTAATTAACTACATAAAAACGTAAATAACGACAAGTCTACGAGCTAACTTATGCTAGATAATATTTGGGGTGACCGACTCTTCACTATGGAATTTTCTAATTCCTAACAGAGAGCAAATGCTTGCTCGCCCCATATTTGCTCACCCAAAGTGTAGATTTTGGTAACATGGGTTTAGATGGTTCATTTTGGTAAAAATGAAGGTAAAGTGTTTATTTAAAAAAAATTCTCTTTTGATATTTTGGTTAAGTGGTTCATGTAACGTTCATACATACAACGTAACATAATCAAAATCTAATTAATAAGTGTTTTATGATAATTTAACTAAAAGAACAATTTTTTAAATGTATCAAAGAATGTATGAAATATAGTGATATAGAAACCAAACTTTTTTTAATCGTGCATGGTTCTAGCAACATAATGCAACTTTTTTTAAAATATAAGTCAACTATTTTTGGTAGGATGTTAACAAAAATTTGAAGCTTAAGGCTTGTTTGGTAGGAGTTTTTTGAACGGCTGTTAGCTTTTTGTTATAGAAATAATCTCCTCCAAAATAAGTAGCTTTGTTTGGATACATTAGCTTCAAGTTTTTATTTCAAACAAATAGCTCTTAAATAGAAAGCTGATTCATGAAACTTTTAAAAAAACTTGGAGCTGTTAAAACTTTAAATTACAGATATACCCTCCAAACATTTTTTTACCATTATAAATATGACCTTTTATGTCATTTTATATCTTATAATTATATTTAACAGCTAACTTACAAAACACTTTTATTAAAAAAAGATACAGTTTGTAGCTCATGTTAACAGCTTTGCAACTTACAATATAAAGCTTATAGCTAGTTTTGCCAAACATACCCTTAAACCACTAAGATTAAAGCGTTAGTTTGAGCATAACACATTACTCACTTTTAAGTTATATTTTTTAAGTTTTAAGAGAAAACATTTTATCAATCTTTATATGTAGTTAAGTTTAAGATTAGGATATTATTTTGAAACGCACGGTTTTAAAGTTGCCGAATATTGATGAGGTCTAACAAAATAATTCATCTTGATGAGTTGAACATGAAGATGACTTATTTGTTAAATATATAACACATAGTAACATATTTTTTTTATGAGATCAATACACACTCGAAAACCATTGACAAATTCAAGTGTAACATTGTAATATTAGCCGAATCATGATTTATTTTTGGTTGCAGTTGAAATTTTAAATGGGAACATAACTATGGCAAGTATTTTAAAACCTTGTCATGTATAATATGGCCATATGGGCTTTAAAAATACTTTTAAAACAACAATTTTTGAATTATCAAATGAGAATATTTAAGTTTTAAAAGACATTTTGAGATTAAATATTATTCAAATTTAAGGATTTTAGTTTTTAAGCGAACTTATTTTTACTTTATATGTAGTAGAGATATATAATTAGATTTTGTTAACCACAACCTTTGTGGTCGCGTTTAAGTTTACCTTAATTAAAGAATAAATAATTAATTAACATCAAACATTCCATGTTAACAACACATTTCAGAATTATATTAATTAAATATGTATAAATCTGAAAATAATGAGCTCATTAAATGTTATTTTATACATATGATAAGACTTAATCCGCAAAAGTTGTGGTTAACGAAACCCTATATAATTATATATTACTGGTATTAAATAAGTAATTATCATCTTTTTACTCAAAGTGATCTGTTAGCGACCCAAGTATCTAGAGGTCTTCCTTCACACGCTTTAGAGACGTCAGATTTCTCTTGGTCACGTATTTGTGTTTGGCTTTAATTTTCATGCGACAGTTCTTTTAGTTTAGATAGGTTTTAGTTTTTTGGTAAGTTGTTTTTGTATGTTACGTTTTATTTTCTTTGGGCCTCACTCTTTTTTAATTATCTTATTTGTATTGTATTATTGTCTCTTTCGGGGTTCTCAATAAATTAATGCCTTTCTAAAAAAAACATCCTATGCATTAGGCTTTATAACAACAAACACTCACATACGCAGTTTCTGGCTAGGCATACATTGCTAAACCAAGAAAAGAAGTTAATTAGTGTCTTACTTAATAGTACCTGTGCATACTTTTTATTGCTAGAAATTTCTTTTAAACTAGTCATTTAAAAATATAAATAGGGTTGTTCCATGATAAGGAAAAGATCAATATAGAGCACAGGGTTTGAAACAATCTTCAACTGAACAAGGGTGAATTCTAAATTGAGTAAACTCTACTACTTATGCTACGTCCATAACAAAGACAATTCAAATGATTTATTATATAGTCTACGAAATTGAGAATCATGATTGACTTATGTTTTATTATAAATCAATCAAACTTTAAATGAACTATTAATGTTCAATTATAGAAAGGAAATGATAAGTAAAAAAAATATAAAAGATTTACAACCGCACAATTTGCATGGTGACAAATTTAATGAAACAAAAATAGTTTTTGTTTCGATATATTGTCCGTCCATTAAATTTCACTTTAATAGTTTCCATTCATAAAAAAATATTGCAAAATCACCATCAAAGTAGATGGATCACCTAAATTGTTCTTGAATCACATCTCCCGTTGATATTGATAAACTTCCAATTCACGGTTTTTAATTGTATAGATTTATATGTTCTCTTTATGATTTTCATGGTAATATACATTAGGGATTGTCTAATAAATGTCTTAACGGCATTGGATAAGTGCATTAATTCAATACAAAATTTCTTTTTAAAATGAAAAAATGCATTTAATATACAATAATTAAATCTATAAATTACCTTAACTGAATGTGATTTTGTGATTAATAAAAGTAAACTTTCCTTGTTTAACAATTCAAACCAATGTCGTGAGAGCTTGTTTAGACAATCCCTATACATAAATATCCTACGTACGAGATATATGAAATCCCCCCTTACAAATATACTATTATAGTGTTATTTACCAGGATGATGTCATTACAAAGAAATTATAGAGCATCAATTTAGTTTCACATATATAATGGTTTCATTACATGCATGTACACGAGTACTTCACGTCATGGTATGGGTAAATAAATGTTTAAGGTACGGTAAATATCTCCTCTTGAGAAAGGTTGGCGTGAACAAACCCAATACGTTTAACTGTTTAAGCATTGTTAGAATTTGAGACTTTTTACATTTTAATGCTAGTAGTCACGAGTTGTTGCTAATTTGATAACCATGCTGTTAGTAAATATATTTTTCTAAACGATTTTCTTAAAAAGTACTTCCAAATAACATCTGGTCTACAGCTATCGTTTTCAATTAAAAAAACACTGAAATGATAACTTAAAAAATCTAGGATAGCTTAAATATCTTGAAAGTGTTGGTTTTTAGTGCAACATCTAATTAATACGTGTTCCCGGATTTAATTAGAGAAAATGACAATAATTTAACGGTACACAAAACATATACAGTAAAACCTTTATAATTAATAGTGTTGGGACCGGGATATTTTATTAATTTAACGAGATATTATTATATTAATAAATTAATAATTTATTAATTTAAAAAGGTTTTACGTATGACTTTAAATTTTTAAGTCTAATATACTAGCTAGTTACAATATAGGGCAAATCGCATAAAAAGGTACTCATCTTATGTCCAATTTCAATTAAAGGTACTGTTATTTTTTTTTCTCAATTTAAGGTACCGACTTTTTTTTTGGGCCGATTTAGGTTTTTTTCTAACTTCCGTTAACTATTTCGTTAGTAAATTACATGTTTGGTCCTTGAGTTTGTATATGCATTTCATGTTTGGTCCGTTAACTGTTTTTGCATGTTTCAGTCCGTTTTTGCACATTTTCGTCCGTTTTACACGTTTCCGTCCATTTTTTCGAAATTTTTTTTTTCCAAATTTTTTTCAAAAAAACTTTTTCGAAATATTTTTTTTCCAAATTTTTTTCAAAAAAATAAAATCGAAATATTTTTTTTCAAAAAAAAAATTTCTAAATATTTTTTTTCAAAAAAAATTTCTAAATATTTTTTTTCAAAAAAAATTTTCAATATTTTTTTTCCAAATTTTTTTCAAAAAAAAATTTTCGAAATATTTTTTTAAAAAAAAACTTTTTCGAAATATTTTTTTTCCAAATTTTTTTCAAAAAAAAATTTTCTAAATATTTTTTTTAAAAAAAACTTTTTCGAAATATTTTTTTTCCAAATTTTTTTCAAAATAACTTTTTCGAAATATTTTTTTTTGAAAAAAATTTGGAAAAAGAATGTTTAGAAAAAAAAAATTTGAAAAAAAATTTATTTCGAAAAATTTTCAATTTTTTTTAAAATATTTTATTCCGAAAATATTGAAAATTTTGAAAAAAAATCAAAAAAATTTTTTTTAATTTTTTTTTTGTGGTGATTGGTGGTGTTGGGTGGTGGTGGTTAGTGGCGGTGGTGATTGGTTGTGGTGGAAACGTGCAAAAACAGATAGAAACGTGCAAAAACGTGTAAAAACAGACGAAAACGTGCAAAAACAGACGAAAACGTGCAAAAACAGACAAAAACGGACGAAAACATGTAAAAACGGATGAAAACGTATAAAAACGAACGAAAACGTTTGCAAGCGTATGAAAACGGACGGAAATAGACCAAACATGAAATGCCTATACAAACTGAAGGACCAAACATGTAATTTACTAACGAAATAGTTAACGGAAGTTAGAAAAAAAACCTAAATCGGCCCAAAAAAAAAGTCGGGTACCTTAAATTGAGAAAAAAAAAATAGTACCTTTAATTGAAATTGGACATAAGATGAGTACCTTTTTATGCGATTTGCCCTTACAATATATACTCATTAGAGACGAAAAATAAATTTGAAAAACAAGTTCCAATTAACATATTATAAATACACATTCACACTTTATGAAAATAAAATTAACACTTTTTATTGCAATACGAAAAGACAACGCATCAACTCTTTAGTGCAATAAGAAGATTTTATGATAAACTCAATACAGATTTAAAGTTCAACAAAAAACAAGTGACTATGGATTTATACTAAACAATCTTAGGATTTAAAAGTGTATCTCTCTCTCTCTCACACACACACACACGCACACACATATATACATATATATGAAATTTTTAGCGATTATTAATTTATAGTTTCGTTGGGACTAATATATATACACTGGGGTTTCAAAAAAATTACTATCTTATTATTTGATCGATTGGAGTCAAAGTTTGTATTGGTCCCAAATTGGGACCGGACAAATTATTAATTTTATCGAAGTTATTAATTTATCGAGTATTAATTTATAGAGGTTTTACTGTAGGATTGCAGACTTGAATTGAACAATTAGATACGTTAGTATCTTATGATTAAATGTCAATCCATTATGCTTTTATTTTTAGGGCTAATTCTTTAGAAAAACATCATAGTTGCTAAAAATCAACTTCAAAATATCGACAGGGTTCATTTATGTTAGGAATTGGAAATTCCATGTTAAAGTGTCGGTCACCCCAATTATGGTCTAGCATAAGTTAGCTCGTAGACGTGTCGTTATTTATGTTATTCAGTAGTTAATTAGTTAGTTTGTAGCGTAGTTTAGTTTAGTGTGACACCGTGGAGGAAGGACGGGTCTTTACCCACTGTATGCCTGATCCACAGTCCGATAGGAGGACGTTGTCTTTGTAACTATATATACCCCTTCCATCCATGGAATGGGTGGTGCTTCTTTCATAATCTAACATTCACATTTTGTGCCACAAGTCTCTACCAAGAACACCCTCTCTTATCTTTCTCTCTCTAAATGGCTAACATGTATTTCCATCATCCAAGACCACCCGAATCATCAACACAATAAATATTAAGATCCTACAAATGATACCAGAGCCAAGGTTATTGTGTTGTGTGGATTTTTTGTGGTTTTTGTATCTTGTTAAATCTGTTTTGGTACTTTTATTGGCTGGAAATCTTTTGTTTTTCTGAGTATTGTGGGCAAAACAATTTTTACTTTGTCTTTGTATCCGTTATTTGGTCAAAAGTCATGTCTATTCATTGTTTTACATTTGTTTTGTGTCAAAAAGACTTTGTCCAAACTGTATTGTAACTTATTATTTTTACTGAACTTTTTTATACCAAATCCGTCAAATACCATGTGGTCAAACGTCAGTTCTCATGGTCAAACAAGGCAAAAAGATGACTTTTTTAGTCATTATTCCTGGTAAGTATGAAGATTGACGGAAAATGTGGTCGGAAAACTCATCGGAAAAAGTCAAATCTTGCTAGCGACTTGTTGTCTAACAGTAGCGACTTGTGCCTTACTGTAGCGACTTGTATATGAGGTAGCGACTTGCCATGAGTCTTTACTCATGGTAGTGACTTGGTCTTGCGACTTGGTCTAGCGACTTAGTGCTAGCGACTTGACTCATGAAAATATGGAAGCGACTTGCTTAAAATGTAGCGACTTGTTTGTTTTGACATACGAATAATCTAGCGATTTGTTGACCACTTTGTACAAGACAGAAATGAGGAATGAGAAGACTTGACCGCAAAACCATATACCAACACCATGAACCTCAGTTTGTAAAACCATCATCAGTCCATGGAGTTCAACTTAAAACGAATTGAAAAGACACTGTCCAAAAGACTCAATCAAAACCCAAAACAACCACTGCCAATTCTAATCCAAAACAACAACCTCAAATGTCACTACTATCCTAACAATCCTTCACATGAAAACCTTATCTTCACAGATCTAAGATGCAAGATGGTATGAAATAAATTGATCTCAGGTTAATTCGTTTGTGCAACTCACTGGTATATCAAGACTTTTTAAGGTCCTACAAACGAAACAATCTTCATCAATCCTTTTTTTTGAAGCTCTTACTTCAATATTAATATACGAATCAAAAGAAAAGAATAATAACAATCGGTATCCTCTTTTCTTAACTTCGTTTCAAATATATAAACGCAAAAACATCTTTAATGAAAATAACATATGCCGTACCTACCTGAGACCATTACAAAATGATCTTGAAACCTTTTCCTTTGAAGCTTTGCATCAATCGTTTGAACAAGAAATGATAGGAATGGGTTCCTGTTCCTTGCTAAACCAAAAGGGATAAAGGTGTTTTGTAATTGTTATGTGTTTGATTATGGAAAAAGGATGATTAAGTCGAATTGAGATGATATTGGTGATATGTGATCTGAGTTTGAGAGATATTAGGAGTGTGGCGATGTTTTTTTTCCTGAGTGTGTTTAAGATCTGGTTTAGACCTAAGTTAAGAGAGAGGCGGTTAGAAGCGATTAGGGTCTGAAAGTGAGTAATATTAGGGTTGAATATATGTGATGCAATTGGGATTAAGGTGTCTTATATATGCGAATGTATAGGGTGTTATCCGGTTGAATATTTGGACTTAACCTTAATCATGGGCCTTAGATAATCAAATTCATGTATGGGCTCTTGAAAGACGTTGAGTTGTATGGACCGATCATTAAAGTATTGGACTTGGACTTGAATTTAAGTTAACGTTGATTTAAGTTTGGTATGAAATTTAAAATTCTGTGATTGAGATAATGTTGAGATTTGTATGACTGATCTAATCAGTTTTATTGGTGAGGTTTGATAAGTAAAATAATGTGGACGGTGGAAATGATATGAGAAATATTTGGGCAAAAGTTTATGTCATGTGTCCGTTTTATACACCCGTATAATTAGGAAAAGATTTGGATTTGTTTGTTGGGCTGAATATATGATGGGCTCTATCCGAATCTTGTAATGGACTGGATCTGATAATATGAGATATGATGTTGAGATTTGTTGTGATGTGGTTTGTTACTTTGACTTATACATTTTCACGGAAGGATACATTCACGGCTTGAGCTAAAATTTGATGAAAAATGACTACGGGGTTTTTGTACGGTATTATTGATGCGAAATTAAAGTGACGTTATCTCCATATGTGGTCATTTCTATTAGCCGGTGAATCAAAGGAGGTTCGTTTACAACAATTCTTTTGTTGATGAACCGCTGCATGTTCCCCTAAAACAGATATTCACCGAAACCAAAGTTGTCATTACACATTCAAGCTGACATTGTTTACGGTTTTGTCTTGATTTTGTAAAATCCCGCGAAAGAAACTATTTCTCGGTTTAAATCATAGACTTGTAAAATCCCGTGACAATGGAAACATCATGGTAATAGTAAAGTGCAATTCCGGATCTATCTTACGGTTTATTCTTGGTTTTTATAAAATCTCACGAAAGAAACTATTTCTCTGTTTAGACCATAGAATTGTAAAATCCCGTAATAATGGAACCATCCTGGAGAAAGAAAAGCGTATTTCAGGATCTTATCTGATGCTGGTGCTACGGTTTCTACTTCGAAGAAGGGATAAAAGGGTGTACTTCATGAATTGGATGTGTGTTTGAATTTTCGTCATGGCAGTTTGGTTATCACAAGGTTTTACGGGGTTACGTGCTTTTAACCATGGTCGGGATGAAACCATTATCAATGTTCACTTTTAAGGTCAAAGGAGGCTAGATTTGAGCTTTTAACCAGATGTGACAACGGGGTTAATTCACTATTATTTATTTGAGGTTGAAGTGAAATATCACGGGCGAATGTACTTAGTATCTGAAGGTATCGGGGATGGTTGGATGAAGATTCTTCATGATCCTTGTTCGAGCTTTTTCCAAAAACGAAGACATGGAAATCTAGTTATTTTTTAGAGTCTATTCCTTTTCTTTTACCACTGGGGAAATTGGGCTCTTTTTACCACAAAAATAACTATCACTTTAAGGAGTTACGTTGTAGTGCTCAGTGTCACATTTAATTGTGGATTTTCAAGAGGTGATGTACGTCTTATACTTGATGGTTGGTTGGATGAAGAGTATAGAGTACTTAGAGATTCAATGGACGATGAAGTCTCGGCACCGCTCTTTGTTACATATGTGCAAGTTTAAGTCACGAGTTCGGGTTGTTTTACTTCAGGGTCAAATTCATCATATTGGGTTTCTCCATCAGTTGTTACAACAAAGAGCCTACAGAATGATAATGGGGTTGATTACAAGTTTTGCCAAGAGATTGAAAAGAGAGAGATTATGACGTCTGTTCACATCAGTTCAGGCCTCGTACTTCAACAATATGACGTATGAACACAACAGTTCATGCCTAGTACTCTAAAGAAAAGAAAAGTGTACGTGTCAGTGCGCTTTATCATCTGAAGAAGAGAAATCTTCTCTATTATGACCATTCTCATCAACATGCTTCATGCTTTTTCCATGTGCTTTCGATTATCAAGTGAACCGGGCTACCGTTGATTGTTTTCTTATTCCACTTGCTCAACTATAATGACGACGGCGACATCATGTGCTAATTTTGCGGGGGAGAAGTGTGAATAGAATACATTTGGATGATTTCACTTACTTAATCAAGAATGGCATCTCCGTATGCAATTCTTGAGGGGGAGAAGAAGTGTGATAATTCTGCATGGGTGATTGACATATGAGAACAAGAACAATACCCGTGCGTTGCACGGGTAGACAATTATTTTTGTGATGTTTGCAATAAGTTAGGAAGAGTTAGAACACCTAATGAAAAAAAATCAACTGAAGTTGCACAATCTTTTGATAAGCATGGTTCAAAGTCTCAAACTACTGAACTCTTTGTGTTTATCGTTTTAAATGGATTTTGACTATATTTTACACTTGCTTTGAATTTATTCTATGTGGCAAAAGAGCCAAAAAGTGAAATTTAAAATATCAATGGAAAAGGACACATAGCTTTGTTTACATCAAGTATATATCATGATTACAAACTATATTAGAAAACGTGAAAATACTACCTCGATCAAATAGGTAAACTAAAAGAACTATGAGAAGTACATATATAGACATTAACCTCATCATCAATGTAATCCATTATCATTTAAATTTTGAAATTTTAACTTTTAAACTTCAATATCAATTCATAATAGTTTTGCCGCTTAATTTTGAATTGCAAAACTTAAGTATATTATGTTATTTATTTAAAACACCAAATATATATTCATAATTTCATATGTTTAAAAAAAGATAAGAACTATTCTCATACCATAGATGACAAAATCGAAATGAGTGAATAACCTATGGTCATTGTTGTATCTTTTTTCTGTTACACCTCATGTCAACCTTTAATTAAGCATTCTCTTTAAGAATTTGCTTTCGTGTATGCACAACTGATGAGTGTCTAAATACTCATCATTTTTGTACAAAATAAACTGCAAAATCATCTGAAAACACTCAGAAACACATCAAAATGATCAAAATATCACAAATTAGTGTTTTATGTGTTTTAAATACAAAAATATCAAAATCAGATGAAAAACATATCAAATTTGCAAAAATTGCAGTTTCAGTCCCCCAAGTTTCAAAAGTTGTCAAAAACAGTCCCTGAGCACATAATTTCAAAAGTAAAGTCACCAAAGGTCCTTTTAAAATCAAAAGTTGTCAAATTTAGTCCTTTGGTGAAAAATATAAAAAGTTTGAGAAAATTACAAGTTTAGTCCTTCAACTTTCAAATTTGGCAGAAATGGCCCCTGGAAAATTGGATAATGACAGATTTGGTCCCTGTACTTTTGAAGCTTGTCAGTATTAGTCCTTGGAACATCTTTGATGAGTTGGCAGGAGTGGTCCTTGAAATTTTCAGAATTACACATTAGGTCCCTAAGTATTTAAAAGCCTTTCACCAATTTTGGACCCCTTGACACCAATTGGACCCCTGTCAAATTGCCATTTTGACCCCCCCCCAATATAATACTTCCCCGGTCAAAAGGTGTTTGACTACCCATTTGGCGCCAACTCACCTCCTTCCCCACTAGGCCCTGCAACAAGCTCTGTTACACTCAACCTTCCCATCCCTTATCTCCTTCCATGTCTTCCCCCTCCTCCACTACATCCAAAACACATTTATTACCTTATCCCCTCATATCACTCAACCTCATCTGCTTAAACCAAATTTCCCGCCAAATCCAAATCAAAGGCCAAGATTAATTCCAGTGATCCTATGGCCTCAATTAATGGTGGGGTTTGCTCAGAAAAGAAAGAGAGAGAGATTGGATATAAAATAGAGGAGCGATGCAAGCAAAAGAGTAGTAGTTAGTTTTTATTTTTTTCATGTATGTCGTTTTTTTTAGTAAAACTTAATTAGTAATCTAGAATGTAATCTTAAGCTTTAAATGTGTTTAATTCTAGTCACTTTATCATTGTAATCACTTCTGAGCATCAATATCAAGGTTTTGAATAAGTTCATGTTTTAAGGTTCACTGTTGAAATTTCTCAGTTTCAAATTACATTGTCCAAGTTGTTAGAAGCTTACTTTAAGCTTAAATAAGTCTATTTAAGTCCTTTATAAGCTTTTGATAAGCTTTTACTTCATTTTCAAGTAATTTCCATTCATGGTCAATAATGGTCAACTGTTGGTGCAAATGGGCATGGAAGCTGATAGTGGGTGTTGCAGAGGTGGATAATGGTTGAATTAGGGTAGCATAGAGTAGTTATGTGTTTGGTTCTATCCTGCAACTAGCTGGACACATTTGAGTAAGGTTACTCATTTTCAATTTCAAGCCTATATTGCAGTTTTAGCTTGCACATGTATCTGTGGTCACTATTGCTTTTAATATGTTTATTTAGTTATATTAGACATGATTAAGCTCAGTTTAGTCATTGGTTTAAGCTGGATTACTAGTTAGCATAGTTAAAATTTGCAAATCAGTTTGATAAGGGGTGTTTGGAATTACTTCTAAACCTGTCTTTAAGGTTAGTCCAGTGGTTTAGGTTTGTTGGTTCAAGATTGGTTAGCTCATAAGAGCTCATATCTGTCTTAACTTAAGTTTGCAAAGCTCACAAGTCAACATTCCATAGAACCTATCCTAACAGCTTACTGTTGAGTTTCTATAAAAGCAAAAGTCTTATTTTATGTTCAAATATCATAGATAAAGTTTGCATTAGGTGTAATTCATCTTAAAATATCATCATCAGTCCTTAAATTTAGATCAAAATTCAGAATAGTCAACAATTCAGTTTTGCTCAAAAGTCAAAACATTGAAATACTCAGTTTTGGCCAAGATAGAGAGATTTTTAGTGAGCTTATTTCTAGGTCATTTCAAGTGAGACTTGTGTCTTTTAAAATTTCATCTGCTCTAGTTCCTTGATGTCATTTTTACATGATTTTGTAAATTTTCTTTAAGCACTTAAGGAGCTTGTTAAAGTGGTACCAAGTCCCCTGTGCAGGGCATCAGGTCTGCACAGGGGTTTTGCAGTGTTTGCAAAGCTTGTAATAAGCTTAGTCTAGCTTCTCCAGGTATGAGTTTTGGTTTGCATGATCTCACCCAGGTCCTTTCCTTGTCCCAATTGCTTGATTTCAGTTTTAGCTTAATGAGTGGCTTGTGCTCATGCTTAAAGTAGACCCCCAGTAACTGTTTTTTAGCTTAATCTCATAACATCAATTCTGTTCTAGGTCATTAATCAGAGGTTTTAGCTTGTTGTTTTTTGTTCCATTCTAGTTCCTTTAGCATATTAGAACTTCCCTATCAGTTTGGTGCCTTTTGGGTTCCATTTGCTTATCAAAGTGCTTATTTGATAAGCACTTTGATCATCAGTTGCATATTCTGCCTCATAACACCATGATTTTCCATTTTTCTTAGCTTCTTATTATTATTTTAAGCATTTCCTGAATTTTTCAGATTTTTCCTATCTTGTTTGGTATTTTTCTGCATTTTATCTAGTTTTTAAGCATTTTTAAATAGCATTTAATATAAAAAATTAGAAAAAGTCTCAAAAAAATAATTTTTCATTTTTTAAGTTTAGATAAATTTAAAAAGCTTAAAAAGTATTTTTCCCTATTTTTCTCCTTTTATTTGGTATTTTTAATAATTTTAATTAGTTTTAAATAGTTTTAAATTAATAATAAATACATAAAAAGCCTAAAAAATATATTTTCAGTTTTAAAATTAGTTTTATCATATTTTAGATTTTTCTAAGTTTTAATTTTATTTTTCTAGTCTTATTTCATATTTTCTTTCATTTTAGATAATTATTTAATAGTTAAAAATAGTTTTTAATTAATAATAATTAATTAAATAGTTGTAAAAGTAGTTTTCTTTTTCTAAAAAGTTTCTTTTATCATTAGGATTGTAAAAATGTATTTTTCATATTTTTAGGACTTTTATTTCTTAGATTTCACGTTTTTATTTGAACGTTTACGTATTTTAATTTAAACGTAAGTTTTTTCGTTTTAGGTTTTTAAACGTTCATCACTTTAAAAATAGTGATAGCGTTTATTTAATAGATTTTATCTTTTTAATTTTCTTTAATTTGCATTTAAGCCGTTTTTTATCTGTTGGCTTTTTCTGTAGTTGTAATCACATCACAATCCCTTTCCCGTTCAAATTTCCCAATCACTAAACGTTTGATAATCCATTGCACAACTCGCTGGGACATAACGACCCGGGGAAACACTATACTCCCGAGATCTTCATTGATTTCGTGCTTAAGTTGTTTTAAGTTTTCTTACGCTTGCGTGAGAGAACTTGACGGTTTTGCGCGCATCAAATTTTTGGCGCCGCTGCCGGGGAGCTGTGCTGATTTATCTCCCGTTTTAGCAGATTAGTTGTTTGAATCCTCACTCATTGTTTATATCATCCATCTCTGTATATATATATATATCCATATTTTCTTCTAAAAAATCCAAAAACCCAAAAACAGCCAAAAACGTATAAAACACAAAAATATTTTTCCTTTTGTTTCTATATATGTATCAAATAATAAAAATACAAAAAGATTCGTCGTTTTCTTTAATAATAACAACTTAAAAGATTACCACCGCAAACCAAGGCAGTGCACTACCTAACTGGGGGTGCGACCATAATAAGTTCCCGAACTAAAGATATAAAACTTGCCTTTGTGTCCTTGTGATTGGTGTACCTTTTTCAAAGAAGCCATTCATCTTGGATTATTGGTTAAGTTCACTGTTGTTTTGCCTCGATCTTGTGTTAATTGATTTTGTTGTGATATCGACGTTTCAGAACCAGAAAACCCATAAAGATTCTCCTCACCCCACTTTTATAAACGTCTTCATAATTCTCATTCTCATCTGAAAGATTTTCATAATTCCCATTTCTCTTCTTAACTCTGAGATCCCTTAGAGTTATCTCTAGTGCATGCGCACTCGTTCTTCTAGATCATTGAGTCCTTTGCGAGATCTAGCAGAAATTCCAAGAAGACGTTCTCGTAGACGTGCTGCCCAAATAGTCGAACCCGAGATTCGTACTATTTCGAGCAACAGTATGGCAGACGAACGTACCATGGCGGAAATGCTCCAGGCACCCACCGAGGGTTATGGAGATGCCATCGTCTTACCGGTAATCAATTCTGATCACTTCGAATTGAAGACACATTTAATCCAACTTGTGTCTACGAATCAATTCCGCGGGTCTGATCGAGAAGACCCGTATGCACACATCCGTTGGTTCAACCATTTGACATCAACTCTCAATTACAAAGATGTGCCACAACAGGTGATCAAATTGATGCTATTTCCGTTCTCACTTGCGGGGGCAGCCAGGATTTGGCTGGAAAAAGAACCCCCTCGATCCATCGAAACTTGGGAGGATCTTGTCCAAAAGTTTGTCAATTATTTCTTCCCTCCATCAAAGACGACTAATCTTAAAAATGAAATTTCTGGATTTCGTCAAAATTTCGATGAAAATTTTGGAGAGGCATGGGAGAGATTCAAAGATCTCCTCAGGAAATGCCCCCATCATGAATTCACGGAGCTTCAACAAGTTAATATCTTTTACAATGGGTTGAACGGTAATGATCAAGATTCTTTGAACGCATCCGCGGGTGGCAATATCTTGAATCGTAAACCTAAAGATGTGCTTGAAATTTGCGAGAGTAAATCAAAAGTTCCTATTTCTCGCAACAAAGTCAATGTTCCGAACACTCCTGCTTCTTCATCCGGTAACTCTTCTGAGTTAGCAGCTCCGATAGCTGCTCTAACGGACATCATCCATTGTATGATAAAAGAGGTAAAGGAAATCAAAAGCGAAATTCATAAGCCCGAACCAGTCAAAGCCGTAAACAAGGTGTGTGAAACTTGTAGTGGTCCACACGCGTATTATGATTGTCAAGCAACCGATGCTTCCTTTTACCAAGCTCCCGTAGCTTCGGTAAACCACAATCAATACCGACCACAGGCTGATCCTCACTACCGTGCACCTAGCGGTATGACACCACCTGGTTTTCCTCCCGTGCAAAACCATGGCAATCAAAACCATGGAAATCAAAATCGCTTTGTTCCAAATCAAGGGCAAAATTTCAATAACCCTCCAAATTTCAATCAAAACCGGAACAATTTCAACCACCCTCAACCATATCAAGCTCCTAATCATCAAAGTTATCAACCGCCTCCTCAAGCTCCCATGCCAAATGACTTCTTGAAAATGACTGAGGCAAACATGCGATCAATGCAAACTCAGATCAATAACATGAGAGGTGAGCTAAAAAGGGAAATTGATACCACATTATCTCGGCAGACAAATGAGTTAAAGAATATGATGAGCAGTTTCATGAACATGAATATGAACAAAGCTTCGCCATCTTCTGGAGGACTCCCAAGCAATACAGTTACCAATCCCAATGCCGAGTTGAAAGCCGTCACCACTCGTAGTGGTAAGACGCACAATGGACCTACGACTCCTATGCCCCCTCCTCCTGTGGCATTTAGTCAAGTTACCAAGGAGACAACGGACAAGGTGCATTATTCAAGCCCACGAAGTACCGCACACGTCCCACCTTCGGTAGTCCAAGCCTTAAGTCCGGAACCCGATGTTCCGAGGAAAAATCCTGAGCCAGAAAACACTTCCATCCCGGCTCAAAAGTCTAGTCAGCTTCCTTACCCATCAAGAATGAATGATGAGAAGCTCAAAGACAAAAACAAAGAGCAAATGGAAAATTTTTTCCAAATCTTCAATGAGCTTCACTTTGATATAAGCTTCGTTGATGCTCTCGTTCTAATGCCTAAATTTGCATCAACGCTTAAAGGCTTACTCACCAACAAAGACAAGCTATCAGAGATGGCTAAAACTCCTCTCAATGAGCAATGCTCAGCAGCCATTCTTAATAAGCTTCCCGAAAAGCTTGAAGACCCTGGCCGGTTCTTAATCCCGTGTGATTTCTTGGGGATGTTTCAATGCTCCGCCTTGGCCGATCTTGGCGCTAGCATTAACCTCATGCCTCTCTCAGTATGGAAGAAACTGTCTCTTCCTGAACTTTCATCCACTCGTATGACACTCGAGCTAGCGGATCGTACCGTAACTCGTCCACTTGGGATAGCCGAGGATGTCGTGATGAAAGTGGGAAAGTTTCATTTTCATGCTGACTTTGTTGTAGTAGACTTCGATGCAGATCCTAGAGTTCCCCTTATCTTAGGGAGAGCTTTCTTAAGAACGAGCCGTGCTCTGATCGATGTGTTTGCGGAAGAGTTGACCATACGGGTTGACAACGAAGAGCTCACGTTAAATATCAACCAGAACTCCAAACCTCTATACAAAAAGAGTGTTGCCAAAATTGATCAAAAATCTGAAAGAATCAATGCAACACTCTCAAATTTCACGGTTAAGAGTGTTCACCAAAAACGTGCTGAGCTCAAAGCTTTGAAAATTACCCCTGGTTCAAACAAATGGTTTGAAAGTTGTACCAGGGAAGTCAAGAGTGTTCTTGATGATGATGACGATGATCTAGAATCGGAGACTTCATCGGAAGTGGTGGAAACTGCTAGCTCTAAGAGCACACCACTTGTCCCACCTCCGGCATCAGTTTGTCGCATCGAGTTTGTTAAGTCTGTGGATGAAACCAAACTCTCTTCAGTTTCATCTGAGTTGGATGATGATGTTTGTGATCCAATGGGAGACATTCTTCCCATTGATGAATTGCTCAAAAATGATCCATCATCTTCTAGTCCTATTCCCGACTCTTCCATCCCTTCTCTCACTCCTGATGAGGAAGAGGACAACTTTTGGAATGAAGTCGATGCATTTCTAAGTGATGAATCAATTCCAACGGGAATTGATAACACTTACCTTGATCCGGAGGGAGACATCCTTTTTCTGGAAAGTCTGTTGATTGAAGAACCATTTCCCACCCTCCCTCCCGGACATCTTCTTGCCAATCACCATCTAAGGTTCAAGTATAAGCTTAAAGATGTCAAAACTGGTGATTTGCTTCTCTCTGCTGAGGAATGGACATGCATTCTCATGTACGTCTTTATTCCATTCTTCACAGATGATGTGGTTGCTCTTTCCCTTTTCTCTTTCGGGAATGAGGACACCATCTTTGACCCCGGTATCATCCCTTATAGTTTCTACTATTAACAATACCGAGGTTGTATCTCGTCGGTGTGGAACTTTCTGATGTTCATATGTTCATTAACATTGTGAACGAAAGTCCGATCGAGATTGGTTTTCCACGTTACTTTCCCCATGAACAAATGAATTCGGGGTCGAGTCAAGCTAGCGACTCGGAAATCAAAAACAGTAGCATGCCATATGGGTTTTCACCCATATTTCTGTCTTCTCACCTCTTTCTACCACCCTAGTGTGGGGGGGTTGCCCACATGTCCAAAAAAAAAAAAAAAAAAAAAAAAAAAAAAAAAAAAAAAAAAAAATCCTTCTTTCTAAATAATGGCCGTAGTATTTCCCTTTTACGTTCTTTGTTTCGGCATAACCGCCAGTACTTTGAATATTGAGGGCAATATTCATTTCTAAGTGTGGGGGGGAATTCTCACGAATTTTATCATATAATTATACCAATTCCCCCGTTTTTGGCCAAAAATTTTTTTTGGAGTAAGTGTTTTACACTTTCTCATTTGGTTATCAGTCCGCCATGTCTGTAAGACTAAAGGATTGGCTAATCCAGGAGCAAACGGCTCTTGGTAAAGATTTCTCAAATACGTTTATATGGCTTGCAATTTGCCCAAAATTGTATGGTTCTCAACTCACCATATCCTAACAAGTTAAGAGTTGGCTAGCCCGCAAGGTTATGGCTTGTGGTAAAGGCAGTGGAAAATCCATAATTGGTAATCAGCTCACCAAAGATAATATTGATAATTTATCTAAGAGTTGGCTAGTCCAGAAGGGTACGGCTTCTGGTAAAGACAAATCAAATCCGTTGAAAGCTGGTGGTTTGCTCAAAATCACATGGTTATCGGTGTACCATGGTTCTTACTTGAACTAAAACATTTGGCTACTCCAGAAGTAATGGCTTTTGGTAAAGAGATTAAAATCCATTAAGTTTTCTCAAATCATTGCTAGGGACTAGCAATATCTCAGTGTGGGGGATTGATGAGTGTCTAAATACTCATCATTTTTGTACAAAATAAACTGCAAAATCATCTGAAAACACTCAGAAACACATCAAAATGATCAAAATATCACAAATCAGTGTTTTATGTGTTTTAAATACAAAAATATCAAAATCAGATGAAAAACATATCAAATTTGCAAAAATTGCAGTTTCAGTCCCCCAAGTTTCAAAAGTTGTCAAAAACAGTCCCTGAGCACATAATTTCAAAAGTAAAGTCACCAAAGGTCCTTTTAAAATCAAAAGTTGTCAAATTTAGTCCTTTGGTGAAAAATATAAAAAGTTTGAGAAAATTACAAGTTTAGTCCTTCAACTTTCAAATTTGGCAGAAATGGCCCCTGGAAAATTGGATAATGACAGATTTGGTCCCTGTACTTTTGAAGCTTGTCAGTATTAGTCCTTGGAACATCTTTGATGAGTTGGCAGGAGTGGTCCTTGAAATTTTCAGAATTACACATTAGGTCCCTAAGTATTTAAAAGCCTTTCACCAATTTTGGACCCCTTGACACCAATTGGTCCCCTGTCAAATTGCCATTTTGACCCCCCCCAATATAATACTTCCCCGGTCAAAAGGTGTTTGACTACCCATTTGGCGCCAACTCACCTCCTTCCCCACTAGGCCCTGCAACAAGCTCTGTTACACTCAACCTTCCCATCCCTTATCTCCTTCCATGTCTTCCCCCTCCTCCACTACATCCAAAACACATTTATTACCTTATCCCCTCATATCACTCAACCTCATCTGCTTAAACCAAATTTCCCGCCAAATCCAAATCAAAGGCCAAGATTAATTCCAGTGATCCTATGGCCTCAATTAATGGTGGGGTTTGCTCAGAAAAGAAAGAGAGAGAGATTGGATATAAAATAGAGGAGGGATGCAAGCAAAAGAGTAGTAGTTAGTTTTTATTTTTTCATGTATGTCGTTTTTTTTAGTAAAACTTAATTAGTAATCTAGAATGTAATCTTAAGCTTTAAATGTGTTTAATTCTAGTCACTTTATCATTGTAATCACTTCTGAGCATCAATATCAAGGTTTTGAATAAGTTCATGTTTTAAGGTTCACTGTTGAAATTTCTCAGTTTCAAATTACATTGTCCAAGTTGTTAGAAGCTTACTTTAAGCTTAAATAAGTCTATTTAAGTCCTTTATAAGCTTTTGATAAGCTTTTACTTCATTTTCAAGTAATTTCCATTCATGGTCAATAATGGTCAACTGTTGGTGCAAATGGGCATGGAAGCTGATAGTGGGTGTTGCAGAGGTGGATAATGGTTGAATTAGGGTAGCATAGAGTAGTTATGTGTTTGGTTCTATCCTGCAACTAGCTGGACACATTTGAGTAAGGTTACTCATTTTCAATTTCAAGCCTATATTGCAGTTTTAGCTTGCACATGTATCTGTGGTCACTATTGCTTTTAATATGTTTATTTAGTTATATTAGACATGATTAAGCTCAGTTTAGTCATTGGTTTAAGCTGGATTACTAGTTAGCATAGTTAAAATTTGCAAATCAGTTTGATAAGGGGTGTTTGGAATTACTTCTAAACCTGTCTTTAAGGTTAGTCCAGTGGTTTAGGTTTGTTGGTTCAAGATTGGTTAGCTCATAAGAGCTCATATCTGTCTTAACTTAAGTTTGCAAAGCTCACAAGTCAACATTCCATAGAACCTATCCTAACAGCTTACTGTTGAGTTTCTATAAAAGCAAAAGTCTTATTTTATGTTCAAATATCATAGATAAAGTTTGCATTAGGTGTAATTCATCTTAAAATATCATCATCAGTCCTTAAATTTAGATCAAAATTCAGAATAGTCAACAATTCAGTTTTGCTCAAAAGTCAAAACATTGAAATACTCAGTTTTGGCCAAGATAGAGAGATTTTTAGTGAGCTTATTTCTAGGTCATTTCAAGTGAGACTTGTGTCTTTTAAAATTTCATCTGCTCTAGTTCCTTGATGTCATTTTTACATGATTTTGTAAATTTTCTTTAAGCACTTAAGGAGCTTGTTAAAGTGGTACCAAGTCCCCTGTGCAGGGCATCAGGTCTGCACAGGGGTTTTGCAGTGTTTGCAAAGCTTGTAATAAGCTTAGTCTAGCTTCTCCAGGTATGAGTTTTGGTTTGCATGATCTCACCCAGGTCCTTTCCTTGTCCCAATTGCTTGATTTCAGTTTTAGCTTAATGAGTGGCTTGTGCTCATGCTTAAAGTAGACCCCCAGTAACTGTTTTTTAGCTTAATCTCATAACATCAATTCTGTTCTAGGTCATTAATCAGAGGTTTTAGCTTGTTGTTTTTTGTTCCATTCTAGTTCCTTTAGCATATTAGAACTTCCCTATCAGTTTGGTGCCTTTTGGGTTCCATTTGCTTATCAAAGTGCTTATTTGATAAGCACTTTGATCATCAGTTGCATATTCTGCCTCATAACACCATGATTTTCCATTTTTCTTAGCTTCTTATTATTATTTTAAGCATTTCCTGAATTTTTCAGATTTTTCCTATCTTGTTTGGTATTTTTCTGCATTTTATCTAGTTTTTAAGCATTTTTAAATAGCATTTAATATAAAAAATTAGAAAAAGTCTCAAAAAAATAATTTTTCATTTTTTAAGTTTAGATAAATTTAAAAAGCTTAAAAAGTATTTTTCCCTATTTTTCTCCTTTTATTTGGTATTTTTAATAATTTTAATTAGTTTTAAATAGTTTTAAATTAATAATAAATACATAAAAAGCCTAAAAAATATATTTTCAGTTTTAAAATTAGTTTTATCATATTTTAGATTTTTCTAAGTTTTAATTTTATTTTTCTAGTCTTATTTCATATTTTCTTTCATTTTAGATAATTATTTAATAGTTAAAAATAGTTTTTAATTAATAATAATTAATTAAATAGTTGTAAAAATAGTTTTCTTTTTCTAAAAAGTTTCTTTTATCATTAGGATTGTAAAAATGTATTTTTCATATTTTTAGGACTTTTATTTCTTAGATTTCACGTTTTTATTTGAACGTTTACGTATTTTAATTTAAACGTAAGTTTTTTCGTTTTAGGTTTTTAAACGTTCATCACTTTAAAAATAGTGATAGCGTTTATTTAATAGATTTTATCTTTTTAATTTTCTTTAATTTGCATTTAAGCCGTTTTTTATCTGTTGGCTTTTTCTGTAGTTGTAATCACATCACAATCCCTTTCCCGTTCAAATTTCCCAATCACTAAACGTTTGATAATCCATTGCACAACTCGCTGGGACATAACGACCCGGGGAAACACTATACTCCCCAGATCTTCATTGATTTCGTGCTTAAGCTGTTTTAAGTTTTCTTACGCTTGCGTGAGAGAACTTGACGGTTTTGCGCGCATCAACAACACTTAGGTGTATACAAAACCTTTTAAATTCATCATATATAGGTTGTCTATAGTGGTTGCTAATGAGCGGATCTCGTGGTTCACTCTTTTAATATTGGAAGTGGATATGAGTATAAAGAAAAAGTAATAGCTAGCCACACTTGATTAGTCATAATTTTATGACTATTTTGTCTGTTCTACAACCTACGAACATAGACTACTAACATGTGAATATTGAATCCAATATACTTTATTAAAATACATCTCTATTTTAATAAGTTTAAATCACAATATATATGAAATATGTACAGGTAAGAGAACAACACACTCATGAAAATAAAAGAGCTTTGTGAAATAATGAAAAGAACATTCTTTAGATTAATAAGCCATTCATCCTTTAGTAAAAGAGCTACAAACAAAAAGAAACTGAGAAACAAACTCGAAGGAAACAATGAAAAACAATATTAAAAATACCATAATACTTAACAGTATTAGGATTTACATTTATAAAAACCCGAACATGTCCATAAATGTCTTCATCATATTCATCCCCGTTTATTAGTCGATACAACCTTCTTTTACCAGTTACTATGACGCGAGGTATGTTAGTTCGCTTAACCCTTTCATTTGGTACATCATTATCAACGATTTCCTGCATGCAACATAAATACATTTACTAATAAGTGAGAAAAGGAAACATAAATGCATTTCGTAATATATTAAGTGAAAAAAAGAGGAATCAAAGACAAAGGAGCACATGGTTTTTGTAACAAAACATATAAATTCAAAGATGAATGTCAACTGGTTTTGATTGTTTGCCATTTTTCTTGAATTGGAATGATTATAACTAAGTTTGTAGTCATGTAGTGTGAATAATCGAATGAACACATGGTTACTTATATAGTGATTCGGTTGACCAAAATAAGGAAATGAAGTACACATTTTATAGGGAAGTTAGTTAAAAGTGAATGTCTCCATCACCCTTTATACTTATCTATTTTTAAAATCTACTTTTGTACTTATCCTCATATACATATTATAAAACGTGGGACAAATCAGTGAAATAGAAGTCACGTGCAATCCACCTAACATGTGAGTTGAATTCATGTGGCCAAGATTGGTTTTATAAATGATCGTACGGTTAATAGGTTATGCCACGTCACATTTATTTCTCTCTGTAGCGGCAGCAATAGATAAGTATAATATATGGTCATACGGCTCCTAACTCATGTAAGAACCGAGCTTCTTCTTATCGGGTCATCTTCACATGGAGTTTTCTTCTAAAGAGCCGTTGGTTAACATCTTCACACGGGCTGATTTTGATTAATGACAAAGTGCTTCCAGTTGCGAGGCTGATTTCTTTGATGAACATCTTTCTGTTCTTGTTTGATTGGGAGGGATTTTAGTTAAGGGGATTTGCTATTTGTATGTTAACGGGAATGCATTTGGTGAGTTGAAGATGTTGACTTTCTATTCCCCAACTGGAAAATCTTGAAGAAGGTCGAGTCTACAGTCTGTTCTACATTTTCTGCTACATGTTAGAAGACTTAAGACGAGTTGCATTTAACGATCTAAAGACTTCTTCATACTCCGGGCATTTGTCGAAAATATTGTCAGTTTAGGGGAGAGCACTAATTGGGGGAGAGTGAAATGTCAAATTTAATCCCTAATTAGATTTGCTCACATTCTTCAGCAAGTTGATTCTCACAAAGACTTCAAGCGTTCTTCTCTTCAGATTTCAAGTATTTGGGCTTATAATGTTTTGCTGATTCTGAAGTATCAAAACCAGCAAGGGGGAAGGAGACACGCATCTAAACGCGAGTAAACTTGATGAACTTAATACTTCTAAGTGATTGAAGATATCCCGGGAAGACGAATGTCATTACCGCAGAGAAACTCAAGGTTTGACTCATGGCGTTCAGTGTTCTTATTCCAACTATGTGGGGGAAGAGATGTAAGAGAAATTTTCTGAAGATAAAAAGAGGTACACAAGTGTGTGATTATTACGATGTTATCGCAATCATCAGGGTGGAGAGAATTGTGTACATTGGGGGCGCTCAGCTGTCTCACTTGAGAGCTTAATCAGTGATTCAGAGATATAATCACTTATTCCGGAATTGACGTCCGCAGAGATTGTCATCCGCAGAGATAATCAGTGATTCGGCCTGCTTCTTCAATGTTATCGGTTATTCTCTCTTTGGGCATTCGGGTACTTCAGGTTCTTGAGCTTCATACACTTTCTTCAGGGGGAGAGAAAAGTATACATCGGGGTTATTCTTTGGCTATTGGACTTAATCTGCTACTTCGATGATATAAGTTTCTTTGTCTTTGGGTATGTGTATTCGGGTTCGTGAGCTCTAGTCTAAGAGACTGACTGCATCAATTCAACTACGTGGGGGAAGTGGTCTCTTGACACCTTTTGGAATGGATTGCTTCTGACTTCAGTGGAATGAAATTTGAGAAGAGTTATTTATGTGTGGGATGATACGTTGCTGTTCTTTTGGATGATATAACCCCGAATGGAGAATCTCGTTTATCGTTCCTAAAAAGGAGCAGCGGGATTTATGATAATGGTGTGCTTCTCTGTGCACCTGGCTAAGGCAAGCTTGAAATATAGCATCGAATCTGCTCAACAAAAGGATTTTCGATTTGGGGGGAAGCTGCCAAAGTCTCACTTTCAGATGGTTCCATTTCTTTCTTCAATGCAAGAGCCTCGGAAGCTTTGGTGGTGAAAGTTTTAGGGATGATGACTTCTATCTTCTACAACGGGGCTGCTCGATATCCTTATCTCAGTACTCGTATCATCATCTTCTTAAACTATATCATCTACTCTATCTGTGTATATATCTATCAAAAAACAAAATACAAAAATATAAAACCAACAAAAAGAAAATAGAAAAGCGTATAAAACCAACAAAAACCCATAAAAATCAAAAAATTTGAAAAATACCAAAAATATTGTTTTCTAAGACATGTCTTCTGATATCGATAACATCTACGGTCTTAAAAATGTCATTCAATAATGGCACGGGACTTTAGATGAAGTTCGAGTAGGAGGTGTAAATATTTCTTTCTAAACATGTCTCAAATATGGCTTACAGTTACTTCTGACTGTAACCCGCGCTTAAACTATGGTTTGCTATTATTTCAGATAGCAACCCGCTCTTCATGGAAGGAAAGTGCCACGCTAAAACATTTTTCAAATATTTCGTGCACTTATCCTAAAACATGATGAGGAAAGTATGTCGAAGGTCTGCTGTTCTTACTCAAATATTTTTCCTTCTAAAATTCTTCAAAAAAATATTTGTTTTAACAAAATGGTGGTAAATGGGTTGCTTTAAAAACAATCAGTTTCAGAGTTTTCATAAAATTTGCAAACTCAATCAATGACTTCAGCGCTTTTAATCTTTTCATAAAATGAGTCATTGATTGAGGGGGAGAATGTCTTCAAATTTATATCATCTAACGGACTTTCTTAATTATCCTACGTGCTTAATTAAAAATATAATTGCCTATGTTGAAGGACTAGGTTTCTAGGATGTGATTGTTAGGATTAGATGGTTATAGATTGATGAACACATTATTCCCATACCTTTTATGATCTGATTGATATGTTGAATTGACTGTTATTAGTCGATTGCTATTTGGGTGATCTCGACCACTATATATGTGTTTGTGTTCACTAACATATGCAGGTATATCGGTATATAAGAATGTTCCCGATCCGGATCCCACAATTGAAGATGATTGGATGCTGAAAGGAAATGGTAACTATATCTTGTGTTGACAAATGAAGAAACGGAGCTTAATTGGACTTCTATGGAGTGTTGGCATGGAAAAATGAAACGTAAGAGATCTCACTGCATCAGCAGATGGTTTTCTTCTAAGTGATCGAAGAAACGAAGCTTAATTTGACCTCAGTTGGCATTAAAATGCAACGTAAGAAGTCTCACTGCATCAACAGATGGTTTTTCTTCCAAGCCCTACAGCAACAACATAAGCTTCTCAACCACCTAACGTATCTTTGTGCAGGGATTATAGTGATGATACCATTTTTCTAAAACGTTTAATAATATTGTTTTGAAAATGGAAAAATTTTGTTTTGAAAATAAATCGAATTCAAAGTTTTGAAATCAACCGGACTTTATTTTGTCAAATCTTAAGTGATTTCAATTTAAATATTTTCAAACGATATTTCATCAAAAAGTCCGGTTTGTACAAAATAAGTGGTGATCTAAAGATTTAATGTTATGTCATGGTATGATTTTTTTTCTTTAGAATCAAGATTTTACAAAATGAAATTTTTTATGTTCTTGTTTGATTGTGAAATTGTTTTATTTTACTTAAAGATCTCTTAAAAACTATCATACCTGACACTAACAATCTTTAATGTCGAAAAACTGTTCCTTATCAGTCATTTTTCAAAATTAAATTTTGCCACGTCTTTCCCCAAAATCTTTTAAATGATTTAAATCAATTGGGATCACAAATCTCAAAAGGTTTGAAATTTTTGATCGGGGGAGAGATAGTGATTTAAATCTCAAATCTGTTTTAATGGAATTGGTTTTAGTCCTTTATAGGCACTCCTGCCTCCATGTACCAAATGATTTCAAATACACGATGCACATGTTGAGGAGGAGGATTTATCCAAAAACAAGATGAGCTTTTAAATCAGGCACATATTCTCCCATGTTTTCCAAACCGTATTAAATCACTTGGGATCCAAAATCTCAAAGGATTTGATATTTTTGATCGGGGGAGAATTTGTGATTTAATAATGAAATTTGATAAATGATGATCGTTTTGATTCAAAGTGCAGGTTCTCTCTAATATGTGCCAAACTCTTTTCGTATATCGATGCACATATTGAGGGGAAGCGAATGGTTTATATTGGCTTTTGTAATTGTGGATGTACTTCAAAAGAACTCTTGCCTCTATGTGATAAAATGATTTCAAATATCCTATGCACATATTGAGGGAGAGAATTTACCAAAGAAAATCAAAAGGTTTTTTCTAAGGAAATTGTGATCAAGAAATTATTTCAAAGAACTCTTGCCTCCATGTGCCAAACAATTTCAATATCATATGCACATGTTGAGGGGAAGCATTTCTAAAATGATCAAAACAATTAAGGTACAAAATGTTTTGATTTTATATCACAAGTACCTTGATTGTTTTTCCCAAATGATTTTTCAATTGGTTTCATGAAGGAAAGAACAATACCAAAAGACCGACCAATTTACTTTATGCATGGTGTTATAAGGATGGTTAGGTTAGGTATTCGTTCCCATGATCCGCCAGAACCGGGGGGATCTTCCCAGGGACAATCCACTAGATAGTGTAGAGTCCTTAGTTATATTGAAAAAAAGGAGAAAAATGAGAATATGGGAAGAGTGCCGACTGAGATAGAGTTAGAACTGGAATAAACCCAACAAGGTTCTAGTAATGAAGTCTCGGTAAGCACTGAAGGGGTTGAAGAATGAAAAAGAATTGAATATGAAAAGGATGAAAAGAAATAGCCCTCCAATAATTCAACCTTAGGGCAGAAACTGGGTTCAATACATATGCTACTGGTGTTTACTAAGGTAACACTGGTATTGAAGACAAGACATCATGGACCCAGTGATGCACTGCACTAAACTTCCCAAGCTACTCAAGTTCCTCTTAAAAGGGCTTATTTCATTCTCACGGGGAACCTACATAATCTATCGACTTTCTCTTAGAGATTATTGATATTGAAGAAGGAGACCCTCTCCCTAGTCTCCGGCATAGGAAACCAAATGTGCACTATTGAGCCTAGAGCCAAGAGATCATATACAATATCTCATTAGGACACTATTCTTGAAGACTTGCTGTTTCACACAATGTGGAAAGTAAGAATATATTAAGAGTCCTACGCATTATCCTTGTGGTATTGCCAGAACATCCGAGTGATATATTAAATATATTCACAATGAAGATGGAAAGCCTTCTAGAGCCAACATCAAACAAGCTCTTGGTGGGTGACATGTGAGATCTTTTCTAAAGATCAAGCTTGTGACAACTGGATAGAAACGATGGGGCGATTCATTATTGAATCAACCTTGGTCCGGGAAATGAATTGACGAATACTTTTGGAAAAACCGTTCGATGTGCAAACCTTCTTTTCTCTAGCACGTCGAATGTGTATTCATTTTCAAACACAAAAAGCATCTCTGGTTGAAAAAATACTTTTGGAAAAACCGTTCGATGTGTAAATCTCTTCTTTTCTCTAGCACATCGAATGTGTACTCATTTTCTAATACAAAAGGTATTTTGATTGAAAATTGATCTTTCTCATAAAACCTTCGTCGTATTGCAAAACTCTTTCTTCAAGCAATACACAATTATTTTCAAATCAATTTTTCATCAATCAGTGAATCTCAATTCGCTGGTTCACTCACTCCGTGTTGTCTTCTTTGAGACGTTCCGGTTTGAGAACAGCTAGAGCAGCTGCGGAACCCTGTTAAGGAGATTCTTCGGAATTATACCTGATCACAGGCAGTACTTGTACTGATCAACGGGGAACCGTGGGCAGTGTACCTCAATTCAACGAAAGTGATCAAAGACACTTTCGTGCGCTTTATTGCTAATTGTCGTATGCAGGTACACCCCGACGATTGCAGCTGATCAG
This sequence comes from Chrysanthemum seticuspe, assembly GCA_019973895.1. NCBI lineage: Eukaryota > Viridiplantae > Streptophyta > Magnoliopsida > Asterales > Asteraceae > Chrysanthemum > Chrysanthemum seticuspe. Next base: position 114,593,869 of record BPTQ01000001.1, on the reverse strand, counting down.
AATTGAGGAGTCAATCCAAAGCCGCATGCTCACAACATCCACACTTAATTGAAGAAATCATGACTTGTGCATATCTACAGAACCTGGCTCTGATATTTTTATACTATGTTTCCGCTACGCTGCTGCAAATATCATGAGCCAGTAAAGCTTCCGCTACTCTGATGGAAAGATGTCATGATCCAGAAAGTGTGAGTATGTCGGTCCGAAAGTCACAACTTCACATGATGGCAACACAACAATAGGGTGATCCAGAGATTTACTATGGCTGATAATCTCAATGAAAGCTCGAAGATCATCAAAGATGTGGATCAGTTAAAGGCATCCACTAAAAGTACAAATCAATGCGGACTTTGAAGAATCGCTACAAAAGCACAAAGATTGCGGAACTTGAAGAATAGAAGTCTACGAGCTCAGAACTAAAGACAAAGATAGAATGCTAGGATGCAAAATGTATTTCATGGGGTGACCTCCTTTAGGGGGAGATTGTTAGGAATTGGAAATTCCATGTTAAAGTGTCGGCCACCCCAATTATGGTCTAGCATAAGTTAGCTCGTAGACGTGTCGTTATTTATGTTATTTATGTTATTCAGTAGTTAATTAGTTAGTTTGTAGCATAGTTTAGTTTAGTGTAACACCGTGAAGGAAGGACGGGTCTTTACCCACTGTATGCCTGATCCACAGTCCGATAGGAGGACGTTGTCTTTGTAACTATATATACCCCTTCCATCCATGGAAGGGGTGGTGCTTCTTTCATAATCTAACATTCACATTTTGTGCTACAAGTTTCTACCAAGAACACCCTCTCTTATCTTTCTCTCTCTAAATGGCTAACATGTATTTCCATCATCCAAGACCACCCGAATTATCAACACAACAAAATATTAAGATCCTACAATTTATGTAATTTAGTCTAGGGACGGTGGATACAATTTTCGCAAACCCACATTTATGTAATTAGGATAAAAAGGTCATACTACTCACATAAAGACAAAAGTGTCAACATTAAAGTTTATAAAAATATTTTTTTTAGTTCGCTATACTGAAATTGATTTTTTAAAAACTATGATGTTTTTTTTTTAAAAATTAGCCCTTATTTTTATCCTGAAAAATTCCACTACACAAGAATGATAGAAAATAAATAACACAACTAATTCATATACAAAAAAATTTAATACCATAAAGACAGATAGATAGTATTTTATCATCGTAAGATGACCATCAATGCAAGCTAACATGATTATACGAAGAAAGAAAAAATCATGAAGTACGTGTTATCTTTAGGAAAGTTTATATATTTGCAGCTAGCCATCATCTTTCCAAAAAACAAGAAATATTAGTCACAATGCATTACAGTAGTTAAATAACGAAAGGTGTTTTTGACTCAGATATGTACATAATCGGGTCATTCTCGTTATTATTTTTGGCCATTTTGTTAGAGAGCTTTTCACAATAACATACCAAAATATCCTCACAATTTTATTTTATTTTTCATTTTTTCAAATCTATTAACTTTTTTTTCATTCAAATAAAAATACAAATTATAATACGAAAATTAAAAAATTACGAATAAAAAATTTAAAAACAATACGAAAATTTAAAAATACATCAAGTTATCAATAAACTAATTTTTTGTGTTGATGACGTTGCCAAATATGCTCCATAAGATTACGTTGAAGAGTTTCGTGTGTACGTTTATCACATAATTATTTGGCTTTATTCCGTTGAATTTTGCATATCTCGAACCAAGTACGTTGTACATTTGGCTGCGGACTAATATACAACTCGTCGAGTTCACTTATCGCATCAAAATCATGTTATGAAATATGATGCACGTGTACATGATTTTTCGTAGCTTGTTTATAATATGAGCATGCGTCGGTTGTTGTATAAATCCCAAACGTCCTTAGAGGACACCAAAAGCTCGTTCGAAATCCTTTTATGCACCTTCTTGACGCCTTTTAAAGTGTCACTATTTCTCGCCTCGTGCCACCGTAAATGATTTAAAAAAAGTTGCCCACTATGGGTAAGTCCCGTCAGCTAGGTAATACCATTTTTTATAATTAACTCCATTTACTTCAAACAGAGCCATATGGGCTGTCATCTAAAAGGTCGTCGAATAACGAAGAATTATTTAAAACGTTAAGATCGCACCCACTACCCCAAAAAATGCATTGCAAATCCACAAATCGTAAGAGGCAACAACTTCAAGCATTATATTTGGATTTTTTTTATCACTTTTATGAAATTGCCTGTGCAATGATTTCAAACAGTTTTTCCATTACCAATGCATGCAATCAGTGCTTACAAGCATTTCCGAAAACCCATGAACTCTATTATGTGTTGCATATAAATTTTGATGTAGTTAAAGTAGGAATTTCCTTAAAAACCCAGGCATTTACAAATTAATAATGCACATAGTAAAATTATCTAGACAATTGCTTGCATAATGTTCACCCATTTGTAGATAATTCATCAAATGCATAAGGTTTTGTGTCGTATACCAATTGGTGTATGGGGGAAGTGCATTTCATAATAACACTAAAACTCATTTGACCCTTAGCATCGGGTCGGACTTTAAGAAATGAAAAATGATCGGGAAGTGAATCAGAATTAAAAGTTTCAATACCTTTGACTATTTCTAGAAATAGTTTCTTGCTCATACGATATCGACATCTAGAATAGTACTCCAGATTTTTTGGATTATAACCAAAATAGTCGGCCAACAAACGTGCTTCAGCAACATCATGTTCACGTTCTATCGGATTACGCGGACGTGAAGTTTGAGCTTGTTATTGTTGCAAGGATTGGTGATACTAATACGCATGTGTAAAAAAGCAAATGTAGTTTCGTCATCGACAACGGAAAAGTTTTGCTCATCATCATTTGAATTCCTTTTTGATAGAAAGAATGTGTTGTTGGTAGAAAGGGGTAAAAATATTGTGTGAAAATTTGTTAAAATGGGGTTAGTATTTATAAAGGGGGTAAAAGTAAAAAATGAACAACATATTTTTTCATATGTACCAATATAATAAACATGTCCATTTAAGTACCAATAAGCTATGTTAAGTTCAAATTTTGTTTATAAGTGCTACCCTATACTACTAAACTTGGCATCGTTAGTCCTTTATACTACCGGCCATTAGTAAATAACTGAAATTTTGGTTTTCTTACGTTTTTATAATTTTTCATCCGTTTTTATACGTTTTCGTCCGTTTTATACGTTTTCGCCCGTTTTCTTACATTTTCATACGTTTTCATCCATTTCTTAATCCTTTTTTAACATTTTCGTCCGTTTTATTACGTTTTCGTCCGTTTTCTAACGTTTTTATTCATTTTTATACGTTTTCGGCTGTTTCTATACGTTTTCTTCCTTTATCTTACGCTTTTTGTCCGTTTTCTTACGTTTTCATCTGTTTTTATACGTTTTCGTCCGTTTTCTTACATTCTCATATGTTTTCATCCGGTTTCTTACGTTTTCATCTGTTTTTATATGTTTTCGTCCGTTTTTATACGTTTTCATCCGTTTTTTTTACGTTTTCATCCATTTGTACGTTTTCTTACGTTTTCGTTCATTTTTATACGTTTTCGTCCGTTTTTCTTACATTTTATACGTTTTCGTTCGTTTTCTTACATTTTCATCCGTTTTTTATACGTGTTCATCCGTTTTTATACGTCTTCGCCTATTTTTATACGTTTTCGTATGTTTTTGTACGTTCTCGCCTGTTTTTACGTTTTTATACGTTTTCTTCTGTTTTCTTACGTTTTCATGCGTTTTTATACGTTTTCATCCGTTTTCTCTGTTTTTATACGTTTTCTTCCGTTTTTATACGTTTTCGCTCGATTTTGTTAAGTTTTGCCTGTTTTCTTACGTTTTCATCCATTTTCTTACGTTTTAATCCATTTTCTTACGTTTTTGTCCATTTTTATACGTTTTCATTCAATTTTATACATTTTATTACGTTTTCATCTATTGTTATACGTTTTCGTCTGTATAAAAACGAACGAAAACGTATAAAAATATACAAAAACATATAAAAACGTATAAAATCAAAAGAAAACGTATAAAACAGACGAAAACGTACAAAAACGTAAGAAAATGTATAAAAATAGACGAAAACGAAAGAAAACAGGGGAAACCGAACAAAATCGGACGAAAATGTATAAAAACGGATGAAAACGTAAGAAAACGGATGAAAACATATGAAAACGTAAGAGACGGATGAAAACGTATAAAAACACATGAAGAGTTATAAAAACGTAAGAAAACCAAATTTTAAGTTATTTACTAACGGTCGTTAGTATAAAGGATTAACGTGACAAGTTTAGTAGTATAGTTTAGCACTTACCTACAAGATTTTAACTTAGTATAGCATATTGATACTTAAATGAAAATGTTTATCATATTGGTACATCTGAAAAAACATGTTGTTCATTTTTGAATTTTACAATATAGGAATTAAAAAAACAAAGTTTGAATTTTTTTTACCGTTGCAATGGCTAGCTTTATTTATAGAAAAAACGAAACTAGCGCACGCCAATTTATTCACAAACACAATGGTGTGTGTGTGTGGGGGGGTCGGTATGGTAACTCTGCATTGGCGGTGCGGGTGTCACATGGGAATTGTGTCGGGTCCAAGTGATGACACCAAACGCTCTTATAGCCAATTTCAAATTTATAGCGTGTTTTGATTTTTTGCGAAGATATCAAATGATTTATAATTAAGTCATTTTGATGACGGTTGGAATCAATTTAATAGTGAGCTAGATAAAGAAAGTCCATCATATCATTACGTTATTATACATTAGGCGTGCAAACACCTTTTAAGGTGGAAAAAAGTAGAACAACGTCGTTTTGTGGTATAGCATGTCGTTTGTAGTTTTAGCTATGTCGTTTGGATTGTTAGGCCATTATACGTGGTTAAGTTATCGCCCCATGAGGGCTCGGTATTTTTACCTGGTCTTTACTTATAATCTTAAGTAAGCCCAATAGCTAATTTAGTTCAACAAGTAAATAACCCATTTAACTTACTTAATAGATAATTCTATAGATATACATATATACGATACAAACACATAACCAACTGTAAAAACAAATTTCACAAAACTTTTAATGTGTTCAGAACTTTACTTTTACACTTAAGTAAATACACCCAAACAACCCTAGAATATTTATAACCACATTAAGTAAAAAGCTAAACCCTTTCCTTAGTGGTAATCTTATAAGGTCATCACACATCAAAGTGAACTGAATCACCAAGATCTCTAGAAATATTACACCAAGTGGAAAAAGGTCTCTTGTCTTTCATGCCTTATGGCATGTGTTAGGATTTAGTAAATCCAGTTATTAAAATGTCGGTCACCTCAAGTATATGTAATCGTTAGAAAGCTCGTAGTCGTAGTTATTTAACATTAGGTAGTATTTAGTTAAGTAACATCGTAGAGGACGGACGGGTCTTTACCCACTGTATGCCTGATCCACAGCCCGTAGGTGGCGTTTATGTAAGATACTATAAATACTGTTAATACAAATAAGCCGTAAAAACGTTTATTTATATTTTACGATCTTCTAATGTTTTGTCGATAACAAACGTAAAATCATTTTAACGAAACAAATAAAATACGTAAATGGTTTGAACTAATAGTTTCTAACATATTCACAGTTCACATAAAACACTAAAACAAGTATAAGTGTTTTTATGATTTAATATTACATATGTACAACAACTAGTGTTTACATATTTGGGTAAAATATACACATAACTAGTATGTAGTATATTGGGTAATATAAATGGGTAGAAACTTAAGTATCATAACCCATTGGGCAAATACATTGAATGTAGTTGGGTACAACCCAAAGCCCATGACCCATGGAACTTGACCCATAACCCATTGCATGACATCATGCTTATATCATATATGGATAATATCCATAACCCTTGGTTTTGACCCATATCCATATGACTAGGTGCATTGCACTAAAGAGATACATTGTATCTAGCTAAAGACCCATGGATCAACCCATGACCCATAACCAAAATACCCATGGGTAAAGGGGAGCGTCTCACGGATCCCTAGCTTTACGCTAGACGGATCCCTTGTGGAAGGGATCCGTGGGATCCGGGGAACAATAGAATTTTTCCTCTATAAATAGTGAGCCCTTTCCTCATTGTTTCTCACCCCCTTTCTAACATACTTTCCCCTAGAGTTGAAAACTCTCTAACCTCAGATCCAAGAGATCTATCTTTGTAGTTTTGTTTTTGTGTGATCTTCTAGGTTCCTTTTAAAGGCGAGATCACCACCTTTGAAGCCGAGCAAGCTCAAGTCCATGAGTTGCCATGCTTCCTCATCATCAAGACTACTGAAGTCTTCTTGTTGATGATTGTTTATCTTTTCCTAAGAAGTGTTGAAGACATTTGTGAAAGGTGTCTCAAGTGTCAAGACGAAGATATTAGTGAAGGGTATCTATCGTCTACATCATTAGCACTTGTGGTAGGTACTTAGAAGTCAAGACTAGAAGCATTATTGAAGGGTGCTTAGAAGTCAAGACACAAGACATTAGTGAAGGGTATCTTGAAGATCTAGTTAAAGGCATTAGTGAAAGGTGCCTTAGATGTACATTCGATATGGTGTGTTTCGATGTACAAGATAGACTAGTACTAGATCCAAGGATATTGATATCCTTGATGATGTTGTAAAAAGGAGTGGATCTCCTTTGGGATTAGTCATTGGTGTAGTGTTGGGTAGTAGTTCCTCCATTGCAATGGAACTAGGTGCTTAGCCTAGTACCTAATAAAGGGTAGGCGACGTTGTGTAGGTGTGGTTCACCTTGGTGTGAAAGAACTAGGTACTTAGCCTAGTACCTTATAAAGGGTAGGCGGTGTTGTGTAGGTGTGGTTCACCTTGGAGTGAAAGAACCCGGTGGTTAGCCTAGCATCGGAAAAAGGGTAGGAGACGTTGTGAAGGCTTCTCCGCCATAAGGAGATTGGTGTAGTGTTTACAAACTCTCGAGTAGGTAACTCGGTGAGTGGAGTAGGGCAAGGAAGGTGTCCTTGTAGCCGAACCACTATAAATACTCGCGTTGTGGTTTTGTGCTTCTTACTCTTATCTTTTCATTACATACTTTTATATGCTTGTTTATCAACATCCAACACACACGTTCAAATAGATTGACATAAGTCGATCTAAATAGTTTAAAAGGAAGTTTTAATTGGCAAAACTATTCAACCCCCCCCCCTTCTAGTTTTCCACAATTGGCATCAGAGCTTCGTTACCAAGTTTCTTGAAGTATATTGTACTTTAAAAACTTGATACGATCCATGGTTAATTGAAAACTACAAAGAAGGTTTTTCATAAAAACAAACACCAAGGGTTTTAAAACTATATGCTTGGATGTTGATTTGATAACAACATTTTTCTTATTCTCTTTTTCATTTAGTTGCACTAATCTTCTTTGTCATGTTGATTAGTCAAAGCTCATACCTACCAAGCTATAGGAATCACTTAGTAACAAGAATACCTTCCTTAAGAAGGTATCTTAAACGCAAAGGAGCAGGAATCGTCTAAGTGACATTTGTTGTGTCATTTGTAAAGACATTCCTAAGTGCGCTAGAGGTATGACTTTCTTTTTATTTTCCTTGATAATTAAGTATGCATATTTAGGTATTTATATGATTATCTTTTGTGCATATACATGTATTACATGAAGCTTCATTAGGAAGCCTTTTTCTCACATACGTGTCACTCTTTCGTCTATAGTCGTGGTTTATAAAACTTGTGTTTTATTTTAAAAATATATCTTTCTAATAATTAAACAAAAACACAAACATCAAAAATTCCTCCTTTCCCATAAATACTCCCACCGTCAATCACTCTATCCCCACTTTTTCAAATCTTCCAATTTCAAAAATTTCTTTCATTTAAAACTTCATCTTCCTCTCCATTTCGTCTCAACCGAAACCAAGAAGGATCATCTTCAACATGGTTTACATCGCCCTCGTGCTCATCGCCTTAACACTCATCGCACTTGTGGTCCCTATGATGAAGTTCACATACGGAGACATTTACTTTGTGTTGTTAATCTACATTGGGGTTATATACCCAATCCTTTGTATCATTCTAAGCATTGAAATGAAATATTATTAATAGTCTAGTTTATCTAGGTTATTATTATCATAATGTGTTTGTCATTTCTTTTGTTTCATATGTTTCGTACTCTTTCGTGATACATTAGAAGTCATGTATACATGCTAAAAGAAAATGTAGGCTAAAACACATATCTTGGGAATAAAATTGTAAAACCTATGTTTTTGTAAAATCTGTTTCTGTAACTACAGATCTACGGATCCCGGAAGATATACTAGCCGGATCCCTTTTGTAAAGGAACCGTGGGATCCGTCCTACTGGAAAACAGTTTTCATGCAAAATAAAAACCACTTTATCTCTAAAAGAAATATTCCACTAGAATGTCAAAACCATAAGTGAGCTATGTGTCATTGTTGTTAAAAACCATTGTTAATAAAAATCTAGTAAAAACATTAGATAATCATAGGTTGAACACAAACATCACTTTCTATTAACTCTTCATTTCTATAGGTTCAACTATGATGCATGAATATGAGTTTGATTTTTCACTCACTAGCGTCTACTCTCCGAACATCTCCCTTGCCCAACACACCTGGCATTCATGTCCGTGGGTTCAATAACCTCGAAAACCATCACTTCCACGAAGGACGTATTGTAGACACCTCTCTACAATTCGAAGAAGATACCAGTACCTCCTTTCGAGCCATAAGACTAAAATGTCTTCTTGAAATCAATGAGAAGATATGTCCAAGGTTCATAATGGAATTCTTCCTTCAAGTTGAACTCGTTCGTAACGAGGATCGCTCTATATCTCTTTGGTTTTATATCAAAAACCAAAAGTTTACTTTAACCCTTGGGCATTTTGCTCACATCCTCCGAATTCCAAATCATGGACAATGTGCCTTCACCGAAGATTGGTCACTTGATTCTCTCTTCAACTTTCGTGAAGAAAATAGCCCATATTGTTCTCACATACCCTCCCCGGAAGATTTACATCGCATGATATGCAAACCTCGACCATATTACTCCGATCCAAACATTATCTTCACACGGGACATCCAAGAAGAGTACAAGCCCCTTGCACTCATCCTACGTGAAAATATTTGGAGTCTTAGGGGAAATCGAGAAATCCTTCCCGCTTGTTGTGCTCACATATTGTATTGTTTGCTAACACAACAACCATACAATCTCGCCTACTTCTTCGCATGGCGAATTGTAAATCTTCAAGGCTCCAAGAATAAACTCATCCCTTATGGAATGTTCTTAACACGCCTCTATCATAACGTTATGCACTTTCATCCTTAATTTCAAAGTCCGTTGTACGTACTTGTGAACAAGATGATGGAACCGCTAAACATATCTCTCATGAAGACTTTCTTCATTCTTGATTCCACCAACACTCATCAACAACATGATGATCCTCCTAGCGAAAACACTCAAGGAACCTAGTAGTATTTCAAATAGGATCAATCCTCTTGTACTCGTACTTTATCAATGTAATCCTATTTCCTTCATGAAATAAAACATCTTACATTTGATATCTTAGTGTTAGAACCCATTTAAACTAACCTTGGAATATAATGCATTGTCAAGATCATTGCATACCTTTAGTAAAGGTTCTGCTGAGCAGATGGACGGATCCCAAAGTTTGTGCTAGACGGATCCCTACATCTAGGGAACCGTGGGATCCGGCAAACAGAAAATGCAATTGCAAGCATTGTATTTCAAACATATCCTTAGAACACCTCACACTAAGCTAAACATAGTGTCTTAAGGCAAATTAAGTCCTTATCAAGTTAAGTAGATTCTTCCCACTCACACATAAACTCACCTAAATCACACCCAAAGATGCTTGTAGATCTATCATTTAATTTTAATCCATTACTCTTCCGCTCTTAAGCTCACACATCACTTTTCACAATGATCCCCCATATCTAAACTTTGGAAACCTTTTATAGCAAAATCGATCATAATCATCCTTACGACAAAATTGGTCAAAATTGATCAAATCCTAGTTTTTCCATCTTAAGCCTCTAGGATATTTTCCAAAGGATTTATCTAAGTCACTATATGATCTCTAGGATCATTTAGCTTCACTTGACACTCTCAAAATCTTTAGTGTCATCCTTGTTCATTCATTGGTGCTCATGAAAGTTCCAATTCCTTCCATAAAAGGCAATCATTAGCTACATCACTCATTACCTTCAAGTACTTAAGCACCCCTTCATTTAAGACACTTAGGAGGACTAAAACACTCAAGGTGATATAGATCTTAGATCTTAGAAACATCATTTCCACTCTTTCATAGCTACTGAGAGCCGGATCCCTAGGATTAGCCTAGACAGATCCCTCTGAGAAGGGAACCGTGGGATCCGGATGACAGTTTATGTCAACTCTAGCTAAATCAATCATTTCAAGCTCATCCTTCTAACTCAAACACTCCATCGCATCTTAAATGAGTTCCTAGATCAGTACAAACTCTGGAGTTGACTCTTGTGCATGTTAATCATCACATTTTAATGAATTTTAGTGGCTTAAGGTTTAAATTCACTTGCCAAATCTCTTGCTTTATAAACCACATTGTTAGGACTTCCATAGTCATCAATTTCATCCTGATTTTCAGCACTTAAGAAACCCTTACAAACTTCTTGAAATCATCTCATCATGAGGAAAACTCCAAGTAGTAACTTATCCACCAAAGAAGCACCCAAGAAATTTCTAGTGTTGTACACGAAATCTCTTCAACCGAATCATCTCCGATCAAGCCAACAAATGCAAGGATTGCTCCTGAACCAATCAAACCAATCCCTAGAAGGATAGTACCCACAAAACTACCTATGTCAAACACCACCATACCTCCTAGGCCAAACAATATAATCTCCACTAAACAATCACCATTGGTTCCTAGAGCTATTTCTTTTACATCTCCACTATCATCACCACACCTCTACAATTTAGAGGATTTGCCTCTTAGGCCGTCTCATCCGCCTCCGCCGACAACATTCTCCTCATTAGGAGGAATAATGGTACAAAATCAAGGTGCTGAGTCAACACTAGCTCCGGCTTCCTTTTCACCGTTTCCATCATATAATCCCATTTGGATGATGAGAAATCATCAAAGTCAACCACCCGACCATATGGAAGTTGACACTTATCTACCACCACCATCATTCTTGGTCGAGCCGTTCTCAAATGCGCCTCCACCAATCCCTCCATCGTTTGAAGCTCCACAAGCCGCTTCACTTAATCCATCGCATCAAGCCATTTCATTTCTTCCACCACCACTACCTAGCCATGACAACGATTGCTATCATTGTCAAGATGTTGAAAGTTTGATACATGAAGTACGAGAAGACCAACGTTTCATGTTCTATCATCTCCTCGAACGTTTCGATGAGATTAAACCTAAACAAAACTTGAGCTAGAAGATTTTAGTGGTGTCCTAGCATCAAGCGATAGTTGGTCTAGAAATTCCTAGTCATGTATTTTTTTTTGTTTTTAGAGTCATGTATATCATAACTCTAGTTTTATTAACTGAAATTACATGCTACTTGTTATATTTCTGAGTATATGATTACGTTGTATTCATATCTCACCTTTGTGATAACATTACTTGTTATATCACCATTGCTGATATTAATCTTCAGCTATAAGGATCCCTCAGAATTGCCTAGGCGGATCCCTACTAGGAGGGAACCGTGGGATCCGTGAGACAGAAAACTATTTCTCTACTAACTTGGATCACATATGCAGGAAATTGTGCATTATACTTGTTTTCTAATCTTTGTTTTGAAGTTATTCAATTTACGCATGAAGACTTTGACATCCTAAACCTAGGGGGAGCTTTCTGTCAAAGCAATACATTGCAAATCACTTGCAATATTAGGATTACATTTCTTGACATCCCTTTGCAAAATTGCAATCATCAAGGGGGAGCACATTCGTCACTTAGAAGAAATCTTTTGAAAATTTAGTTGCAAACAAACTAGCTTAGTATTACTTTCTTGACGCCCTTACATAGGGATGGACTCGTCAAGGGGGAGTAAAGACGAGACCTTTCCCGTTACTTGCTCTCTATTTCATTTTATTTTTTTCTTCACATGTTTTTCCTAAAACAATGTGTTAGTTTCCTTTCAAAGCTCTTTTTGTTTCGACAAAAAGGGGGAGAAGAAAGTAAAAACTACAAATTCAAACTTTTACGAATTTTAGCTTTTCCTTAAAATAATTTTATGTTTTGTCATCAACAAAAATGGGGAGATTGTTAATACAAATAAGCCGTAAAAACGTTTATTTATACTTTACGATCTTCTAATGTTTTGTCGATAACAAACGTAAAATCATTTTAACGAAACAAATAAAATACGTAAATGGTTTGAACTAATAGTTTCTAACATATTCACATTTTCACATAAAACACTAAAACAAGTATAAGTGTTTTTATGATTTAATATTACATATGTACAACAACTAGTGTTTACATATTTGGGTAAAATATACATATAACTAGTATGTAGTATATTGGGTAATATAAATGGGTAGAAACTTAAGTATCATAACACATTGGGCAAATACATTGAATGTAATTGGGTACAACCCAAAGCCCATGACCCATGGAACTTGACCCATAACCCATTGCATGACATCATGCTTATATCATATATGGATAATATCCATAACCCATGATTTTGACCCATATCCATATGACTAGGTGCATTGCACTCAAGAGATACATTGTATCTAGCTAAAGACCCATGGATCAACCCATGACCCATAACCAAAATACCCATGGGTAAAGAGGAGCGTCCCACGGATCCCTAGCTTTACACTAGACGGATCCCTTGTGGAAGGGATCCGTGGGATCCGGGGAACAGTAGAATTTTTCCTCTATAAATAGTGAGCCATTTCCTCATTGTTTCTCAACCCCCTTTCTAACATAGTTTCCCCTAGAGTTGAAAACTCTCTAACCTCAGATCCAAGAGATCTATGTTTGTAGTTTTGTTTTTGTGTGATCTTCTAGGTTCCTCTTAAAGGCGAGATCACCACCTTTGAAGCCGAGCAAGCTCAAGTCCATGAGTTGCCATGCTTCCTCATCATCAAGACTACTGAAGTCTTCTTGTTGATGATTGTTTATCTTTTCCTAAGAAGTGTTGAAGACATTTGTGAAAGGTGTCTCAAGTGTCAAGACGAAGATATTAGTGAAGGGTATCTATCGTCCACATCATTAGCACTTGTGGTAGGTGCTTAGAAGTCAAGACTAGAAGCATTATTGAAGGGTGCTTAGAAGTCAAGACACAAGACATTAGTGAAGGGTGTCTTGAAGATCTAGTTAAAGGCATTAGTGAAAGGTGCCTTAGATGTACATTTGATATGGTGTGTTTCGATGTACAAGATAGACTAGTACTAGATCTAAGGATATTGATATCCTTGATGATGTTGTAAAAAGGAGTGGATCTCCTTTGGGATTAGTCGTTGGTGTAGTGTTGGGTAGTAGTTCCTCCATTGCAATGGAACTAGGTGCTTAGCCTAGTACCTAATAAAGGGTAGGCGACGTTGTGTAGGTGTGGTTCACCTTGGTGTGAAAGAACTAGGTACTTAGCATAGTACCTTATAAAGGGTAGCCGACGTTGTGTAGGTGTGGTTCACCTTGGAGTGAAAGAACCCGGTGGTTAGCCTAGCACCGGAAAAAGGGTTGGCGACGTTGTGAAGGCTTCTCCGCCATAAGGAGATTGGTGTAGTATTTACGAACTCTCGAGTAGGTGACTCGGGGAGTGGAGTAGGGCAAGAAAGGTGTCCTTGTAGCCGAACCACTATAAATACTCGCGTTGTGGTTTTGTGCTTCTTAATGTTATCTCTTCAATACATACTTTTATATGCCTGTTTATCAACATCCAACACACACGTTCAAATAGATTGACGTAAGTCGATCTAAATTGTTTAAAAGGAAGTTTTAATTGGCAAAACTATTCAACCCCCCTTCTAGTTTTCCACAATTAAGTTTGAGTTGAATAAAATGAATCGTGTTGATTCTAGTATTAGCTATAAGCGTACTGTACTTAATTCGAATTCTGCTACTATCTGCAAAACATGTAATGAGGATTGCTTGGTTTCTGTTACTAATCATGAATGTGGAGTGAATGATTTGATTAATGATGTTAAATGCCCAGTTAAAATTTTTAATGCAAAAAATCAAGCTAAGAAGGCTAGAAAGCGATGGCGAAAGAAGGTTAGAAAACATTGGAAACCCACAGGAAGGAAATTTAGTAATATAGGTTATCAATGGATACCTACTGGCCACAAATTTAATCTTAATGAGTTGTGCCCTAAATTTTCTAAGTCAATGCCCATTAGAAAATGGATGCCTACTGGTAGAACTATTCCTTTAAGAAGTGAACATACTTTGAATAGGTCAAATACGGACACTAGCACTGCATCTATCCCTGATGATTCCATTGTTTCTACTTCCAATGTGGGTGTTCCAATCACTGTTACTAACCAAATGGAACCCATTCTTGCATGGGGATCCCAATTATCCAGTTATCCATTCTTGTCTGTGTTCAACTGCAGATCGTTCAAATCGTTCTGTGGTACTTGGACTCAGGCTGTTCCAAGCATATGACTGGAGATCGCTCGCGGCTCATGAACTTCGTGAGTAAATTCATCGGGACTGTTAGATTCGGGAATGACCATTTTGGTGCAATTATGGGTTATGGAGACTATGTTGTTGGTGAAAGTGTAATCTCCAGGGTATATTATGTTGAAGGTCTTGGTCATAACTTGTTCTCTGTTGGTCAATTCTGTGATTCCGATCTAGAAGTGGCTTTTAGAAAACATACTTGTTTCGTTAGAGAACTTGATGGTGTGGAATTGTTAAGAGGAACTCGTGGTTCAAATCTATACACCATCTCTATCGAAGACATGATGAAGTCTTCTCCAATCTGCTTGTTGTCAAAGGCTTCGAAAACAAAGTCATGGTTATGGCATCTTCGTCTCAATCACTTGAACTTCGGCACCATTAATAATCTTTCCAGAAAGGATCTTGTAAGAGGCTTACCCAGATTAAAGTACGAAAAAGATCATCTTTGTTCAGCATGCCAATTGGGAAAAAGCAAGAAATATGCCCACAAACCCAAACCCACAAACTCAGTAATGGAAGTTCTTCATACCCTTCATATGGATTTGTGCGGACCAATGAGAGTGCAAACGATAAATGGGAAGAAATATATTTTAGTCGTTGTTGATGACTACTCTCGATTTACTTGGGTAAAGTTTTTGAGGACAAAGGATGAAACTCCAGATGTCATCATCAAACTTATCAAGCAACTTCAGGTTCGACTCAACAATACTGTTAGAATTGTTCGAACAGACAATGGCACATGGTTTGTTAACAAAGACTTAAGTCAATTTTATGAAAGTGTTGGAATCAGTCATCAAAGAAGTGTTCCACGAACTCCTCAACAGAACGGTGTAGTTGAAAGACAAAATCGAACTCTTGTGGAAGCCGCAAGAACAATGCTAATTTATTCAAAGGTTCAAATGTTTCTTTGGGCTGAAGCCATTGCCACTGCTTGCTACACCCAAAATCGTTACCTTATACACACCTTGTCAGGACCGATTAACATAAGATTTATGTGGTTTGGAGGTCGGGGTTGGTGGAAGAAGATGAAGATCTTCATCCTTTTTAAGTGAGAGAAACTAGAGAGAGGGAGGAGAAAATACAAGGTTTATTAAGAAACACACACAATACAATACACCAAATTATTCACCTCACCCCTCATGGAGAGTCATGAGGGGTATATATAGGCCCTAACTTTGCCATTTACACGATACTAGTCCCTAAGGGCAAAGTATACTACGCATCTAGTCCATTTCACGTAAGTGACGTTATCTTTAGAAAAAGCGAGGCTAACAATCTCCCTCCAAGATAGCGTCACACATGAATGGTTACAATGAGACCTATAAATACAAAACAAAGTAAATTACAGTAGTAATGAACAATGTTGACTTTCTTGAAGCGCAGAGTCTCTGTAGTCTAGATACTGAGGCAAACTTGAAGTTCTCCCTTCCGATTACCTCGGCAAATGATCTTCTTGTAGCTCTGAACTTCAACTGTAACGGTCTAGTTAGGTTATTACTCCCTCCTAACTAGTGAGCCTTTTTTCTTTCTATGCTCCCTCCTGAACCGACAACACTCTTCCAACACGTCTTTAATCTTCAGACACGCAGCGGAGAAAGTAAACCCTTGAAGCACAATGGTTGTCGTTCTGGGAACATCATAACAACATAACTCACTAAGTATTGCATCCAAGTTGGTAAAAAACCCGATGTACACCACACTACTTCTCCTTCTTCAGTCTTAAGCAAAAATCCCTTCGTAATCCAAACACGGAAGATGAAATACCAACTTCTCCCTCCTGATGGTTGCGAGCTATCGGAATCATCATAATGTTGCGTACATGCCGTATTACCTTCTTTGATGCAATATTAACATCATAGCTTGATCAAAATTTCCGTGAGAATATGTCGCAGAAATACTCTCAATAAACATTTCTCTCAAACCAACCTTTTATCGAACCTCCTTTGAATTCACCGGCTAATAGTAATGACCATATATGGAGATAGCCCGATACGACTAACTTGAAAAGGAAGTAAACATCCCAACTTGTGACTTGCTGCTTGTTCTAAATTTTTGAACAATCCACAACTTCGTGTGACACTGAGCACAACAACGTAACTCCTTAAAGTGATGGTTACACACTGTGAGCACTACAACGTAACTCCTTACCAGTTATAACCAGATTTTCAAATTTCATAATGTGCTTCAACAAGTTATCTTGAGACCTGCATCCAACCAACCATCGTCTCAGAGATAAAGAAGTCCACCCGTGAAATATCACTTCTATTCCTCGTCAATAATACCGTACAAAAACTCCGTAGCCATTTTTTCAGATTTCGCGCAAGCCGTGAATTACGTATCCCTCCGTGAAAATAATACCATACCAACAATACCATTCATTAAGTTGCTACAAAAATTTGTATCCAAATATTTATTCCAAAAAATTTGGATGACAAACTTTGTAAATAGCATTTTCACCATGTTAGTTCAGATATACGATCAGTCCAAATTCCCCCATAATACATGAAGTCCAAAAAGATACACCAAAGCCCACAATCAGTGTAAACAAACGAGATGACATAAGTCTTATCCAAAGGCCAAATACAATTCGTTGACAATGAAGGGCAGCCCACATTCAAAAATGTAACCCGATCCAAGTCTAGTTATTAGGTTATATAAAATACTTTGTCACCAGTATTACTATATATATTATAAGCGATTTGAAACGACGTCGTTGCGTCTACAGTACACGTGGCCCATTTAAGTTACCCCATTACATCTGTTGGACTGAAAGGCCCAATCCAGTAACGTGAATCTGGATATTACATTGGGACATTCCAGATTCATCGACACAACATCCACCGCCTTTAGTTAAGAGGATATTATAGCGTGTATATACCTGATCGGAAAGATCGACGGTGGTGATGGCCCCAGAGTTCAAACATACACAGGCAAGCATATGAGATCTATGTAGATTTGATGTTAAATTTGTTATGTGTTTTTTATGATGGTTTTTGTGTAACTTTGGTAACAGCGACGGCGCAAAAACGTTGGATCAAAAAAGCCCGCTGTAATTTGCTGTTATTTTTGTAAGAGAAATTGGTTACATGTTTGAAAATTTTTACTTGCGAAATTTTGTTTTGGGTTTCGGTAACCGTGATATTTTTATCTTTTGTTTGGTTAGGACTACGATTTTAGAATTCTTCTAAAAAGGAGTTGCGGCAGATGGGTAAAGTGACTTCGGTTGAAGGATGCGCCAGGGGATTATGGTTACTATGCGTCGGGCGGGGTGATGGTTTGTGGCCCGATTAAAGAGGTAAAACCGGAAGAATAATAATATGTTTGTTCAAACTATAACAGATGGACCAAGCGTAGTTTGTGAATTTGAATTAAAAAATTACGAATAGAAATTAGACAGACGCAAAGCTATTCTTAAACTTTGTCAACATCACCTTAAATTTTTGTCGCTTAATGTTTATAGGTGGTTTGGATACTGTACATGAGATATTCACACCTTTTGCTTTTTTACTTAGCATTTCAGTTTTAAGTTCATGTAGGAATAGTCACGGTTATATATGATGCATACTTGGGTATTTGCCTTGCTCATTTTTGAAAACTGAAGTCACTCACAGGTAACTATGTTATGTAGCAAGTGAGATTTACATGTGAACCAATGATTCCTAAAATCAATCAAAAAGGCCACGATACCACAGAAAGATGCTCAGTTTGCAGCCCAAAAATTAGAGGAATTGCTGGTACAAATATGTAAAGACCACGGGCCGGGCCATCAGCATTGTGGAGCGTTAAAAGAAAAAGGTGAGCTTTCAAGCCGTAAATGAATCAAGACAAATAAAAGTGTAATTTGTCTACTGATCTTAACACAGTGTTTTTATATAAAGTAGATTATTCAATTTATGTGATGAATTATGCAGGAAGTGCGGGATTGTTACTATACGAGAAGGTAGGTTAATTAGCTCATGGTTTTGCTTTCTGTTTTACTAGGTACTTGATGAACCTGAACATGAGTGTCAGTTGCAATACCATCTTGAGGTATAATGTTTATTATTTTGGCTTCTGTTGCGAAATCGCGCTGTTTACGCAACAATGTTACTTTGTGTGTCGTGGTTTGTTTAAGCTTATTTTTTGCACTTATTAGGTAATTTGAATTTGGGTACCTGAAAGCGCAGGCCACAATTGCAAGAGAAACGGTGTTGACTTGCATTTCACGTCTGTAGTACATGAGCACAGGACGTCCAGAACAAATGGGACTCTGGACATTGGACTCTGGACATTGGATGTTCAAGTCAGTTATACTCCTAATAGTCACTTCCTTTAAACACACTTATTTATTGACATAGATTCCAGTACTAAATGGTATTCTTATCTCATATGTAGGCGACGTAGATGACATACGAAGGGTTAATGAACGATGGCGGTATGGTGCGGAATTACGCTCCGGTATGAAACCTATTAGCATTGGCAGTTTCAGCCAGTTTCAATTTACTCGCACGATTGCATGACAATCAAAAATTTTTAATTGTAGGCGATAACAGGAATTCTCATAGACTTTCAAAAAGCAACTTCAACGAGATGTTAGCAGGTTGCTTCAAATGTTAATACACAAGAATACTAAAATTTAATTGCAGAATTGGTTGGCATTCCGTTGACTTCATGTTTGTGTTATTACAGGACACTATGGTACCCAAGGCTGTCTTTCAATAATGTACCATGACCGCTTTCATCTGAGCCCATACTAAAGCAGTTGCATTATCGTTATTATAGGCATTTTCGGATTCACGTACTGAGATCTCAACAACAGCTGTTTCATGCCCAACATTACCGGCACAGGTGTCGACTACAAGTACAAGACCTGTTCCACATTCTGGAACTGCAGCTGCACAAACAGGTTGATACAACAGTCGTTATATTTGTATAATGCAATTGTGTAATCACCATGTTGGTAGAATGTTATTTTTAAAAGCTAGCATATTCTGTAAAATATGCATATGTTGTCGAGCCAATTCTCGCTAAACCTTTCATGCATTTGTCATCATAGGTGTGTCTCGAGCACGCACTACTGCTCCAGCTACGACGGGTGCGCAAACACCAAAAAGTGCATAGTCGGTTCCTTGACAGATGCGCGCTGCACGAACATCAACAACAGCGCTTGCACGTGCAGGTACTTAGTAAGCAATAATCCGATCAATTTTTTTTACCTGTCATTCAATTCCTGAGGTTTAATGATGTTGTTGTTGGTATATTCTTAGTGCTTTCGATGTGGTGCGTTTTTAGGAACCCAACACAATCATAGTCCACATGTATGTGGTTTTTAGTTTGATTTATAGTTTAATTTGGAAAATGTTAATATAAGGATGCAATTATCGTATGTATCGTCCATTTTCTATCAGCAAAATTATTATAATGGTGACCCTCTGAATTCTGTATAACCATTTACTTGACTTTCGAAATGTTTAGCCAAAAATGTAACTTGCGCATACGTAATTTTGTTCGTGGTTAACTGTTAAATATTTATTTCTTATTCATATTGGGCTGACCAGTTTCTCAACCAAATGAGATCTTTATTGTTTCCAGGTCATGAAAGTTGAAATACATCATGCAAAATATTCAAAATCATTTATTGTTAAAAATTGGATTCAAATTTCTGCGTAGTTTTCTTTCCATGTTAAGTGTCAACTGTTAACACGAGTACTCAGGCAGAAAGTTGAATCCAAACCATCATGCACTTTTTGGCGTTGATTATATACCTATGCAAGTGCATGTCATTGTAAACTTTCAAACAATTATATATATGTAGTAGTTGGTAATCTGTTATGCAATAAATGATACACTTCATCCATACAATAAACTTTCATTATGTCTGTAGCCTCATTCTTGGGTCAAGATACAAAGTCCAAAATTTTTTAAGAAAGGCCGCCGCAACGCGGCGGGGGGTTACGACCTCGTTTTAACCTAAAGCACATTCTGGGATAATCCGCCTACACCAAACTCTCCCAATCTCAACAAGCTGTCCTCAACCTCATCTCAACTAATTACCAAATCTCATCACAAGTCTCATCTCATACCCCATCAAATCGAATATTAGCATTTCAGATCGAATCAAAGCAACCACAAACATATAACTGTACCATGATGTATACGTTTTCTACACAAGCCGAATCAATAGATGTTCTTCAAGATCCGTTTGAGGGTCTCGGGTAGGTTTTAATTGTTTGATTTTGATGTTGTTTTGAACGAATCAAAGGAAAGAAATGACATAAGTTGTTATTTTCTTTCTTTAATATTCGGATACAAATGAGTAAGAATTACTCCACAAATATCAATGATGAAGATGGTTCAATAAAAATCCAACTGGACCAAATCTGAGATAACATTGATTTACTGTTTACGATTTTTGTTTTGAGTCATGGTTTAGAGTTAGAGATGGGATTGAAGGAGTTTGAGGATAAAACTGGATTTGTTTGAGGAAATAGGATAATATGAGTCGGATTTGATGTTTTGGCTTCGAGTCTTTTGGTATTGGTACTGAGGTCGTGTGGTCATGGTCATTTTACGCATAACTTTTTGTTGTTTTTTTTTTCGGTTCTAGCTCAAAACAAAAATGGTACGCGTAACTTTTTCAATAACTTTATGCGTAGCATCTTAGTCCTTATGCGTAAAACATGGTCAAGGTCCTTATGCGTAGCCTTACGTGTAACCATAGGCGTAAGCCAAGGCTTAAGCGTAAACGCATACGCGTAGACCATTCCTTACGCGTAACTTCACAGCTACGCGTAACTTTCACTGAAGATACTCCTTATGCGTAAGTTTAGGGTTTTGACCCTTTGACTTTTTTCGGTGAGATTTCCGACCATGTTATTCCGACCATCTTCATACAAAAACCCATAAACAGCATAAAAATGCTTCTTTTTGACTGTTAGACCACATAAAGATGAAGGTTTGACCACGTTGACTTTCACGGATATTTGGTACAAAAAGCATAAAGATGATATTAACAGCTGTTTGGACCCAAAGAGGCACAAAACAGATGTATACAATAATAGACCAGGACTTTTTGTTTTGACCAAGGATACTAAAACAACATGTAAAACTGTTAACCACATAGATACGGAAAAAAAATTTTCGACCCACAAAATAAGCACAAAACAGTAACAAACATGTGTAAAAAACCCACATAAATCAATGAAACAACAACCTGGGCTCGTTATACCACTTGTCAGGACCGAATACTATAAGATTTATGTGGTTTTGGAGGTCTTGGTTGGTGGAAGAAGATGAATATCTTCATCCTTTTAGTGAGAGAAAGTTAGAGAGAGGGAGGAGAAAACACAAGATAATCTTATTGATAAGAACAAAACACACACACTTAATGATTCACCTCACCCCTCATGGAGAGTCATGAGGGGTATATATAGGCCCTAACTTTGCCATTTACACGATACTAGTCCCTAAGGGCAAAGTATACTACGCATCTAGTCCATTTCACGTAAGTGACGTTATCTTTAGAAAAAGCGAGGCTAACACACCTCTTATGGAAAAACTCCATACGAAGTTGTCCATAAACGAAAACCTGGTCTCTCCTACCTTCGTGTGTTCGGTGCTTTGTGCTATCCAACGAATGACGGTCAAGATTTAGGTAAATTAAGAGCTAAGGCGGACATTGGAGTTTTTGTAGGTTATGCATCAAACAAGAAGGGTTACCGAATCTACAACAAAAGAACTCGAGATATCATGGAAACTATTCACGTCACGTTCGATGAGCTGTCCAGGCAAATGGCTCCAGGACAATCAAGTTCTGGACCCGCATCACAACCTTCATTAAGTAGTCCCATTAGTTCTTCTCTTGTACAAAATCTCTCACCAGCAACTCCTTATGTACCTCCTTCAGAAGATGATTTGAAGAAATTGTTTGATCCAATGTTTGATGAACACTATGAGCCAATTGCTAATGATCTATCAAATCCATCAACAGAGGCTGCTCCTATCCCTTTCAATGAAGTTAACCCTTCAGTTTCTATGTCATTAAGTCAAGAAGCGCCTGCTGCTGATCACTCTGTCTCATCAATAAATCCTCAATCATTGAGTGTACATCATGGAATTGTTTCTGGCACCTATGATGGAGATAATCCCTTTGGTACTCCTGAAGATGCTCC
Source organism: Chrysanthemum seticuspe (assembly GCA_019973895.1). Taxonomy (NCBI): domain Eukaryota; kingdom Viridiplantae; phylum Streptophyta; class Magnoliopsida; order Asterales; family Asteraceae; genus Chrysanthemum; species Chrysanthemum seticuspe. The sequence goes on along the minus strand of BPTQ01000001.1, from coordinate 114,571,003 downwards.
CTTTGAAAACATATTTGCTCCTGAATCATCATCAGAACCATCTTCGTCAGGAGAAAACGACTCTGCTACTTCAGTTCCTCAAACACAACCACATGAACACCTTAGAAAATGGACACATGACCATCCATTGGACAACATCATTAGAAACCCCTCTCGTCCTGTATCCACTCATAAACAACTTGCAACTGATGCCTTATGGTGCTTCTTCAACTCCGTACTCTCTAAGATCGAACCAAAAGACGTTAAAACTGCCATGAATGAAGACAGCTGGTTCAATGCCATGCAAGAAGAAATTCATGAGTTTGATCGACTAGATGTATGGGAATTAGTACCTGCTCCTGACTGTGCTATGATCATTGCTCTAAAGTGGATCTTCAAAGTAAAACTCGATGAGCATGGTGATGTATTAAAGAACAAGGCTCGATTGGTTGCAAAAGGATACCGTCAAGAGGAGGGTATTGACTTTGAAGAATCATTTGCTCCAGTTGCACGGATCAAGGCAATAAGAATATTCCTGGCTAATGCTGCTAGTAAGAACATGGTAGTCTATCAGATGGATGTAAAGACGGCTTTTCTTAACGGAGATCTTAAAGAAGTCGTATACGTCAGCCAGCCTGAAGGTTTTGTGAATCCAGAGCATCCTACTCATGTCTATCACTTGAAGAAGGCTCTTTACGGTTTGAAGCAAGCTCCAAGGGCATGGTATGATACGCTATCAAAGTTTCTTCTATCTACTGGATTCAGCAAAGGAGCAGTTGATCCGACATTGTTCACCAGAAAGTCAGGCAAACATTTAATTCACGTTCAAATTTATGTTGATGATATTATTTTTGCCTCGACTGACCCCAATGAATGTGACCGTTTTTCTAAGGAGATGGGCTCCAAATTTCAAATGTCAATGATGGGACAAATGTCATTTTTCTTGGGATTACAAATTTCACAAAGTCCCGGAGGCATTTTTATAAATCAATCTAAATATGCAAATGAGATTTTAAAGAAATTTGGATTTGATTCTTTTGACCCTGTTGACACTCCTATGATAGAGCGTACTAAACTGGATGAGGACCACTCAGGGATCATGGTAGATCAAACGAAATATCGTAGTATGATTAGATCCCTGATGTACCTCACAGCCAGTAGACCTGATATTCTGTTCGCTGTATGCATGTGTGCTAGATACCAGGCTAAGCCTACCAAAAAGCACCTTAAAGCGGTTAAACGGGTCTTTCGGTATCTCCAAGGAACCATCAATATGGGACTTTGGTACCCGAAGGACATCGGTATGTCACTAACAGCCTATGCAGATGCTGACCATGCAGGATGTCAAGATACACGTCGAAGTACGTCTGGAGGTGCTCAGTTTTTGGGTGATAAGCTTGTGATCTGGTCTTCTAAGAAACAAATGAGTACTTCTATATCCTCTACAGAGGCTGAATACATAGCCATGACATCTTGTTGTGCTCAAATTCTATGGATGAGATTCCAATTATCTGACTATGGCTTTGAATTCAACAAAATCCCTCTGTATTGTGATAACAAAAGTGCCATTGCTCTCTCATGCAACAACGTTCAACATTCAAGAGCAAAGCACATCGACATTCGACATCATTTCATTAGGGAGCAAGTGGAGAACAGTGTGGTGGAACTCTATTTTGTGAGGACTGAATACCAGTTAGTAGACATCTTCACCAAAGCTCTTCCTAGAGAACGTTTTGAGTTTATCCTCCCACGACTTGGTCTAAAGAGTCTACAACCGGAAACACTTAAACGTCTTCAAGAGGAAGAAGAGGAGTAAAAGGTTTTTCTTCATCCATCTCTTGTAAATATTTATTCAAAAAGGCAAAATACAAAGTTACAAAACCAACAAAAAGCAAATAGAAAAATAGAAAACTTTCAAAAAATCCATAAAAATTTGAAAATCTCGAACAATTTCAAAAAAATATTATCATTTTTGTCATGTTTTTCTTGATTCGATAATATCTACGGTCTTTGTGCTGTCATTCAAAGAGTGACACGGGGTCTTTAGATGTTGTTCGAATGTGCATAAATCTTTTTATAAAAAAAAAATAAATAAATAAATAATTGAGAGCATGTAAAACAAAGGCTTATAGTCATTTCAGTCTATAACCCGTTTTTAAAGAAAGAACAGAGTCATGCTTTATCTTATTTTTCACATCTCATGTTCTGATTCTAAAAACAAATGTTTGTCACTAAAACGACAAATGTTTCCTTCACAAGTATTTTTCCTTCTAAAAATTCTTCTGAAAAATATTTGTTATCTAATTGAAAACTAATAAAAATAACTCGGTCTCAATTTTTGAAAATCATCTGGACTTGACATTTGTCAAAAACTCTATCTCTCAATCAACAACTTATGTCATTGATTGAGGGGGAGAATGATTTCATTTAAATCAAAAGGTTGTTTGTCATACAATTGGTTCAGACCAAGGTTTATGTCATGTTTTCAAAAGATATTCAAGCATGTTTAATCTTTGGAGTTTAAAGTCTCAGATTTGATCCTTATCGGTTAAATGTTTTCATAAGCAAGTCACATTTCTCCTCAAAAGCTTTCAAAATCAATTTAAATCTACAGAGATCACAAATCTCAAATGATTTGAAAATTGTGATCGGGGGAGAATTTGTGATTTAAATTGGATTTAAACTGATAATTCGATAAATGGTTTTATAGTAATTTACAAGCTCTCCTCCCCACATGTGCCAAACGATTTCAAATTTTCCATGCACATGTTGAGGGGGAGCATCTATTTCAAACCAAAAAGGATTGAAACGTGATTGATTTATTTCAATGTGCATGTTTTCCCTAATACGTGCAAAACACTTCCAAATTTCTATGCACATATTGAGGGGAGGCAATTTTTTAAAAACCACATCCTTTCCAAAATTATCCTTAACAAAGTATGAAAAATACTAATTTTAATCAGGAAAGTGATGTTGATATCTCTTAGAAAATGGTAATCAAAGAAGTGAATCCTTCCTCTTGCCTCCGTGTGCCAAAACGATTTCAAATATACGATGCACATGTTGAGGGGGAGCTCTGTTTCTAAAAATATCAAAAACAATTCAGGTACAAAATGCTTTGATAATATATCACAAGTATCTGGATTGATTTTCAAATGGTTTTCAATTGGTTCCAATGGCAGATGAACAATACCAAAAAGACCGACCAAATTTACTTTATGTATGGTGATATAAGGATGGTGAGGTTAGGTATTCGTTCCCATGATCCCGCCAGAGCCGGATGGATCTACCCTTGGACAATCTACTAGATAGTGTAGAAGTCCTTAGGTATGATGAAAAAAGGAGAAAAGTGAGAAATGGGAATAGTGCGGACTGAGACTGAGCTAGTACTGGAATAAACCCAAAAAGGTATAGTTATGAAGTTTCGGTAAGCACTGAAGGGGTTGAAGAATGAAAAAGAATTGAATGAAAAAAGGGTGAAAATAAATAGTCCTCCATTATTTCAACCTTAGGGCAGAAACCGGGTTCAATACATATGCTACTGGTGGTTACCAAGGTAACACTGGTATTGAAGACAAGACGTCATGGACCCAGTGACGCATTGCACTACAACTTCTCAAGCTACTCAAGTTTCTCTTAAAAGGTACTTGTTTCATTCTCACGGGGAACCTACATAATCTATCAACTTTCTCTTAGAGTTTGTTGATATTGAAGAAGGAGACCCTCTCCTTAGTCTCCGGCATAGGAACCAAATGTGCACTATTGAGTCTAGAGCCACGAGATCATCAAATAAATCTCATTAGGACACTGTCAATGAAGACTCTCTGTTTCACACAATGTGGAAAGAGAGAATATATTTTAAGAGTCCTACGCATTATCCTTGTGGTATTGCCAGAACATCTGAGTGATATGCAAACATATTCACAATGAAGATGGAAAGCCTTCTAGAGCCAACATCAAACAAGCTCTTGGTAGGTGGCATGTGAGATCTATCCTATAGATCAACCATGTGACAACTGAACAGAAATAATGGAGCGATTCAAACTTATGAATCTGTAACACCCCAACCCGACAAGGGTAAAGATATCACAATACGGTTTCACATCAGAACTTTAACTAATATACAATAGCGGAAACCTTTACAAAAATTTACAAAAGGTAATATAAATAACTTATATTGAAAATAAATCTAAGATCTCTATGGTCAAAGTCTTGCTCTCATCTCTACTCTCAACCCAGATCAGCTATCCCATAAGCTTATCTTGAACGCTTAATACCTGCCGCAGGAAAAGAAAAGTGCGGCTGAGCTTACAAAGCCCAGTGAACAGATATAACGAAACAAAAGCAAAACAAATATACGAATAACAAAATAAAATGAAATAATGACGAAGGATCTTTTAGGATTCTGCGGAAGCACAAATATACAGAAATCCAACAACCACATAACAAGTAGACATCACATAGCACATCAAAGACACATACACAAACACATCAGGACAACCAAACATACAACATATCAAGAGCAATTAGGTTTCATATAAACCAAACGAAAAGTCTAAAGCTAACGAAAACACTTTCTAGCAAATAAACATGTCATTCATACAAATCAATTAATCAACATTTAATGCACTTAATTCAATATTGCAGCAGCGGAATAACAGTTCAAATCATGGCAGTCACACAAACAAATAGAAACATAGCAAACAAACTATAATTAGAAAGACCAAACAAAACATAGCATAACCATTAGCAATTATCCAAACAGATATCATAAGCTAAACCAGTTCTTAGATCAAATCCTAACATCAGCAGAGTTCAGACATGGCAGGTCACATAAGCAATAAAACACTAACATATAAGCAAAGTTCCCAAAATTAACTGATCAAACTATACATATTAAGCTTGTAGAATATTAACTATCACACTAACACATTCATCTCACAGATCAACGCATTCACGTAAAGATAAACTAACATGACATCAGATAACAACATGCGAATCATATTAAAACATATCAATCATATCTTAGCATAGCAGACGGTAGTCACCTAAACATACAAAAGCATAAACACATATAATAGCATATAATAAGCCGAAGACATAATCATAAGCATCAACATACCAAAACATAATCAGAATACTTATCATATAAATAACAAATACAGATTTAGTTAACTACCTCGAGCCCAGAACATATCATATCCGAAACATCATACTTATACAGAAATAATCTCAGAAAATAATTTAGAGTAGCTAGCTCCCAGAAGTTGTGAAGACGCGTATTGCACACGACATCATTCACCAGACAAATCATATCGGATAACAGATCAGATCTAGGATGCATCCATACGCCCCACAGACATATATAGGTAATATAATACCAACTGAGCTCATAACAAATAACAGAGAAGGGACGTGGCAGAACATCACTCTACTGCCCTAGAGTCATATCAGAGGTGCATCACTGATATGGACATGGAACCCCCATGACTAGTTATTATTTGGCTCGGGTGTCAAACTAACTTAGGTCAAACAAATTGTCATAAATGACACAGATCATAATCAAACACAAAGTTCAACAGATAACATATCAGATAGCTCATATCATAAGATTCATATTCAGACGTAATAAGGTTCATCAATTACACATATCAAAGTCTTCCTAACATAATGTTAAATCAGATAACGCATGGTTTAATAAAACATAAGTCCAGATAAACAACAAATCACACAATCAGGAAAGGGTTCATAGCAATGGCATTGGAAACCCTAATAAGTAAAATGGAAAGACTAACGAAAGAACATCATAAGGAACCTTTACTAAGAAGGTCAGAATATATGTACGGTAACATAAGTGTCTTAAGGTAAGACAGAATATCCGTACCTTAAAGCAATTGAGAGAAGAGTAACGAATGAACGAATACGAAGATGTAACGTCGCGTCTCCTCCAACGAATCTACACGGATTATGATTTATTTAATACTTATTAGAATCATTAATATTATAACGGTTTTATCGCATTAATACTTTTAGAGTTGTCAACATATTCTTGTTTTAGTGACAGACGAAATTACAACATTTTAGGGTATTCCTCATTAATTCACCAACTTCCTATTTGGGTTCTAGGGTTTCCCATACTCTTTAAATACTACTAAATACGCATTAAATTCACATATTACTTCTTTTAATGATTTCCCAATTTAACCTAGAACGTAAATGATAACAAACCGAAATTAACTTAACTCATGCGTGTCTCTACAAAAATCAATTTACACTTGTTGAACCCATAATTACTCAGAATTACAAATTACACCCTTGACATCTTTAATTTCACAATCTAACCTTACTTTATCAGATTTTACACTTTTAACCCAAAAGGTTTTAGAATTTACAAAACGTACCTTAATAAATTAAATACAATTTGTATGGCCCTTTAAATATCCAAGATTACATGTTTAACCCCCACACTTATTTTTATACGTTTAAGACCCTTATTTTACTGTTTACAAAAGTAACCCTTAAGTTTCATAATTTACAAAACCAACCCAAAACTTTTATTTAAATCCGAATAGACGTAATTCAAATATAAGCCCTAAACCTAAGTTTAACCAATCATTAGCTTATCATTACTACTTCATTAATTACCTTCAATGATTACAAGGAAACCCTAGTTCATGAAAAACCCTAATCGCCCCTTTTTAAAACCTTCCTCTTTTCATGTTTAATCGACCCATAAAACTCGAAACAATTCACATGAGCTTCGAATCCATAAATATGTATTTTATTCAGGTCTTATAACATGTAACAACTTCTGGAAAAATCAATTCATGATCTCTAAAAATATTATAAGCTCATTCGTTAATTGTATACGCTTTTTAGGGTTTTCGATTCCAAATAATTTCATACGACATATTAAACATGCATGGCCAATTTTTATGTGTTTCATATGACTTATAGGACTGAATTCAACATTAGAAACATACCCTTGATGAGCTTGAATCGTTAGAACAAAAGAAGCACAAAAACACCACTCGCCGAAACCCTAATTCACTCAAAAACCCACCACGCTTAAACCAGCAACTTTGGAACTCGATCACTATTTTTCCCACCTTGTTTACCTTCAAACTTGTCCAATAAAATTGGTCTCGAGCTCTGGAAACTGGAAATCGATTTGTGAAGGGTTTTGGAGTCGGTTTAAGGTTAATCGGCAATAAGGGATTTTATGGGAACCGAATTTTATATATATACTTGATTTATTATCTTTATTATGGGCTTTATAATGTATTGGACTTAAAATAAATGGTCTCTTAATAATATAAATTTATATTGGGCTTTTATTAATTAAATTCTTTTATAAAACTATTAAATATATTCGGTTATTTAAGTAAAAATACAAAATGAATTTTTATAAAATCATAAACTATAAAATTTACTTTACGTAGTCATTCAAGATTTATTTGGATCATATAGGATATTTCTTCTAAGTTTTCTGAATTTACATAGCTCATTTGGTATTGTGTTTATTTAATTATTCTTACTTTTGATCATAAGGGTATTTTGGTCTTTTTGTGAATTTTAGAAATTCAGGTATTACAATTTCTTCCCCTCTAAAAAGAAATTTCGTCCTCGAAATTGAACAAGACAGAATAGTACGGCGACAAATGTGGATTTCGAAACTTCAAGGAATATATGACGAATTCTAATCGTATACTTATTAAAGTATTAGCAGTAAAAGATGAGATAAAGAAAATTCAAAAACACGCTCTAACTTACACAGGTATCCAATGATGAAAACTATCATATGCCTAGATGGAATGAATCCTAACGGTTACTAATCGCAGGAGTATGTGGAAACATACAGATATAAGGAAGGCATAACAATCTATAGGTTAACACAAATAATAACAACTTCTGATCCCAATGGTACAAAAGTTATATGCAACAAATACCGACGAAAGTCTCATAATCAGATACAGAGTCTCAACCCACTATGAAAAGTACCAAATAACGAATACAAGGTAAATCCATACATCTATCAATCACAGGCAATTCCCAGACGTTGTATACTTTCAATAAGTTCAGATTATATGATCTCGGTATTATTACGTTGATCAGGCGTCATAAGACTTGCATCACATAACAAGTTCTTATTGTCATTATATTCGGTCTCGGGTCATGACAAAACACATAACTAATATCAAATCAAAACATACCACATACAGATAGCACACAAATAGCAAATATCGTACTATAACAAACCAGATCCACATGAGTATACCATCATAATGGTCATACCTAATCAAGCGATAATAAAAACAACATCATATAGAAAATAAATAGCAGACGAAACTGATGAGGACTAATGGAAACTCAACGAATCTATCAGAAAGAAAACAACAAACAGGAACTATATTATCAAATTTTGTTTATTCCATTAATCAAACAAAATTTTCAAAATCGTCAAAAGATGTACTCCCAAAATAAAATTCAATAACCTAAGATTCAATCGTCGTACGAACAAAAGGACCTAACCCAAAATCAATGTCAAAACTTCTCATAACGAGGGCAACTAATCAGGAGCAAAATTCCTATCCTTGTGTCGGATTGAACCTACTAGTAGCCGTAGACTCCAATTCCGACTCCACCTCGTACTCTTCCTCGGGTTCCTCTTCTTCCTCTTCCTCCTCCGGCACACGATCCACAAAAGCATACAGATCGCGACTCTCAGCCTGTCCTACTCCTTCATCCTCAACGAACTTGGGACACCTATCATGATACGTAGTGGTGAAACCTTGGTCGTCCACAACCTTAGTTTCATAATCCTCTACCACTTTTCCGTCCACTTCCTTCAGGGTCAGCTTCTCCTCGATCGTGCATGGCCACATATAGGCCGGAACTCGTACCCTCTTATTGGTTCGCTTCACCCTACCAAACCTCGTACAGCCCTTAGCAACAACAACAGCCCACCTCGTCTTCTCCTTAGGTTGTATAGCAGGTCCTCGATTGCTCCTATCAGACGAACTAGAGCGACGGGGAATAACCATCTAAAAGGACAATCAACTATTAGCAAAGTCTAAGTGCGGTAGGGAACGCAAAGAAAGTATACAGAAGGGAAATCCTAAATCTACCCAATCCTCACAGGTCATAGCCTAAGCTCTAAGGGTCCTAAAACCTAGGCTCTGATACCATAAATTGTAACACCCCAACCCGACAAGGGTAAAGATATCACAATACGGTTTCACATCAGAACTTTAACTAATGTACAATAGCGGAAACCTTTACAAAAATTTACAAAAGGTAATATAAATAACTTATATTCAAAATAAATCTAAGATCTCTATGGTCAAAGTCTTGCTCTCATCTCTACTCTCAACCCAGATCAGCTATCCCATAAGCTTATCTTGAACGCTTAATACCTGCCGCAGGAAAAGAAAAGTGCGGCTGAGCTTACAAAGCCCAGTGAACAGATATAACGAAACAAAAGCAAAACAAATATACGAATAACAAAATAAAATGAAATAATGACGAAGGATCTTTTAGGATTCTGCGGAAGCACAAATATACAGAAATCCAACAACCACATAACAAGTAGACATCACATAGCACATCAAAGACACATACACAAACACATCAGGACAACCAAACATACAACATATCAAGAGCAATTAGGTTTCATATAAACCAAACGAAAAGTCTAAAGCTAACGAAAACACTTTCTAGCAAATAAACATGGCATTCATACAAATCAATTAATCAACATTTAATGCACTTAATTCAATATTGCAGCAGCGGAATAACAGTTCAAATCATGGTAGTCACACAAACAAATAGAAACATAGCAAACAAACTATAATTAGAAAGACCAAACAAAACATAGCATAACCATTAGCAATTATCCAAACAGATATCATAAGCTAAACCAGTTCTTAGATCAAATCCTAACATCAGCAGAGTTCAGACATGGCAGGTCACATAAGCAATAAAACACTAACATATAAGCAAAGTTCCCAAAATTAACTGATCAAACTATACATATTAAGCTTGTAGAATATTAACTATCACACTAACATATTCATCTCACAGATCAACGCATTCACGTAAAGATAAACTAACATGACATCAGATAACAACATGCGAATCATATTAAAACATATCAATCATATCTTAGCATAGCAGACGGTAGTCACCTAAACATACAAAAGCATAAACACATATAATAGCATATAATAAGCCGAAGACATAATCATAAGCATCAACATACCAAAACATAATCAGAATACTTATCATATAAATAACAAATACAGATTTAGTTAACTACCTCGAGCCCAGAACATATCATATCCGAAACATCATACTTATACAGAAATAATCTCAGAAAATAATTTAGAGTAGCTAGCTCCCAGAAGTTGTGAAGACGCGTATTGCACACGACATCATTCACCAGACAAATCATATCGGATAACAGATCAGATCTAGGATGCATCCATACGCCCCACAGACATATATAGGTAATATAATACCAACTGAGCTCATAACAAATAACAGAGAAGGGACGTGGCAGAACATCACTCTACTGCCCTAGAGTCATATCAGAGGTGCATCACTGATACGGACATGGAACCCCCATGACTAGTTATTATTTGGCTCGGGTGTCAAACTAACTTAGGTCAAACAAATTGTCATAAATGACACAGATCATAATCAAACACAAAATTCAACAGATAACATATCAGATAGCTCATATCATAAGATTCATATTCAGACGTAATAAGGTTCATCAATTACACATATCAAAGTCTTCCTAACATAATGTTAAATCAGATAACGCATGGTTTAATAAAACATAAGTCCAGATAAACAACAAATCACACAATCAGGAAAGGGTTCATAGCAATGGCATTGGAAACCCTAATAAGTAAAATGGAAAGACTAACGAAAGAACATCATAAGGAACCTTTACTAAGAAGGTCAGAATATATGTACGGTAACATAAGTGTCTTAAGGTAAGACATAATATCCGTACCTTAAAGCAATTGAGAGAAGAGTAACGAATGAACGAATACGAAGATGTAACGTCGCGTCTCCTCCAACGAATCTACACGGATTATGATTTATTTAATACTTATTAGAATCATTAATATTATAACGGTTTTATCGCATTAATACTTTTAGAGTTGTCAACATATTCTTATTTTAGTGACAGACGAAATTACAACATTTTAGGGTATTCCTCATTAATTCACCAACTTCCTATTTAGGTTCTAGGGTTTCCCATACTCTTTAAATACTACTAAATACGCATTAAATTCACATATTACTTCTTTTAATGATTTCCCAATTTAACCTAGAACGTAAATGATAACAAACCGAAATTAACTTAACTCATGCGTGTCTCTACAAAAATCAATTTACACTTGTTGAACCCATAATTACTCAGAATTACAAATTACACCCTTGACATCTTTAATTTCACAATCTAACCTTACTTTATCAGATTTTACACTTTTAACCCAAAAGGTTTTAGAATTTACAAAACGTACCTTAATAAATTAAATACAATTTGTATGGCCCTTTAAATATCCAAGATTACATGTTTAACCCCCACACTTATTTTTATACGTTTAAGACCCTTATTTTACTGTTTACAAAAGTAACCCTTAAGTTTCATAATTTACAAAACCAACCCAAAACTTTTATTTAAATCCGAATAGACATAATTCAAATATAAGCCCTAAACCTAAGTTTAACCAATCATTAGCTTATCATTACTACTTCATTAATTACCTTCAATGATTACAAGGAAACCCTAGTTCATGAAAAACCCTAATCGCCCCTTTTTAAAACCTTCCTCTTTTCATGTTTAATCGACCCATAAAACTCGAAACAATTCACATGAGCTTCGAATCCATAAATATGTATTTTATTCAGGTCTTATAACATGTAACAACTTCTGGAAAAATCAATTCATGATCTCTAAAAATATTATAAGCTCATTCGTTAATTGTATACGCTTTTTAGGGTTTTCGATTCCAAATAATTTCATACGACATATTAAACATGCATGGCCAATTTTTATGTGTTTCATATGACTTATAGGACTGAATTCAACATTAGAAACATACCCTTGATGAGCTTGAATCGTTAGAACAAAAGAAGCACAAAAACACCACTCGCCGAAACCCTAATTCACTCAAAAACCCACCACGCTTAAACCAGCAACTTTGGAACTCGATCACTATTTTTCCCACCTTGTTTACCTTCAAACTTGTCCAATAAAATTGGTCTCGAGCTCTGGAAACTGGAAATCGATTTGTGAAGGGTTTTGGAGTCGGTTTAAGGTTAATCGGCAATAAGGGATTTTATGGGAACCGAATTTTATATATATACTTGATTTATTATCTTTATTATGGGCTTTATAATGTATTGGACTTAAAATAAATGGTCTCTTAATAATATAAATTTATATTGGGCTTTTATTAATTAAATTCTTTTATAAAACTATTAAATATATTCGGTTATTTAAGTAAAAATACAAAATGAATTTTTATAAAATCATAAACTATAAAATTAACTTTACGTAGTCATTCAAGATTTATTTGGATCATATAGGATATTTCTTCTAAGTTTTCTGAATTTACATAGCTCATTTGGTATTGTGTTTATTTAATTATTCTTACTTTTGATCATAAGGGTATTTTGGTCTTTTTGTGAATTTTAGAAATTCAGGTATTACAGAATCAATCCAGGTTCAGGTTATGGATTGACGGATACCTTTGAAAAACCGGTCGTTGTGCTTAAAATTATTTTCTCTAGCACATCGACTGTGTATTAATATTTCAAATATAAAAGGTGTTTATGATTAATAATTGATTTTTATCAAAAACCTTCGTTGTATTGCAAAAACACTTTATTGAGCAGTACTCGATTGTGTTTCAAATCTCTTTTCATCAATCAGTGAATCTCAAATTCGCTGGTTCACTCACTCCGTGTTGTCTTCTTTGAGACGTTCCGGTTTGAGAATAGCTAGAGCAGCTGCGAAACCCTGTCAAGGAGATTCTTCAGAATTATACCTGATCACAGGTAGTACTTGTACTGATCAACGGGGAACCGTGGGCCGTGTACCTCAATTCAACGAAAGTGATCAAAGACACTTCCGTGCACTTTATTGCTAACTGTTGTATGCAGATACGCCCGACGTTTGCAGCTGATGAGAATGGAGAGGTCAATCCATAGCCGCATGCTTACACAACACATTCGTTTCTAAAGAAATCATGATTAGTGCATCAATGACTCTGATATTCTGACTCCATGCTTCTGCTACGCTGCTGCAAATATCATGAATCAACTAAAGCTTCCGCTACTCTGATGAGAAGATATCATGATCCAGAATGTGAGCATGTCAGTCAAAAAGTCACAACATCACATAATGTCAACACTACAAAGGAAGAGTCAGAGATTTATGGTAGCTGATGATCTCAAAGCTGGCTCAAAACTCATTATCACGTAGATCAGTTAAAGACCTCCACTTGGATTATCCAAACATGCAAAAATGAAGAATCAAAAACTAAGGGCTACAGAGCAAGGAACATTAACAAGAATCCAAGAACAATCTTAATGTAATATCTGTTTTGTATTCAATGTAATTTGAGGTGACCTCCCTTAGGGGGAGATTGTTAGGATTTAGTAAATCCAGTTATTAAAGTGTCGGTCACCTCAAGTATATGTAATCGTTAGAAAGCTCGTAGTCGTAGTTATTTAACATTAGGTAGTATTTAGTTAAGTAACACAGTGGAGGACGGACGGGTCTTTACCCACTGTATGCCTGATCCACAGCCCGTAGGTGGCGTTTATGTAAGATACTATAAATACCCTCTACCTCCCAAGGTAGAGGGTTGGAGCTCATAATAATACTTTTACTTTCTCTCACTAAGTTCCCAAACCTCTAAACTTTCTCTCTCTAAAAACTACATAGTGTACGCCTATATTTGATCATGGTTTGATGTGTTTGGGAAATCCAATATGTTACACCATGTTTCACAAGAAGAAGTATCTGTCTTAAAACCTAATAGTAGTTGATCTTTTAAAATGCTTAATACTTTACTTTTAGACACATTACAGGAGAAAAGGTACAACTAGAGACATTACACTTACTTTCTACAAACAAGTAAAGACCTCCTATCTCACTACCAGTCCCCATTGTTTTCTTTTACGCCATGTCCTGAACATAACACCTATTTTCATCAAAACCAACAAAATACTTACTATCTCTAATAAGCTTATCAAAAAATAAATAATGATAATAAAAAAAAAAAAAAAAAAAAAAAACTTAACACTTTATTCAGGAAAAACCAAACACAACAAACAAAACAACATTTGTAGACAACCGTATTTTTCCAACTTGAGTGATTATAGCCATAGTGCCAATAGGGTGACCAACACTTGTTTAAACTTGTTATATCATATATATTAAACATTTCCTTAGTAGAAACAGTCATTTACTGATGAGTGTTAGAATCAATAATCCAACCCCATGTAACTTTTCAAGAAGATACAAAAACATTTACAAACAATTTTTAAAATTGCAATTAATGAATGCATTTTCATTAAAACACTTTTAATACAAATAATGTATAAAAACGTTATTTATATATTTCAACTTCTTTAAGTTTTAATAATAACAAAATGCAAAAACATTTTACATCAAAGTTAACGTAAAACAAGTTATTAGTCGTAGATTATCATTTCGACGTAAATCACTCAAGGTATGAACAAATAAACTTTAAACTTGATGGATGATCAAAGAAATAAAGTTTTGTCATACACATTACATTTTTAAAAATGTAACAAAACATTTTTACAAAATTAATCAGACAAATTATATTTGTATATTTAAAAAACGTTTTATTAGAGAAATTAATTCAAATTAGACCCCCCACCCCAAACTAGACAAAACTTCACCAAAAAACAACTTCACCACAAAAAGACAAAAGGTGGAGCATTTGTCTAGATGGTACCCTTAAATAGGGACGGTATTGTTAAATTTAATGGTAACGTGAGACTGTCCCAGCCAATGGCTAGTTTTTCAACAACCTATAAATAGTGAACCATTTTTCACTTAAAAATAGAATTTTTCACACAGTTTTCACTGATAAAAACTAGTATCATATAGCTCATTTTCTTTGATCATCGGGCTTGTTTTAGTTGCTTAATAGTGATCCAATCATCCATTCAAGTGATCATCTTCATACCTCTATTAGTGCAAGAGAAGAACACTTTGTATCTAACACATCGTATCGCAAAGATACAAAGTGTTGTAGTTGTAGTTTAGTGCACTCGTAACACTTGTTACATACTTATTGTATATTATTGTACATCAAGTTCTTTGTCATCATACTTTAGATTGTGTAGATCGGGTAGATCATGTTGATTGGGTAGATCTTGTGGTTTGTCTAGTTTGTGTTGATTGTGTAAAGATCGGGTAGATTGGGTTAGTATTTTAGTCCTTAAAATACATGTGTGGGAGATTGGTTCTAGCTAGATTAGAACTTGACATTTAGCTTAGTGTCGGAATTTGAGATAAGCGACATTGTACGGTTTTCTCCGCCTGAAGGGAGCTTGTTGAGATAGTGTAGTGAACTCTCGAGTTATGTACTCGGGGAGTGTAGCAGGGCGAAGAGGAGCTTCGTTACCGAACCACTATAAATCTCGTTGTCGTGGTTTGATCTTTCCAACTATTTTCTTTGGTCTCGCATTTTCTACTTCTTAGTTATTATTTTTTTTATCTTTTGTATAATTATATTGTGTTCATATTATGATTGCTTGATCTCACGTAAACTCAAATCTAAAGTTTTTGAAAGGACAAATTTAAAATGATAAAAATGTTAAAACTACTCAATCCCCCGCTAGTTTTTCACAATTGGTATTAGAGCTACGTTGACAAATATTTTTAAAATAAATTTTATTTTAAAACTTGAATTCGGTATATGGATTCCTACAAATATCTAGAAGGGCAATCTATGCAAAGACCACCATTTTTTGAAACCGACAGTTTTATTTATTGGAGAAATATATTCAAGACTTATGCGAAATCAAAAGATTTAGATCTTTGGCATGTTATTAATGAGGGTTATTTTAAACCAATTCAAAAGAATCCGGAAATTAACAAGAATGAAACCATTCCTTATGAAAAACAAAGTGACGAACTTAAAAAAAAACTTGCTAAAAATGATGAAGTTAAAATGGTGATTTATAATGTTTTGCCAAAAAAGGAATAACGAACTTTTATGTGTAATACGGCAAAAGAAAATTGAAAAAATTTACTAATCACTCATCAAGGTAATAGTCAAGTCAAAGATAACAAGATCTATCTTCTTGTGCAACAATATGAAGTATTCACTATTCCCAAAGATGAGTCTATAGATAATGCATTTGCTATTTAACACTATTAATACTAGTCTAAAAGCACTTGATAAAGGTTACTTTAGCGAGAATTATGTTAGGAAGTTTCTTAGGCCTCTACATCTTAAATGGAGAGCAAAGGTCACCACGATTGAAGAATTGAAGAATTTGACATCATTATCACTTGACGAACATATGGGTAACTTGAAAATTTGTGAAGTTATAATGAAGAAAGACTTCGAAATAGTTAAAGGAAAAGGAGAAAGGGTGAGATCTCTTGCCTTGAAAGCTAAGAAGGAGTCCAGTGATAATGAAGATTAAACATTTGAAAGTGAAGACGAATAATATGAAATGGCGGTTAGGGACTTTAAGAAGTTCTTTAAAAAAGGGGTAGATATGTAAGACAACCATATGATAAAACTAAGTCATTCCAAAAGAGTTGGGATGACACAAAAGGTAAAGGAGATAGGAAATGTTTTAGATGCGGATACTCGAATCATATTTTAGGAGAATATCCAAAATCACTGAGAAACAAGAACCAAAGAGCGTTTATTGGAGGTTCATGGAGTGATAGAGGTGAGGAATATGAAGAAAAGCCCAATGATGAAACGTGTCTTATGGCTCATGCATAAAATGAGGTACATTCTGATTCTTCTTACTATAATGATGATGCTTCTTATATAGATAATGATCCATTGCAAAATGAATATAATAGACTATGTAAAGTTAGCATAAAGATCATAATGAGAAATAAGATGTTAAAAGTTGTTAGAACTAGGTAGGAAAATGAAACTCTCGAGTTAAAAAAAATTAAAGAAACTTGAGAAAAACAAAGAGATTGATGTTGGTTGTACGACGTGTCAAGATTTTAAAGTAGAAAATGAAAACTTAAAGAGGAAGCAACTAGGCTCGCTAAATTTGAATAGAGTACTCATTCTTTACAAGAAATGTTAAGTATTAAAAAACCTTCCGGTGATAAAACATGCTTAGGTTATAATTTAAGTGAAGCTTCAACAAGTGGGACAAAACAAGTAAAATTTGTTAAATCAAAAGAAACTGAAGAAAAAGGGGACGACACCCTTAATTACTCAGACGACACTCTTAAATTTAAGGGTACCGTGTGTCCATCAACTGCTGAAGGCAAATCAGTTTCAAATTTTAAATCCAACTTGACTTCGAAACCAAAACATGTAGTTGTTAATAATATCAAAGTCCCTATTGCTAGTAACGAGGTTAAACGTTTTTATAAACCATCTTTAAAACCCGGAGTTGGATTTGTAAAAACCGAACTTAGATAAAAAAAACTCCTCCACTTAGGAAAATAAATACTTCTCAATCTCGGTCTAAAACACCGCACCTACAAGTAATTTTAGAAGACAAAGTTACCCAAATAACTATCCCGTAACTTGGAATAACTTCCAACAACAACGTTACATGCCTTGGGGAATTTTTCCACCATTTCAACATCCAAATCAAATGCAACAAATGCATGGGGTGCTTAATGCTAACAACTTTGGACCATTAAGATATTGGGGACCGAATGTTTGAGTTCTTGTGTAATTTAAATATACATGCTTGGGAATTGACTTGGAGCCCTACAAATGGGTTAAAGATAGTGGATGCATAAAACACGTGATAGGCAACAAAAATCTCTTCTCTTCATACAAAGCATACAACGTAGGTAACATCATTTTTTGCAGTAATTTATGAGGGAACATCATTGGCAAAAGTACGATCTCTAATGACTCTCTTACTATTTCCAATGTTGAGCATGCAGATAACTTAAGTTTTAATTTGCTTAGTGATGACGTACCCTCCGCTATGCTAACGAGCGTTACCGTCACTATGGTACTTAGCTTACCATTTGTACAAAGGGTATGATGTACCCTCCTAAAGGAAGAAGCCTATGCCTTCGACCTGCACCCAAAGCACTCATAGTGTCTAACCTCTGTCGAGGTTCAGATCCTGCTCTCCGTCAAGGCCTCCATCACTGTACGGAGCCCCCTCCATCAACACCTCCGTCACTGTATGGAGCCCCCTCTGTCAAGGCGTCCATCACTGTACGGAGCCCCCTCCATCAAGACCTTCATCACTGTATGGAGCCCCCTCCATCAAGACCTCCGTCACTGTATGGAGCCCCCTCTGTCAAGGCCTCCATCACTGTACGGAGCCCCCTCTGTCAAGGCCTCCATCACTGTACGGAGCCCCCTCCATCAAGACCTCCGTCACTGTATAGAGCCCCCTTTGTCAAGGCCTTCATCACTGTACAGAGCCCCCTCCATCAAGACCTCCATCACTGTATGGAGCCCCCTCTGTCAAGGCCTCTGTCACTGTTCGGAGCCCCCTCCGAATAGCTCGATGGAACCCCCTTCGAGATGTGTCTTGACTTGGTCAAACCCACGATCTCCCTCTCTTTCCTGGCTTCCCCGACAAGTTAGGGAACGTGGGTCACTAAGCCCTAGCTGTTACCCACAAACATAGGACGCCCCCATGTTCTCCTACATTTGCGTAGAGGTGCCCCTAACCCTATTTCTTCCACTATAAATAGGTTGGATGGGCAGAGAATTATAGTAAGTTGATTCAACACTCATCTCTTGACTTACACACACTTATACAATTGTAACTCATACTTACTCTCACGCCGGAGTTGGTTCGCAGGGTCCTACCCCAGCGTAATCACTTAACGTAGTGTCTTCTATTTCTTATTTTCAGGTTATCTTGCACTCGGCATCACCACCATCACCCCTAACTCCGTCAATCACCATTGACGGCCTGGTATGTGCATCTTTTTGTACAATCAGTGGTGCCATCCGTAGGTCCCGCAACAATAAGTCCTGTTTTCCGAGTCAAATAACCATTTTCCATAAATAACGGTCGAATTCAACCGTAATTCCCTACATCCTTGTTACCACATGGTAACACCACTGAAATCTCCACTTTTATCTCAAATCACGAGATTTTCCACCAACCACAAACTTTACGTTTACCAATTTAACCCATCTGTCGGGTTTAAACGTAGCAGCCTCTGTTTGGGTTCGTTTTATGAAGAAGGTTCAAACTCAACGACCTTCGTAGGGGCCTCCATTGCAGACTACGTAGCAGCCACTGTTTGGGTTCATTTTATGAAGAAGGTTCAAACTCAACAACCTTCGTAGGGCCCTCCATTGCAGACTCCGTAGCAGCCTCTGTTTGGGTTCGTTTTATGAAGAAGGTTCAAACTCAACAACCTTCGTAGGGTCTTCCACTGTAGATTCCGTAGCAGCCTCTGTTTGGGTTCGTTTTATGAAGAAGGTTCAAACTCAACAACCTTCGTAGGGTCCTCCACTGTAGATTCCGTAGCAGCCTCTATTTGGGTTCGTTTTATGAAGAAGGTTCAAACTCAACAACCTTCGTAGGGTCCTCCATTGCAGACTCCGTAGCAGCCACTGTCTGGGTTTGTTTTATGAAGAAGGTTCAAACTCAACAACCTTCGTAGGGCCCTCCGTAGCAGCCTCTGTTTGGGTTCATTTTATGAAGAAGGTTCAAACTCAACAACCTTCGTAGGGGCCTCCGTTGCATACTCCATAGCAGCCTCTGTTTGGGTTCATTTTATGAAGAAGGTTCAAACTTAACAACCTTCGTAGGGCCCTCCATTTCAGACTACATAGCAGCCTATGTTTGGGTTCGTTTTATGAAGAAGGTTCAAACTCAACAACCTTCGTAGGGCCCTCCATTGCAGACTCCGTAGCAGCCTCTGTTTGGGTTCGTTTTATAAAGAAGGTTCAAACTCAACAACCTTCGTAGGGGCCTCCATTGCAGACTCCGTAGCAGCCTCTGTTTGGGTTCGTATTATGAAGAAGGTTCAAACTCAACAACCTTCGTAGGGCCCTCCGTTGCAGACTCCGTAGCAACCTCTGTTTGGGTTCATTTTATGAAGAAGGTTCAAACTCAACAACCTTCGTAGGGCCCTCCGTTTCAGACTCCATAGCAGCCTCTGTTTGGGTTCATTTTATGAAGAAGGTTCAAACTCAACAACCTTCGTAGGGCCCTCCATTGCAGACTCCGTAGCAGTCTCTATTTGGGTTCGTTTTATGAAGAAGGTTCAAACTCAACAACCTTCGTAGGAGCCTCCATTGCAGACTTCGTAAGAGCCTCTGTTCGGGTTCATTTTGAGAAGAAGTCTCTGTTGCAGTCTTCGTCATGGGGTTTCCTAAGAAGAAGGGCCAGAACCTTCCTTCGCAAAATGTTTACCACAAGGTGAACAAAGACCGTACACTAATGACGGAGGATACACTTTGTCAATCTGGTATGTTTTCTACGAAACTAATACGCTATATTGCCTATGTTTCGCTACAAATCATATTATCTACATATGAAACTTTTGATGTTTATTAAGAGCACTATAAACCATCTTTTATTGAGCCTTTGCTTATGACACAATGATCATTAGAGATCCTACAACATTGACAGAGGATACCCTACATTCCTAGAACCTCTGTTAGAGCATCACATATGTTGACATAAGTCTCTGTCGATATGACTACGGAGCATCACATATGCTGACATAAGCCTCTGTCGACACAACTACAGAGCATAGCCTCTGATTCATAGGTGTCTCCTTTGACACGATTACAGAGCTTCAGCTCTGTTCAAATAATATATAGGTGTCTCTGTCGAGACGATTACAGAGCATAGCCTCTATTCACATGATTTATGTGTGTCTATGTAGACACAATTATAGAGCATCGACTCTGCTAGTATAATTACATAACCTCATAGATGTAAAACTTACTTTATTTTGTTTAAAATCCATGTACTAAAAGCTTCTCATGGGAAAGCAATCATTATTGGTAGTTGTCTTAGTTTTCATTTCAAGAATGATGTAATCCTCCCTACCAATTCAATGATAAATAAGACATTTCCCACAAATCTCTTGCTTCGTTTATTAAACACAAAGATTTGTTCAGCCAAGTCGTTAATGAGTTTCAATGTCGAATGGCTCGAGGTATAGTACATGCCTTATCATTTAAGCCAAGTTAAACATTCACATTAACTCTCCTAAGTAGTTTTTGACGCTTGTAATTTTTTTTTTACAAAGTCGTACTACTTAAAGGATTTGAGATAGAGTGGGTCGCGACCCTCTGTCAATGATCAAATTTGGTCATTATATTCTTGGTGTTGCAATTTACACACAATGAGGTTATTACACCTTAGGTTGTAAAATTTAAGCATCGGAAAAATGGCGTATGAGAAGTGTACAAGAAACATATCTAGAAGTACGTAGGGATATTTCCCTACCCGATTCAATTTAAACTAGGACCTTAACCCTAGTACCTGCATCATACGGCCGAAGCCCATTCAATATTGTCTTTGGCCGAAGCCACATACCACGCATAATAGTAAATTGTCCAAGGACTACTACTTTGCTTAAATGAAGTCCATAAGCTTCGTATACATACAAAATATACGACCTTCTAGGTCTATATTACTTAAAGATTAATCCTTGTTCGATTTATCACAAGGAAGTATTTCTTTTAAGTCAAAAGCATTACATTCAAAGTGTACGCATCACTTTCGAACGAGGGGCTTGATGATATACCCTCCATTCAATTTCAAGGTCTCCCCTTCATACTCACTTCGGAGCTACATTCCGAAATACTTGGCAAACCTCCAAAAAATCTTCTTTGGCGTAAAACCATTCATCTTTGATATGGTTACCAATTGGGAATCCGCCAATCAAAGGCCTAAGCCCTTCGGGGTATGCTCTTCGAAGATATTAATGCAAAGGTTTCATAAGACCAATTCAAACCTATGTTCGCAACCTTATCAAGGCTTTCTTGGCAAGATAGGGATCGTGGGACATTAACCAAGCGGTTACCTAAAATCATGGGACACCCCCATGATCCTCGCATCAGGTAGGTGAGCATGCCAGAGCCTAATATTTGCGATAAAATGCCATTATGTCACGCATTATAAAACAAAGCCAAGTTTATACACAAACCTTGGTACCTTTT
This sequence comes from Chrysanthemum seticuspe, assembly GCA_019973895.1. NCBI lineage: Eukaryota > Viridiplantae > Streptophyta > Magnoliopsida > Asterales > Asteraceae > Chrysanthemum > Chrysanthemum seticuspe. The sequence goes on along the minus strand of BPTQ01000001.1, from coordinate 114,548,633 downwards.
GATAACGCAGCATATGTACAAATAGGTTCCGTTAAAACTCGCTTATAACTAAAAGCGAAAGTTATATGGCAAAACCTAATACACACGCTCCTTATACAACTAAGGGTTTATGGACTACTTAAGTCTAATCTCATTCTCCTACGAAGTCATAACATTAGAGTGGGGGCTTAATGAGGTATCCACCATGATAGAGTCAAATGTGGACTATTAAAAACAAGTATAGCTACTTTATATTTGACTTGACAAAACAAAAGTAGTAGAAATTGTTACCAAGTCTTTTTTAACAAAGCAATGATAAGTCTAAAGCCATGCACTCTTCGCATGCATAACATTAGACTGGGGGGCTTGATGACGTACCCTCCGCTATGCTAACGAGCGTTACCGTCACTATGGTACTTAGCTTACCATTTGTACAAAGGGTATGATGTACCCTCCTAAAGGAAGAAGCCTATGCCTTCGACCTACACCCAAAGCACTCATAGTGTCTAACCTCTGTCGAGGTTCGGATCCTGCTCTTTGTCAAGGCCTCCATCAATGTACGGAGCCCCCTCCATCAAGACCTCCGTCACTGTATGGAGCCCCCTCTGTCAAGGCCTCCATCACTGTACGGAGCCCCCTCCATCAAGACCTCCGTCACTGTATGGAGCCCCCTCCATCAAGACCTCTGTCACTGTATGGAGCCCCCTCTGTCAAGGCCTCCATCACTGTACGGAGCCCCCTCTGTCAAGGCCTCCATCACTGTACGGATCCCCCTTCATCAAGACCTCCGTCACTGTATGGAGCCCCTCTCTGTCAAGGCCTCCATCACTGTACGGAGCCCCCTCCATCAAGACCTCCGTCACTGTATGGAGCCCCCTCTGTCAAGGCCTCCGTCACTGTTAGGAGCCACCTCCGAATAGCTCGATGGAACCTCCTTCAAGATGTGTCTTGACTTGGTCAAACCCACGATCTCCCTCTCTTTCCTGGCTTCCCCGACAAGTTAGGGAACGTGGGTCACTAAGCCCTAGCGATTAACCACAAACATGGGACGCCCCCATGTTCTCCTACATTTGCGTAGAGGTGCCCCTAACCCTATTTCTTCCACTATAAATAGGTTGGACGGGCAGAGAATTATAGTAAGTTGATTCAACACTCATCTCTTGACTTACACACACTTATACAACCGTAACTCATACTTACTCTCACGCCGGAGGTGGTTCGCAGGGTCCTACCCCTGCGTAATCACTTAACGTAGTGTCTTCTGTTTCTTATTTTCAGGTTATCTTGCACTCGGCATCACCACCATCACCCCTAACTCCGTCAATCACCATTGACGGCCTGGTATGTGCATCTTTTTGTACAATCACTTAGTGTTAGTCAAATATGTGATAATAAGTATAAGGTAATATTTTTTGAAGATGGTAGTGAGATTACCAAATATGAAAAGACCATAGGTGGAGGAATTAGGAATAGCGGCTTGTATGAGATGAAATTAGGAAATAAGCCAAAAGATAGACTTTGCTTGGCAAGCATAGAAGAAAACTCTTTATTAAGGCATAGGAGACTTGGTCACGCAAATATGCATTTAATACAATCTTTGGCGTCTAAGTATCTAGTTAGAAATTTACCTAGACTTAAGTTTGATCAACACTTTTGTGACGCTTGTAAAATTGGAAAACAAGCCCATGCTAGTTACAAAGCTAATAACATAGTCTCAACAACTAGATGCCTAGAACTCTTACACATGGATCTATTTGGTCCATCCTTCGTACGGAGTTACGGAGAAAACCTTTACACCTTAGTAATAGTAGATTACTATTCTAGGTTACATGGAAAAGATTTCTTAAGACTAAAACTAAGGCTTTCGAGCAATTCAAAATGTTCAGTAAGAAAGTCCAAAATCAATTAGGTTGTCCAATAGTTTACATTAGGATGGATCATGTTCGGGAATTTGATAATGAAGTGCAATTTGGAGATTATTGTGACTCTAATGGATTACTCACAATTTCTCTGGTTCGCGTACTCCACGATCAAATGGTGTAGTAGAAAGGAAAAATTTTACTCTACAAGAGATGACTAGAACCATGTTGAACGAACAATCAATACCGCACCAAGTTTGAACCAATTTTAGGAAAAACACCATATGAAGTTTTGAGAGATAGAAACCTACTCCAGATTATTTTAGAGTATTTGGAAGCAAGTGCTTAACTATAAACACAAAAGACTACCTCACCAAGTTTGATACAAAGGCATACAAAGCTTTTTTCCTAGGTTACTCCCAAAATAGCAAAGCCTACATCATTCTTAATAAAGAAACAATGAAAGTTGAAGAGTCCTTAAATGTGACATTTGATGAAAGTCCCCCCCCCCCCCCCAACCTAAAACATCACCCTTGGTGAATGATGATTTAATTGAAGAAGAAGCCATAAAGGATAGTGGCAATAAAACCTTAGGAAATGATATTGAGGATGAAACAATAGAAGTTGACGAAGTTGTCAATATTAAGGAATCTAAGAATCATTCTTTAGACAACATTATAGGACATTTGAACCAAAGAACTCTTAGATCACAAGCTCAAGACAGAAATAATTTCTTTTGTTTCATATCAATGATAGAACCTAAGAATGTCGGTGACGCAATAAAGATTGAAAGCTGGGTAGTTGCCATGCAAGAGGAACTAAACCAATTCACCTCAAATGATGTTTTAGAGTTATTACCACCACTTAAGTATTTGACAATCATAGGAACCAAATGGGTAATTAGGAACAAGCTTGATGAGAATGGGATTATGTCTAGAAATAAGGTTAGATTAGTGGCACAAGGCTATAATCAACAAGAAGGAATAAATTATAATGAAATGTCTGCTCTAGTAGCTAGATTATAATCTATTAGAATACTTATATCTTATGCGTGTGCACATAATTTTAAATTATATCAAATGGATGTGAAAAATGCAATTTAAAATAGTTTTATCAACGAGGAGGTGCACAAATGGACGACAAAATATTCTTTAATCAATCTAAATACATTAAATAAATACTTAAGAAATTTGGCTTAGAAGAGTATAAAGCAATTAAAACGCCCATGTCCCCGAAAAAAAACTCACGAAGGATGAAGAAGGTGAGTCCGTGGATAGTATTAAGTATAGGAGCATGATAGGTAGTTTATTATACCTAACGGAAAGTAGGCCCAATATCATATTTAGTGTCTTCCTTTGTGCTTGCTTCCAAGAGGATCCCAAAACCTCTCATCTTAAAGGGGTTAAGTGTATCTTTCGATACATTAAAGGCACTATGCACTTAGTATTATGGTGTCCCAAGGGGACCGGTGTAGAAACTATTGTCTAAGCCTATTATGATCATGTGGGAATTTATGTGGATCGAAAAAGCACTAGTGGCATTTGTACCTTCATGGGATGTTGTCTAACTTCTTGGTTTCCTAAGAAACAAACGGCACTTGCTATCTCCACGACCGAAGCCGAATAGGTATGTCAATAAACACTATGGATGAAACAAGCTCTTATCGACTATGACATCAAGCTCGATAACATTCCGATTATGTGCGACAAAAAAGGCGCAATTGACTAAAGCAAAAACTCCTGCAACAATCGCGTACGAAGCACATCAAAAGCCGTCATCATTTCCTTTGCGACAACGTCCAGAAAGGCAACATCTCCATCGAAAAGGTTATGACAGAAGATAGCATCGCCGACATTTTAACCAAACCTCTCAAACACGAATCCTTCAACTATGTTCGCTCAGAACTAGGAATGGTGGAACTCATTCCATAAATCATTAATTAATGTGGGTTTAAAACATATCTAGATTAGACTCAAATCCTCTCAAACTTCTAATGAAGACTTAAATATTTCATCCTTAATATTTAAAGGAGATTTAATTTACGAAATGCAATTAAATGTCATTTCTTGAAAAAGGGAACTCAATCAATGCTTGCCGAATCCCGTTGGATTCATTGTTAAAAATAATTTATTTGGTATAAATTCCTTTAATTTAAAGTCCAGAAAAATCAAAAAATATGTGAAATTTCTTTGTTGAAATTCAAAATTGGGTCAAAACATAGTAGGTCACGGTACTTTAAATAGGGGACGATACCCTTAATTTAATGGTACTATCCGACTGTGAACTGCTGAGGCAGATATTTCGTTTTCTTTTCTCACAGTTTCAAAAAGACTATCAAAACCCACTTGCTGTAGTCACGAACCAGAACCAAAACCCGCTAAAATAGTTATTTCTAATCCATTTTCGTGGTCAAATTGTTAAAGAATCAAATATATATCATCATATTACACACCAGTTGTAAGTCATTTCATTTCAAATTCCTCTAATATCGTGTCTAGGGTTTTATTTTGCACAAAAATTAAATTGGTGATTTTTTATTTTTGTTTTGTTTTTATGTAATTAGGACTAGGATTAAACAATATATAACTAATATGATTCCCCTAGATGAAGAAATTGGAAGAGGAGTGTTTAGATTCAAAACAATTTAATGTGATTAAAAACTTGATACTCTTATCTTTATTTTTTTAGACTATTAGTAGTAGACTTTTTATTATTAGTTTGATATTCTAGTAGTGGTAGTTTTAGTTTAAAGGCTTACACTACTTGGTTTGGATGATTAATTCATCTTAGTTTTTGGTCATGATTATCCCTTGCACATTTCTATTTTCCATCTTACATGCATGTTTTTTACCTATTATTGGATGATTATTTGCAAGTTTTTATTTCTAGTTTTTGGCTATATTCAGAACTTCAAGGATGATTATTCTTTAGTGAATTGATGCACTAGTATTTGTAACGAAATAATTTCCTAAAGATCACCTTTTAGGCTCTTGGACCATTGAATAAAAGAGGGTTGGCAGAAATTCGTCTGCTACAAGTCATGGTACCACTAAATATAGGACGATACCGTTAAACTTAATGGTATCATGGGGTATTTAATGGTATCGTCCCCTATTCCGCTGATTTTCACTATTTTCAACCTTCTTTTTGACCACTTTATCCACAATTTCAGCCAAATTTCTGCCCTCCTTACGCTATACCTCTTAACCCTTAGGAGAACACTATCATAAATTCATAATTCATAGAAACCCTAGCACCAACTTTGGCTATAAAAAGCCTTTCAATTTCACCATTTCACTTGCACATTCAACCATCTTCAACGTTTCTTCACTTTCATCCATGGCTTCCACACAATGTTCCTCCACAAACATTTCAAAGAAACCTAGAATCACCATTAGGAAGCCAATTTTCATTGATATTACAAAGGAAGACTATAAAGTTAAAACACCTCCATCTACTAGTGTACCAAGCTCACCATCTACACCAAATCCAACTCTCAAAACACCCTCAAATAGAGCTACATCATCATTCTCATCCTCAATAAGATCAAGGCCAAATTCATCACCTTTTATCCTTCACAACCCATGTATGTCACTCTAACACTTTCACCCATAAGTCCCTTGGACTATGCTCTTCCTACTCCATCACCACCAACACTATCACCACCTCATATAGGTCATCCAACTCAACTTTCTCTTTTTGATATTCATAGTGCTAATTGATTACGTTGTCTTCACAACTGTAACCTCGTCTTTGCTTTAAGGGATGAATTTCATTTATGTTCTCCTACATTGAGCAATACGTTACACCACCTTCTACTCCACTCACTCCACCATCTATCTAAACATCTTATATGTTTAGCATGTCATTTTAATAATCTTGTCACCAACCCTTTTGTCATAGAAGCAGATCCTAGAAGCCTTTCAAGTATAGTTATTTGTTTCTAGTTTATATTATGTTGTTGTATTATCATATTTCTTCAGATCTGATATTTCTTTATTTTAAATGAATGAACTTTATCTTTATGTTGTTGTTTGGTTTGTCTACTTTTTTGTGACCTCTATTGTTGTGTAGTCACTTTTGTTGTGAAAATTGCTACTAATTAGAAATATTGCATTTGTACTCTAACTCGTTTTTGTAGCATGTCACCAAAGCTCGATTCCTTGGTTCCTGATAACGCTCTAAATATGAACATTTATTCCCTCTAATATATACTATTTATCTACTTAATTATATAGATTATTATACTATTTGTATGAAGTTTGGTACTAATTTGTTGCAGGAATGATGAGTCAAAGCACTGGGAAATATAGCTGTAATACCATTGTAACAATTAACGGTCATTAAATAGAAAGGAATTGAAGTGCAAAATAAAAAGACCTAAGTACGCTGGTTTTATAACCGTGTTCGGCGTACTTGCTTGGTGGGTAAGGATATATAATTTGAAGCAAAGTACGACGTACTTCCTATGAAGTGCGGTGCACTTATTTGTCAGTTACAAGACAAATACTTAATGATGATTGTGAGGCCGATCATTTGCCTAATCTATCATTTCTTGAGGGATAAACCACGTCTCTTGAAACTATAAATAAGATCCAAGGCCAGAGATACATGGGATACACACTCTAATACCAAAATTATCACTAAAGGACATATTGGTGAACTCACACCAAGTTCACCTCATCTTAGCCACAAGTTTCAGGAGTTTTCGAAGTTCTTTAATGCTGTGACAGAGTCTAAGAAGCTAGGATACCAGTTGGAGTTTTCATTTGTGAAAACATATTCAATCATTCACTTATAATTGTTTGGTACAATATCTATAACTTTTCTATTAAGAATTTTATTGAATTTCTCTTGTTTGTTATGAGTTTTTTTACTACAACTATGGAGTAGTCGTTTTATGTTTGTTTGGGCAATTTGGAAATATGTTTGTTGACATATTATTCAAATATTTGCTAATGATGCTATGAATTGTTCACTTGATATTGTTATATTAATACAATTGTTAATTGCTTGATTTATCAGTGTGATAGAATTGGGTCGAAAGGTTCTATTGCTTTGATTGATTTCGAGGTGTTTTTCAATGGCAACTCGGTGTTAGCCTTGTAGAAATTGGCTAATAAACCCATTATCGACCCTAGCATAATCTTGTTTAATGCCTAATCTCATGTCTAACGAACTTGATTAGGAAAGTGTCCCGTTTATACATCGACCACAAACCATCTTAATGCATTTGGTATGTTGAGAATTATAGACCGAAAGAACTTCTTGATATATTGGATAGTTATATGTTTGAGTGATCACCAGTCATTTCATGCTTATATACCTTGTTTATGAGTGCAGTCCTGTCCTTATATGTGTTTACTTTCATGTTTCTCAGCCTAAGCAAACATATCTTAAATCAATCTTGTTACAAATCTAAAATCAACCACTTTACTAAGTCTATTGATAAGTGACAATCTTTGGAATTTTTTTTGAACACTTGTTAACTGAGATTTCACCAATCCTTTGGGATGACCTGGTCTTACCTGTTTACTAGATTACATCGAGGGTTATACTTTACCCGTGTGTTAGTCAAAATAATTGGATAAAAACTAGTCTTATAAATTTAAAGCTTTCTTAACACATCAAAGTTTTTGGCGCCGATAAATTTAAGTTGAATAATTGTTCTGTGATCGTTTTACAACTAATACAATTTAGTTTTCTTGAAAACTAGGGAAAAATCTTGTTTCTATTACTGAGAGTACGCTGCACTTATGTTGTTGTGCGCCGCACTTTCTGGAAAAATTCAAACTACGCCAGTTTTGTAACCAAGATCGCCTTAATTTCTGGAATAAATTTCAAACAATGTTTTCTGAGTCAATTTCAAACAAACACAAAAATCTTTTGATGCTTAAATTCAATGCTAAGAACACGAGAATTACTTTTTATGTGCTATCGCTGTTTGAATCTATGCATTTGTTCATATATTATGTTTCACCAAAAATCCAAAAATATTTGCTTGTTTGGTTAATTAGATTTATGTTTAACCTAAAGTGTTTATGCTTTATGCATATGTGGATAATCTGCTTAAGTACGTTTTTATCTGCTTAAAGAAAAATGGGAATTATAAAATATATTATAAAGATAAAATATGGAAATATGATATGTTCAAATCTGTGACTTGTTATGCAAAGTTTATGTTGTCTAATATGATAATCGTCATTGGAAATCTGAAAATTTGGTTTACTATGATTTATAAACTGGTTCTATATGAAACACCAAAATCTAAAACTGAAAACAAGGAAAGTACAACGCACTTGTTACCAAGTACGCCGATATTTTCTGAACGATTTCAAAATTTTTCTAAGTCAAAAGCAAAAGGACGTCGCACTTGTTACCAAGTACGCCAGACATTTTCACCAATTTCACCACAGAGGATTGATATATACTTTGTAATGCTAAAACCGATCCGTCTTTTGATTTATAAATGTTTACTAATGTTATTGGAGTGCAAAATATCATTTATTTTTATTTGTACTAACATAATGATGGTTAATTTGATGTTGTGTTGTTGTATGATAGAAATGGATCCAAAATCGAGTATTGGACGCTTATGTGTTGATGAGGGAAACACCTTGTCCGATAAGGATTTGATAGAGAGCAAAGGGAATTGGAATAGAGTTGATACTTGGGATACAATTAAAAGTGGAAAAAAAGGAGGAAGTTAAGGCTTTCACTTCTTTTGGATGGAAAATGAAGAAGGAACTTGGGAGAAATATATCACACCATGCTATGTGGAGGGTGTATGCTTACGATGAGATAATTAATTTGGACCTCGATAAGAATATGATCTCTCAAGAATTGGTAGTCCAATTGAACTTGCAGTTTAAGGTCCTTGAAAATGGTTATAAGAAAATGGATAGGAAGTTACTTGTGAACTTGGTTGGGGAAGTATTTGTCGGGAATTCTATGTCAATCCTGAAGAGGATGATGTGGAACCTTGTGTTATTTTGGGTAGGTCATTTTTGAGGCTTGCCAAAGCTATTGTGAACTTTCAACTAGGGATTATCACCCATTGACCCGAACCACCCGTATTTGATTTGGAATATGAAGAGCTAGATGCTTTGCTAGCTAGTTTCTTGGTTGATGAAATTCCACCAATTATCCTAACGTACACTGATTTCCCAAACTATGTCTCGTATACGTATAATTTAAGGTATACATTGTCTCGTCCCCTTTTTTTTTCTTTCCAAATTTAAGGTATTTCGATGCTAATATTTTCATCATTTTTAAAGTAACTACAAAATAATACATCCTTGTGGTTTATAAACTTTCACACTAAACATCCCTTTTGTTAGACTTTTTTGGCAATCTACATTCATGATTTAGTAAAAGTCAAGCACATTACATCACTTGGGACTAACGATGTAAATTTTCTCCGTCATCTTCGTAATCTACCAAATTTCAAACACCCTTATTGGTAAGATCACTCCTAAACACCTCCGTAATTCATTGCATCTTATTATTTTTCATTACCTCCACCATCCACCACCACCTCCATCATAATTTTACCACCTTTAGCAAACATCGTCAATATCTTCGGATCTTTTCACTACAAAATACGTAAATCAGTCACCAGTTCTAAATTAATCATCATCTTCTTCTCACCACCACCTCCACCAAACACCATAAGTTGCCTACACCACCACCAGTCTTTATATTTGTGGTGGACAAATGTGTGACCACCGCCATCTGTTTGATATGAGGTGATTGGATATGTGACCACCACATCCGTCACCTCCACCACCACCACTTCTGCCAACTGACATGGTGGCTAGATCGAGGGTGATTGGAAGTACTTTTTTAAGTAGGGATATCAGACTTTTGGTAGATAACAAAGATAACGATGAAAGAATGAGATCGTTAGTCTTAGGGGATGTAACGCACGTGACATTTACTAACGGAGGGATGTAGGTTGTGTTTTTTTTCTAAAAAACCTCTTAATAACATTTTAATATGACTCAGTAAGATGCAATCAGATGTTTAGACCAAAAAGTGTGTTTGTTTTTTTCTTGTCATTAAGAGGCAATAAGAGGCAATCAAGATTAAGAGTGTTTGATTTTTTCTAATCATTAAGAGGCGGTAAGAGGTAAAAACATCTTGTTGAACTAGATGTTAAAGAGGTGTCTTAACACCTCTTAATGTCTCATAATTTTATTTTTTTTAATCTTTTTATACTTGGTTTTCTTTCCATTTTGTTTAATTTTTTCGCTTTCTTGTTAAATGTACGTTTAAGGAGGATAATCGCACAAAAAGAGATGTACAAGATAAAAATAACTAGGGTGATAATTCATGTTAAAATGTTAAATCACAACCTAAACATGTTTTGATGTGTTGAGAATGTCAAGCCAAACCCGACTCGTTATAAAACGTGTTAATCGTGTTAACCACCCATTTAATCACAACCATAACATGCCTAATATTGTGTCATGTCAAATCATATTTTGTAGCGGGTGAAAATTTTCACGCCTAATAAAAATTGTTAGATATTTTTATTGTAAACATTAATAATCTTACACATTTACATACTTTTACAAAACAAATACTTTTGTATCACTCAGATTCAGATTTCTCAACGACTTATTCACATTAAGTTGGAATCAGATTCAAATTTCTCAACCACACATTCAGATTCAAATGTACGAATCAGATTCAGATTCAGAGTTTTTTAACAAACAAATAACACCGTAAATTCTCAAAAGTTTATGATAAGAATGTTTAGTGTAATAATTGACAAACTAAAATAATGTATTTTGCAGTCTACTAACAAATGAAACTAGTCCATCAATTAGACGGTTCACAAAACTAGCAGTCTTAGATATGTGGCTAGAAAATCCGTCTTTTTTTAAACATAAAAGTTGTAAAATAACTACGCACAATAAACTTTTTCAAAATAATAAACAAAAAACTTAATCATCCTATTTTGATTGCAAGAGATCGTTCATGCATTTATTTATTCTGATTATGTGCATGATTATTCCAAATAATATACTAAAAAATGTCCATGCCAACATAAAGTTCAGGAGACCTCTTACTTTGACCCTTTACTTATGCTTTTTACTAGTGGAGGGTTATTATATATATAGATTATATAAAACTAACATTGCACTAAACACTCAAATAAAATATTTAAAAGTAATAAAGAATTTCAAATAATAAAACCACGTGCTATAAAAAATTTAAATAACTCTTCAGAACATAGCATTACACTAAATCTAATAGTATTAAACTAAAGATCGTTTGAGGATAAAAGATATTTAACATTCAATTTCACCATTTATTTTTCATTTTTATTTGATCTAGATTAATTCTAACAATTTAAAAAACTCATTTTCATCTTTTTTTTCTCAAATATTAATATCTTTCAAACCGTTAATTGTTAAGCGAAAAAAAATATACCATTACGACAAACATTTAATTATCTTTCTATAGATATCACTTTGATATACTTTCGACAATTTTTTTTTTTCGCATTTTTCACGTTTTTTTCTAAATTTTTTTCATTTTTTTTTCGTTACTGAAAATTTGCATGAAAAAAATCATATGTGATTAAACACTCATTTGAATATCACATGTGATATTAGTGTTATGATAAATTTGAATATCACATGTGATATTAGTGTTAAATCACATATGATAAATTTGAATATCACATGTGATATTAGTGTTAAATCACATATGATAATATATCATATGTGACTTAACACTAATATCATATGTGATATTACATATCATATGTGATTTAACACTAAATATCACATGCTATATTCAAATTAGTGTTTAATCACATGTGATTTTTTTCATGCAAATCTCATATTCGAAAAAAATATGAAAAAACGTAAAAAAAAACGATTTTTTTTTAAATTTTTTCGAAAGTATATCAAAGTGCCCGTCTATAGAAAGATAATTAAATGCTTGTTGCGATGGTGTAATTATTTTTGCTTAACGATTAACGGTTTAAAAGATATTTAAATTATAAAAAATATGTAAATTATAAAATGCTTTTAATCTCAACCATTGAGGATTAGTAGCTTAGTATGTGAGAAAAGTTTTGTATATAAAATAACTCTCTTCTTAAATTATACTCCAAATTCTTTCGAGAACCACCGAACCAATCACAGTCTTTTACTTCTTTTTACCAAAACAAAAAAACTTATTTTTTTAAAACTAAATATCTCACAAACCGTTAATCGTTACACAAAAACAATCATACCATCACGGCGAGAATGGAATTTTATTTCTATAGAGGGCATTTCTATATATTTTCGACCAACTTTTTTTCTCGACTTTTTTTTCGTGAGTATTAAAATTTACTTCTAGATATGTGATTTATAATTTTAAAACCGCATGTGATTTTATGAAATCACATGTGATTCTTAACATACAATCACATGTGATTTGTGAAATCACACGTGATTCCTAACATACAAATCACACGTTATTTTTTCAAATGTAAATTTTAACATTAAACAAAATTCAAAAAAAAAAAAATGCTCATCGCGATAGTGTATTTTTTGTTGCGTAACAATTTATCTTTTGCAAGATATTTTATTTTCATAAAAAAATTGAAACTTATTTTTTTGATGAAAAAATGCGTTGCCAGAATTGGTTTATTGATATTGCCTTAGCTCGCACACAGAAAATATAGGGTATAAGTAAACCACTTCTTCCTTCACAATCTTAGTACTCAACATGTGTTAGTATGCATGAGAATCACAACCAGTGTGTCTACGATAATCGATGGTTAGTAAAAATCAAAATAAAAATAAAAACTAAAATTCATCAAGTCAGTCGACACGCCGTATCCATGGGATATAAATAAGGGTCAGAAGTTAAATGCGCCGTATCCAAAAACATGGATACGCCGTATCAAAGTAACTAACAAAAAGTTCCAAAGTGCAATAATATTAAAAATACATAAAAAAATAAAGGGCAAATATTTTTAAAATGTATCATACTTGCCACAATTTGCTTTTGTAGGTAGCAAACAAACATCTTTGCTTTTGTGGGTACTTTTCTTTCAAATTCATCACTTTTTAGGTATTTAGCGAAATTTTTAGACATTTTTGCCCCTCTTAGCTAATAGAATTTTTTTTCCCAAAGGGCAAAAATGTCACATAGTACCCTAAAAATGATGAATTTGAAAGAAAAGTACCTACAAAAGCAAAAACAATTATTCGCTACCCACAAAACCAAATGGTGGCAAGTATGATACATTTTAAAAACATTTGCCCAAAAATAAAAGATAGATATGACCAGTACAGTCGATACACCGTATCTATGATTATAGATACGCCATATTTATGTCCAGGTTTGATAGACTCGATTACAAAAAATCAGAAAATAACATTCTGGGTTGTCTCCCGGGAAGCACTTCTCTTTATTCCAGAGTCTTTAAGTTAGACTCATCTTCAGCTTCTACGTTGTCCTAACCACGAGCCACCCTTCGTCTTTCATGCGAAAAATGTCGTGGTAAGCATTTGACACATTATCTTCAGTCCTTAGCAAAGTGTCGTAATTGTTCAACTTTAATGCAGCATATTCCTCTAATGGTCCAAATGAATACTTGACAATTTCAAATTTCTCTATGAATGTTGGCGGCTCTTTGTATGGTATGCCAAGTAATTTACATTTTCTCTCTTTAAATGCTTCTTCATCTTGATCAACAAAATAAGATTCATTATCCGCTTCCAAATAATCTTGTCATTCTTCCAAGGCGTCCTCATCATCTTCACAAGATTCCAACTTAGCTTTTTCAAAAAAAGTTTTGCTTTTCCTCGTGCTATCCTCAGACAAGTCATAGCATTCATAATTTTGAAAATAGATGTTATCCCTAATCTGTTTGATTCCAGGAAATTCACCTCCGTTACACGATCTTTCCTTTTCCCAATTACACGTTGGCCATGTCTCGTGTCTATTCTTGAAGCGAATGGGTTTACATGTTTGCTCAATCACATCTTCTTTCCATGGTTCTTTAGAAACCCATGGTGTTTGGCTATCTTTCTCGTAATACCATGTATTTTTATAGCCATTATAAGTTTTAAACCATGGCAGATCTCTAGTAAGCACATCTTCATCAATTTTCAATAGATAGTTGAATTCCCTGAATTCCTTACATAAGGGCGTTCCGTAATCAAATAGCTTTGTTTCAATCCTAACTAACTCAAACTTCGTTAGTTAGTTTCTTCTCATCGTCCCCTCTCATCCAATAGCACCGCAGTTCGCTTTTTGAGAGTTGCACTCATCATCTTGTAGTTACGGGATTTAGAATTTAACCAACTGATGAACTCAGGGTCTTTAGTGTAGGGCTCTTCATGCCCAAATTGTATCATTTTTTTTTTTAAGATCCTTCCAAAGAGAGATAGAACCTGAAGATTCGTTATTCAACCATTCCTTAGCAACAATCTCGAAGACCTTCTAAAGATGTATCAATGGGTCTTCATTCTCAGAACCACTGAAAGTATTACTACGTAATTCCTTGAGAAGTTACCTTTTAATTTAAACTTGTCCTCCTCGCAAATCCGTAGGCTAGCAATTCCTGATCCATAGTCTTCACGGGTTTTAAGCATGTACTCCTTCATGGTATTGTCTATAATGATTCCTGAGAACATAAACAAATACATTAGTAGGATGGGCCTTGAAGAAAGATAGTACAAAAAACAAAGCACGAATATGGAATACGAAAAATAAAAAATCTACTGATGTCTGACAGACGATACGTTGTATCCAGAGACGCCGTACGATCAATAAATTTTAAATTCAACATTTTAATCAGAAAATAAAGTACGTCGTACTGATGGGAATTAATGCGCCGTATTTAGGAGTAAAAAATTCATTCTGTTTAAAAAAAAATTGAATACATCGTATACAAAAAATCAAGTACGCCGTATGAACTGTTACGACTATACATATAACAAATACTTACGGACAGTTATCTAATCGATGGTAAGCTAGTTGGTAAGTAGGGTGTCGAACACTAAGAGTGAAACGTTAACACTTAAATCTGTCAGTATTTTAATTCTATAAGTTAGACCTAATTCTAACGCAGCAAAAGATTTTTCAGCCTGAGAGACTGACATAATGTTTAGATTTAATAAAACTGTAAAAGTAACGAGACAAATGACACACACAAGCAGAGACACAAATAATAAAGAAGAGGTCAAGCAGATAGTAAAGAAAACTTATCAGCCATTGTTTAGTCATATAAGATGTTTGATAAGTTTAAGACCTGTAGCGATGGTACTCACAACTTGGCTTTTCTCGTTCCTAAACCTAGATCATCACTAGGATCTAAATTCTTGTATTAAGCATTTTTCAGCAGATATAAACCTGTCATGATTAGTCGGAATCCGCATAAAGTGCGCCTTAATAATTATCAATTTTGTTAATACAAATAAACCATAAAACGTTTATTTATATTTTACGATCTTCTAATATTTTGTCGATAACAAACGTAAAATCATTTTAACGAATAAATAAATTATGTAAAAGCTTTGAGCCAATAGTTTACTAACACACTTTTACTAAACTTATAAAACCATCAAAATATGTTTAGTTGAATAAGTTATATAAAACGAAAACCATTTTTTATAAAACACTTACAAAGTAATTTTGTTTACTTATATTTTATAATAAATGTATATGTACTTAATATAACTTGTAATGGGTAAATGATGGGTAAAAACCAAATTCCATAACCCATACCCATGGAGCATGATCAATAATCCATGATCCATTGCATGACATCATGCATGAAGTCATGTTGGATATTATCCATGATCCATGACCCAAAGACCATGACCCATGACCCAAGATCCATGACCCATTGACTAGGTATAATGTATCTTGTTGGGTATCCATGATCCAAATTCCATGACCCATGGTCCATAACCCATAACCCATAACCCGGTTTGCAACCCAAAATCCATAATACTCTGACCTAGCAGCCAGATCCCTTAGTTTGCACTGGCCGGATCCCTTGGGCAAGGGATCCGCCAGAACCGTAGGTATTGTACGCACTTTGCCTATAAATAGTGAGACATTTCTCTCTTGCTCACTACCCCTTTTAGAGATATCTTCTCTCTATGTTCTAACCTCTCTAACCTCAGATCCAAAGGATCATTCTATGTAGTTTTCTCTTTGTGTGATTCTCTAGGTTCCTCTTAAAGGCAAAATCACAGCCTCTTGAAGATGTGCAAGCTCAAGGTCATGAGTTGCTAAACTTCATTATCATTAAGACCACTAAAGTATCTCTTATTGATAGTTCTTCTCTCCCTCCATTAGTGTGTCAAGTTGAAGGCGTTGGTTTATAGTGCCGGAGGTGTACATTCGATAAGGGGCGTCGATGTATACTTATGTAGTTTGGGTTAAAGGATATTGATATCCTTTAAAGTGTTGCAAAAATGAGTTTGTCTCCTTTGGGTTGTAGTGTTGGGTAGTAGTTCCTCCTTTGTAATGGAACTCGGTATCTAGCCTTGTACCGGATAAAATGTAGGTGATGTTGTGATAGGTTTGGTCCTACCTCATGGAAGAACTCTGTGTTTAGCCTTGTACCGGATAAAGTGTAGGCGATGTTGTGAAGGCTTCTCCTCCACATTAAGGAGCTTGTGTTGTGTAGTGCTTAGAAACTCTCAAGTTGGGTAATCGGGGAGTGGAGTAAGTCAAGGAAGGTGTCCTTGTAGCCGAATCACTATAAATACTTGTGTTGTGGTTTTGTGTTCCTTTACTCTTTTTCTCTTTGCATTATTTATGTATATGTCTATCTATCAATATCCAACACACGATCTAAATGGATTGACATAAGTCGATCTAAATACTTTAAAACGAAGTTTTAATCGGAAAAAATATTCAACCCCCCTTTCTAGTTTTCCACAAATTTTATTATTTATCCCTTTCTAGGGCTTACATTTACATGCAAAACAATATTAATGAAGTAATAAATGTAATCAAAACACAAGCTTGAGCTGCCTATCGAATTAGTAACAAATCATAGCATCAAATAATCATTAAACATGGCTAATACCAGGTATTAGCCCATAATCTCAGTCATAATACAAGATAACATGTTCTGAAAGATTCAAGAATAAATCAAAAGAGAAATATACGCTAACCAAACGATTATAGAGTACAAAAATGAATCAAGTGAATTCTGCTATATAAATATGCACTAGTATGACCTTCTTGGTCTTCTTGATGTATCTGGTCTTGTACTTGGTGGTTATCTCCTCTTGTGTCTCTCTAAAATTCGACTGCATGTCGTCTATTTATACTTTCTGGAAACTGGGTCGATACGGTGTATCAGGTTATCTGATACGGCGTATCAAGGTAACTTCGCGAGGGGTCTAATATTATTATATTCTTGAATATCCGTACACCGCCATAGTGATACGGCGTATCACAAATCTTCATACGGCGTATGTTGTCTTCTTATCTTGGAGTTCTGGTGAAGTCTTGAGAATAGATACGACGTATGTTGTTGATGTCATA
This sequence comes from Chrysanthemum seticuspe, assembly GCA_019973895.1. Taxonomy (NCBI): domain Eukaryota; kingdom Viridiplantae; phylum Streptophyta; class Magnoliopsida; order Asterales; family Asteraceae; genus Chrysanthemum; species Chrysanthemum seticuspe. The sequence continues at coordinate 114,531,267 of BPTQ01000001.1, read as the reverse complement.
CGGCGTATCTGAAGTAAAACAAGTCAGTTCTTCTCGTTGACCAAAGTTTTATATAAGGCGTGTGAAAGAAATTCATACGGCGTATATTCTTCAAATTCTGACAATGGTCTTCATAATCGTCCAAGTCTTGGTATACAATGTATCTATCTAGAATGATACGGCGTATGATTCGTCAGCTCAGTAGACTTTTCTAACTTGATCTATTTTGCTCTAATTTACGTCCATAATAGCTAACTTTCACCAATTTCCTGATAATAACTGAGATTTACAATAGTAAATGATTAAGTATCAAATCTCACATAAAATAATTCAAAACAAGCAATGTACATAGGATAATTGATGCTATTAATATGACGTTATTTGATGTCATCATGTGCACAATGTTTTTCATGTGTGTAATCTGAAGAAGTGTCTTTCTGATGAAACACTTGCTATTCCACTAGAGGAGACCTATATCGATGAACGACTGAACTTTATCGAAGAACCTGTCGAAATCATGGACCGTGAGGTCAAACGACTTAAGCAAAGTCGCATTCCTATTGTTAAAGTTCGATGGAACTCAAGAACAAGTCCTGAATTCACGTGGGAACGTGAAGATGAAATCAAGCGCAAATATCCTCATCTCTTCTCAGCTCTATCGGGTAACTCGAATTGAAATCCGAGAACGGATTTCTTATAAGGCGGGAAGGCTGTGACAAACGGTAATTTTCCATACATATTTTAATAATAAATTTGATTTACTATTGCCTACTTTACATTTATGAGCATTTTCGAGCCCAGAAGTTATCTTCTACACTGTGAAAAATGTCACGCAAACGCGTACAGGAACGAATCATAACCTAATAAACATTCGTCTTTAGATTTTAAAACTTTTGTAGTTAATTTGTTTTGTTATTTCATTTATTTTCCTCGAGTTTACATTTTTAACGCGTATTTTTGCATTTTCAGCTTAACCGAATTTGTTTTATGTTCCCGAATACTTTTATCGAACTTAATATAAACCCGACACCTGATAACTTGAAAACTTACCAAACAGTCCCTCATGTTTGCCTAGTGTCGTCCGCCCACCCAAAACAAACACACCCTTATCACATATTTTTTGCATTTTAAAAGCTTAAACCTATAAGTTTTAGGGTTTCATTTCACTCTCACACAAAACCTAGCTCACACTTATCTTTTCATCTTATTTTGCTCATCTTGGTCACAAAAGAATTTTGATAAACCGAATATATAACCCCATAAAAGGGTTATGTGATTCGAATGGATTATAAACGTTTTAGAGAAAATGTATCCTCATTTTGTTGTGGTTATTTTGCATTATTATTAACTTATCTTTAAAAACTTATAGCTTATTTCATTTATATTATGCTCGAAAGGCTTATTTGGGTGTTGTTTTATTTTGGTCTAAAAAGAAAACGGAAAAAGGTTTGTTTGAGCTTTTGGTCTTCGACCTATTTATTTCATAGCTTATTTGTGAGTTGGCCAAGTGCTTATTCTTGAACTGCTTATTGGGATTGCTTATTTGCTTTTTGGGCTTACGTTATGGATCGGTTTGGGTTAATAAGCCCAACCGATTTAGTTGTTGGACTTATTAGGTTAACGAGCCCAATAAGGGCCCAACAAGCACATCGGTAGAGCTTATTAGCTCATAGCTTATTTCATTAACTTATATTTCTTATTTTGTACAGCTTATTCACGTTGGTTGTAGCTTATTTGGTCTCGTCTTGGGTTAATAAGCCAACGAGTGGGTTATTCGTCTTATTAGGTTGACGAGCCCAATAAGGGCCCAATAAGCCAATCGGGTAGCTTGTAAGCTTATAGCTTATTTTGTCGCCTTATATTACTTATTTGGTTTTGCTCATTTATAGGATTGAACTTACTTGGTTACCTTACGATACTTATATTGACTTTACGATCATTGAAAGGTTTCGGTTTTGTTTGGACTTATTACTTTGGATCGGGTTATATATAAACAACATGGACTAAAACAAAACATAAATGGGCTAAACATATAAAAGTTAATAGACTAAAAGAATTGGACTATTTGACTACTTATGGGACTTTTAACGGACTAAACATATTGGACATAACGGACTCGTAATGGACTTAATATATTAGACAAACTGTTAATGGACTATTATTGGGCTAAAAAGCCCAATAGCCATTAAATACAATTTCAAGTTTATAAAGTTAGATTATTGACTAAACTTATCGAACCGGTTATATTTGGTTTGAAAATATTCTTGGAATGTGTTTGGATAAACGAGAACTAAAAATGATGTTGATTTGGAAATTTGTCAGAAAACGTTTTATTGGGAAAATTGGATTTATATTAAAGTCTATGACTTGGGATCATTGTATAAACGAACAAGTCATGCCAAAACTTTTATAGAATTCTATACTTATGATTTTATTACAAAAACTCACTTTTATAAAACTCGACAAAAAGACGAAAGGTATAGTTTCATTAAATGTAAAACCTTTAGTACATAGTATTTAATTTTTATATTAAAAACTTAAATTTTCCTTATAAAAAAATAAATGTCCTAACTAATCTATTTGGGATTACCGGGTAAAAGCCATAACTTAACAATTGACTCATTCTATATTTATATTCTTATTTGTATTTTTATTTTTATTTGTATTTTTTACTTTTATCGATTACTTTCCCTTATATAATATATATTGAATATATTATACTTTGGCGTTTGTTTTTACTTTTATCATACTTCACTTACTTAGAATTTATTAGTGAATCTGGGTCACATTCTTATGATTTCTAAGGCCTTCCAATTAAGCTCAAAATATTCTAAAATAATTATCAGTGATTCCCATATTAGTTTAGTATCTTCAATAATTTTTATAGATTTTATTACCAAGTGTAAGTCCTGTTTCAAAAAACATCTTTCCAGACCTACCAGAAAGTTAACTACAGATACACACAAAAAGTTTGCCTTTAATTAACCCATTTAGATACTTCAGAAAAATCTACAAAAATTTCAGAAAGTCATACATAACTTCAACATTACCCTTTAGGGTGAGCACAAAAACCGAAAAACCGAATCGAACCCGAAAAAAACCGAAAAATCCGAACCGAAAAAACCGCCCCATTTGACAAACCGATGGCGGTGGTTTTGAATTTTATAAAAACCGAATGTTTGGGGCGGTTTTTGGTTTCATAAGAAAAACCGAACCGAGAAAACCGCCCCGCCCCACCTTTTTATATGTTTTTATATAATTTTATCTATAAAAAAGATTTGCTATTTAATTTTAAAGATTTAAGTATAAAACTTTATTTATTAAAAAAAATTCGTTGTTTACTATCTATACATTAAAATTTGTTTTATTTATAAATATTATATCTTTTTTTTTGAACAATAGTGTTCTTTGAAAATTTCCCCTACAATTCTTGTAAGTGAACGAAAAGTGCAAAGCCGCAAAGACGTGCATTTTATATTTTAGATTGATGTTTGGTTGTTTTGTACGTTTTTTCGACGCTTTCGATTGCTAGATAATATGCTATTATTGATATTTGTTTAAATATTTTTGCTTGAAAACTTAGAATTGTAAACTTCATATAAGATTAAAACTTGCTTGTTTTCAAGTAAGAAAAAACCGAATAAAAACCGAAACCAAACCGATTCAATGTCAAAAACCGAAAAACCGAAACCGAAAAAAACCGAAACCAAACGGTTTGTAGTTTCCAAAAACCAAAATATACGGTTCGGTTTTTGGTTTTACCATAAAGCCGCCCCACCCCGCCCCATGCTCACCCCTATTACCCTTGTCAAATTAGAGCTTTTCATACCTTATGGTTTGAAAGCTAAAAATAAAAAACACCAACTGAATTTCCAGACTCAGATTCACGTATTTGACAACTTATATTCTAAAAATCAAAAAGCTTACTTCCAAACATCTAATAGCTATGAATCTTACATTCCAACAAATTAGACATAGAGTACTTATGTTTAGACTCAAAAATCACACAAAAACTCGTTGGTATCATCAATTTAGACCCCGTTGAATACGAGCCAAATTCTGGACAACATTTAATCCGATTTTACATACACCTAACCTAACCAAACGCAAGATTAACCCTCTAACACATCCTTAATTATGTTTTAGTGATCAACCATACTTAATTAAGGAGATTTTAATAAACCCGAATCCATCATGTGAGTTACATAATTAATCATAAGGATTGATGAATAAAGATCGTTTACCTTTACTATGCTTCGAAAAATTAGACTTGATTCTTGGTTTCTTGAATGTTTTTGAAAAATAGCAATGGAGGCTATGGTTTCTCCTTCCCCTTTTGTTTTTTTTCCCTGGAGATCGATTATGGGAGGGTGGGACTGAATACATATATATATATATATATATATATATATATATATATATATATATATATATATAAATAATATATATATATATATATATATATATATATATAATATATATATATATATATATATATATATATATATATATATATATATATATATATATATATATATATATATATATAGAGGCACTATATTTTCAGAACCTACTTTAAGTGCGAGAACTGCGAGAACCACTTTAAACCAATCATATTTTTTTAAATATTAGATGTTTTTATTTAATCAAAAGGGTATAATAGTAAAAGTTATATTTATATTATTTTTGATATTTTTTGATAAATCCCGTTTTTTTAAAACCATAATTTTCAGAATTCACTTTTTTTTTTCTTTTAATTTTTAGCATGGATAATTTAGTGCATACGTGTTTTCAGGAATTGATTTTTTTATTTTTATTTATGGAATAAATGTTTAAACATGCATGTTTTTCGAGATAGCATACTTTTAGATTTAGTGCTATAATGTATGTTTTCAAAAATAGTTAGGTGCATATTGGTTTTTTAATATAAAGAATTTTACAACAAACCAATAATATAAATGTTATACACAAACTTCGATATCGATTGAAATATAATTAAAATACAAATTACTAAAGAGCATAAATACATGAATCTAATCGATCTATACACGTGAGCACAAATAAATATTCAACACAGAATGGACATATGTGCACACTCATTGTTATCATCATTTTTAGAAGTTGGACATATATGCACACGCGAAGCCGTCAACATTTTTTCCAAAGTCGGACATATATTCACACTCATAGCCGTGAACATTCTTGTAATTACACCTGATACAAAGAAAAGTACAAAATTAGCAACAATAAATTTATTAAGACATACATGTTTTAAGCATTCCATTTATAAGCAATCATTTTTTAAAACATACCTCTTTTAAAACATACATGTTCATATATCAACTATAAAACATATATGCACACTCTACGAGAGATTTTATACCAACAATAAAAACACCTATGTACTATTTCATTGATCTTTTGTTAACCTTGAAACACATATTCACCATTTCACTAATTTTAAATTAACCTTAAAACACATATGCACACACTTTTATTGATTTATATCAGCAATAAAACACGTATGCACCATTTTAATTAATTTTTTAGCAGTCATAAACACATATGCACCCCTTTTATTGATTTTGTAAAAGCCAAAAAACCCATATGCACCATTTTAATTATTTTAAGTTAACTTTAAAATACATATGTACCTACTTACAAATTTTGTTCTTTTAAACTGAGAAAGACAAAATGACTTGTGGTTCTGAACCGTACGTCAATATTGATATCATAACAAATAGTCCTTTTCACATGTTTGTATTAAAGTTGTCTTTTAATAATTAATTAAATAAAAACAAACTTATTTAATTAGTCAACAAAAAGAATATAAAATAAAACTTAAAAAAACACATGGCATAACGTGTAGTAGTTCCATCTTCCAGATCTAGAAGCAAAGCAAATCAGTCAACCACTTAGCATAATAACATCATACTTTACCACTTATCACCAACCCATTTTATTTTCATAAATTACACTCTCTTTCAAAAAAATTATAAAAAAAAAATGAAACTCAAATCCATAATTCTTATTTCTTTGATAACAACCTCACACAATCTTGATCATCAGATTCGGAATACACAAGTGCAAAAACAACACTAACAACAACTTAACAATAACAAACTCATCCAAACAAGATATAACAAAATCACTTAATTCACTCACCGAAAGCGTAACATCACAAGGCGGCTTCTACAACTCCATCGCCGGTACACGTGTCACTTCCACCGCTAAAAAAGAGGACCATGGGTGAAGGGTTACATTTGGTGGTGGTGGTGGTGGTTACTTAAATATTAAGGTTGAGTTAGAGGTCGGCGACTGCTTATATATGGCGGTGGTGGTGGTTACTTACGTGAGAAAACGGCCACCAGATTCAGATCCACGGGCGTTGACAGTTTATATGACGGTGGTGAGGTAGTTATTTTAGGCGGCGACGATTTGATGATACAGGTGGTGGGAGGCGATATGTGAGAGAGATCTAGGTTATATGGTTATGTGATATTGTGATATGTCAGGGTGGCTTAATGATACAGGTTTAATTTTTTAAAAAATTATTTGTAATCCCTGAAATACCCTTCCTTCATTTTTGGTTATTTACACTAATTACAACAACCAACATGATGTTTTGGTTATTTACATAAATGACACATTCAATTTTGACCATTGATCAAACTCATCTAATGGTGTACATAAGTTCTTGCAGTTCTCGCATTTAAAGTGGGTTCTAAAAATAAAGTTTCACTATATATATATATATATATATATATATATATATATATATATATATATATATATATAACAGGATGCACATGATGTCATTAATCAGCCGAAATGCCACGTAATGCCACCTCAATGCCACGTTTTGCTCAGTCAATGCCACGTAATGCCACATAAGCAATTTTAAGTTTTGGTGCCACATATGCATGTGATTATAATTTAAAAAATGGACATAGGTGAGGTTCGAACCTGCATATGTATAATACTTTTCAAATGCCTCAAGTAATCAAACCAACTAGGCTAATGAATCTTTTGGTTACATACTCCAAATCAGGATATATGTACATGACTGTTTTTGTAATTGTATAAATATTTTTATTTTTCTGTATTTATCTTCTTGATTATATGTGGATATATTAGGAAAATATATATTGTGATATATTATAGGCCTATATTTAGGCCCGGTTAACAATTTGATTATATGCATGATTCTATAAAATTTTATCTTAATCTGTAAGGTATATATAATATATTGTATCGGCATTACATACAAACGTAGTATACACAGATAGTTTATTAAAAGATGCAGCCACAAAGACAATTGAAAAGGCTTACAAGAGCTAAAGATATTAAGAGTGGTGCTTCTGTTTCAAAAGGTATTATTGTGATGTTCTATGTTTGTATTGTTTGTATTATTTTTGTATTATTGTGATTTTTGTATTACTGTTTGGCGTTTAAAGGGATCTAATTCTTTAAAACAGATTCACGTACCAATAAGAAAGCTAAAACTAACTATGTTGAGGTATTGGAATCAGCCACATCAGGAAATCAAGAAACAGGTATTGTAGTTATTTTATACTGTTATTGTTTCCTCAATTATTTTTCATTAATATATATATTCATACAACCTGCATGTATTCTATGTATATGTTGTATGTTTTTGGTTTTTTATTGTAGGAAGGTAACAAACAGGTATTGTAGTTATTTTACATATGCTACTATTTTGTCAATCAATTTTACCGACTGCTGTATTTGATATGGGTAAAACTGTTTTCATTATATTTTTTTATTAGTAATGTGTGATTGTTTATATGGTATTTGTATAATTTATATACGAATTGTTGTTTCAAAAATTGATTTTTAGATTCACCAATTCACCCACATGATATTTTTTTAACTATTTAATTGTTTTGTGATTTGTTTGTTACTGAACAAAAGTGATAAAGGGTTTTCAAAAGTTATTTTGTTGCTTATTAATCAATCCAGTGTTATTAAAGAAATTGTTTTGTTTTTGTAATTGTTTGGTAAATTAGTTGGGAGGAATATATTTACAGGAGGTTGTTCTGAAAAGGAAGACAATGTAGCAAAAACTCCTATATTGGAAAGTGACACACCAGGAAGACAAGGTTCATATTATTTTGTAAATTTATTTATTTATTTTTTATTGGATTTGTTTTTTTTTTTAATTAATACAAAATGTTTTCATTATATTTTAAACAACAGCTGATAAAAGTCGCAGTAAGAAATCAATTGCTATAGGTAAAACTACTTTTGAAAGAAATCTATCAGGAAGAAACTATCAAAGCCGTTCGCGGAATGTGCCAACAGTATGTGAGGGTAATATGTTTTTATTATTGTGTAATTTATATTTTTATTTAAATATTACTTTAGATACGGTTGAATTAATTTAGAATCATGTATTGTTTGGTTATAAACGCTAGATTCTTCAATCAGTAATAAGACGTTACAACAATGTTCTTCATCTTATGCAACATGTATAAAGGAGTTGGAAGGTATTGTCATTTTAATTGTGTTTGTTATGGTAACGGTTTAGCATTTATTATATAATTTCCCACTACCTAATAATGTGCATGAAGAAACATAAACTCAAAAAATGAATTTTGGTAACCTAACATCTTCTTTACATTCCAAATCAAGTTCTGGGAAAATCAGAAGCACCATACATGATTCTAATTTCAAGTATCAAGGTAATAGTTCTAGAGTGAATAACTCTAATCTAGGGAAATCTCAATTTGGTGAAAGAAACATTCAAAGGAAGAGTGCCAATTTTCAAAGCAGTTCACGAGGTATATATATTGTTTATTACTATTAATAATAACAATGTTTATAAATATATTTACCAACAAATGTGTGTGTAAATGTTTACAGGAGTAAACATACATAAACAATAAATAACTCCTTTAGAGAATGTTGATCCCATGATTACTAACATGGTAATAAAAGGGAGATGTATATCTATTTGGTATTCTCACAAGTTGAATGAAGAACATGATCCATATAGTTTGGATTTTGTTTTGCAAGATGCGGGGGTAATTTGAATTTATACGCGCATAATTTATACATATTGGAAAGTATTGATCATAGAATCTAACATTTGTAATCGTATAAATAGTCCAATCGAATCCAAGTCTACATAAAAAAAGAGCTGATGTTTAAATTTGAACCACTTTTACAAGAAGGCCAATGTTATATCATCTCAAGATTTGGAGTGGCCGAAAATGGTGGTAGATTACCATTTTTACCACACATGTACAAAATTTGTTTCTACAAAGGGACTGAAGTGACCAGAGTTGAGCAAATAGATGATAATTACGTTGGTTTTATTATTGAGCCATTCACTCATATCTTGAATACAGATAACGAGTATCATGAACATGATTGTGTAGGTATGTGTTGTTTGCTATAAAATTTTGTAATTTTATATTCAAAAGGTGATGTTTTAATCTTCTTTATTTTTCGTTATTGTTGGCAGATGTTATGGGAACAGTAGTAGCTATTGGGAAAATTGTATCAGCCAATAGCCATGGTGGCCGGAAGATCCGCAGAAGTGTTGTGATTGAAGATGTTCAGTATGTGTTATTCATATTTATTTACACAAAATATTATATTAATAATGCTATTATAATTTAAATAAACACATATCTATTTCAATCCACACAGGTCTCTTAGGATTGATTGTACATTTTGGGATAAATAGGCATTATTGTGGAATGATTACGAAGAAAAACTTGATCAACTTGGATATATAGACTTTCTATTGGTGTTGGGGAAAGTCAAATATTGGGATAGTAAGTTTTTTTAATTGTTTTATAAATTAAGCGCACCATACCCGCCATTAAAATAAGTATCTTATGATTTAAATAAACTTACGCATAACACAGATACGCCATCTATACATAACGCTTTATTTGGCACAAAGATTTTCATTAACAGGGATCTGCAGCCGTTGGTTTCATTCCGAAAAAGGTAATGTGAATAATAAAAGTTTATATAAATAAGTACGTACTCTGTTAAAAGTTAATAAAATTCATACATAATACAGCTACGAATCGCAAGAGGGATATGACCCTAGGGAATTCAAGATTGAATCATATAACCATGTCAGCCATGTAGTTACACCAGCTGAATTCATGCAAGGATGTGTGAAAAGATTGGTAGGCATGATTCGCAGTATTGAACTGGTAACTTTGCAATTTTTACTCTGATTATTGATTTAGGTATTTCCGACTGAAACGTGTCATTTTTTAAACATCAACAAATTTTACCTAACCTTAATAACAAAAACAAGATACATGTTACGTTGTTTACGCGACAGTTCACAACATACAGTATGAGAGTGGTTGGACTTACATTGGTTGCAAAGTATGCAATACAAAAGTAATACCAATAACAGGAAAAGGAAGCTCCGGTTCAAAGAATAAGAATCAGTTATGGCCTTGCAAAACCCACGGAGAAACATACGCAGTTGCATCCATGTACGGAATATAGTGTGTTGAAATATATTGTTGACGTTGTAAGATGTTTTCAATTATCGTATTTTAAAAACAAAACAACTTAATCATTAATATATGTGCAGGTTCAAAATCATTGTTCGAATATTCGATGAAAGTAGATCCGCACAAGTGATTATATTTGACAAGAATGTCCATAGGATGATTGGGTTTTCAACGTGGGAGATAATGGAGAAACAAGGCATGGATACAGATGAATATTTTCCAAATGAGCTCAATGCAATAATAGGGAAATCGTATTTGTTCAAAATCAAATACACCAAATTTAACCACAGCAATAACATGCATATATATCGAAGGGAGAAAGTCACGGAAGATGCAGAAATAATCAATCACTTCAAAGACGGTTTCCTAATTGATGAGGTTTAACATATTCTTTGTAAAATAAACTGAATGAAATGGTTATAATTACAATATAATTGTCACTTTTGGAATATTATTTAAAAAAATAACATTCTATTATATTTTACAAAACAGGATTCTGACGATGAGTTGCAAGGAGCTGAAAATGAATTAGAAGATTTAGAATCAGAAAATCAAGATGCAACAGAAGACGCACATATTAGTGAAGAAAAGTCCGCATGTGAAGAAGATGTAGTAGATGAAGATGAAATTGCTAATAAAAATGTGGATTACAACAACGAAGAAGCATTAGATGGTTGATATGATTTTCAAGGTGACGTGGATACACACGAGTTTGCGACAAAAGATACAGAAGATGAATTTACAACAACGATTTCGAATGAAAATGAGGTATGATACATTATGTTTTTTTTAAAAAAAATATGACACAAAGAATTACCATGAGTTTAAATCTAAATATGTGAATCTATTGACTAATATTTTTACAGGATGGGAAAAATCATAATGCAACTCCTGTTAAGAAAAGACCTCACTCGGCAATAGATCCATTAGAAAGTAGAATAGAAGATGAGAATGAAGAAAACAATTTAGCAATAAGAATTGTACCAAACAATTTGGAGTAGTGTATTTAATTATCTTCACCAAAACATGTTTTGAATATTGTTTAAGCGATTTTCTTATGGATTATTTTTAAATATTGGATATTGTTTGCTTCTGGATTTACGTTGAAAACATGTGTTAAAAGTTTATTTCATATATATTGATTGTTGGTATTGATGGTGTTGTTGTGTCACTCCAATAATATTGGCAGTTGTATTTACAATCCTGCTATATGAAATTCACAATTTCAAAGCATTCTATTCAGTTGTATTTACAATCATGCTATATCAAATGTTGACATAAGATTAACCAAAACATATTTAAGTTGCATAATATCAAAAACAACCTTAAATTGTCACCATTCATAAGCATATACACACCAACTACTAAAAGTTTCATCATGTCAACAAATATAAGCATCTAACCAAAAAAACAACATTAAAATGTCATTCATGAAACGTATCCTTTTTCCTAACAAACATGGAAAACAGGATACTCTAAATCATCTTCAGAATTTATACACATAAACTTAAATCTTATCATCTTTCCATACTCAAACAAACAATCTTCAAAAAATGGCTCCAGTCACCTAATGCATTTACGTGATTAACTCCGTATGGATTTTCTCTATGATAATCAACCTTAATTCGCATCATGTATTCTACTGAATCATTCCTAAACAGTGCAGCTTGATAAAAATGCAAAGGATGATTAACAAGAAAATCAGCTAGAATAGTCTGTTGTTTAACAATTACCAATATATATATATATATATATATATATATATATATATATATATATATATATATGTATATATATATATATATATGTATATATATATATATATATATATATATGTATATATATATATATATATATATATATATATATATATATATATATATATATATATATATATATATATATATATCAATTCTATTATAAATGCATTGGAAAAAAAATAAAAAACAAAACTCATACTTACAAGTCGAGAGAACGCCAGAATTTCAGAAGATCTTTTGTAAAAGACATCAGTTGTCTCTCCAAAATGATCAAGGTGACCAAACCATTGGCAAATGTGATGCATTCGCTCATCCCCTATTTCAAACATATCAAAGTAAATATTAAAGATATATGTTAAAACATATTATACCTTACAATTAATGATATCATTCGAATAAGATTATGAGATTACTGAATAACAAACAAAAAACACATAAACTTCTAGATATACAACCTGCATCCTGATCATCAAGATCATGTTGTGGAAAAAACAACTGTGTAACACCCAGAAACCGCCCCTGTATCTTAGCTCTACCATCAACACCAAACACGGTTATATTCAAGCTGTGATTTTCCAATTTAGTAAAAACAATAACATCCCCAAACTCAATATTGGAATATTGAAGAGCAGCCAACCACATTTGCTCATCCATAACATACACAACATTATCAACATGAACTCCTTCATGTACAAAATTTACATCCACATTAAACTCTATTCCTTCAACAACAACAACAATGGTAGATTCCAACCTAATACCAGTTAGAAAATTTGCAGGCAATGTCTGAGACAACAACATGATTCACAATTATGACAAATAATAACACTTATTGGTAAAAAAACATAAAAAAATATGTAATTCTTATAAATATATAAATCAAATCACCTGTGGAATATGAGGGTATGGCAGCCTATAACTCTGAAACCTTATATGACGACTCTCTACATCAGCATATTCCTCAACTTCCAACCCATGGGAATTATAACCAGTAACGTAAAAAGTGTCATCACCTTCTTGAACAAAGTGTAACATGTGAACATCCGTATACAAATTTTCATGAACAAATTCCACCAATTTGTTACCTAGAATCCTAATGGGACCTCCAACTGGGGCAACAATCCTTACTTTTTTCCGTTGTCTTTGAACCCCAGTTAAATATAAATGCCGATTCCCATTAAAGGAAAGTTCAGAAAATACTTGAGGAAGCTCAAGAAACCCAGGGTACACAGATATGTTTGGTCGCACCACAAACTCAATTGGCATGATTACCTTATAAAACAGTTACAAAAATATTAAAACTCTACTAAGAGAATTCATGTTTTGCTCAAGGTGTCAACACTTTTTAGGAAAAAAGTTGGGGTATTTCCAAAATAGACTTTGAGACTTGCGACTTTTTCCTTCTAATCTAAGAGTGCCAAGTGTCCTGAAACTTTTCAGAACCCAATCATTGGAATTACCTTTTCGTACCTATGATTTATAATCGACTTATATCCAACGACATTTTAAGATTTGAGCGATTTGTTTTTTATATTATCGAGGAAAAAGTCAAACTTTAGAAAGTATTATTTTATTTCTTTTGCTCCTTCCCAATGCCGAGCGACATAAGTGAATTAATTTGAGCGGTTTTTTAGAAATTGTACTTTTCTACTGTTATCCATTTTTTACACGACTGTAAAAAACTTTTTACTTAAGCGTTTTTTTTTCAGCGCTTTTTCAAATCACATATCTTTCCTAACCTTATTCAATGAATTAGAATAACACATACATTACAAAATACTCCTACAAGTCAAGAACTATCCGTCTTCTCGAAATCCTGCAAAAAAGTGTTTCGTATTCGGGTATGTATTTCTATGTTCATATATATAAATTGTTCGTATCTTTGTTTTTTCCGTATTTTATTTTGAAATTAATCATGTTTAATAGTAGTTTTGCAACAACAATTTAGTTTATTTAAGTTAGCAAAAGGTTTTAGATTGTGTTGGGGTTTGTAATTTATCTGGTGTTTGGAGATGTGATGCTTTGTTGTTGTACCTTTTTGCAATAAAAGCATTAAGGAATGAAGTAATATATAGTATTTATTACAAAATTGTACTGTGAGGCTTGGATGATTGAATGCAGCGTTGTTACTCCCCTTATATGTAATTAAGTAGAATATGTTTTTGATTTTTTTGTATTTTATTTAACTATTTAATTATTTATTTATTTATTTATTTATTTTATTTTTCCATTTGTAGGAATATGAGGCGAAAATCATCATCAGAAGTAAACCAAACTACTTTTCTTTAATAAAATCCAAGTTGGATACAAAACGAAGGAAGTTGTTTCGGGGAACTTGTTTCGGTAAATGGTTGGACCTTTCTTATTTTGACCACGAAGCACATATGATAGATTATATTTTATAAAAACAATGTTATCCGAATGAAAATCATTATGATATGCCGATTGTATATTATATTGAAGACCGTCCCCTACATTTCGGTCGTCCAGAGTTTTCGCTTATCACTGGTTTTCATTTTGGAAAAGTAAGTTTTGAAAAATATGGATCTGGACACCTCAATTTTAGGTCAAGGGTTTTGCCAAAATGATACGCTTACGCAGCGCGTTCGGGGTCAAATGATACCCTAGGCAGTGAACCTAATCGTTGTAGTGTAGTATTAGGGTAAGCCACGGGTATTGATATCGTTCTCTAGGGGAATAGGAATGCTAGTGAGAAGTTACTACGCTAAGGTTAAGGTTGAGGAAGATTATTTTTTTTTTTTTATCTTTTTTATGTTTTTTAGGAAATTGAAAAGTACGAATCTCGGGTATTGGATTTGGGGGGTTGGTATTTCTACCGATTATTCTACTATTATCTAATTATCTAAACTAAGGTGGTGGTAGTCTATGTCTAATTAATGTGTGCTCGTATGATAGTTTAAAGATGTGTTTACTTAGGTTTTACTACTCCTTAATTATCTCCTATTGATGGTTGAGTTGTCACGTCCTTATTCTTAGTTGCGTTGTGTGTCTAAGGTTGTAGGGTATGCGTTTCTCCCTAACTCTTTGAACTTACCAAAGGGTCTCGTCTACAAAACCCACTAGGAATAATAAACTCTTACTCTAAGGCACTCTTTGGATAGTTTAGCTTACAACTACTCAGGTAATTATATTCTAAGGTTCACAAAGATGAATCAAGCATTAAGTACACAACGAATGACCTATCGCATTACTAGATCATTAATCAACTAAGATAAGAAACAACCAATCAATATTTAATAATTAAGTTTCATATTCCCTAAGCAAACACACAAATAAATTAGCTGGACATGGAGAACATGCAAGCATACACACAAATAATCAAAGACATAATTGAATTGATGAAGTAAATACTTATCTTGATGTAAGATAGGGTTTGGAACCCTAAAATACTGTACAAGACACCCTTAGTTCGGTTTTAGGTTTTTACTCCCCAAAAAGACTCTCTTAAAACTGAAAAATTCGGATTCTATATATAATATTACATATGCGATGGCGTTACCTTATGTTTTGTGACGCCGTCGTGTCGCCGTCATTAGGGTTTCTTCTTGGCCACGTTAACCTTGCGACGGCGTCACCTTATGTCTGTGACGCCGTCCTCTTCAGCTTCTGACGTCGTCTGGGTCGCATCTAGGCCGTCTGGGTAGCAACGACCTACTCTTTAAAAGCCCGACGTCGTCACTTGAAAATAGGGTTTTTGGCTTCTGTATCGTCACAAAAATCCTCCGACGGCGTCGCAATTAACACCTGACGCCGTCGCCTTCTGTTTTCAGCAGCTTTGAGTGTCTCGATTCTGACTTTGGCCATTTTCTTCGTATATTCGCGCCTTTTCGTCCAAATAAGTGCCATTCCAGCATTTTGCCTTCAAGAGACCTAAAAAGTGAAAAGGAACGATATTAAGCAATAACGGATACAAAAGTGATCAAATAAGGACTTAAACGACCCCTCAAAATGGTACCTTTTAAAACCTTATCAAATATCCCTACACTTGTTATTTGCTTGTCCTCAAGCAAATGTGCTTTTAGCCAATTAATTTATAAGTTAGAGGTCATGAAGCATTGATTTAAAACGGTCCACAACACATATAAGCCCTGCAAAAGTCATAACAAGCACGGAAATTACATACTAGCACCTCACATGGGGTGTTTGGATACTCACATCTCTCTCGGGTGTATATTTGAAATATAACAAATAGGAAATGGAAGATAAACACTCATTAACCGGTCCTAGTATATAGATTACCATAGGCTTGAGAATAGATCAAACCTCCATCGCTTTGGCGTAAGCACCTAGGAAAGACTATCAAAGAGGTCTTTTAAAGGGTTGTAATGTTAGGCTTACGGTAGGGAAACAAGGGTTTGGTGGGATAGGCTATTTAGTGGTGGTAAGTCAAAAATCTCTATGTTAAATGCATACGAAGAATGGCGTTGCTAAGCCAAGACTCGACACTCTAAAACTCTAGGTAACGGAAATAAACAAACATAAATTTAAAGGATAGATGTAGGATGGTAGCCCGTATATATATATATATATATATATATATATATATATATATATATATATATATATATATATATATATATATATATATATATATATATATATATATATATATATATATATATATATATATATATATATATATATATTTTCATACACTTTTACTCTACCATCCCCTACGGTAACATCAAAATGATAGGGATTTATAGGCACATCCCTACACTTGAGTTTTTATTACTCTAACACTAATATGACCTGAATTGAAAAGATCAAAACACTTGGACTACGTTATTACGCAGATAAGGGAATTGGCGTTCCCTTTTAGTCATTTAAAACTTTAACTTTTCCCATGAGTCCCAATCGTCCCAAAACTGTATACAAAGGATATGACTCGACTTAGCAACTCATGTAAGCAACCAGATAATTGAACTAAGGGTTTAGGGTGATAACAAAAATTTGCACTAAAAGTGAGTGCATAAGGGGTAGGCTAAGGCGATTTTGGTGTATATTTGGGGGTGGGGTGTAAACAATGCTCTTCATTCATATTCCGAAAAAACCGAAACATCACGAGAACCGCGAAAAGGATAGGCTCTGAGGGGTTAACTAGGGGTATCGTGTACTAAAGATGAGTACAACGCAAAGGGTGTGGGGGAATTACTCAACCGATGTGGAAGAAGTAATTATATTACGGGTATCAAACAAGGGTTATCCTAATGCCTCTTATCATTTAGTTATTCCTAACTACACAAGTGTAGTCTCACTTGCGATCTCGGAATGCATCACAAAACAAGTTCTAGAATCTAATATACTACCGGTTCACACTCTAAGCATTGAAGATGAATGCTTTAATTCCTACTAATCTAAGGGCGATCCTCACATTTTGGGTGGAATTTGGGTGGTAAAGTGTTTTGTGCTAGTCATATAACTTCCTATCCGTGAGACGCTTTTGTTAAGACTAATGGCCCACTCCTATATGTCATGAAAAATTTTAAATTTGGTGCCAAAATTACCCTAACCGACATTTTCTCATGGTTTATTACGCAAATGCATTTAGACAAAGCAAATAATCAAGGATAAGCATAGTTTCAAAGTTCCCGTTTTATCTTCCCTCCCTACACTTAAACTGAACATTGTCCCCAATGTTCCCTGAAAGTATCAAAGTTATGATAAAAGAAGGTAATCAAAAACGAAAGAAACTAATACTCCCCTGATTAGCTCGGTAGGATCCGTGTGTGAAGTAGTGGTTAAATCCTTTCCAAGAAGAATTTATGCGTGAAAATCTCCTCAATCTTATGTAACTTCTTCTTGATAAATTAAACCTGCACACTTGAAGAAAACAAACGAAACCTTCGCGTAAAATCGGTGGTAATAATATATATAAGACTCGATTTAAACTAGGATACAATGCTTGTAGAATGGATGTTTACAGAATTTCTAAGAAAATTAAGACCTGGAAAATTCCAAAAATTTATAAGTAGTTCAGAAAACGAGAAAAAGTGATCTGATGTTTTTACTCCTTCCTGACGTCGTCAGGTTGCAATCCTGACGCCGTCAGGTTATCCTGACAAAAACTGTTCTGCGATTTTCTGAAAAAAATTCTGGAAAATTTTACATCTTTAGAATCTGGAAAAATTTCTGCAAAAACATCCATTATGACTCGATACACGCATTTGACTCGAACAAACAAAATATATATCTTTTATTTAATTGTTATTCTCATGTTTACGTTTCTTTTGAAAACATGTGTAATCCTCCCTACACTTATCCCTTATGTAAAATACTTTTATATACAATTAAGACAAGGTTAAAAACAAAATAAAGCATTTTTACAAATTTAAACATGAGGATAAACAATTAATAAAAGATATATGACACTAACAAGAAAACAATTAAGCATGGGTTGCCTCCCACGAAGCGCTTTTCTTTATTTAAGAGTCTTGTAGCTAGACTCGTAGTCGTGCCCCTACGTTGCTTCACGCACGCTCTCGTGCTCATACTTAAGCCATTCCAACGCTCTTTCATTCTTTTTGTAATCATCTCCTAATTCAAGGCATTTTTTGTAATACCGCTTAGTTTTCTCATATGGGTACCTAAGCCCACTTTGCCTATCCCTTTCACTAAGCACTGGAATAGGGGTCATTCTATTACAAGCCTCAATGTCCTTATGTTTAAACCTAGGATGAGCGCGTGGCATTTGGTAAATGAAATCTTCAACTTCATCAGAGAATGTAATTAGACCATCAATCATTCGTTCATTCAACCTAGTCAATTTTTTGAAAGTTTTTCCAAAAATTACTTGAGTGAGGTCCTTATCTATAAATTCTCCTAAGTCTTCTAAGACCATGAACTCTACCAAATAAGCAAAACTTCCGACAAACACATGCAAATGAATTACTGCTTCAACAACATTGTTCCCTTGATAGGTTAACTCATTGACCTTGATTTTGTTGTATAGATCCCTTGATATTAATTTTAAAGGTAAGAATGAATTCAAATAAGCATCGAACCATTCTAGTCCTATTTTGCAAGGGAATTGCATGTTAAAGGGGCCATCTTTCTCAATCCTACACCTAGGGTCAAAACATTGGGAGGGGTCTTCCTTAATTTCAAAACTAACTTCATTAATGACCTCCCCGCTATCAAGTGCCTCACCATAATCAAATTCCTCATCAGAATCTGAGTAATAGAAAGGACTTTGTTGTTGCCAATTTATCTCATTATGCCCTAGGTGATTACCAAAATGGTGAGTGGTTGAAGGGTGTTGTGGGATTGCGTTCTCAATCTCGGGATTGGGAACGGGTAGAGTGAAGAATCTTCGGTGGAAGATACGGATCATGGTGAGTGATGGTTTTTACGAACGAAGGTCACGAAGAAGGGGGATAGACTACGAGAAAGCTAAAAATGAGAAAAAAGTTTACTTGATAGGAATCAAGCAAAGAAACCTAAACGAGGTGGACTACTAACTAGCTATTCTATTCCCCGGCAGCGGCGCCAAAAACTTGATACGCTTACGCAGCGCGTTCGGGGTCAAAGGAACTTCCTTTTCGTCGAGCAAGTTTTTCAACACCCTAGGCAGTGAACCTAATCGTTGTAGTGTAGTATTAGGGTAAGCCACGGGTATTGATATCGTTCTCTAGGGGAATAGGAATGCTAGTGAGAAGTTACTACGCTAAGGTTAAGGTTGAGGAAGATTATTTTTTATCTTTTTTATGTTTTTTAGGAAATTGAAAAGTACGAATCTCGGGTATTGGATTTGGGGGGTTGGTATTTCTACCGATTACTCTACTATTATCTAATTATCTAAACTAAGGTGGTGGTAGTCTATGTCTAATTAATGTGTGCTCGTATGATAGTTTAAAGATGTGTTTACTTAGGTTTTACTACTCCTTAATTATCTCCTATTGATGGTTGAGTTGTCACGTCCTTATTCTTAGTTGCGTTGTGTGTCTAAGGTTGTAGGGTATGCGTTTCTCCCTAACTCTTTGAACTTACCAAAGGGTCTCGTCTACAAAACCCATTAGGGATAATAAACTCTTACTCTAAGGCACTCTTTGGATGGTTTAGCTTACAACTACTCAGGTAATTATATTCTAAGGTTCACAAAGATGAATCAAGCATTAAGTACACAACGAATGACCTATCGCATTACTAGATCATTAATCAACTAAGATAAGAAACAACCAATTAATATTTAATAATTAAGTTTCATATTCCCTAAGCAAACACACAAATAAATTAGCCGGACATGGAGAACATGCAAGTATACACACAAATAATCAAAGACATAATTGAATTGATGAAGTAAATACTTATCTTGATGTAAGATAGGGTTTGGAACCCTAAAATACTGTACAAGACACCCTTGGTTCGGTTTTAGGTTTTTACTCCCCAAAAAGACTCTCTTAAAACTGAAAAATTCGGATTCTATATATAATATTACATATGCGACGGCGTCACCTTATGTTTTGTGACGTCGTCGTGTCGCCGTCATTAGGGTTTCGTCTTGGCCACGTTAACCTTGCGACGGCGTCACCTTATGTCTGTGACACCGTCCTCTTCAGCTTCTGACGTCGTCTGGGTCGCATCTAGGCCGTCTGAGTAGCAACGACCTACTCTTTAAAAGCCCGACGTCGTCACTTGAAAATAGGGTTTTTGGCTTCTGTATCGTCACAAAAATCCTCCGACGGCGTCGCAATTAACACCTGACGCCGTCGCCTTCTGTTTTCAGCAGCTTTGAGTGTCTCGATTCTGACTTTGGCCATTTTCTTCGTATATTCGCGCCTTTTCGTCCAAATAAGTGCCATTCCAGCATTTTGCGTTCAAGAGACCTAAAAAGTGAAAAGGAACGATATTAAGCAATAACGGATACAAAATTGATCAAATAAGGACTTAAACGACCCCTCAAAATGGTACCTTTTAAAGCCTTATCACAAAACGTTCAGGTTCAAAAATTACAAACTTAGATATTCTTGGCCTAATTGAGGATGAAGAGGCATTTGGTATCATATGCGACGAAGATGCATTACGTCTTTGTCTGTTGTTAGCTTTGGAGGTTATCTTCATGGGCAGATTATTGGTTCAGGAAGTTGATGATTCTCTCACGCGATTAGTTGAAAACCTAGATGATTGGGATGCCTTCCCATGGGGAGAGCTTATTTGGAGGCATATGTATGATGAAATTTTGGATGTTGCGGATAAAAACAAGTGGGATTTCCTTCAAGGTATTAACAAAGACCACAAGTTTGTTCCAACATATACACTGTCAGGATTCGTTTTGGCTTTCAAGGTTAATATTTTATATATCAATATACACTGGAGTCATTTTATGTATCAATATTGTATGTTATTATATTTTATTGAAATTCGAAAATCCGTATATATATGGATACTGGAGTCTTTTGAAAGAAGCATTCTATGGTGGAATAAAGTTCCTGATATTATGCCAAGAGGAGTAGCGTGGTCAAAGAATACACCCTTCAAAAGATCTGATTATAAGTTTCTTTTTGGAAAGGTGAAAGTAATATTAAAATTTTTCTCATTAATGCAATCTTTTATTGAACATTATTATTTGATTTTTAAGGATTCCAATCCTATTAAAGAACTTACACTGACAATAGCTGAGAGGAGATCTGATTGGTATATAAAGTTTACGGCGTTTTTCCATGATTACATACCTAGAACTCCACCAGTCAAAACCACACATCTTTACGACGAGTGGTTGAAGAAGATGGCCGCAGCACGCAAACGTGGTAAGACTGAAAGGAAACATTTACCTATTATACGCAGGAATGAGAGCAGTATAATAGAGATCAGCATAACACAGGATGGTGTTATTACAGAGTTAAATAAGCGTTTGTTCAAACTCGAGACAATTATTCAGGTTATTTAAGCTTTATATTCTCCTCATAGACCCATCAATAATCACACGACTACTGATAATAATATACGTCCTTAATATTTTGTATAATTTATTTCGGGTTCTTGCTCGAGAAAGAAATGGGGTAATATATCCTTTTTAATTTCGTCAATACGTTTGCACCAAATTTTCAAAACAGCCCTTCAAGTATCCATTATTAGGAACCTGCTAGAAGTGGATTGAAAACCACTAGCAGTGGTTTGAAAGATTGATACAGCAAATTTTCAAAACAGTCCGTTAAGTATCCATTTTCAGGAACCTGCTAGCAGTGGATTGAAAACCACTAGCAGTGGTTTTAAAGACTGTAGCAGTGGATACAACAAATTTTCAAAACAGCCCGTTAAGTATCCATTTTCAGGAACCTGCTAGCAGTGGATTGAAAACCACCAGAAGTGGTTTGAAAGACTGTAGCAGTGGATACAACAAATTTTGAAACACTGTAGGAGTGGATACATCAAATTTTCAGGAACCTGCTAGCAGTGGATTGAAAACCACTAGCAGTGGTTTTAAAGACTGTAGCAGTGGATTGAAGACCACTAGAAGTTGATTCAAAAATTCATTTATATTTCGTATATATGCTTTTTCATAAATACTTTTTTTCATTCTTAGGAGAAATTGGAGTTAACTAATGATCTTCGGCATCTTAGTGCACAGTTTTGTGATGAGCTTAATCACGATTTTCTTGACTTGTTTGACTCAAGTCAGTCAAGCATTGATACTAGTTCATCAGCGCGGCTTGATGAATTTTCTGATGACGATGTTGCAAAGGTAATTTACAAAATCAGTAAACAAGTGTAGAACCCTTTCCGTACCATAACATATAATAACGATAGGTTGTTTATAAACGCTGACAGGAATTTATTATCCAAGAAGAATTAAGGTTGCGACATGAAGAATTACAAAGTGCCCGGTTAAAAGAGCAGAAGTTGATGCAACAAGAGAAGAGGTTAAGGATGGAAGAGGACAAGTTGATAAAGCGGGAAGAGGAAAAGAGGTTGCAGTATGAAAATGAAGGAAAGAAAAGAGGAGAAGCAATCATGAACTCAGATCATATGAAAGCCAGTAGAGCGCGTTTTGCAGTTTCCAAAAGGAGTGAACAACGTTCGGGTGAAGCTAATTCGTATTATTGGACCAAGGCATATGCTGAAAAGAAAAAACGATGCTCTAGGTTACCTGATCCTGATATGAGTGAAAAACTTAAAATTGTCATGCCTTGGGTTGAGGTATGAAAAATACTTCTTGACAACCTTTTTAAATATATCTTGTTAATGACAATTGATTATAAGTGTAATCGTTTCATATACTAGGATCTTGCACGCTCCAGCAACGCTATCAACAGAGTTCATTTTACAAATGAATTTGACGAATTTGTTGGACAAATTGGACCGCTTAACTGCAAGTTTCCTTGGTGTGACGATGTGTGCGTGGATAGAAGGTTTTGGGAAAGTTTGGTTTGCTTAGACCCGCCTAGGAAAGGTTGGCTAAGGGATGAGGCAAGTAATCATACAACTGTACCTACTGAATTGATTTCTTATAACGTTTATGACACTCATTCATGTTTCGAAATTTACAGCACATAGAGTTGTGGGTTAATTACCTTTGGCATGTTAGGCCCGATACGGCTGATTGGGCGATGGTTAGTAGCTATTTTGTTCAGATTCTGTCACAAAATTCTTTGCCGTTGTGGTATGCTAATGGTGAAAGATACTCTATTCCATGGTCTGACGTTAAGCACGTAAGTGACGATATATATATTTTATTCTAGTCCAGTGTCATTCATTTAATTATCCTGTTTAGCTTTTGCCATATATTAATGTTATGCATGTGACCCAAACGTTTTAGGTTTTCATGCCTATTAATGAAACTGAAGCTCATTGGTGTCTTGCGCGTTTGGAGATAGACACAGGCATTGTTACCTTTTATGATAGCGGTCAAACTTTTGAAGAGGAATGGCGAGAGTTTTATATCAAACTGAGGGAGTGTTTACAGGTTTGACTATTTA
Source organism: Chrysanthemum seticuspe (assembly GCA_019973895.1). NCBI lineage: Eukaryota > Viridiplantae > Streptophyta > Magnoliopsida > Asterales > Asteraceae > Chrysanthemum > Chrysanthemum seticuspe. Next base: position 114,507,078 of record BPTQ01000001.1, on the reverse strand, counting down.
TTCATATGTCATAAGAATTAATATAGAACCATTTAACCAGGTTTTAAAACATTAGATTTGTTAAAACAGTGTAACTTTTGTCCACAACTACAATTGCCTGAGGTCCTAGCATAAGCACAAGTATTTGTGAAGAAAGGCATTGATCCGGCAAGTTATTTCATTACATTTACTATCGCTGAACAAGTACCGAAGAAGGGCGGGATATTTCGTGATTGTGGTATTTGGGTATGTATTTTTTTATACCGCTTGGCTTTTGGTCTATCATTGGATGTGAAGGATCCTATTCAGGCTGCGCTTTCATACCGTGAACAAATGGCTAGGTTTTTTTTTAAACACCGTGTTTGTGTTTAGTGATGTTCTAGTTTTGTTGATGTATTACTAGAAACAAATTGATAACCATATGCTCCCTCGAATGCTGTTAATTTTTGTATTCAGTATGTTGTATTATATTGTTGTGTTCAAACTAATGTAATAGGATAATTAGAGACGCTACAAATTTGTATACTAGTAACTTTTTTCTAAAAAAATAAGCAAAGAAAAAAAATTAAAAAAAAAACACACACCAAACTATGGATATACAAAGTAGGGCAAACCCATGCATGCTACTTTACAAGTATTGTCCATTGGGTAATAGGCATTATCCAACATGTAAACTAGGCGACTTTTATTGGTTGAGTTTGACTATATCTTAGATATATCACTTGAGTGTTGATGTACTTTTTAGACACTTTTATACTGTTCACTTTTTTGTACATTTTGTGCCTTTTGTATCTTTTGTACCTATTAATAACCAAACTAAATTTTATGTTACATATATTTTGTGTTTTTTTCAGATTTCTACTAACTATGGCATCACAAAACACAGAATCAAATGCCTGTTATGAATTATGGTATCAAGAATGGCTGTAAGTTTGTCCATTTACTTTTTTCTGTTTAATTTTAACTTAAATATATTTTGTTTTGCTGAATTATTTCCAATGTTACACAGAATGTCTGAAGACAGTCAAGATCTTGGGTTTGATATTTAGGTGGAGATGTTTTACATTTGAGGTTACCTAGGTTGAGTAGGTTATCGTATTCTCAAATATGTGACAAACTGTTGAAAGAAATTAAGGAGGATATTTAGGCTTGGTTTTTTTGTCTTCCAAGTACTAGTCTAGAGGAAGGGTTGACCCTTGTAGAAGGTGATAATGATGTCAAGAAACTGTATGACATGGCTGAGCTCCATGGTCTAGTTGAGATCTATCTTTGTCATCAGCCACAGGTTCATTTAGTTAGCTACTATCACAAGAACCTGTCTTTTGATTCCTCAGACGATGAACTGACATCTAAAATTAAAAGTCACGAAAAGAAAAAAAAAGATGTCGACTGTCTGTCGTTTGAAGAACTAATGGCATGGGAAGAAGAGGAAAAAAATTCACCAGCCTACCTTAGGACACCTTATGTCAAGCCTTTTGTTGAAGCTAGTTTATTCAGAGGAAATTCTGAATTTAGTGGTAATAATGACCTTGAATACATTCCTCCTTGTTTAAGGACTACAGTCCGACCTTATGTGTCGAATGACTTTGAAGATTCTTGGACACAGAAGTCCACTGTTACCGAGTGTTTGTCAAACGAATGTGGGTTCGAGATTAGCCCGTTAAGAGGTAAGAACCTTTTTAACGACTTTCAGGCTGCTGGTAATCATGACCTTCAGGATCCACAATCTACTAGTTTACTCCCATCTATTCAAACCAGCCCTTTAAAGTGTAAGAGGCTTTTTAATGATATTGATGGCCTTCCTACAGTTGGAAGCTCTACTGTAGTTCAATATGTGTCCAAGAAAAGTCGTTTTGAAACTGGTACCTTGAAATCTAGGAGATTATTTGATGAATTTGAAGCAGTTGGTAGTAATCAATCCGATGATATGAAGGGTGATGAGGCAAGCAGTTTGGTTAATGATCAAGTGATAGTTGAAGGTTCCACAGCTGATCCAAGTAATTCGAAGGTATGATGAAGGCTACCATGTGGTAGTTATTTGATCTTCCAGGGTGGTATGTACCCTGTTAAACAATTTGTATTTTTGTTCCTTTCCAGGCATGATGACTAGTTAGTGTATGTTACAAACTACACTAACTAGTCATCATGATGAAACAATTTATTTTCAGTCTGTCGTGAAGGCTAGTTATTGTATGTTAAAAACTACTATGTGATGATGGTTCTGCTACCATGTGTATGTTACATTGCAATCACTTTAAATATGCTGATGTCTATTTCAGTCCTGTCTTGGTTCTATCAGCACAACCATCTCAATAACAAAACTACAACAATCATCTTATTTCATTGATAAGATTTTCAACACAACCATTACATTCTCAACCGCTACTGTCATATCATTCATTATTCAACCATTACATTCATTCAAACAGTACTACTAGAACCACATCCTTCTTCAGTTGCTTTCCTTTCCTTGAGTTTTTCAAAGAATTCTTCCAGATCTTTAATCCTTTTTGCCAATGCCTTAACTTTTTCTGGTGTAATGCCATCTTGGTTCTCCTTACCCGTAACATCACCATCTAGCTTTTTATTCTCAGATAAGTCCAAAGCCATTGTGGATTGTTGTATGTGTACTATCGAATTGTCAGCAGCATCCTCTTTCCTGTTTGGCACTTGTTCATAATTACCTTTTCCAGATAAGTTCAAAGCCATTGTGGATTGTTGTATGTGTATTATAGAATTGACTGTATTTATGCTTATTTTGTTGACTTGTGTTTAGGCGGGAAATGTATTTTGGGGGGAAACTAGATAAGAAAGTGAATTTTAGCGAGATAGTTTGAGCGACTTTTTTATAGCGATTTAAGATACACTAAAACCTTATCTTTTAACTATTTTTGGCCACATCCAATTTCTACCTACCAGAACCCTAGCTTTTTTCGTGCAACTGTCAATTTCGTTCAATTATTTTCTCAAAAGGTTCGTGAACCTTTATTGTCATGGTCCCCCTTATCAATATTGACTGTATTTTATGTTTCAATATTCATATCAAAATTTTTGGCCACATTAACTTAACTTTACATGTTTGTAATTGTTTATAAGGTAATCATGGCAATCGAGTTTGTGGTGCGACCAAACATAGCTTTTTACCCTGGGTTTCTTGAGCTTCCTCAATTTGCTCAACGTGCTTTTAATGGGAATCGTCATTTATATTTAACTGGAATTCAAAGACAACGGAAGAAAGTAAGGATTCTTGCTCGGTTAGGAGGTCCCATTAGGATTGTAGGTAACAAATGGGTAGAATTTGTTCATGAAAACATGTATACGGATGTTCATATGTTACACTTTGTTCAAGAAGGTGATGACTCTTTTTACATTACTGGCTATGATTCTAATGGGTTGGAAGTTGAGGAATATGCTGGTGTAGAAAGTCGTCATATAAGGTTTCAGAGTTATCGGCTGCCATACCCTCATTTTCCACAGGTTATTTATAAGAATTAATTTTTTTGTTTACGTTTTTTTTTAAAATAAGTGTATTTTATTACTGTATATGTTATAATTGTCAATCATGTTGTTGTTTCAGACATTGCCCGGTAATTTTGTAGATGGTATTGGCTTGCAAGGTACTGTTGTTGTTGTTGTTGAAGGAATGGAGTTTAATGTGGATGTTACTTGGGGCTATGAACGAGGTCATGATCCTCGTCCTTTGTATGTTATGGATGATGAGATGTGGTCGACTGCTCTTCAATATTCCGATATTGAATTTGGCGATGTTATTGTTTTTACTAAATTGGAGAACAATAGCTTGAATATAACCGTGTTTGGTTTCGATGGTAGGGCAAAGATACGGGGCCAGTTTCTTGGTGTGACGCAATTGTTTTTTCCACAAAATGATCTTGATAATGAAGATGGAGGTAGGCTTGAAATCTCATAATCATATTCAGTAATTTCATAACATTTATCTTTAAGATTCATTTTGATATTTTTGAAACAGGTGATGAGCGAATGCGACACATTTGCCAATGGTTTGGTCACCTTGATCATTTTGGTGAGCGAACTGATGTCTTTTACAGAAGGTCTACTGACATTCTTCCGTTATGTAATCTTGTAAGTTTGTGTTTTGTGTATACTTTTTTGTCTATGCATTTATATAATTTTATATAATTTTAGCAATTGTTAAACACCAGGACATTCCAGCCCATTTTCTTTACAATTATCCTATGCATTTTTATCAAAATGCACTTTTTAGGAATGAGGAAGTCGAATACATGATGCGAATTCAGATTGACTATGATAGAGACAATCCATACCGGGTGAATCATGTGAATGCATTAGGTGACTGGACCTACTTTTTTGAAGATTGTGAGTTTGAGCATGGAAAGATGATAAGGTTTAAGTTCATGTATGTAGATTGTTATGATGGTTTGATGTATCCTGTTTTCCATATTTGTTAGGAAATCGGATACGTTTCTTGCATGACATTTTAACTTTTATTTCTTTATTTATCTTTTTTGGGTTACATTAACAAACTTTCAGTGGTGGGTGTGTATATACTTGTATTCGATTGGACTGTTTAGACTGTTACAAATTTTAACAGTTTATGGTAAGTACTTTTCAACATGGCCACTTTATGCGCGTATAACGGTTAGGCGGTCAACCCCTTTATACGTAAGGAGTTTCATTAACAACACAAAAAAAAAAAACATTTCACTAAAATTTTTCATAGATATACTTTCAACACAACCATTATGTTGTAATCCTTCATATTAGTGCATAATATCACTATTGGAGTGTGGTTGGTGTATCCACTGCTAGTACATTTCAAACCACTGCTAGAGTTGATGAAACCACTGCCAGAAGAATGAATCCAATGCTTCAGTAAAACCACTGCTAGTAGTGTTGTGTAACCACTGTTAGCATATTGTAATAATTGCTAAGCGACTTTTTAGGTGTGAAAAAAAGGCCTGAAACTGAATAAGCGACTTTTTTAGGTAAATAATAAAGCATTTTTTTTTATCGACAACTGTAAAGTACTATCACATAAACCAAAATATTCTGAGCGACTTTTTAAAAGCGCCTTTTTTCAATTTAGCGATTTATGATACACGAATACTTTATCTTTTATCTTTTTGTGCCCACATTCACTTCCTCCGACCAGAACCCTAGCTGCTTAATAATCTAATTCAACTGTCGTTTTCGTTCAATTATTAAAATTGAATTGTGCGAAAGGTTCGTGATACTTTATTGTCATGGTCCCCCATATCAATTTTGTCTCTATTTAATGTTTCAATATTCGTACCTAATTAGGGTTTAAATTTAAAATTATATATATATTTTTTAAAGTATTGTATTTTACGTGTTCCTGTAACAGGATGGCACCTAGTTGGACTTCAGATCCTCGTTACCTGTTTGACGTTCATGTTTTGGGCGAGTTTTATTTCCAACCGCTGAGGTATGAAAATGGGGGTGTTTTTTATTGGAGTGTGTCCAAGGATAGGAAGGTGGACTATAGTAGTACGTGCCAGTATCTTAAAGAACATACTGAGCTAAATTTTCATTCGTTGTTTTTCTGTTTACCACAATGTCAATTAGAGGTAGGCTTGAAACTAATAGAGTGTGATAGGGATGTGGCTGCCATGTACGACCTTGCTGATCGATATGGGAAGTTAATGATGTATATGGCACATAATCCCCAAAACTTATTTGATTTTTATTATCAAAATCTCAACTTTTATGATTTTGAAGATGATTATACAACCAAATTGATTATACATGGTACAAGATTAAAAGATGCAAGCTACTTTGTGAAACATAAATCTAATAAACCAGGCGATATATGTGTCACAAAGTAGCATTTAACAGGCCAGGAATATCGCCGTTTTTTTTTTTTGTTTTTTTATAGCAGACACTTCTATTTTACCTGGTGCGTCAAAGTTACCAATTAATTCATATCACACTTACCACAGGACACGTATCCATATCGATTATACATTTTTTTGATGATGTAGGTTATGTTTTCAACACTACGTTACAAGCCAGCATATCAAGGGAGCAGGTTATAACACAGGTATGTTCCCACAAAAGTACCTAGACAAACATAAATAAGTAAGTGCATATATTAAAATATCCAACAAAATTAACCTTAATAGGTTTATAAAACATCCATAAGCATAAACATAAACTTTATACATTCCTAACCATATATTAAACTCAAAAGACATATGAAAAACACCAGAAGAAACCATTTCAGTACACCATAGACTTGAGCTTCTCAATGAATGACATAAGCTCCCTTACTCGCTTCTGCTTGTTCACAACCTTCACCAACATGTTTGCAATGTCTGCCAAATCCTCATTTTGCAAAATATTCAACTGTGAAATACTTTTCACACCTGAATCAAAGGGATACAAAAGCTCCAACTCTGCAATCACGAAATCCCTCTCAGCAACACGAGACCTAATATCTTGGGCTTTTTTAGTTAATTCTGCTTCGTCCACCCTAATGACAGTAACCTCCCTCCGAAACTTCTCCACCATCATGTCTCTAACGAGACTAGAACCAGCAGCAGCAGCTAACTCCTCGCAGAAAGGCATTTTTGTAGTTAAATCTGCTTCGTCCATCATTTTCTTCTTTTGTTATTTTTTTTTACCAAAAAAGCTGTTAGAATTTTCCTTTGGTTTATGTGTGTTTTTATATGAGTTATAAGCTTTTTTGATTTGATAGCCACACATAGTAATTATGGCCTTTTGACTTATAAGCCATTTTGATTTGATAGCCAACTTGAACCAAAATAAGTATAGTAGACTACTTGATGAATTTGTTTACTTGAGGAAATGTTGAACCTTTTTTTTCTTTAACTTGACAGGTTTCCATGCCTCACAGTAATCGTGACATTAGGAGACGGGTTTAAACATATTGCAAGCGTGCATGGACTCAGAATAGTTGTATAGCTAAATTGTATATTCGACAATTGTATTTATGTGCCCTAAATTTATATGTCTTTATTTAGTTCCCTTTATTTTAAATTGTTAAGCGACTATTTTACCTAGTTTTTTAAACAACTTTTTTTAAGCGATATTTTTTAAGCAATAAACTTAGTCGTAATTCAAAACATTTTGAGCATGTATATCACCCAAGTATCTAGAAGAAAGTATGGTCTTTATATACAATAAGACATGTTTGGTAAAAAAAAAATATATATATACAATAAGACATGTGTTTAATAGTACTATTATGTAAACCGATATATTATGAGCGACATTTTTAAAAGCGCGTTTTTTCTTCTTAGCGATTTATGGCCACTATCACACCGAACCCTGACAAGAACTCTAGCACGTTATAATTCTAAATTTAGTTACAAGTCAAATGCAAATCTTTTTTGTTTACTCTGTCACACAACAATAAGAAAAGTGTAAAGTATTATCACACAAACCAATGTATCATGTAAAGTACTTTCACATAAACCGATGTATTCTGAGCGACCTTTTAAATGCGCCATTTTCATCTTAACGATATATGGAAGCTAAACCCTTTAACCCAACCAAAACTCTACATAATTTCAATTCTAAATTTAGTTACAAGTCAAATGCAAATCTTTTTTGTTGACTCTGTCACACAACAATAAGAAAAGTGTAAAGTATTATCACACAAACCAATGTATCATGTAAAGTACTTGAAATTTCACGTAAACCTATGTATTCTGAGCGACTTTTTAAATGAGCCATTTTCATCTTACCAACTTAAATCGACTAGACAAACATATTATGTTTTACTAACAAAAAATTAGATACAAGGATTTATGTGGTTGCTATTTTATTTTATTTTTTTATTTTAATTATGTCGATTATGCGATATAATTTTTTTTAATTCAACGTCAATTTAGGTTGTTTAGTAAAACTGTTGGAATCACTCCTAAACCATAATCAAGTGTTAGTAATTAATATGTAATAGTTAGCTTTATTATGGCCTTTATGTTTGTAATTAGCCTTAGGCTTATGTAGAAGGCCCATAAGCCTAGGCCTTAGTCCATTAAGGAAAGGATGAAAACTAGGAGTGTTGCCCTAGCTTTCCTCCTATAAATACCTTATGTAAACCTTCATTTGAAGGTTGGTTGTTCAAGTTATTTTCTCTCATACACTCTACGCCTAAACCGTCTTTTATATCGTGTGTGTGTGTGTGAATCTTGTTCAATTGCCTTATCTCTTTCTATATTACTTGTGTTTGTAAAACTAGTGACCTAACAGTGGTATCAATCGCCTAATAGTTGGGTGAACGTATTGTTTGAAGTGAGTTTTGGTCTCACGCCTAACGTACGGTACCATACCTTTGGTTTGCTTAAAAACGCATTTTTTACACTTTTTAATCCAAGATTCTTGTCCTTTCAACGTTATAAGGTGTTAAACTTACTGTTTTTGGCAAAAAGTTTGGAACTTTATGTGTAGATCATTGTTTTTCATCTAGTTTTTGTACGAAGGTTATATCCTACGCATAACTGTTTTAAGCGCTTTGGATCATCAAGTTTCACACTTTTGTGTCTTTTGGTGTTATTGAAGCTATTTCATCACACAAAAACTGGTTTAGAAACATCTTTGGGCAAAATCAAAATTACGAGTAATCCTACGCGTAGTGAAACCCTAAAACTACGCGTAAGTATTTCCTTGGTTTGATCTTCGTTTTCGTGGTTTACTCCGTGTTTTCTTACTTGGATAAGTCTGAAAATACGTCGACTTTGGATATCTTTTGCACTGTGAAGTGTAAAAGATCACTTGGGATAAAACCCTAAAATTACGCATAAGCATAAGCTTACGCGTAGAAATCCTACGCATAAGATTTTTCTTACGCCTAAGCATAGTCTTACGCATAAGATAATCCTACGCCTAACTTTCTACGCCTAACTTTTGTCTACGCATAACTTTAGCGTCTTTTCCCTACTTACGCGTAAGCTAAATTCTACGCGTAACTTCTAATTGTTACGCGTAACTTTGGTGTTTTTACGCATAAGTGCTACTTGGTTATTATGATTTCTACGCCTAAGGATACTTCTTCAACAAAGGTTCATTCGACTACAAAGATCCATTTTTATCAACACAAGTTTAAAAAAAAAAAAAAAAAAAAACTGAATGAAATGGTTATAATTACAATATAATTGTCACTTTTGGAATATTATTTAAAAAAATAACATTCTATTATATTTTACAAAACAGGATTCTGACGATGAGTTGCAAGGAGCTGAAAATGAATTAGAAGATTTAGAATCAGAAAATCAAGATGCAACAGAAGACGCACATATTAGTGAAGAAAAGTCCGCATGTGAAGAAGATGTAGTAGATGAAGATGAAATTGCTAATAAAAATGTGGATTACAACAACGAAGAAGCATTAGATGGTTTATATGATTTTCAAGGTGACGTGGATACACACGAGTTTGCGACAAAAGATACAGAAGATGAATTTACAACAACGATTTCGAATGAAAATGAGGTATGATACATTATGTTTTTTTTAAAAAAAACTATGACACAAAGAATTACCATGAGTTTAAATCTAAATATGTGAATCTGTTGACTAATATTTTTACAGGATGGGAAAAATCATAATGCAACTCCTGTTAAGAAAAGACCTCACTCGGCAATAGATCCATTAGAAAGTAGAATAGAAGATGAGAATGAAGAAAACAATTTAGCAATAAGAATTGTACCAAACAATTTGGAGTAGTGTATTTAATTATCTTCACCAAAACATGTTTTGAATATTGTTTAAGCGATTTTCTTATGGATTATTTTTAAATATTGGATATTGTTTGCTTCTGGATTTACGTTGAAAACATGTGTTAAAAGTTTATTTCATATATATTGATTGTTGGTATTGATGGTGTTGTTGTGTCACTCCAACAATATTGGCAGTTGTATTTACAATCCTGCTATATGAAATTCACAATTTCAAAGCATTCTATTCAGTTGTATTTACAATCATGCTATATCAAATGTTGACATAAGATTAACCAAAACATATTTAAGTTGCATAATATCAAAAACAACCTTAAATTGTCACCATTCATAAGCATATACACACCAACTACTAAAAGTTTCATCATGTCAACAAATATAAGCATCTAACCAAAAAAACAACATTAAAATGTCATTCATGAAACGTATCCTTTTTCCTAACAAACATGCAAAACAGGATACTCTAAATCATCTTCAGAATTTATACACATAAACTTAAATCTTATCATCTTTCCATACTCAAACAAACAATCTTCAAAAAATGGCTCCAGTCACCTAATGCATTTACGTGATTAACTCGGTATGGATTTTCTCTATGATAATCAACCTTAATTCGCATCATGTATTCTACTGAATCATTCCTAAACAGTGCAGCTTGATAAAAATGCAAAGGATGATTAACAAGAAAATCAGCTAGAATAGCCTGTTGTTTAACAATTACCAATATATATATATATCAATTCTATTATAAATGCATTGGAAAAAAATAAAAAACAAACTCATACTTACAAGTCGAGAGAACGCAAGAATTTCAGAAGATCTTTTGTAAAAGACATCAGTTGTCTCTCCAAAATGATCAAGGTGACCAAACCATTGGCAAATGTGATGCATTCGCTCATCCCCTGTTTCAAACATATCAAAGTAAATATTAAAGATATATGTTAAAATATATTATACCTTACAATTAATGATATCATTCGAATAAGATTATGAGATTACTGAATAACAAATAAAAAACACATAAACTTCTAGATATACAACCTGCATCCTGATCATCAAGATCATGTTGTGGAAAAAACAACTGTGTAACACCCAGAAACCGCCCCTGTATCTTTGCTCTACCATCAACACCAAACACGGTTATATTCAAGCTGTGATTTTCCAATTTAGTAAAAACAATAACATCCCCAAACTCAATATTGGAATATTGAAGAGCAGCCAACCACATTTGCTCATCCATAACATACACAACATTATCAACATGAACTCCTTCATGTACAAAATTTACATCCACATTAAACTCTATTCCTTCAACAACAACAACAATGGTAGATTCCAACCTAATACCAGTTAGAAAATTTGCAGGCAATGTCTGAGACAACAACATGATTCACAATTATGACAAATAATAACACTTATTGGTAAAAAAAACATAAAAAAAAATATGTAATTCTTATAAATATATAAATCAAATCACCTGTGGAATATGAGGGTATGGCAGCCTATAACTCTGAAACCTTATATGACGACTCTCTACATCAGCATATTCCTCAACTTCCAACCCATGGGAATTATAACCAGTAACGTAAAAAGTGTCATCACCTTCTTGAACAAAGTGTAACATGTGAACATCCGTATACAAATTTTCATGAACAAATTCTACCAATTTGTTACCTAGAATCCTAATGGGACCTCCAACTGGGGCAACAATCCTTACTTTTTTCCATTGTCTTTGAACCCCAGTTAAATATAAATGCCGATTCCCATTAAAGGCAAGTTCAGAAAATACTTGAGGAAGCTCAAGAAACCCAGGGTACACAGATATGTTTGGTCGCACCACAATCCTTACTTTTTTCCGTATATTCGACAATTGTATTTAGGTGCTCTAAATTTATATGTCTTTATTTAGTTCCCTTTATTTTAAATTGTTAAGCGACTATTTTACCTAGTTTTTTAAACAACTTTTTTTAAGCGATATTTTTTAAGCAATAAACTTAGTCGTAATTCAAAACATTTTGAGCATGTATATCACCCAAGTATCTAGAAGAAAGTATGGTCTTTATATACAATAAGACATGTTTGGTAAAAAAATAATATATATATATATATATACAATAAGACATGTGTTTAATAGTACTATTATGTAAACCGATATATTATGAGCGACATTTTTAAAAGCGCGTTTTTTCTTCTTAGCGATTTATGGCCACTATCACACCGAACCCTGACAAGAACTCTAGCACGTTATAATTCTAAATTTAGTTACAAGTCAAATGCAAATTTTTTTTGTTTACTCTGTCACACAACAATAAGAAAAGTGTAAAGTATTATCACACAAACCAATGTATCATGTAAAGTACTTTCACATAAACCGATGTATTCTGAGCGACCTTTTAAATGCGCCATTTTCATCTTAACGATATATGGAAGCTAAACCCTTTAACCCAACCAAAACTCTACATAATTTAAATTCTAAATTTAGTCACAAGTCAAATGCAAATCTTTTTTGTTGACTCTGTCACACAACAATAAGAAAAGTGTAAAGTATTATCACACAAACCAATGTATCATGTAAAGTACTTGAAATTTCACGTAAACCTATGTATTCTGAGCGACTTTTTAAATGAGCCATTTTCATCTTACCAACTTAAACCGACTAGACAAACATATTATGTTTTACTAACAAAAAATTGGATACAAGGATTTATGTGGTTGCTATTTTATTTTATTTTTTTATTTTAATTATGTCGATTATGCGATATAATTTTTTTTAATTCAACGTCAATTTAGGTTGTTTAGTAAAACTGTTGGAATCACTCCTAAACCATAATCAAGTGTTAGTAATTAATATGTAATAGTTAGCTTTATTATGGCCTTTATGTTTGTAATTAGCCTTAGGCTTATGTAGAAGGCCCATAAGCCTAGGCCTTAGTCCATTAAGGAAATGATGGAAACTAGGAGTGTTGCCCTAGCTTTCCTCCTATAAATACCTTATGTAAACCTTCATTTGAAGGTTGGTTGTTCAAGTTATTTTCTCTCATACCCTCTACGCCTAAATCGTCTTTTATAACGTGTGTGTGTATGTGAATCTTGTTCAATCGCCTTATCTCTTTCTATATTACTTGTGTTTGTAAAACTAGTGACCTAACAGTGGTATCAATCGCCTAATAGTTGGGTGAACGTATTTTTTGAAGTGAGTTTTGGTCTCACGCCTAACGAACGGTACCATACCTTTGGTTTGCTTAAAAACGCATTTTTTACACTTTTTAATCCAAGATTCTTGTCCTTTCAACGTTATAAGGTGTTAAACTTACTGTTTTTGGCAAAAAGTTTGGAACTTTATGTGTAGATCATTGTTTTTCATCTAGTTTTTGTATGAAGGTTATATCCTACGCATAACTGTTTTAAGCGCTTTGGATCATCAAGTTTCACACTTTTGTGTCTTTTGGTGTTATTGAAGCTATTTCATCACACAAAAACTGGTTTAGAAACATCTTTGGGCAAAATCAAAATTACGAGTAATCCTACGCGTAGTGAAACCCTAAAACTACGCGTAAGTATTTCCTTGGTTTGATCTTCGTTTTCGTGGTTTACTCCGTGTTTTCTTACTTGGATAAGTCTGAAAATACGTCGACTTTGGATATCTTTTGCACTGTGAAGTGTAAAAGATCACTTGGGATAAAACCCTAAAATTACGCATAAGCATAAGCTTACGCGTAGAAATCCTACGCATAAGATTTTTCTTACGCCTAAGCATAGTCTTATGCATAAGATAATCCTACTTTCAATCCGCATCCTAATAGAATACGCATTCTGATACGAATCCGCATTCTTTTTAGAATACGCATCCTAAAGATGCGCATTCGAATACGAATACGCATTAAAATCCCAAAATAGGGTTCACTAGAAAATGTGAAGTGTCACGTTTTCTATAGGTTTCAGCTGTATAAAAGTCTGAATAGGTTCATTCTTTTGTGCCTCATTTGGTGCTTTTGCTTCTAGTTTGGTTCCTTTGTGAATGCGCATCAAAATCCCAAAGTGATGCGCATCCTAATGAGCATTAAAACTAAAACGGGTTTCTACAAAGATTTGGTCAAAAACACACTACTTTATCGAAGTTATTGTGGTTTTCTGTGTTTTCACACTTTGAACTACTAGGTTTCGCGAATTTTGTCAATACGCATCCTATATTGGAAGCATGTTTTTGATCTACTTTTTGTTACT